>OY728132.1:1716072713-1717322713 GCA_963277665.1 Viscum album
TATCTACCCACAATGGGTGTGGATCCATGAAATTGAGAGAAGAAGAGAAGTAGATCTAAGTAGATCTAAGAAACCAATCAAGAATGATGAAGAACAATCACATAACTCAAGAATCTGGCTTCAATTCACCAGGAGGAGCCTTTGGATCGCCTACAGAATGATGGGAGAACCTTCTATGACCATAGGAGAAGGAAAATCTCGTGTTAGAGCCACTTAAGAGGAAAAACGAAGAACTTAGAGGAAAAACCACGTGAGGTCCACAATTTAAGGATATCATTTAAGTGGCCGCATGGTTAGTTCGGACTTTTTGACAATCCTTGGGCTATTCAGGCATCAGCTAAAGCCTCAGCCACCCTTCACACATTTTTTGGCCGCATGGTTAGACAAACCATGTACCACCTGTACAGAAGCTACTGCCTCGACCTCCCTCTCATACGGTTTGGCTGCATAGTTTGACAACTCGTGCACCGACCGTGCACAACCCAAAGTCCCTTAGTTTTCCTTAAATGATCACCCAAACGTACCCTATGTCTTTAATTCAAAACAGACGTAGTTAGAAACATCAAAATACACCTGAAAACGTAATGTGATTTTACACATATACTTATCCTTAGATTTGTCCTTAGGGTTATCAATAAGGTTTTCTCTTCCATGTTTCCAAATGTTAATTTAAAATTTCAATGACATTAACTATAACGAACCTATATTATCAAAACAAATCATTACATAAATCTTTCAGAATACGGAAAACATTAAATAAATAGATGCCTAAAGACTATGCTTTTCTAATTCCATTGGAAATATAGAATAAAAAATACTAGTAAATAAATGAGCTACATAATCTCCCACTAGGATCTTCATGAATAGAACCATTCTTATACCAATCAATCAGAATACATATCCTCATAACATATTGAGTTAACATAAAAATGGGAGTCAACAAATGCTTAGTAAGTGTAAACAATGGATCCATTTAATAATTATCATTAGAATCAGGGTATGATAACATGATTAAGAAGATAGATATCATATGATTCATATCAGATATTATAAAAGGGATCATGTAATAACTATTGGATATACATTAGACATGAATCATAAGAAATAAAAAGAAGAATCCATGAAAACAAATCATAGGAATAAAACATAGAATTTTGGATAATATGTAATCATATAATATGATATTCATAGAATCCAAGGAATCATGTCGAAGACCATCTTAGTGGATAATGTTTTTTATTGAACTGGGTGAACCCCTGTTCTAGCCCTGTATTACTAAACCGAGTGAACCCATGTTCCAGGCCTATATTACAGAACCTGGTAACCTTCCTTTGGGGAATATTTATCTCATGAGATATAAATCATTACCCACAGAATTGGAGGGAGATATATGTCCCACCATTCATATAATGAAATAATTCATACATACGACACAAGATCATAAATAAATATATCTTATAACATGAGATTAAGTGGGTATCAAAAATAAGTAAAAATATCATAACTTGTGTAATGTTACAGGTTTCGTAATCATTTCTTTATAAACATAACCCATGAAGGAATGTGGTTTTCAATCTAATATAACATTTGTAAGGGATACAGGCTTAATAGGCATCATGAAATCAAAAAAATAATTCATTCAAAGAACGAATATGAATGGTAACATTGAATAATTTCCCCATAAAGGATTTAATTACACCATTGTATATAATAATAGATGGGAAATAAATTTGGAGGACCTTTTAAAAACATTTCATGAAGGAAATATCTGTTCTAATGTGAATACTTTATTTGATTAGATAAAATCATTTGAATAATTTTTCATAGAAAATATATTTGAAAAAATATAATGGAAGATTTGAAATAAAAAATATTCTTAAAACCTGTTTTCCTATATAATTATTTTCAATCATCATTTGAAATAATTTTGAAATAATTTTTGAAAATATAGACTTTTAATACAAAATATCTCAAACTGAAGAGAGAGCCAAGCAGATTTTACATATAAAAAAATTATCATAAGAACCAAATAGTGGAAAATGGTACTAAAAATTGAGTATATCCTGAATAAACATAATATAATGAAACTCATTCATATTCATGAGATATTGATAATATGATATCATAAAGGGAGAATAACCATAAAAAATATCGGAAATTGTTGGGATTATATCAGTAAACTCTTATAGCCCGGTAACATGCGATCATACTCTCCATTTATGAAAATTAAATTTATTGAAGCTTCTGATGTCATGAAAATAATTATATTCTAGATATGACATGTTATATTGAATTATATATGCATCAAAAAATGAGTTTATGTTCATAACAAAATGCCAATCTCAACGAAATAAATTTGAGAAAAAAAATGTTTTACAGATTTTGTATCTTTTGAAAATAAAAACCCATGAAAGAAAGGTAATAGAAAAGATATTTGATTACCAATAAATTTAGGTATATGACACATATAATTCAATAATTCTATGTACAGACCACATAAAATGAAATACTAGTGAACATAACATGAATCGAATAGAAATTATAGCTGAGTTGAAACTACTCTTACATTGTGTCTTGAAATTCTCTATAATCATACAAGATTAATATATAATAAATATATGTTTATTATAAATATTTTAAAGAAAAATATTGATATATTTATTTCCATATATGTTTTTATTGTGACCTTATATTACAATATTGTTAATAATTTCATTTTCTGGTTTCACTTTCGGGTAATATTTTCTTTGTTCTTTGCATGTGACTAATTTTTTATATCGTTGGTCCTTATACATATATCATAATTTCAGAATGTATAAAATTATATAAATTTCCGGAAAATACATTATATTTATATTATAACAATATATAGAATAATAAAGTATAAAATGGAGTACACCGTTTGAAGAGAAGGTAAGTCGAATGTATGCTTGAACGTTGTTTCTGTCTTTATTGGCCTATTCAAAGAATGTACGTAAATGTAATATGTATATATATGTATCTATATATATGTAGTATTATTATATAATAATTAATATGTTATATATTTTCACTATACCCATCCTTAATACATTCTATGTTGGGTTTGAACGAAAAACATCACTTTGAGGGGTTGTAGTCCATACATCCTCAAATGAGATTATCGTATTACAACCAAATGGAATGTAAATAGTTGTGTGTTTTACAAGTAATAAATAATAAAAAAGATATAATAAATACAATATATGACCAATATAAATATATTTTCTATCATACTTTCCACTATTAATTGTGGTATATGAAAAATGAACAATCATTTTTTCGTGAGGCAGTCATTCACCGTACACAGAAACTATATGTTTGAAATATATTAGATTGAGGTTTGTGTAAGTGTTGTTTAAAACCATATCATTATAAAAAATAGTATATTGGAAATTCTGTTTTTTCATAGAATAATGGAATAAAATAGTGTTGATGTGTAGAAGGGAAATGAAGGAAAAATGCTTGAGAGAATACGCTACCATAAAATTGATAAACTTCTTCTGTTTTGTGCCTAATGGAATCCTTGAGATATTTTTTTCACAAAGTGATGATTAAAATTCAGAGTTATTACTTTTTCTAGGATTCTTGGGAATATATTAGAAGATCATAAAATTTTTGGGAGGTGTGATCAGTGGGAATATGTGGTTTTCTTTTAAAATGGATGTGGAGCGGCACTCTAGTAAATATTTGAAGTGGGAATTCCAAAAATGTTTTTCGTGTTGAAATTGGATCAAATAATAAACCATGGTAAATAAAATTTATAATAGGGTAGAAATATTTCCATACAATGTGTTTTTGACATTTTTAAAAGTCATTTAGGGTATTAAATGTATGTTTTAGATCAATATTATCCTGATGTTTCTCTTAACTGATGTAATTAATTTTAATCACTCTCGGTAATATTTTTGGTAAAAAAATTGATCATATTATGAATTATATATTATGTTAATTATTATTATATAATCCATTTCTCCAAATTCAAAACATTGATTAGAGATAAATTAATTTAAAAATTAATTCCACTATTGAAATGACGTTGTATATTTTTACATAAAAAATGATCAGATGATTGCTTTGTTTTTATATCCAATTTCATTGTGGGAATTGTTACAATGAAAAAATTGAAATTATTTTTAAATATTTTATCTAAATAAACTTTGAGATGATAATAAAATATAATTTTTCCATATCAAAAAGTTAAATTAAAAAGATGTTCTGGATTAAAATTTGTTATTTTCAATTATTTTTCTGAAAAAGAAATTGGTTAGAAATATAATAAAAATTCACCCTAGACTAATATAAATGTTATTAATTGAAAAATTTTGTTTATTTTAGAAATTAAATTTCTAAATATTCCTAAAATTATTATCATTATTATATACGGTTCATTCTAGAAAATGAGGTTTTTAAACATAAAAATGACATTACCAATAATCATAACCTTAATTATCAGTATGTACTATTTATATTTAACAATTATAGAATATATTTGAAAAGATGGTTTTACTGTATATATAAAAATGTTTATCATTTATTTCATAATTATAATCTTTATATTATTACAACAAAAAGAGATGGTTTGTAGAAACTCAATGTTACGTGTATCGTACTCCAAATCCGTGTTAGGTGTAACATATTTCAAGTTATTATTTTGAGTAAAATGAATCTTTGACTTAGTGTATCACAAGATAAAATATAAATTTACATTTATTCATAATTTTTTTTACAAAATCTAAGGGAGTTATATATTTCAATATGTTATCTTATAATTTTTTGCTGAAAAACCTCTCCCATTAGATTCTTTTATGATTCCATGTGCTACTCATTAACCCTTGGTGATAAAGAATTCCCTTCATTATTTGTTATGACCAGCTTGGATATTAGGGTACAGGTGTATCAATTTTTGTTCATGATAGTTATACCCATACTTAACTTCTTTTTATGAGTATATAAATTTATTTTACAGTAACGTAACATTATTTAATCCCTAATAAACTAATTTTGAACCTTAGATGACATTATATAACCCTTAATTAACTACTTTTGTCGTTAAATTACATAATATACTATTTTACACTTAATTAAATTATTTTTACTGATGAATTAGTTTATTTTACACTGACATATCTTTGATTTAACCATAATTAACATTCATTTACCTTTACATAACTATATTATACCCTTAAATAAATTCGTTATTACCCTTGATTAACTTATATTGAGCCAATAAAACGTTATAACATTTTTTAACCCTTAGACATCCTCTTTTTACCCTCAAATAATTTTATTTTAGAGTTACATAAATTAGTATTACACATAACATTAGTGTACTATTAGTTAGTATTATTTAACCTTAAATAAATTTTATTTACCAATACATAGACTTATTTTAAACCTAAATGGTGTTGTTTTACCCTTAATAAACATCCTATTATCATTATATGACTTTATTTTACCGTTACATGCATTCACATTACCCTCACCTAGCATATCTTTTCCCAAACAGAACATTACATTACACTTACATAACATTTTAACCATTAATTAAATGTATTTTACCATTACACAACCAAAACTTTTTTGTACCATTATAGAACAATGTTATAACCTCAATAAACATCAATTTTATTGTACAAAATTGTATTTTACACTTACATAACTTATATTTACCCTAAAATAACATTAGGTCATTGTTTTTTTCTTGAGCTATATTCATTCAAATTTTACAACATCATTTTTTTGAAATAAAATAATATTATGAATTTTTTCTTCTAATATAGTGTTTTCTGAGTATGTCTTTAGTTGTTTTCTATTTTTCTAAAGCGGCTAATTGTTTCACATGAAAGTGGAATTTAATGTTAAATTTTTTATTTTCTAATGTTATAATGGGATAATGATGTTAGAATTTTACACATCATATTGAGAATGATATATGATATATTTATCTATATTCCATTTAATAATTATAATGTTTGAAATTTTATCATGGATAATCTAAATCATTTCGTAATTTATGTAATTTTTCCTTTGGTCATCAGTTTTATAAAATATATTATCATTGGTCCTTTCATGATAAATCGATCTTTAGATATCATAATTATAGGACTATTATTCTAGAAATTTTAAAAATATATTTAGGTTTTATTAATATTTTATGAAATCAAAATCAGTAGATTAGATACTCTAAAAATTATCCAGAGTCCTACAATGCTTTTTAATCTATAAAATTTTTGATGTAATATGAGCTTCTATTAGTTAGGGATAATATGATCTTAATAATTCATATTATGGTTTTCTGTAATCTATTAGAATGTTTATGAAATTACTTAAATATAATTCAATATGACTTATATCTGAATATGCTTATTATAGGGTATAAAATATCATTAGATATTATGATTTCATCACTTATAAAGTTTTAGAATTTAACTATGTTATATTTTTAATTTCTATAGGCACATAATTAAAATAAATATTCAATGAAAAATATCTAATTCCTATCAAGATCTTCAATATATTTCCCTCAAAACAATGGAGATACTATTTATTATAATTTTTATTTATTTTTTGTGTTTCATAACAAACAATATTAAATTATAAAAATATCTTATTATTAAAAATAATTTTAATTTTCAATAAAAAATATCATCTTTGATTAATACCATTAACTCATCTTATACATTATATCACTTTATTAAAAGAATTAATCGACCCTAATTTCTGTCATTATTTGGATGGTTCATACGTGATTGTTTATGTAGGAGTTTTAATAGAGTTTTGGAATCCCATGGGGCTATGAATGGATGATAAACAATTCAGGAAAATTGATTAGTTTATCATGGGAAATCGTTCATCCAAGCACGATCTACAATGTGGTGGTTCATGGATATATCAAACTATATGGTCAACCCTCCATTCCAAATACCCCTAGGTAGATGTTTTATACATGTTTGGTGCATTGTTAGAGTAATTATGCATCCAAAATATGCATGAATAATATATTCACTATAAAGGGAACATAGTTAAGGCACACAATTTTTCCAAACATTAAAACCTCTCTAAAAACCCATTCACACAAATCACTTCTCCTATTATATTCTATAATCCAATGTGATTGTTTTTTAGGGGACTAATGTTTGGGATGAAGTATTTATGTTTCGTTTATAGATCTAGGATCATGAGGACATAATACACTCTTCCCTAGTCATCATTCTCAATGGTGATTTATTCTACCTCTATTCATTAGGTATGTGTCTATATTCAATTTGATAAATCATTGAATCTAATTTTATACATGTAAATTAATTGTTTTTATTCATTGAATATAATTTATTTATGATAAAAATGTATTATTTTAATGAAATCATTTTTAAAGGGGTTATCATTAAAAATTTATTTTTCACATAATGTTTTTTATTAAATGATTAAATGGTGGGTTTGGATTAAAATTGGATTTTCACGAACTGAATTGGACTATATTTACATTGAAATTGTTTTATAAATTTTTATAATGTTTTTTAACTGTTTTTTTGAAAATCATAACTTATTATGTAAACTTATGATCACAGGTAATATTCATGTCACTAATAGTGTGTGTAAAGCCACTTGAGGTTTTAATTCACAATAGTAGGTGTAATTCCTGAAGGGGACATACTGGTTGGATCCACATTAGTACTAGATTAAGGATTTATTTTGTGTATTTTATATATCCCCATAGGATAGAAGAAAAAAATTTCATTTTAATTTATGATTAGTTTATCACGTGATGTATTAGTCCTAGTTAGTTTCTTAGATGTTATCACCTGATGGATTAGTCATGGATATCATCCCACATGCTTTCACATGATGGATTTTTCATTTATGTTTACATACATTTTTACCTTATAGTGTATTGAAGGATTATATTTATTATTATTTCATTAATTATCATTTTTCGGATTCCTTTCTTTGATAATATGAAATCCTTTTATGAAAATCTGAGGGTTTATTGTTAAATGGTTTTTATTTCGAAAAAGATTTATAAAAATTCATTTGAAATAAAACTTCAACTATATAATTATTGATATTACACTTTGTATATATCTTATGGAGTAATCCTAATGGGTTTGTGATCACAAACTAATTTTTACATTGGGTGGATGTAGACATGTTTTTACCATATGTAGGTAACAGTAAGTGAAACATATAGCATGTTGAATCATATTTTCATAATTTAATTAATGGTTAGATGGTATGGAAGTGACAGTTGGTCACACGAACACTAATTTTTCATTTATTTTGATAAATTATGTTTGGATGGTTTGGAGTGGATTTTGTACATTTTGGAATATACTATTTCTCCACATTTTTACATTTTTTATGTATTCTTTTGAAATATATGCGACTTTTTTAATTTACCGAGTTTCATCTCACAATTATGATAATCCGGCTGAGAAGGATTACATTGTTTTCCAAGGATAATTGATTGTAAAATTATTTTAAAAGAATATTCCTTTCTAGATGTATGATAACATTCCCTTGATTTAGTTTTGTGTATTGGGAAGATTATAGTAAGGACTATCGAAATTCAGGTAGTATGTTCGGTAGATTTCTTCACCAACTTACATCTATGTCTGATCTCAAGATAAAATTAGTGGTCATGAGTTTTTTTACCAAGTTTAAAGTGTTCATTTTGAGGCCATTTGAAAAAACAATCATGGTTATTTATTTTAATTGTACTTTTTTCTTTTTAAATATTTATGTTTCATTATAAAAATAATATTTCAATAACAAATAATTATTTTTAGTCATTGATGTTAATTCAAAATGTTGGTGTGATTATTTTTTATTTTTTATTGAAAAAATATTTTTTATCATATTATTTTTTTTAGAAATGGCTTTTTTAAGATATAATCTGAATCCTAGTAAGGATAAAGGATGAAAATTTGGATATGAAAATTATCTGGTAGACCCATCTATGGTAGAATATTTTATCTAAATAATCCATAATATAGTTAACCACATGCCGGGAACCCTTTATGTTCTATTGATCATGTGTAATAATTCACCACGCAACCTCAACCCATCATCCACGGTGACAAAGTACCCCAAGAATCTGTCGATTTTCAGGATCGGATTTTGAGGAATCCGATTGTATTGATGACACAACAAGACTATATGTTAGGATTTCAATTTACATGCTTGAGGGACTGAGTTGAAGATGTTGGGACACTATTCTATAAGATATGTTACTTGAGTATTTTTACTCCAATAATTTCATGAAAATATTTAATTGATAGTTTTACAGGAATACATTACTTGTTGTGAATATGTAGGAGTGTACGACCTTGGTGCAATGAGATAATACTATTCTAGAGTATCCACCTATTTTGATAAATTGCTTATTCTGGGAGCAGATGTAGTCACCAATGAGTACATAAAGGATTGGAGGCCTAAATTGGGATTGAGTCCTGATATTCAAACGATGTTAATTTTGTGCTTTTTTCTGGCCTTCGTGGTGGTATTCAAAAAACTGGATTTGGATGAGTGTTACATAGCTAGAAATATCGATTCGGGTGGATCATAAATTATAACAGTTTGCTGGAAAGGAGTTTCTTCTACCCATAAATTTAAATGAAAGGGCGGTCCATTTTCACCAGGTCCTGTTTTAGAGGCATCAACAGAAATTATAATTTTTTATATGAATAATGTTGATGGTGTGTTCAATCCAAACCAAACTATATAGAATCTATTACTACTTGTCATGATTGTAGAATATTGGGCCATTTGATTTGTTTTTTTTTGAAATGATATCTTACAGTAGTAAGGATGGATCCTATCACACCAATATTTCATTGGTTTTTACTAATGCCTCCCTGGGTAGTTGATCTAATAATCTATCCATGGGGTGTATTCATGCAGGGAATAACAGAAGACCATATATATAAATGTTTACAAAAGATGAATATGATACATCTAAAAATACTATTAGTGGTATGGTGTTTATTTCATCTACTATAGTGATATCATAGTTTGATACATGTTATACTCATTTTTTTGAATTTTTCAATGTCAATTGAGATGTTGAGATTATATATCAAACCTATATCATTATTTTTGGTTCGTTCTGTGACATTAGGAATGAGTTTAGAAGATGGTTTCAATTGTCCCGTATGTTGGGTTATGATAGATGACCTCAAGGTGGAGGGGACTTTTTAGATCTTTATATTGGTATATTGGTCCCGATACATCACATGGAATATATGGTTTTCATTAAGCACCAGATATAATTTTATCATAATCTTGTCTGGTTTTTTTCATCTGATCGGGACACTCATGTTTTTCAGGGTGAGTGAAACTCTATATTAGGAATGGTGGGGGATGTTGTCAATAATACTGGTGTAAACACAAGCCAGTTTTTTGTGATGTTTCCTGATTTTATTAACCCATTGTTGTTTTTACTTTTTGATAGTGGTTCATGTGACCCTAAATATCTATTTAGATGATTATTTTATTCAACACAATAGAGATATTTTAAAATTATCATTTAAATATTTTGTTGTATGATTCCCATTAATATTTCATCTTATTGAATAACATCTATAGAATTAGTGGAACATAAATTCCATCATCTTGATCTATATGATTAAAGATCTATTCATCCTACCATGGTTCCATTTTCTTAATGTGTCCTCTTTTTAAGAATAAAAATTGTTGTCTTAGACTTTGCACAGATTATCATCCCTCTAATAGGGTGATTGTTTAGAATAAATATATTTTTCATAATGTTTATAATCTCTTTTACCTTATTAGAGTATTATGTTGGTTAGTAGTGATTGGAACTCAGTCAGCGTACCACCAGTTGATATTATAAGAATTGGATATATGAAATATGTATTTTAGATGCTAGTATGGACATTAAATTTTTTTGGTTATGTAATTAATTATTACTAATTCTGTAATGGTATTTAGAGAAATTATGAACCAAATATTTCATCATTTCTTAGAATCATTTGTTTTTGTGATCATGGAGGGATTTTTTTTGACTTCTAAATCATTGGCTGAGAATATTAACCATTTGGATATCATTAATTTAACCTTCATGGATAATTGTATTTAATGTTTTCTTTTCAAATCTATGTTTTGGATCTGGAAAAGGAAATGTATTTTAAATTTCATATATTAGAGAGAAATATTAGTGGATTCTAAGAAAATATAGATTGTTATGTGAGGAGACCATCAAATAAATTATTTCTAAATTTGATTCATCTTTTGTTTGGTTGAAAACAATATTCAATTTCTTCAGGATTTTACCAAAATAACATCTTCAATTATAAAATTACCATATAATTTGTAATGATATAATGTAATAAAAAATTTCAGCGATCCCATAAAAAGAAAAATGTGAGGTTGAATCCATCTGTAACACCCCAAATTTTATGAGATATATTTCTTTATTTATTTTATGTCTTGTTTATAATGCTACACCAAGATTATCTTTCACTTTACACAACATCGTATCAGCTTGTAGTATACACAACACTATTTTTTGGCTTCTGTGGCACATAATTTCATGTTATTCTGGTAGAATTCATTTCATGCAACACCAAGTATATATTTTGTTCAATATATAAATGTACATAGTTTTGAAGATGTTATAAGCAACACTAAATTAAGATTTCAATACATGCAACATTAACATGGCTTGCATTACATGCAAGAGTAACCTTCCTATTTAGCTTGCGTTATCTACAATACTGAGTTTCACTAAACAAGGACATATTATTAAAATATTATTTTTTAACTTGATATAAAATATTCTTTATGAATATTATTAACAACGTTTTGAAACTTATACAAAATTTGAATTCATATTATACATTTTCATGATCATGGTCTGAGAAAAAAAAATTCAGATAAAATCAGTATTTTTAAAAAAAGTTTTTTAGAGATATTTAATTGTGCACCCATATTAAATCTATATGTGACACTATTAAAAGGTAAATTTATGTAATTAAACAACTTCATTATAATTAGTAAAAAAATTACTTTTTTTGAAATTTTGTTGTTTTTTTGATAAAATTAAAATTTTAATGAATATTAAAAAATACCTCATTATAATTCAAAACGGCTTTTTCATATAATTTATTTATATTGTAAGATTATATTTTTAATTGTATTTAATATATAATTTTATTCTAATTTATAATTTAATCAATAAAATTTCATTGGAAGTAATTCCAATTATAAATTTGACAAAAACACCTGTTAATATTTTTGATTGTAGTTACTTCTTAAAAACCCCATTTTTGGTTTTGAAAATGAGAAATAATTTAAAATTATTTACTAAAACTTATATATTTTGAATTTTTAAAAATGGATTTCATATTTGGTACCATAACGATCAAATTTTTTAAACATGTTTCTTTTATTTTTGGACAGTATGAATAATAACTTCGTTAATTATTTTATTTTCCATGGTTAAAGGGTAAATCTGGTAAATAAGGGAATAATATAATAATATAATAATATTAAACTACAATAAAACATTTCCTAATCCTATTTAATGAGATATTTCCAAAAATGGTCATCCTTGGGTCGATTTTGGGAGGCCATGGTTTCACTTGGATGGGAAAATGACAATTTATAAGAATTAATTTAAAGTACAGATAATTATTACCTAAACATATATCCTTTACTAAATAGATTTTTAAATATGGTTATATAATTGATCGATACGTATATAAATAGTTATTATAAATATAAAAATATTTCCTATATCTTGGTATTTTATTTATACTGTTTATACATTAGATAAATATATTTATTTATGACAATATTATGATGTTGTGATTAATTCATTAATGAGTGATTCAATCAAATGAATTTATAAATAGTAAAACATGATTAATTATTTATTTTGATGTTATAAATATATTTTATAGATGATATTGACATATATCTTAGATTCAATGCCTTATTTTTGAAGGAATCTAGATTTTATGAATTTTTTAAAATGTCAAGTATGAGTAGTGTCGAAAATATACACGCTTCATAACTTAAAACGTAATATTGTTTATGAAATGATATTAAGTTATTAATAATATAAGATTCAGAAAAATGGTTAATATTAGTCCAAATATGTCATAAATAGAATTTTGTGGGACTTTTTACATGATATGGTAATTAAATAAACCCATAATGTGTAAATGACAAGATTTCACTATAAGATTAAAAAGGGTTAAATAATGATAATACCAAAAAGATAAGGATAGTAAAAAATATGATACATCTCAAAAACATATGGTATGATATTTATTTGATCCAGATTCATATTATATTTGAATTAATTTGTTTTTTTTCATTTTAAATAAAAATTGAATTTAAAAATAAATTAATATTATGGAACTTTCTTAAAGAGCACATCTCCTCTCTTATAAAAGGGTACCTCGTACCTTTCCTCTTCAGACCATATTGAGCATTTAATCTAATAAAACCTTTCCAATTTCATCCACTAACTTCCCTACTAACATTATAGAGTTTCTTGAATTCTCAAACGACCAACTCTAGTTCCCTATGTAGAAATCTAAAGGAGCCATGTCGGGTAATAAGTTATCTCTTCAACTGATTATTTCAAAAAAATTATCTTCTTCCAATTCCTCTTATTTTGTTTATTCATTATAATGTAATAACATATGAATCAATAATATATTTATATGTTATTATAGATATTAAACAACCTTATTTCACCTTCTATCCATCCTATGAAAAATAAAATCAATGCGTGTGCATACGTACGAATTACTGTCTCCACACCATGGTGTGATCTATTTTTCACCACCACCATACAAGGATGGTCATAATGGTTGAAATAATAACTATATATGATTATTATAACATGATACTAATTATGAAATATTATACACCACCCAATTCAATGTCGTTGAACAACTAAAGGAACTATATCGCTGCTCGTGCATTCGTATGACATACCGTCTCCACGACGCGATGAGATTCATTTCACATGTTAAGAATTCATGAATTATTATAAGTCATTTAGTTACATTTATTCAATTTAATATGGAAAAAACAATGTTCATGCGTACGTACGACCAACCGTCTCAATTAATGGTGTATTACATTCCATTTATCGATATATTATATATATGTATATAAAAAATTTATATAATATATAAATCATTATTTTCATTTTTATGTATGAAAATCATGATATATGTAATAATATCAAGAAAAACAAATCTAAACACATATGATAAAAAAATGATAATTACCTAAAACGTTGCATTAGCCTATAATTGACCAAATAAATTGGTAATATAAAGTCATATAGGAATCATATATGATGTCAGAAATATTATTATGTTTCATTTACATGTTGATAATATGTTTAAACCCACTATTAAAGAGTTTTAGACACGTACGGATGAAATTAAAACTTAGGTAAGGGATAATATTAAAATCTCATTTTTACCTATGATTATTTATACGTATGTAATTTATGGGGATATATTCCTCATCCATGTTCATGTATTATAAAAATTATTTCATAAAATCTTTAATTTTATTATATGTATGTTTATGTTATTTTTACCCAATTTTTACTTTTACTACATGTTATGGGAGGAATATTTCTTTTATTTACCATACGAGCTATGTTTTGACCTTTCTGGTAAAAGTATGAGGATAATATTTTTTAACTTATACAGAATTATTGGATTTTTACGTATTCATAATGCCTTATTACCAGGATGGTTCCACTAAAAGAAATTTATTTTATTTTCAACTAAATTATTTTATTTTAAAATTTTCTATGTTTTTTGAGAAATGTAAATGCTTTTTAATACTAATTGATATTTTACTCAAGAACTATATTCAAGTGGTTTATCAAATTTAATATCTATCTATGATGACACTCATTAAATAATGTTATGTTTAAATCCGTATTATTATTCTTTTTTGGTTGTGTTAATGGTGAAATTATATTTTATATATATTATGTTATGATGGAATGATATTTAAGAAACACATTTTATTTCATGGGATATGCTATGATGAATGATTTATGCTTTTGTGTCACATGTAAGAATCATTTTAATATGAGAGGGGTGGGACATATATATCCTTCCAATTCATTTGTTAATGATTTATATTTCATGAGATAGACATAACTAGAATTGAAAGTAAATCTAGTTCAGTAATATATAGCTGGAATGACATGTAAACCTGGTTTAGTAATGACTTTTTCCACTACGATGGTCTTGGAATAAATGACTTGGCTACTATAGAAAAAATAATTTGTGATTATTAGTTTTATATAATTAAATTCGTTATTCCAATTTTATTCTATCATCATTAATGTTCCTTTTTGACAATTCCTTATGTACTGCAATGACTTATGTCTTTGCTCAAGATTTTGATTTTTAAACATTATTTTCATGTTTTTATGTTCAAATGTTTATGGTTTGTTTTATGTTCTGCATGATTACCCTTCCAAATCATTTTATCTCACCCTTTAAATTTTTTATTTTCCCTAGGATAAAAATAATTTTTTAGTTAGGAAAAAAGGGGAAGACCATTATGGGAGATGATGAATATCATTCCCCATTATTAGAAGATTATGTTCCGAGTTTCTAAATACACTAAAATAATATGGTCCTTGGGAATTTTTTGTTTCATGTATTATGTATTCATTAAATGAAATGAAATGTTATGGTTTTTCAATATTTGGTATATATAGTTGGTATTAGTTTGATGGTTTAGTTATCCATTGAAAACAAGGATACGAAATATTTTGTGAGATCTGTAGAGTTATTTCTAAGGTATGTCTAGGGATGTCCTTACGGTTAAGAATAAGTATAGGCTACAATCCTAGAACTATTTTTACTATCATGAATAACATTGGATTAAAACTATGATGTTAGATATTGAATGTACTCCCCAATGATTATATTGTTTCCCTAGTACGATTTCTACCCTCTCATGCTATTCTTTTTGTGTTTTAGACTACAGATGGAACCCGAAGGAACCGTGTTATTGATCAATGCACTAGGAAATGCAGTGATTTTCCTCATGATCAACCAAATTTTATTGGAGATGGAATAAAAAATATTATAGCTAAAATTACACTATCACTGCCACATTTTTGACTCCCAAATGAACATTTAAGGGAACAAAATTATATTTATTCCTTCATGAGGAAAATTACACCTTATTTCAGTGGTTCTTCTGATCCACTTGTTACTGAACAATGGATCAGTACCATTGAGAAGATATTTTCCATCCGTCACTATTTAAAACATTAAAATGAAATTTTGGATGTATATTTTCTAAAAGGTGAAGCAGATAATTGGTGGACTCTAATTATGAATATAAGGCAGCAAGATGAAATTCAATACATTGAATGGGATGAGTTACAAAACATTTTTTTCAATTAGTCCATCCCTCATATTATTGATCAAAGATGGAAAATGTGATCCTTGAGCTTAAGAAAAAGGATGATGAATCTGTTGGCCCAAAAAATGTTAATTTTACAATACATGAAGAGGTATGATTATGGCATTATCATACAATCTAAAAGTATTGTTGATCGATTTTTCAGTGTCTTAAAACCTTGTCATCGAAGTGCATTAGATCTAAGAGACATCAGTAGCTATGAATAGATTGGTCGTTGAGGTGTCAAGGTATAACTATAATTTGGTGTTACATATCCATCTCATTGTTTTGATTAGAAACGAAATATGGATTTCAAAAGAAAAACTCAAAACAATGGTGAAAGAAGGTAAATTTTTTATTATGCTCAATGTGTGTAAAAAGTATTTTGGAGATTGACTTAATGGGACAAGAAAATGTTTCATGTTTGGAAAATAACGTTATTGAGTAGTTTTTTGTCCTAGTAATGGGAAAATAATTCTAATTCTGTAAATATATAAGATACCACTTATAATTCCCCACCAACAAATCAATGCTATATGTGCATATAAATAGGTAATTATGCTAACCAATTTCATAATCCTAGGGTTAATGATGATCAAAATCGACAACCTATTACAGAAAAAGATGAAGGGAAGTCACAAGCGATCACTATTGGAGATTTTGAGTATGAAAACAATGAGGCAGAATGATTAAAGGTTTATGTAATGGTATTTAAAAATAGTGTTTTGGAATCTCTTTTAATGTATTATAGAATATTGGAATATCTAGTTATTGGTCAATTATGGTTTCCCATAATAATGTGGGACCAGTAACCAAGAAAAGTGATTGAAATATTTTTTGAAAGAAGATTATAGGCACATAATTTTAGGATAAAGAGAAAATAATATTTTTGATAGTATTAATGAACTCATGGCTGAGAAAAAGAAAAGGTGATATCGTGGTTTGATTATATAGAATTTTTTCTTATATTTGGTGTGTAGAAAGTGA
The DNA here is from genome assembly GCA_963277665.1 of Viscum album. NCBI lineage: Eukaryota > Viridiplantae > Streptophyta > Magnoliopsida > Santalales > Viscaceae > Viscum > Viscum album. The sequence continues at coordinate 1,716,090,153 of OY728132.1, forward strand.
TAATTTTTATAGAATTCATTTTTTCACTATGTTTGTATATTAATTCATGTGCTTATCATGTTTCAAGAGAATATATGATTAAGTTATTCAAATAATAGCAATGTGACAACCTGGAACTGCCAAATCAGAAATGGGAGACAAATGCTAATTCGATTTAGTTCACCTCCGTCTAATGTTTTTATTTTTCAGTTTTTGGAAGGAATGTCATGTTATCCATTAAGGTATATTTTAATTTATATTATGTTTTAATTTTGTAAGATTAATGTATTAACTCAATATATGTAGAGTTATGCATATTTAATATTTTTTCTAACCATTTTGTTCAGACAGATGGAATGATCAATAATTTTGTTGAATGATCTACTAACACTTCAAGAATGAAAAATTCAACATCATTTCTTTAAATAATAGCTGATGTGGAAATTGTTCTGGAAATGACAAATGGTGATATAACATTGAAATCAAGTATGCGTTTCTCCATATGAAAAAATTATTTTCCATTAATTAAATTATCCTGAAAAACTAAAATGATATCATAGTAACCTCTAATCAGAAGAAATAGATGACCCTTTAAATAATAATATATTTATTGATTTCTTATAGTGAAGTTTATCTAATCCTTATTCTCTATCACTATTCATTAGAACATGATGGATAGATTTCTATTCCATATCTATGTTTTCACTTACCTCGTTTGTTCTCATATTTGGAAACCTAATGATGAGTTATTTTGGATAACTGTTACATTATTAAATTTACTTTTGAAAATAATGTCTTAGTATCCCTTTTTACTATGTGGGATTCCATGAAAGAAATATTCATATAGAAAACCATTTAGAACCCCGAAGAATTTTGAGGGAAAAATTCATTTTAAGTGTGGTAAAATGTTTCACCCCAATATTTTTTAATACAAATTACTTTAATTTAATTTTATGTCTTATGTTATACACCACACCAAAATAATGATTCATTATAGGAAACACTTGCATGGCTTTTATTACACGCAAGAGAATCCTTTCTTGATAACTTGCATTGTAGAAAATATCGAATATCACTAAAAAATAATATATTACTAAAATATTATAATTTAATGAGATAAAAACTCACCGTTATGAATAGTATTAACCTCATTTTTAATTTTATATAACATTAGAATTAATCTTACACATTTTCTTGAACATTGAATGAGAACCAAAATCTATTATTCCGATAAATGAATAATTTTTCAAAAAATAAAGTTTTATCGCCTTTTAATAGTGCACCCATTTTAAACCAAGAATTTGACACTTTTATAAGTTAAAATTAACATATTAAAATCATTAATAGGAATCAAGACATAATAATGTACTTTTGTTAAATTTTTGGTATTTTTTTGAAAGAAATCATATTTTAATGAATATTTTAAAATACTGCATTTTAAATCAAAACTGCATTTACATCTAATTTATTTATATAGATAGATTATATTATTAATTGTTTATAAAATTTAATTAGATTATATTTTCATCATTTAATAAAATATTGGTAAATAAAAGTAATATCACTTTTATATTGGACATAAACACATGTAAAATTTTTTATAGTTATTATGTCTTAAAAATCTGCGTTTTGGTTTTAACAATAATAATTAATTTTAAATTAATTAATGAAAATTATGAGTTTTGAATACGGAAAAATATATTGCTTATTTTGAATTATATGGTTAAAATTGTACAAATCTGTACCTTTTATTTTTGGACTGTATGGATAGTAACTTCAGTATTATTTTATTAACCCTGGTTAAAGGGTAAATATGGTAAATAAGCGTAAATAATAATATTATAATAATATTAAAATACCTTAACACAAGTTATAATCCCATTTTATGAGATATTTCTGACCATGTTAATCATTGAGTCGATTTCTGGACCACATGGATTCACATCGATGGGAAAATGACATTTTATAAGAATTAATTTGAAGTAATGATAATTATAAACTAAACATATATCATTTACTAAATAAAATTTAATATAGGATTAGATAAATGATATCTATATCAAAAATAGTAATTATAAATTTATAATGTTTTCTTACATCATGTTATCTTATTTTTAATTTTTACACAGTAGATAAATTAATTCATTTATTACACAATTATGATGTAGTGATTACCTCACTAATGGAAGATTAAAATAAATGAATATATAAATGATAAAACGATTGTAATATGGTTATTTTAAGGATATACATAAATTTAATTGATGAAATTTGCATATTTTATTTGATTTATTTTCAAATTTTCATTTGAATAAGTTTTTTACGAATTAAAAAAAGACATGTATAAATAGTGTCTAAAATTGGCATGATTGATAACTTAATACAAAAAATAGTTTATTAAATGATATTATATTCCTAAAAATAAATTATTTAGAAAAATTGTGAATAAAATTCAAAATATGTAATAAATAACTTTTTTGGGCCTTCTGACATGATATGGTAATTATATTAACCAACAACGTGTAAATAACAAGATATCACAGTAAGATTAAAGAGGGTAAAATAAGTTTAAAACAAAATAGATAAGTATAAAAAAATAAAATTCCTGCCAAATAATTATTAGATTATGGTTATTTGAGATAAAATCATTTGATCATATAATAAAATAAGTTTCTTACCTTTTTAAATCGATTTTGAATTTATAATAAATTAATATTTTGAAACTTTTTTAATGTGAACCTCTCCTATCATATAAAATGGAACCTCTCCCCTCACCTATTCACAACATTTTGATATTACAAGATCATCCAAACCCAGAAAATCCATCTTATCAACTTCGCAAGTTACATTCTAAAGGTTCTGGTTTTCTCAAAATCCCGACTCTAGTGCCCTAAGAGTGAATTTAAGGGAGGCGTTTCAAGAAAGATGTAATCTATTTTGCCAATTCATTCAAATTTATTTATTATTCTACTTCCTATTATTTAGTTTTTTCATTATAAATTAATAACATAATGATCAATAATATAATGATATGTATTTATAAATTTGAAACAACCCTATTTATCCTTCTATCCATCCTACGAAAAACAATATCATTATGCGTACGTACATACAGATTAGAGTCTCCACGTCATGGTGTAATTTTATTTTAAACACCACCATACATAGATGGGTATAATGGTGTAAATAATAAAAATATATTATTATTATAAAATTATACTAATTATGATATATTATACACCATCAACTTCAATACCGTTCATCAACTATTAGAATAATTTCGTCGCTCGTGTGTATGTACGACTTAACGTCTCTATGATGCGATGAGATTAATTATACATTATAACGATTATAGAATGATTATAATGTATATATAATAAATAATCAAGAAATATATGACAGAATATTTCTACTACTATATATATATATATATATTTAATTTAATTATTTCTTTTAAATTTAATAAGGAAACGAAAACAGTGTTCATGCGTATGTACGGCCTACTGTCTTCATGAATGATGTATTACATTCTATTTATCAATCTATTATATATATTTATATACATATTATATATGATATATAAATCATGTATTACATTATATAGTTTAGTAAATCAAGATCTATGTTATAATCTAATAAACAACAAGTCCAAACACACACGATAAATAAAACGATTATTAATCAAAAAGTTGCTTTAACACTGAATTGATAGATGAACGGGTTATATTAATTCATAAGTGAATCATAAATGATTTAAAATATATTATTATGGTTATGTTACAAGCTAATATAATTTTTAAACCCACTATACTACAGTTTCTAACATGTGTGGAAGAAATTCGACCTAAGGTAAAGTTTAATTTTCCAATCTCATTTTTCTCTGAGATAGTTTATACCTAAGTATTTTCTAGGGATATATTCATAGTCCATGTCCATTTTTTATAAATAAAATTCTTAAAATTATTAAATTTCATATATTTATGTTTAATTACATATTTACCCATTTTATTCCTTTACTACATGCTATGGAAGGATTATTTTTTTTTGTTACAATACGATATACTTTTTTACCATTCCGGTAAATGTACGACTAGATTGTTTTTTAAACATATATAGAATTAACTTATTTTTAAATCATATTAACACTGTATTTCCATGCAGCTTCCTCTACACAATTTCAGATTTTTTTCAACTATATTATTATTTTTAATTTAGGTGGAATTTTGAGAAAAGAAAATGTTTTTGAAGAAGAATGGATATTTTCCACATGAACTAAGTTCAAGTGCTTTATCATAAACATTTTACATATAAGATAACACTCCCTATATAGTGTTATGTTTATATCCCTATTATTACATTAATTTTATTGTTTAAATGATGAAAAAGTGTTTCATATGGATTATGATGTGATGAAAAGATGTTTAAGAATCTCACTTTATTTCATCGGTTATGCTATGATGAATGATTTATTTTTTTGTGGATAATGTAAGAATTTTTTCAATATGAGATGGCTGGCACCTATATTGTAACACCCCTAGATTTTATGAAAAATATTATTTTAATTTCATTAACGTCTTATGTTGTATTCTACACCAAGATTACCTTGCGCTATACGCAACACCGTATTAGCTTGCAGTATACGCAACACTATTCTTGGACCGTGTTACACACAATTTTGATAATAGTTATTCTACGCAACATTGAGTATATATATATATATATATATTAAATGTATAAATGAAATATGGTTGGATTCTGTTATACGAAACAATGAAGGATTCTTTCACAACACGCAACCCTGACTTGGCTTGCATTACACGCAATCGCGACCTTCCTCGATAGCATGTGTTGTACACAATACCGGGTTTTAATAAACAATTTTATATTATTATAATATTGTCATGAACTAGCCATTATGAATAGTATTAACTAAATTTTGAATTTTATAACATTATTATTCATCTTACACATTTCTAGAACATGGTATAAGAACAAAATAAATTTTTCAGGTAAATTAAGTATTTTTCAAAAAAATGCAGTTTTGCCGCCTTTTGATGGCGCACCCACTTTAAATCTATTTTTTTGACATGTTTATAAGTTCAATTTGACAAAATAAAATTATTCTTTGGAATCAAGAAATAAAAATTTACTTTGGATAAATTTTTCATATTATTCTGGTAACTTTCACATTTTAATGAATAGTAAAAACACGCTATATTTTAATTAAAAACAACTTTTTTCATCGTAATATCTTATGTGGTTAAATTATAATATTGAATGGTTTTAAAGTATAAATATAATATATTTTTACCATTCAATATAATGTATGTCATTAGCATTGATTTTACCTTAATTCGTAGGTTAAATCAATTCAATCTTTTGCAATGTTTTAAACAAAAACCCGTTTTTATTCGACAACGGGATTAATTTTAATTTAATTTCTGCAACTTCTGTGTATGAAATTTTAAAAAATGGATTCCATATTTGGAATCAGTGGGTCCAAATTATGTTAATAAGCTACTTTTTATTTTTGGGAATTATGAATAGTAACTACGGTAAATTTTATTTACCATAGTTAAAGGTAAATCGGGTAATTAAGGGTAAATATAATATTTTAAAATTACCCTAAAAAATGTCAAAATCCTATTGGATGACTCAAAATCGACCCATATCACCTAAGGGTCAGATTAGAATCATTTAATGAACATTTTTCCATGAAAATAACTTAATTATTATTAAAACCAAAGAAAGTGACAACATGTCACTCTCTTAAATTTTATAAGTATATTAATTTTAATTTAGTGATAAACTTCATGAAACTTCAAACATGAATAGTCTACAGAAATAAAATGAAATTATCTACATCATATAAATTTATTTATAATTTTTAGGGATTAAATAATTATCATTAATTATGACACAATAGTGATGCAGAAATTGTTTATCTAGTGAAAAATCAAGAATAATGTTTTTTTAAACTAATAGTGACCATAAAATGCACAAATACCTAACCAAAACTTATTGGACATGTAACTGTAAACCATAAGCATCAAATGGTCGAATATTTGACCATTTGGAGCCTTATAAAAGCGATTATGACACTTATATTATTTTATTTTAAATGATGCCAAAGTTGTCACCTTCATAATTTAATAAATATAACAATTTAAATATTGTGATTTTAAGATGATAAATTCGAGTAAAGGTATTATTGTGAAAGGTAATATATTTATCTTCATCATAGAATTTTATTTTAAATTTTATACAACAAATAAGTATATTAAATAATTATACAAAAATTATGTAGTAATTATTTTATTAAGAGATAAACCAAATAAATGGTTTTAAAAATAATAAAATAAATATTATATGAACTATTTAATGTGATACACTAATTTTATAGATACATATGACCTTTTATTAATATATTAAAGCTTTTAGTTCGAACATATCTTCTGTATATATTTTATTTAAATTCAAATAAATGAATAGTGTCAAAATTGACACTATTGTTATTTTACAAAAATAACATATTATAAAATTGTTTAAAAATCACAAAAATATTTAAAAATTATAAATTTATATTTATATGGTTTATAATATTATAAAGTAAACAATTATGGAAAATTCTCAACAAATAAGTAATTATTTGTTATAATTTAAAATTTAGAATTTTATTACCACAAATAAACTTAAATAGATTAAATAAGGATAAATCAAAATGATAAGGTTTAAAATAAGATCCAAACATGTCTAAATTTGATTGGTTGATGAGATTACAACCCTATCTCATATAATATTTGAATATGAGTCATTTTGGAGGTTTTTATGTGGGGTTAGATTTATTATAAATTAATATTTTTAAGAATTCCTAAGGTGCCCCTCTCCTCCCTTATAAAAGGGCACCTCCTCCCCCTCCTCCTCACACCAAATTGAGCACTCAAGCTCGGCCAACCCCTGAAAAAATCCCTTATCCACTTCCCTAGAATAGTCCTAGAGGTCCTGGTCTTCTTCAAAGACCAATCTTAGTTCCCTAAGTGAAGGATTCAAAGAAGCGTTCCAAAGAAGAGGTAATATCCATTACCGATCTTTTCAATTTCTTTCTTCTTCAACTTCTTCTTCTTTAGTTTTTTCATGATAAAGTAATAACATCAGTATTACTTACATAATGATATGTTATTATAAATATGAAACAACCCTAATTCACCTTCTATCCAACCTACGGAAAAATTAAATCACCGCGCGTGCGTACGTACGGAATACCGTCTCCACGCCGTGGTGTAATCTATTTTCCACCATCAGTTTAAAAGGATGGGTATAATGGTGTAATGAGTAACTATTTATGATTATTATAAAGAAATATTGATACTGAAATAATATATATATACTCCAATACAGTTCCACGATCATAGGAACGATATCATCACTCGTGCGTACGTACGGAATACCGTCTCCACGATGTGATGCGACTTGTTCTACATGATCATCATTACATAGTAATTATATAAATTGAATGAATAAATATGATATATGTTACACTAATACCATTATGGATATAAGGTATCTATAACCTTAAAAGAAGAATAAGAATGTATTCGGCAAAACACGCATAAGAACAAAAGGCAATAAAGACCCGAGTAACAAGTAACAATGAAATATTACTATCAAGAAGCTAAGAATATGACCATATATGATATCATATCAATATGTATGATTCTGTAATAAGTCAATAACATTATTTAAACCATTATACAGGAGCTTCGGACACGTACAAAGCAAATTGGACCTAAGGTAAGGGAAATATCACAATCTCATTTTTATCCGAGATTGTTTATACTTTAGTATTTACTGGGGTGTATTTTATCATCCACATCTATGTTTCCTCAATATGTAATGTTATTTACATACACCTACAATTGTTTAAATCCAATTCTACCCTTTGGTGAGTTTTTAGTAAAAGATATGAAAGGAATCTTTTTTCGTTTTTCGTACGAGTTACATTTTGACTTTTTCGACAAAAGTACAAAGAATGTTTTTTTTAACTTATACGGCACGAACGGATTTCTACTGTTTTATAAAGCCTTATTTTCATGAATCTTCCTCTAAAAGATTTCATGACTATTTTCAATAAAATCTCTTTCTTTTAAAATTTCATGATGTTTTGTGAAAAGAAGTTGATTTTGAAGAAGAAAGGATATTTTCTTCAAGAATTCAATTCAAGTGTTTTATCAAAATTATTTTCCATCTAAGATAATAAAGGGTTCTGTTTCTATCCATATTTTTACATTGATTTGACTATGTTGTGATGGAATTATGTATATGAATTCCTTTATCTTATATGAATGGTTTTATGATGTCATGTTGTTTAAGAATCCCATTTTTATTACACGGGTTATGCAATGATGTATGATTTATCATTTTGTGGCACACATAACAATGGTATCATTATGAGATGGGTGGGACCTATATCTCCCTCAAATGCATTGGGTAAAGATTTTATATCTCATGAGATAGACATGGCTGGAATGGTAGGTTATACCGGTTCAGTGAAACAGGACTGAAACGAGGGTTACTCGATTCAGAAAGGGACTTTGTCCACTAAGAGTCTTGGAAATGAGTCATGACTAACAAGAAATGATTCTCTATGATTATGTGTGTATGCCACAAAGTTCCATGTTTTATGTTATGATTATTGTGATTACATTTCACTGCCATAATATATCCCATGTTATGAAATTATGCTCTCTTTTGCAGGTTATGATTTCAAAATGTTATGTTCTTATGAATATGATGTGATTGATATTTCTTTTGTTTACCCTTACTGAGCATTTGAGCTCACCCTTTTATGTTTTCTTTTCCCCAGGATATAAAGAAAGGTTTTAGGTAAAAAAGGAAGATCTTTATGGGAGATGTTGAAAATCTTTCACCACGATTAGAAGATTATAGTCCGAGTTTCCAAACACACTAAACTATTACGGTCCTTATGTGTGTGTTTTTGTAATGTACTAAGTATTCCGCAAAAGTAATGTAAAGTCCATGTACGTCAAGCTTCGGGTCTCTACAGTTTGTATCAGAGGAAAGGTTTAGTCAACTTTTGGAAACTAGGATGCGAGAACTTTAGTGAGATCCCTAGAGATATTTCTAAGGTATGTCTAGGGATGTCTCTAAGGTTAAGTATGCGTATAGGTTATAGTACTAGAATTACGCTAACGATCATAGAATCAAACCTAAGATGTTAGATATTGAAGTTACTCCCCCTTTATTATGATTTTTGCCTCTCACACTATTCTTTTGGGTTTTAGAAAATGGCTGGAAACAAGATGATTCACGATAATGGAGGATATGATGGACAATGGAATGATATTCTTCATAATGAAATGGGATTTGGAAGTCCAAACATCATTATTATGCCGAATCAGCAATCTCATAATATGATCAATAAAGTAAAATTTGGTAAGTTTCCTGACTCGGCTAATAAGAGAAAGATGGAGTTTCATGATGATCATAGAGGAAAGAAAGTTCAATTTCCCCTATGTAAATCATGTGGTAAGAGGCATCAAGTTGAATGTTTCAAAGGAACTGAAAGATGCTTTGGGTGTGGAAAAGAAGGACACAAAGCAAGTAAATGCAAAGGAAAAGGTTCAGTTAACAACATGGATGAGGATAATGGTATTGCTACGACATCAACAATGGTTAAATGTTTTAAATGTGGAATGTACGTGCATTATGCAAACCAATTCCCTAAGGGAAAGTCTCATGAAGATAATCAGTATGGTCGTATGGGAAGTATTTATGTGGATGATGATGAAGAGACTACAAATGATATGTGAGATGAAAGAATTGTTGAAGCTCGGTCAATGGTTTAAGAATGTAGTGGAATGATTACATGTTTATCATGTGTAATGTTGTATAAGTAATCTCATGGAACTATGGAATTAAGAGACATGTAAGGATTGTTACATTGTTGTCTGATTAATGTTACCAGTATCCATGAATGGTTATTCAGATATTTTTGGAATGTAGATGATATGCGCATAATGAAGGGATAAGGAGAAAATAAAATGTTTGATAGTATTCATGAGCTCATGACTGATATAAGGAGAAGGTTATATCATGGTTTGAGTATATTGCATTTTTGGATTTTGGTATGTGGAAAGAGTTAACTTTTGACAGCATTCATGTTTTCACTAAGGTTTAATGGGTATTCATATTTTTCAAGAAAATACATCATTAAAGTATACACATGATTGGAATGTGACCAACAAGATATATGGGGGATAAATGATGGTATTCACATGCTTGGTTGGCGACATTTCAAGTAATCATTTTCTTTATACTATGAGCTTGGACCGAAGTATTTTAGATAAGCCTAAAGATTGTAATGGATTATGTTAACCATAAGTTAGTATTGTTTAAGTATAGAACTTTTTTTTGATATTATTTATGTGATGTTATAGTAATGTAGTTTTAGAAAAAGGACAACCTGCAGGACGGGCGACAGCCCATCGCTTCGGACAAGGCTGTGGGAATCGAACCCACAACCGAAGTGCGACTGGCCTTTATCGCCTACCACTGACCTACAGGAAGTCCCTGTTTAGTAGAAAACTAGTTTTATTATATTAAGCAGTATGATATGTGAAGTATAAGTTCATTTTAGGAACCATATATGATTAATCTCACTATAGATCGACTTATGTATATAATTTTTGCTAACCTTTTTTTTGAGACAGATGGAATGACCCGTCATTCTATCACATGATCTGCTAACACTTCACGAATAACAAATTCAACTTCATTTATTTAAGAGATGAAGTGGAAATTGTTCAAGGCACGAACAACAGTGAGATTGTACCAAAATAAAGTAAGTATTTATTGTAATTAAAATTTTCAACTTTAGGGAAATGATCTTGAAAACCAAAAATGTTGTCCTAGTGCCCTTATATCCGATGAATCATATGATACCCTAGATCATCACAAATTTATGGCTTTGTGATTGCTAGCTTTTCCATAGCCATGTTCTCTACCACTCTCCATCAGAACATGATGGTCAGATTTCTCTTCCATATCCATATTTTCACCTATGTGGAAACCCAGTGATTAGTTTATTTGGGTAACTGTTACGTTTCATACTTTTGTTTTTTAAAGATAAGTTTGGGTATTCCTTTTTACGATGTGGGTTTCTATCAAAGAAACTTTCAAATAGTAAACCATTTATAACCCCGACAAATTTCGAGGGCGAAATTCATTTTAAGGGGGGTAGAATGTAACACCCTGATATTTTATGAAAAATATTATTTTAATTTCATTAACGTCTTATGTTGTATTCTACACCAAGATTACCTTGCGCTATACGTAACACCGTATTAGCTTGCAGTATACGCAACACAATTCTTGGACCGTGTTACACACAATTTTGATAATAGTTATTCTACGCAACATTGAGTATAAATATATATATATATATATATTAAATGTATAAATGAAATATGGTTGGATTCTGTTATACGAAACAATGAAGGATTCTTTCACAACACGCAACCCTGACTTGGCTTGAATTACACGCAATCGCGACCTTCCTCGATAGTGTGTGTTGTACACAATACTGGGTTTTAATAAACAATGTTATATTATTATAATATTGTCATGAACTAGCCGTTATGAATTGTATTAACTAAATTTTGAATTTTATAACATTATTATTCATCTTACACATTTCTAGAACATGGTATAAGAACAAAATAAATTTTTCGGGTAAAATAAGTATTTTTCAAAAAAATGCAGTTTTACCGCCTTTTGATGGCGCACCCACTTTAAATCTATTTTTTTGACATGTTTATAAGTTCAATTTGACAAAATAAAATTCTTCTTTGGTATCAAGAAATAAAAATTTACTTTGGATAAATTTTTCATATTATTCTGGTAACTTTCACATTTTAATGAATAGTAAAAACACGCTATATTTTAATTAAAAACAACTTTTTTCATCGTAATATCTTATGTGGTTAAATTATAATATTGAATGGTTTTAAAGTATAAATAGAATATATTTTTACCATTTAATATAATGTATGTCATTATCATTGATTTTACCTTGAATTCGTAGGTTAAATCAATTCAATTTTTTGCAATGTTTTAAACAAAACCCCGTTTTTATTCGACAACGGGATTAATTTTAATTTAATTTCTGCAACTTCTATGTATGGAATTTTAAAAAATGGATTCCATATTTGGAATCAGTGGGTCCAAATTATGTTAATAAGCTACTTTTTATTTTTGGGAATTATGAATAGTAACTACGGTAAATTTTATTTACCATAGTTAAAGGTAAATCGGGTAATTAAGGGTAAATATAATATTTTAAAATTACCCTAACAAATGTCAAAATCATATTGGATGATTAAAAGTCGACCCATATCTCCTAAGTGTCAGATTAGAATCATTTAATGAACATTTGTCCATGAAAATAACTTAATTATTATTAAAACCAAAGAAAGTGACAACATGTCACTCTCTTAAATTTTATAAGTATATTAATTTTAATTTAGTGATAAACTTCATGAAACTTCGAACATGAATAGTCTACAGAAAGCTAATGAAATTATCTACATCATATAAATTTATTTATAATTTTTAGGGATTAAATAATTATCATTAATTATGACACAATAGTGATGCAGAAATTGTTTATCTAGTGAAAAATCAAGAATAATGTTTTTTTAAAATAATAGTGACCATAAAATGCACAAATACCTAACCAAAACTTATTGGACATGTAAATGTAAACCATAAGCATCCAATGGTAGAATATTTGACCATTTGGATCCTTATAAAAGCGATTATGACACTTATATTATTTTATTTTAAATGATGCCAAAGTTGTCACCTTCATAATTTAATAAATATAACAATTTAAATATTGTGATTTTTAGATGATAAATTCGAGTAAAAGTATTATTGTGAAAGCTAATATATTTATCTTCATCATAGAATTTTATTTTAAATTTTATACAACAAATAAGTATATTAAATAATTATACAAAAATGATGTAGTAATTATTTTATTAAGAGATAAACCAAATAAATGGTTTTAAAAATAATAAAATAAATATTATATGAACTATTTAATGTGATACACTAATTTTATAGATACATATGACCTTTTATTAATATATTAATTCTTTTAGTTCGAACATATCTTCTGTATATATTTTATTTAAATTCAAATAAATGAATAGTGTCAAAATTGACCCTATTGTTATTTTACAAAAATAAAATATTATAAAATTGTTTAAAAATCACAAAAATATTTAAAAATTATAAATTTATATTTATATGGTCTATAATGTTATTAAGTAAACAATTATGGAAAATTCACAACAAATAAGTAATTATTTGTTATAATTTAAAATTTAGAATTTTATAACCACAAATAAACTTAAATAGATTAAATAAGGATAAATCAAAATGATAAGGTTTAAAATAAGATCCAAACAAGTCTAAATTTGATTGGTTGATGAGATTACAACCCTATATCATCTAATCTTTGAATATGAGTCATTTTTGGAGGTTTTTATGTGGGGTTAGATTTATTATAAATTAATATTTTTAAGAATTCCTAAGGTGCCCCTCTCCTCCCTTATAAAAGGGCACCTCCTCCCCCTCCTCCTCACACCAAATTGAGCACTCAAGCTCGACCAACCCCTGGAAAAATACCTTATCCACTTCCCTAGAATAGTCCTAGAGGTCCTGGTTTTCTTCAAAGACCAATCTTAGTTCCCTAAGTGAAGGATTCAAAGAAGCGTTCCAAAGAAGAGGTAATATCCATTACCGATCATTTCAATTTCTTTCTTCTTCAACTTCTTCTTCTTTAGTTGTTTCATGATAAAGTAATAACATCAGTATTACTTAAATACTTATATGTTATTATAAATATTAAACAACCCTAATTCACCTTCTATCCAACCTACGGAAAAATGAAATCACCGCGCGTGCGTACGTACGGAATACCGTCTCCACGCCGTGGTGTAATCTATTTTCCACCATCACTTTAAAAGGATGGGTATAATGGTGTAATGAGTAACTATTTATGATTATTATAAATTAATATTGATACTTAAATAATATATATATACTCCAATACAGTTCCACGATCATAGGAACGATATCATCACTCGTGCGTACGTACGGAATACCGTCTCCACAATGTGATGCGACTTGTTCTACATGATCATCATTACATAGTAATTATATAAATTGAATGAATAAATATGATATATGTTACACTAATACCATTCTGGATATAAGGTATCTATAACCTTAAAAGAAGAATAAGAATGTATTCGGCAAAACACGCATAAGAACAAAAGGCAATAAAGACCCGAGTAACAAGTAACAATGAAATATTACTATCAAGAAGCTAAGAATATGACCATATATGATATCATACCAATATGTATGATTCTGGAATAAGTCAATAACATTATTTAAACCATTATACAGGAGCTTCGGACACGTACAAAGCAAATTGGACCTAAGGTAAGGGAAATATCACAATCTCATTTTTATCCGAGATTGTTTATACTTTAGTATTTACTGGGGTGTATTTTATCATCCACATCTATGTTTCCTCTATATGTAATGTTATTTACATCCACCTACAATTGTTTAAATCCAATTCTACCCTTTGGTGAGTTTTTAGTAAAAGATATGAAAGGAATCTTTTGTCGTTTTTCGTACGAGGTACATTTTGACTTTTTCGACAAAAGTACAAAGAATGTTTTTTTAACTTATACGGCACGAACGGATTTCTACTGTTTTATAAAGCCTTATTTTCATGAAGCTTCCTCTAAAAGATTTCATCACTATTTTCAATAAAATCTCTTTCTTTTAAAATTTCATGATGTTTTGTGAAAAGAAGTTGATTTTGAAGAAGAAAGGATATTTTCCTCAAGAATTCAATTCAAGTGTTTTATCAAAATTATTTTCCATCTAAGATAATAAAGGGTTCTGTTTCTATCCATATTTTTACATTGATTTGACTATGTTGTGATGGAATTATGTATATGAATTCCTTTATCTTATATGAATGGTTTTATGATGTCATGTTGTTTAAGAATCCAATTTTTATTACACGGGTTATGCAATGATGTGTGATTTATGATTTTGTGGCACACATAAGAATGGTATCATTATGAGATGGGTGGGACCTATATCTCCCTCCAATGCATTAAGTAAAGATTTTATATCTCATGAGATAGACATGGCTGGAATGGTAGGTTATACCGGTTCAGTGAAACAGGACTGAAACGAGGGTTACTCGATTCAGAAAGGGACTTTGTCCACTAAGATAGTCTTGGCAATGAGTCATGACTAACAAGAAATGATTCTCTATGATTATGTGTGTATGCCACAAAGTTCCATGTTTTATGTTATGATTATTGTGATTACATTTCACTGCCATAATTTATCCCATGTTATGAAATTATTCTCTCTTTTACAGGTTATGATTTCCAAAATGTTATGTTCTTATGAATATGATGTGATTGATATTTCTTTTGTTTACCCTTACTGAGCATTTGAGCTCACCCTTTTATGTTTTCTTTTCCCCAGGATATAAAGAATGGTTTTAGGTAAAAAAAAGGAAGATCTTTATGGGAGATGTTGAAGATCTTTCACCACGATTAGAAGATTATAGTCCGAGTTTCCAAAGACACTAAACTATTAAAGTCCTTATGTGTGTGTTTTTGTAATGTACTAAGTATTCCGCAAAAGTAATGTAAAGTCCATGTACGTCAAGCTTCGGGTCTCTACATATATCTCCCTAAATTGCATTAGGTAATGATTTATATATCAATATATTGACATGATTGGAACTAAATGAAAATATGGTTCAGTAATACATGGCTGGAATGGCATGTATACCATGTTCCGTAATAGGCTTTGTCCATTATGATGGTATTGGCCGCAATGCCTTTTCTACTATAGAAATAATAATATATTCTTATTAGTCTTTAACAATTAATTGTTTTATTCCAATTCTATTCTATAATTTATAATGTTCCTTTATAATCCATGCCTTACATACTACCAATATTTATGTCATTTCTCATGATTTTGATGTTTAAAATTTATTTCCATGTTTTTACGTTCACATGATTGTGGTTTTTTTTATATTCTATATGTTTACTCTTATTGAGAATTTGATCTCACAAATCCTATGTTTTCTTTTCCCCATGATATAAATAAAGGTTTCAGGTAGTAAAAAATAGTGGAAGATCCTTATTGGAGATGTTGAAAAGCTATCACCATGATTAGGATATAATGTTCTGATTTTCAAAAGACACTTAACTAACACAGTCTTTGGGCATTTATTTGTGTCATGTATTATCTATTCCACAAATGAAATTTTATTTCCATGTACATCCACCATGAATATCTACACCATCACTTTTTTTTATTCTTTAGGTACTGGGGTTTTTATGATGTTTCCAATGATTCTTCTATTGGGTCAATAATTATATATCTCAATATTCCATTATGTTTTTTTTGAAATCAAAAATACATTCAAAATACAAGATTAGTAAATTCTTATTCCCAATGCCTATTAGTATTTTTTAGATAATATTATATGTTTGAATACAAATAATATTTTCATGAGTATTAAAAAAATAATATTTGCGTTCTTTATAAATATTATCATTATGAGAATGTGTCAGATTAATCAGACACACGTTTATCTTTACATGTATTTAAAAATTCTATCATGGCTATCATAATGAAAAGGTATTGAAAATTAGTAATATACCTATAATAACAATATTAGATTTATTCTCATAAGTATTATAATATTGACAGTCATTTGTTTTACCATCAGACAAAATAAGTTTATAATCATATTCAGAAGACATATATTTAATATAAGGACAATTTTTTAAACAATAATATTGTCAATAAATTTGATGTAAGAAATTTTGTTATTAATTATCATAATGAGCTATCAAGTTCTTGGTTTCCCTATCTTCATGACAAACACATAGAAATATGACCATTGGGAGAGAAATATGACTATTCGGAAGATGCTTATTAATATTCTGTCATTTGAAGTGTTTGAATTTGATGCAAGGTTATTTATTCTAGTTGAATTAATTTAAAATTTATTATTTATTTAGAGCTCTGGGTATTGATTACTGTGATTATATTTTTTATAGTATTTGTAATTATTTATAGTTTTTTTTGTTTTATGTAACCTTTTTTAGATTCTATACATATGAACATTTTCATTGTAATCTATGTTTGATCATCATAATGATTGATGGATTTAGTGATAGGAGGACATAAAAACCAATCCATTAAACAAAAAGATTATTACGATCAGTAATGATATACTTTTTTTCATCATATCGAGTGATTCTGGGGATTGGGAGACAATGTCATTACAATCATTGTAATGATGGCTTTCCTTTGTAAGGATAGACAAGCATTCTTATAAGTATAAAATAAGGGACCCCTTATGTATGGGTTATGAACTACATTTCACTTATTCCTAAAATAGGTTTATTAATTCAAATACCTTATATGTATTTCTTATATATATATATGATATTGTATTAATTGTTTCTTACATATTTTATATTTTGCTGCAAATTTTAATAAAAATTGAAACGCTATATTAATATTTTTATACTCCTTGAAATAATTGTATACATCATGATTAAAATACTATGATAATCATAAAAAAATTGACTCTAATATTTTAAAATCATTTAATCAAATCATTTTTAGACTCTAATTATATGATTATGATCATTCGACTAAGTTCCATGTCCAATAATATAATTAATGAGTCTTTATTTATTGTTTAGTTTATTTTATTTTAAAAAAACAAAATTTAAACTACAATATACCCACAAACCCTTGTATGTATTCCCATATAAACATATTCATACTGAAATAATCATTATTATATTTTTTTTAATAATCAACCAATTGGTATTAGAGGATGATTCTACTATGGAAATACTTGCTCAATTTTTACTATCATTAAAATTAAAAAAATTCTCTAATTAACTTATATTAAATGTTTTGTAACACTAATGAGTTTTTTGTAAAAGAATATTTTTATTTTTATTCTAAATATGTAAATAATCAATAGTGGTTCTTTATTATATGTAAATCTATATAGACCTCCCATATTTGATATTCCTTACTATGATTGTAGGAGGGATTGGATGTAGACTTTTTTTTATCAAAAGATGCATTTAAAATATTTCATTCCTCACAAGAAATTATAAAATTCCCGATAATAGTGTTAATACCATTACACATCCAAAAAATAGGAATAACTTTTAAATTAAATCGTTATAAATACGTTGTAATTTTCAATGATAAGAATCCATTATATTCATATATCAACTTTTGAATAAATGAATAGTATATAAAATATATTGAATAAATGAATATTTTAATTTCAATTTTTTATAATATATGTGCTATGTTAAGAGAAGATTATAAAGCCTTCAAAATTTTACCAATTGAATCAATTACCAATATGCCTCAGATATCGACGACTATTATAATCAATTTACAATATATTAGTGATAAGGGTCTTTATAATGAGATACTTTTTGAGAAGATAATTTTTATCAATCTAAATAAGTTTGATTCAAAGAGAATATATTTTTATTAGACAAGAATGAAATCAATCTTACCAAGGATGATCGTATTGGAACCATTACATAGTATGAGTGACGATTTAAAAAAAGTTGAGAAAAAATAAAAGAAAAGTGGAGAAGTTTATTTTCCACTACTACCTTACCTCCTAATGATCAATCGGCTGCGAAGGTTGTTTAGTATTAAGGGATAATAAGGTTATTAGTCAATATAATTAATGTGTTTCTAAAAATTCAGTGAATAAATTAGAAAACATGGTGAAAACGATGAAGAATATCGTAAAACAGATTGATTTCAAATACTCGTAGAAAAATGATCATATGATTGAATTAATAAGAAAGATGATGTTACATGTTATGAATGTATAGAATCTTGACACATTAGAGTAGATTTTCCAAGGATGAAACGGGAATAAAAAAATGATAATAAATCATAAAATATATCTGTTATATATTAAAATAAAAAGGAAATAAATTTATAAATTTTTTATCTTGTTGAGTATAGTGCATGTTATTCTTCATATAATTATTCAAATAATGAATTTCCTTATGAGAGGAACATGTTCCTTTTCATGAATGTACCTAATGTAAATAAATGTTTTATATCCATGTTATTAAAATTGGAGAACCTTATAAAAATGTATTTATGTTAAATTTTTCCGAATGATATTGACTAAAAATCATTGGATGATGACTCTTTCTCAGACAATGATAATAATTATGTACC
The DNA here is from genome assembly GCA_963277665.1 of Viscum album. Lineage (NCBI taxonomy): Eukaryota > Viridiplantae > Streptophyta > Magnoliopsida > Santalales > Viscaceae > Viscum > Viscum album. Next base: position 1,716,109,527 of record OY728132.1, read on the forward strand.
ATCGTATGAAAAAGATTCCATATTAGCTAAACTCTTAGAAAAAGTAAATTGTAATATTTTAAAAAAAATGATAATTTTAAGGAAAATAATTCTATGTTATATTCACGGATTGATTATTTATCAAATGAAAAATCATATCATTTAATATGAATTTATGAGACTAATTCCATAAAAGAAACTATTTATAATGATTTAGAAAAATCAATTTCTCAGAAAGAGTTTTAGAAAAAAAACTAAATTGCAAAACTAATAATAATCGGGATAAATATTTAGCTATAAAACTAAAATATTAAAAATCAAACTTGATAAATATTTTTTTCAAAATTTACCACTCTAAAGGAATGTTTTGATAAAACATATAAACAAATATATCCTCATGGTAATGGTCCTGTAATGGGTGATACTTATAAAAAACTATTTTTTAGTAACCAAAACTATGTTCCTAATAAAGACGTTTTATGTATAAAATTTAAAAGTTTTGTTCATTGGATAATTAATTGGTCATTAGATAATGATCACTGATAATGATTTCAGAAACATTATTTTTCAAAACAAATGTGGATTTATAATGTTTTATTTTATATCATTACCGTAACAAAGATTTTTTGGGTACAAAAAATCAAATATTTTTGTTTTCATGAAAAAATAGAGTATACTAACATTAATAATACATGATACATGGATAGTAGATGTTAAAGACTCGATATTGGAAATAAATATTTCTACCAAAGTAATTTCAAAATGAAAAGTTGGAAGGTCCCTGAATGAAATAATGGTCAAGAATAGATTATTTGTATATGTTATATTTTTCTTCTTGGAAAATCACTTATTTAAAATTAAAAGATATATCATTTTACAATTTATCCAAATGAAAGAAAAAAATACTTAAATTTTTGGAAAACCACTTTTTTCTAAAAAATTTCAAAATGATTAACAGAAGATATGAACGATCAATTTAAATTAATATTTCTTAAATGATTATTTTTTCCCAAATAATTACATTATGTTACTCTTTATCATAGGGGGCGCACATATTATTTTTTAAAAAAATTATATTTTCATTATATTATTTAACATTATAAAAATTTATGTTTTCTTAAATTCCATATCATAATGAGTTTTTCATGACTCAATTTTCATTACAAAACTTTTAGATTCATAATTCTTAAAAATTATTCGACTCAAAAAATAATATAAATAAATAGTACTCATGTTTTTTAGAAATCTATTTAATTTGAAAAATATCGTAATAATTATCTCTAATAACACTATTCAAAAATTGATATTTATATAAATAAATAATCATTTTTCATTAATATATATTATAGTGAAGTTTTCTTACAAGAATTTGGAATTCAATATTTTTTTATCAAACTATAATAATATCTATTGTTTTAGTAAAATGATGAAGAATATTTAATTTATACAGATGGATTTATTCACTCTAAAATGTATTTTTATATTCTGTTTACACTATCTTTTTAACACCAAGAGATTTCATAGTATGTTATCTTATTAATGTAATTAAATATCTTTTGATACATGTGACACCGAGTTCGAGTGCACCACAACTTACCAAACTAGACATTCAAAACACAGTTATGAATAATATTAACTACATTTTAAATCTTACACACTCTATATAATATTAACATCCATATTATTTTTTTCATAGACATATAATTTTAACATCCATGTTATATGTTTCATAGACATAAAATATGAACAAATTCATTTTTTCAGATAAAAGAAGTGTTTTTCAAAAAAACAATTTTACCGCCTTTTAATGGTGAACCCTTTCTAAAACCATTATTTGACATTTTAAATATTCAATTTAATGAAGTTAAAATATTTTTTATAATGGAGAAGTAAAAATTTAGTTTTGATAATTTTTTGGGGCTTTTCTTGTAACATTCACATTTTGATGAATAATGAAAAATACTATGTTTTAATTGAAAAACACATTTTTAATAGACAGAATTTATAGAGGTAAAAAATTAATTTAAATGGTCATTAAGTATAATAAAATTATACTTTTATCATTTAATTCAACTTAAGTCAGTATAAGTAATTTCACATTTTAATTTGACATAAACACATGACAATCTTTTGATAATTTTTACTTTTTTAAAAACCTTCTTTTTGGTTTTGAAAACAAGAATTAATTTTAAATTAATAAATGAAGCTTTTATGTTTTAAATTTGGTAAAATAGTGTTCTTTTTTGAATTTTTAATAACATAATTTTCTAATGGTGAATTTTTGGTAATTTTCTAAAAACTTCCAATTTTTGAAGAATAGTGGAAAACAATGCTTTATTATTTAAAACCGACTTTTTATTTAGATAATTATTTATTTTATTTAAATTTATTTTAAGTCAAAATATATATATAATCCCAATATAAGTTCAATGTAATTAATTTGGAGTACTTTTATAATAAAATTAGATGTATAAAAATTTATTGAACTTTTTAACATCTTTTACCCACCTTCTAGGTGCATTTGCAAATTTGCATAAAACATAATTTTACCACTTTTGTGAGTTGAAATTAAAAAATCATAGAGACACAGTTGACATGAGTATGTAAAATATACTTCAATAATATGAAAATAATATTTTTTGTATAGTAGCATTTGACTTTAATTTACCACGGTTAAAAATAATATGATAATTAAGGGTAAAAATGATATTATAATTAACTAACAAATTTCCTAATTCTATTAGATTAGTGTAATTAAACAAAGAACAACCTTAGGAATAAAATATGATCCTCTTTGGTCCACATTAAATAGACTAGGACATTTTTTATTATTTTTTCTCCAGAAGAGTTAAAAGTGATAAATTCAATGTTTGATTACTAAAGCATTTTTAATTTTTGGTTATAAAAAAAGATAAAATCAACTATAAATATTCATTATAAAGCTAATTTTTTTACTACAACTTGGTATTTTATTTATAATTTTTATACCTTAAATAATTAAATTTATTTAAGACACAATGATGATGCAGTAATTACCTTATTAATGAAAGAATCAAATACATGGTATTATAACTATTAAAGTAAATATAATTTCAAAGTATTTATGACATCCACGAATTTTCTAGGTTAATATTTCATGTTAGGGTTAATTAAATATATTATTTTTTATGTAATCATGGTTTTATGAATTTCACAATAACCAAATACTAAATATTGTCAAAATTTCCATAAATGAGTTTTTAAAAGAAATATTATATTATTAAATTATATAATATTTTTAAAAATATAACGTTAGTCCAGAGGGAATAAATAATTTTATATATGTCATTAATTAACCAATTAAGGTTCTCTTGAATGTTTATTGTATGTTTATTAACCATATAGTGTTTGAATATAAGAAAACAAGGTAAAAGTTACACTATTTAACTAAGAGTTAAATATAGAAGATAAGATTAATATGGTAAACTAAACAAATGAAAAACATATTGGTTGAGTGGTTTCGACCCATACCTACCATATACTAGAAATAAATAATTTTGGAGCGATTAGAAACTGGAAATTATTTTATTATAAAATAATTTTTCAAGCAGTTCCTAAGGTGACCCACAACTCTCTTAAAAAAGAGTACCTCTCCTTATCTCAAAATCACACCACCGATGCCATTTGGATCACCCAAACCATACCCAAATCACCTTAAAATTTACCTCCCATTTTCATAGAGGCATTACTTTGATCAAATGGCCATCCTAAAGAGGCTTTTTGATCAACTCAAAAAGAAACACCTGAAGAAGAGGTAATAATTTCACCACACACTTTCAAGTTCTTTTCATCTTACAAATCCTCTTTCTTAGTTGTCTCCATACCAAAATAATAACTCAAATACATTCTACATATTTTAATGTTATTATAATTATGGTAGAACCATATTAATTGTTCTATACATCCTATAAATTACAATGTCACCATACATGTGTATGTACAAATTACCGTATCCATGTCGTGGTGTAGTTTGTTATTCAAACACATCATTATTTGGATGGGTATAATAATGAGTATAACTGATGTAAATAATAAATATAACATGTTAATAAATTATAATATATGATATACCATCCAATTACATATTATTTCACCAACTATATAAACATATTGTCACTCATGCATACGTACAGTTTAATGTCTCCACGACGCGATTTGATTCATTTCCACCATTACCATTCAATAATGATTATAATAATATATATTATCAATATTTAATTAATAATTTAAATAATAATTGTACTAAATATGTATATATAAATATATATGTATATACTTACATATATCTTATTCACTTACTTCCGTTCAATATGATATGAAAGCAGAAACAACCTTTATGCGTACGTACGACCTACCATCTCGATATATGGTTCCTTCAATTTCATATATCTATCTATTATAAATATATATATTCTATATATATGATATATAAATCAATTTTTATATTCTGGAAGTATTTAAATCATGATCTAAATGATACGATCAAGAATAACATGTGAAAACATGTACGATAAAGAAAGTGATTATTACCCGAATTATTTATTTAACATGGAAATGATTAATAAATGGGTGGTATAAAGTCATAAATGAATAATTTATGATATAACTAATATGTATATTGTTATGTTATAATTTAATAACATACTATGGTCATTATACAGGTGGTTTAACGTACCCTCGACCAATGGAAAGTGCACAATAATGGTTAATTTCACAATCTTTTTATAATTCGAGGTTGTTTTTATGTAACTGTCTACTAATAAAAAATTATTTTACATGTCCATTTTATATAAAATAGTTTACTAATGTATTCCTTTTAGGGTAATTTTTACTAAAACATCATTTTAAATGTTTTAAGGATTTATTCTTCTAATCTTTTCTCATTAATGTATGTGTTTTCAAAATAATTTTAAGAATTTATTAATATGGACATGAATTATTTAATATGTTAATTGCTTTAAAAATATTAAAAGTGGTATGTGACACTTTGATTAAAACTATCCTTTATGTGACTTCCTTGATAAATATTTTTACTTTTAAATGATTTCATGAAAAAGGGTTATTTCTCTCAATGATTTTTGATGATCATTTTCAAATATGTCAACATCCTTTATGGGATATTATTTTTTATCAATGTTGTTTTATTATACATATAATCTAGATTGTATTAATGGTTTGGTGATATGTTTTACTGTGAATGTGTTATTTTTATACCAATCATGGTTTCAGGATAATGTATTGACATTTCATATGGTAGTTTTAATATGAATTTATATGTGATTTTTAAAACTTTTCATATGATAAATGCATTTGACTTTGTAAGTGATGGGTGGCGCCCGCTACAGCTCATCAATTCATCGGTAGGTCTAATGATACCAACTATTGTCTTGGAACAAGGCCTTGAAAAAATCTTATTTGTAGTCATGTCATAATGCCTTAACTATATGGTTATGAAGTCTGGCATTAAGCATTCCATCATTATGAAATTGGCTATTTTTATTTCATGTGATTATTAGACTAGTAGAATATCCATGTGAATAAGTTAATGGAATTATTTTCATTTATATTTTCCATATTATTCTGAAGTTTCTGTTTAAAAGGATTTTGTTTTATTTTTATACATTGCCTTAAATATTTATTCTTATTTGCAAAAGTTTCCGTTATATTGTTATCCTTCATGAGCATCCTAGATCACCCCGTTATTATGTTTTATTTTCTCAGGATTCTAAGAAGTGTGTTACGACAGATAAGATCAAAGGATCATTTATGATGTGATTTATTTTTTAATGTGTAATGTATTGTTCATGTATGTAATATATTTTCCAAAACTACTAAACTGCTCGGTATTTTGGGGAAAGATTCCATGTCACCAAACCAATGTATTAAAATAATGCACCGACACTAGGTTACTGGGGTTGGGGCCTTATAGATGGTATCATAAGAAGTTTAGAAATATCCTTAGAAACTAGATTTTGATAAACTCTGATTAGAGAACATTACCCTATGAAAAACATTGAGGATTTGTATTGAAGAACTTTCTAGAATTACGGTAATATAGAGATTTTGTGTATTTTACATGCAATACATCCATGTCTATATATGAGTAGGTAGAGGCAACACTGGAATAGAAGTTTCTATTATTGAAAACACCAACAAGGAGTTTTGGTCTTGTCCTGGGGTATCCGGATACACGACAGTAGGCCTTACTGCACTCCTAGTTATGACACTTCCTGGGGGATATGCTTAGGATAATTTAAATTTTCATTACAAGATCTAATGATGGTTTTAGGAGTAAATTCTTCCTCAAAGAAAAAATTTAATGATTATAGATTATATGTATAATATTTTCTATTTAGGTTATGTATTTTAGATTTTTGGATGTATGCATTGTGATTCGTAAACTATCCTAGTGTATGAAATTGTTTAGAAATGGTTCCTAGTAGAAGGAATGAGAACTCCCGCAATATGCATGATCCAAAGATAAATAAGGATCATATCATTATTGGTATTAATACATCATTTAAAAATGAGATAGTATCCCACATATTCTCATCATATTATGAAATAGTATAATGGGATAATAAGATAACTAAATAATTCTCTGAGTTATGTGGCTTTGAAGGGAAGCAAGAGAAGAAAAGTATAGAAGAGAGAAAGATAGATAAAGGGAAGATGGTAATTAAATATGTTCCCATATGTGATCATTATGGAAACGATAACCATGGTAAATGATTGAAAGGAATGAGAGTTTGTTATAATTGTGGAGAAAAAGGACACAGATTACATTATTTCAAGGGTAAGAAAAATGTTTCAAATATACAACGTGTCATCTTAAAAATGTTGGGACACTACGTGAATCAATTTACTAATCATCAGAGTATACCACAAATGATGCTGTTAGAAAATAATCAAGTTATGATATTACCACAGATGAAGAAAAATTACTAGTGTTCTTATGTTTATATCAAATAATTATTTCATTTGAGTATTGTATAAACTATGTACTAGTTGTAATAATGATAGAGAATACAAGGATTGTATTGTAGTACTATTTCATTATGTATTAGAGATTGTGTGGTACCATGAAAAGTAACTCAAGAGCATGTTATTCATTTCGGAAAATTCACGGATGAGTGAAAGATAAAACATTAATATGGTTCTTATAATGTGGTATTGATTTTGGAATAAGATATGATTGATTTGGATAAATTATATTTGATATTATTGACATCTGTAGAACTGATTAATGGTATGTTTAATCCATCATTGTTTGATTTTACAATATTTTTTGATAGAAGGAGTTTATATCTAGTATTCTATAATGAATAAGGGAGCATGAAGGCAATAAATATGATTTTATGGTAATATTGAGTGTTACTGTGATTTAAAAGAATACATGATGAAGGTATTCACATATTATTAAATGTTAAAAAAATCATCATTGTGTTTACCTTCCTTCTAAATTTTGAAATGTGAGTTTGGACTGAAGTATTTTGGATAACACTGAAGGTTGGAATTGATTAAGTTAGACATTGGATACTATTGTTAAGGTTATATAATTTCTTAAAATTATTTTTTGATTTTGATGAAAAGGCCATCCCGGAGATCGGGCGATAACCCATTGTGTCCAAAAAGGCAACTAGACTTGAACCAACAAATGAAGGGTGACCATGGAAATCACCTACCACCAGCTTACATGATGTCCTAGATTGTATAATTTATTTTTTAAAATAATCAAACAAATTAATTTTGAATTCATTATTTATGTAATGATATACGAATAAGATAAATAGAATATTTTGGAATTCTTTTATCTTTTGGAGCGAAAGTTGAGTTTGTGGTATGAATTTTTCGAAGTATGAAATTCTACATGTCAAGTATATTTTTTTCCTCTTATTATATCAATAAATTAATTATTAAACTTTAAGAAAAGGGATCATAAGTCTAATTTTTTTATCCTAATACCTTTTCTTTTTTTGAACAGATGATATTTAAAATCCTCATAGATTGATGGCTTTGAGGTCCTCAATTTTTTACTTGTTTGTGATTAATAAACTCAATCAATCTATATAAATATTTATTTTTTTCCTCCAATTATGTGTCTGTATTTACCACTAATGTTCTCCCAATAGAGATCATAATTTTGTGGTTATTTTTTCACTCCCTTTCCCCTTTATTAAAACTAAATTTTATTAACCCAATTTTGGATGTGGGTTTTCCGGAAAGGTATTTTTCTATTTTTAACATTTTATTTTTGAATAACAATTTAAAATTGAGAGGACGAAATTTATTAATGCATGGGAGAATGTAACATCCCTGGATTTCATAGTACATTATCTAATTAATTTGTTTCAAAAGCTTCTGCTACATGCGACAACAAGTTCGAGCGCACCACAACATACAAAACTAGACGTTCAAAAAATTGTTATAAGTAGTATTAACTGCATTTTAATTCTTATATACTAGATTTAATTTTAACATACATATTATTTTATTCTAGACATATAATTATAACATCCATATTATTTTTTTCTAAGATATAATATAAGACAAAATTCATTTTTTTCTAATAAAATAAGTATTTAAAAAAATGAAATTTTACCGCCTTTTAATGGTGAAGCATTTTTAAAACAAATATTTGAAAACTTTATATATTTAATTTAATGAATTAAATTCTTCGTTATAATTGGGTCATAACAATTTTGTTTTGATAAGGATTTGGTACCCTTATGATAACTTTCATATTTTGACGAATAATTTAAAATACTATGTTATAATTGAAAACAATTTTTATTGAACGAAATAAATTATAGAGTTAAATAACACAATTTAATGGTCTTTAATTATTAATATATTATATTTTTATCATTTAGTAAAATGTATGACATTATAAGAAATTTAAAATTTATATTTTACACAAACACCTGTCAATCTTTTGATAGGTATTACTTTTTTAAAAAACCTCTTTTTGGTTTTGACAACGGGAATTAATTTTAAATTAACAAATGATTCATCTATGTTTTAAATTTTATAAAATATAGATCATTTTTGAATTTTGAAAATCAAAATTATCTTAGCGTGAATTTTGGGTATTTATCTGAAAACATCTATTTTTTGATGAATAGTGAAATACACTGTATTTTTATTTAAAAATGACTTTTTATTTAAATAATTATTTTTTTTAAAATTTTATTATGTAAAAAAAGATATATAATACCTATATAAGTTCAATGTAATTCATTCGTGTTTTTTTATAATAAAATTAGATGTAAAAAATTTTATTGAACTTTTTAACATTTTTACACACCTTCTAAGTGCATTAGCAAACATGCATAAAACAAAATTTTTCTACATCTGTGAGTTGAATTTCTAAAATTTAAGAGAAACAGTTGACATCAGTAAGTAAATTGTGCATCAATACGATTAAAATAATATTTGGAGAATAGTAACTTTTGAATTTTATTTTCTACGATTAAAAGTAAATTGGATAATTAAGGGTAAAACGATATTATAACTGCACATACACATGTCCTAATTCTGTTTGATAAGTGTAATTCGACCAAAAAAACATTTGGAATAAAATATGATACTCTTTGTTCCACTTTTATTAGACTATGAAATTTATAATTATTTTATTTCAATAAGAGTTAAAATTGTAAAATTCAATTATTAATAACGAAACCATTTTTAATATAGTGTTATAACTAAGATAAATTCATCTATTAATATTCATTATAAATCTAAAAAATTTACTACATCAGGGTATTTTATTTTTAATTGTTAGACATTAAATAATTAAATTTATTTATGACACAATGATGGTGGAGTAATTACCTTATTAATGAATGAATCAAATACATGGTATTATAAATATTAAAATAAATATAATATCAAATTTTAATGACATCCACGAATTTTATAGGGTAATACTACATATTAGGGTTCATTAAATGTATCTATTTCGAAGTAATCAAGTTGCGATGAATTTCAGAAAATCCAAATAATAAATAGTATCAAAAGTGGCATAAATGAGTTTTAGAACAAATATTATATTATTAAATTATATAACATTCCTAGAAATATATGGTTCATCCAAAGGCCTTAAATAATATTATATATGTCATCAATTAACCAATTGAGTATATCTTGAATGTTTTATGTATGTTTAATAACCATTTAGTGTAATAATATAAGAAGACACGGTAAAAGATAAACTATTTAATTAATAGTTAAATATAAAAGATAATGTTAATATGGTGAACTAAACCTATCCAAAACATATTGGATGAGTGGTTTTTTACCAATATCTACCATAACAATGAAATAAATCATTTTGGAGAAATTAGAAAATTAATGTTATTTTATTATAAAATAATATTTCAAACTTTTCCTAATGTGACCCTCACCTTTCTTATAAAAGAGTACTTCCCCTTCACTCAAAAGCACACCTACAAATCCACTTGGCTCTGCCAACCCCTTCCCAATGTTACTATAAGCATTCCTCTCTCTTAATATGAGGCCTTACATTGATCGGAATGCCGACCTAAAGAGCCTTTTTAATCAACTCAAAACGAAACTGTCACGACCCATCCTCCGGGCCCGTGTCGTGACTACCCCAATCCCGCCTTCCATAGGCCAGGAGGTGGTGACTAGCAGCAAAGGTGAATCCCCGATAAAAAGGGAAGGCATTGACTTTAAACTTATAACACACACTGTCTGAAGAGAAATAGTAGAAGCAATATGTACTAATATAGATAAGTGAGGTGTGCTGAAAGTATGTGGGCTAGTATACAAACCAAATTGAACAACAAGTACAAGTACACGTAAAAATGGAAAACAGCTCCTGGATCGTCCACCGGGGAATCCCACCTGAAGGGTAAGAATAGAAGTCAAACAAATCGTCTCTAAGGCATGTCTCATCTAGTCTAGCTCTGAGGTGCCTCTCGTTCATCACCCTCAGCCTCGATCACTGCATACCGTCATCTCCACAGAACACATCGAGGTCCGGGTGATTCCCATGCAGGGGTGAGTATAACAATACTCAGTAGGGGACCCTGAGTCCCCCGAAGGTCCCCCGGAATCCACTAAGGATAAACCACATATGTAAGATACAATCAAAAATTATAATCCATCACTACATAGGTATATGCCTATACATATACATATGCTACCAATCACTGTCCGGCTCCAACAATCGAGCCTAAGAAAACCCATTCCACAAAGGAAGTAAAGTCAATATTCTTAATGATAACATCTGACAGACGAGACTCAGCTCACATAGGCATAAAACATCTGTATAGGGGTAGAGATGATTAAGTGTAGCCATTATATCATCACCTCTTTCGAACCCACATAGGATACTGGAACAGTATCTGCATTGTCGAACCCACGGAGGATCCCTGTATAAAAGTCATCACTGTCAAACCCACGGAGGATCCCAGTACAAAAATCATCGTTGTCGAACCCACAGAGGATCCAGGTACATTATCATTGATGTCGAGCCCGTGGACGATACTGGTACGGTATCGTTGTTGTCGAACCCATGAAGGATCCTAGTACAGTAGTAGGTCCACGTTAGATTCTATTATCTCAGTCGCAACCTTCCATAGGGTTCCCTCACATAGCACAATTGATTCTGGGAGGGACTGCTCCTCGAGCCAAGTTTTGATACATCAACTAACATGTAGTATCATGTTTATGTATCCCGTAGTTCTGTCTCATCATAAGGAACCCAACGTGACAGACGGTGCGTCCATCAGACTCCCAGTCTGTGAGTTATTGGCATTTACGTTCCAGGGGACCGGTTGGTTTTTAGGTTCAAATAAACCTGACCATACCCCAACAACGTCCCAAACTCATGTGGGGAATGCTAAAAGAACCATCTCATTCTATGATTTTTTCCGCTGCATAGGGGTCATCGATCAGACACCCGTAGCCCAAGATACGGACGAAAATTTGAATTTGGGTTAAAGGGGTCTGGATAGGGGTCAGACCCGGTCCGTGGGTCTGACACAACATGAAGGGGCGGCCCAGCCTGGTGGAAGCCTAGCCCGCAAGGGAGAACCATCCCAGTGGCCGCCTGGCCCGCAAGGGCGGGCTAGCCAGGCCCGGCTACCTAGCCCGCGTGGAAGGGTTGGCCGGCCCGAGTGGCCTTGCTTACCGGCCCGTGAGGACTGGATGCCCAGCCCGTGTGGCCCTGCTGGAAATGTCGTGGTGGGGGGGGTGTCGTTCCCTCGAATCTGATGGAAATGACAGTAGGTTCCTGTTCGTTGATCCGTGGGACCAGGAGGGTCCTGACTGCACCAACTGGCGTCCGGCTCAGCCGGCCGCCCTCCTCTATCCGGTGCGGCCATTGACCGATATTCCTTCCAGTACTAGGAGACGACGTCAGGCCCCTCCGCTAAAACCCCCTAATTCCGGCGCTGTGCAATGGCACCACGCCCCTCCAGCACTATCGCAGCCCCCTGGCCGCGACTCATTTCCCTGCACGGCACGGTGGTGGAACACCCTTGTGGTGACCTGGAGGGCTTGCGACGCTGGCTTCTTCACAGTCTACCTCCTTCGTCAACAGTAAGTACAACCAAATTGGAAGGGTCGGGACTTTTGTGTGTGGTCCAAGACCTATTAATCATGGAAATAAAATTTGGCATACCGTAATCGAGAAATTTCAACCGAGAAGAATGGAGGTTAATACTCATATATAAAATAACTCAAATCCCCCTACCTCACATGATGATATTTGTTGACCAAGTCATGGGAAGGTGGCATCGTATGATCATATTCTAAAGAGGAAGAGTTTGGAGAAGCCGGGTCGAAGATGATTTCATCGACATTCTTCGTGGGTGATGGCTTCGTCCCACCACCGAAGGTTCTTCATTTACAGAGGAATCCTTCTTCCAAGTTCTTCCTTCTCTCCCCCAAACAGCTCCACCAAATGTGTTGAAATCCCAAATACTGTGTTAAGAAACCCATTATTTAATTGTTGGAAAAAGAATTCAAATTATTTCAAATAAATTAATTAATTTTATTAATTAATTTATGGTTCAGAACACTTATGAGGGAAGGTGGAAAGTTACAAATAAATGAAGAGAGGGTTGACTTCATTAACTCAAGGGATGTTTAAGGGTTTCATCCCACATAAATGGTGGTTTAGGGGGTTTGAATTTTGTGTGGTCCCCATCAAAAAATATCCCCCCAAGGGTGGTTATGCACAGTTGGGTCCCACCACTAAACTCTCCTTGGAGTTTTTACCTACCACAAAATAAAATTAATCCATCTCTTATTTTTATTTAACATAATTAAAAACCCCACAAAATCTAACTTCCACTCTTGTTAGAACACAACTACCGTGAATGTCTCACAAATAAATCACTGACACCACGACATCAATGGTGCCCTAATATTTCAATTCTGAGCTCTGGTTCAAATGATATATAATATGGATCGTACATTTACTGAATGTACCCAAGAAATACTTCATAAATTGATTTCGGGCACACCGGGCCTCGGAATCAAGCGCCGTTAGAAACTGCAGACTCTTAAAATTACCATGCATTTAAGAAAAAAAATCCAATGATTTTACAATTACTTACATTCTCCCCACCTCAGGGATTTACGTCCCCTTATGCTACAACTCCCACAAAGGAAAGAAATGGAGGTTCCTGTGATGCCAGAGAATGCGCACCACATGTATCGACCATCCATGCAGGACTCGCTCTTGTCGATCATCAATATATACTAGAACATCTGTGAAAGAGTCCCCGTCATCGATTTCCATCTCCCCATGGTCGATGATGTGGGATGTGTCGTGCACGTATCTCCTTAGCTAAGATACATGGAAGATGTCGTGTACCTGGTGCAACTGATGTGGATGAACTCGGCGGTAAGCCACCTCACCTACTATACTGAGGACCTTGAATGGTCTGATAAATTGGGGAGATAACTTTCTGGCTTGGCCAAATATATGTAGAACTAATCGAGGTGAGACCCTTAGAAAGACATGGTCCCAATCCTCGATCTCTAGTGGTCTCCATCTCCTATCAGCATAGGACTTCTGCATGCTCTGTGCAATCTTTATCTGATCCTGGATGATTTTCACCTTTTTCATCATATCCTGCACCTTATATACTCCCATAAGTGCTAACTCCCCTTGGTCAGTCTAGTACAGAGGTAATCTGCATGGTCGGCAATAAAGTGCCTCGAAAGGTGTCGTCCCGAAGGCAGAGTGATAGATGTTGTTATACAAAAACTCTAGAAAGGGTAAATGATCCACGAAGTTGCGACCTAAGTCGAGGACGCATGAATAGAGCATTTCCTCAAGAGTATGAATGGTCCACCCAGCCTGACCATCCCTATGAGGATGGAAGGCAGTGCTCAAGCTAAGTTGTGTCCCAAAACCCTCCTGAAACCCCTTCCATAGACGAGAATTGAAATGAGCATCTCGATCGGAGACGATCATCGATGTAACACCATGAAGTCATATGATCTCCTGCACGTAGAGCCGTCCCAATCTCTCTACTGAACCCTGCTCTCTGATCGATAAGAAGTGGGCCAAAATGGTGAGTCGATCGACAATAATTCAGATAGAGTCCTGCCCTCAGGATGTACATGGAAGTCCCATCATGAAATCCATGGATATCTCGTCCCATGTCAACACTGGGACCTCTAAGGGATGAACTAAATCTACTGGATCCTGCTGCTCTACCTTAACTTGCAAACAAGTAAGGTAGTGTGATACAAACTCTGCTACTGGAATCCTCATACATGGCCACCAGGGCTGTTATCGGAGCTTCTGATACATCTTCACCACTCATAGATGCACCACTAGAGGGGAAGTGTGAATCTACCTCAACACTTCCTCCTGAAGTGAAACTGGTACCGTAGTACATCCTCTAAAGATAATTACATGCTCCCCATCAAAAAAAAATCCATCAGGTGCCTACCCTATGGGTATCTAAGCACGTCGCATCTCACAGCTAGCGTCTCCATGTTGTGCATCCCTGACTTGCTGATGAAGAGACACTATGATTGTGAGAGACTGTAGAAAGACTGCTCCACCCCTATCAATGAACGATATCTGCAATGTGGCCAGCTACTCCATCACCTATCCTAGAAGTTGAATGCCTGATCTCCCACTAAGAGCATCTTCTACAACGTTACCCTTCCGAGGAGTATATATTATCTTAAAGTCATCGTCCTGGGGGAACTGAAGCCAGCGACACTATCTCAGGTTCAGGTCCATATGCGAGAAGATATACCTGAGACTCTGGTGGAAATAGTAGACTATAAAAAGCTCACCCATTAGATAGTTCCATCACATATTCATGGTTAAAACCACTATTGTTAACTCCAGGTCATGGGTATCGTTGTTCTAGTCATTCTGTCTTAACTGCCGAGAACCATATGTGATCATAGCGAGCTCCTGTATAAGGACACTCCCGAGTTTAGTCCCTTATGAATCACAATAAACTAAGTACCATACTCAATCCTCTAGAAGACTCAAGATGTGGGAACTAGTCAACCTCTTCCTCAACTCCTGAAAGCTCTACTGGCATCACATTGACTAGAAGAAGGGTTGCCGCTTCTTTGTCAACGCGGAAACCGATGCTGAAAATCTGGAAAAGTCTGGCACAAACCTCCAATAGTACCAATCCATTCCCAGAAAACTCCGTACCTCTGTCACACTCTTGGGTGGCTCCCAAGAAAGTACCACCCCAATATTCTCTAGATCCACTGCAACAAAATCCTCTAAGATGAAATTTCTAAGAATGTGTACCTCTCTAATCTAGAACTGGCACTTCGAGAGCTTACCATAAGGATGGTGCTCTCAGAGTTTTTCTAGTAATACCTGCAAATAGTAAGCATACTCCTCCTCGGTAGATGACTAGTTCAGAATGTCATCGATGAAGACTACCATAAAGAGATCATAGTATGGCTGAAAGATCATGTTCATGAGTACCATGAATACATCTGGTGCATTGGTTACATATAATGGCATAACCAAGAACTCATAGTGGGCATACAGGCATCTGAAGGTCATCTTCTACACATCCACATCTTGTAATCGGAGCCGATGATTGTCTGACCAAAGATATATCTTCAAGAACCAAGCACTCCCTTCAGTTAATCAAAGAGGTCATCAATCCTCAAGAGTGGGTACTTGTTCTTCACGGTCACTTGGTTCAAGATCTGATAATCAACACACAGACCTAAGCACCCACATGCCTTCTTGGCAAAAAAATTGAGGATGCCAAGGGTGAAAACTAGGTCAGATAATTCTCATCCACTGCAAGTCCTCAAGCTATAACCACAGCTCATGAAGCTCAGTGAGAGACATCTGATATGCTGGAGTAGATCTTGTTTCTGTCCTGGGGTACAGATCGATGTACAAGTCCACATATCTACGAGGAGGTAGTCCTGGAACATCTTTAGGGAAATCATCCGAGTACTGATCCACCACAATTGGAAATCTCAGAATCTACACATCAACCACTCTAAGGATGAGACAATCCAACTGATGGGTGATCGGCTTCACCCTCCTCCGAGTAAGTCCATTCTATGCTGCAAAGGCTCCCTTCTAACTGGTGAAGGTGAACCTGGTCCCATCTGTATGGACACACCACACTTTGCACCTAATAAAGTCAATCTGAGCATGAACTGTAGATACCTAGTCCATTCCCAAGATGATCTCGTAATTCCACGACACCACTATGAGAAGATCCCAGCTAAAGCTCTTTCCTCTTAGAGTAAGCTCACACTGCCCGAACCAGTGCGTAATCATCAAGCCTGCTCCTGTAGGAGTCTCTAGCCGTAAGGATCGAGCCAACAGCTCCGTCAGAATCTCTATGCTCCATATGTGGGCAGTGGGAATAAAAGAATGACTCGCACCTGTGTTTATAAGTACTTCTGTAAGGGTGAAGTAGACACTGATAGTACCTCAAGTCATCTCAGGTGCGCCGTAGTCGTAGGTCGTGACTGCCTAGAGCTGATCCCCCCTCTTCCCGCCAGCACCCTATGGTCGGGGTGGACGTCTTGGTGGTGGTGGTGGTAGGACCTTGAAACGTCGTCCACCACCTATTGCTCGACCAACTCCTCTGCCACGTCCACCTTCTCCATGAATTCCTCCACCGTCTAACCTATGCCTTTTCCTGGGAGTTCCCTCTACTGTCTGCTGCTCATCTTCACGGCATGTCGGGCAGTCACGAGCCATCTCACCCTGCCCGCTGCACGCAAAGCACTGCCTGCTCCTTGTATGGTTAGATATGTCTCGTGTGACCAGAACAACTGAAACTGTATCCTGGGGTCACCCACCTCATGGCCTAGTCCACTTGGACCTCTGCGACATCTGTATACTTCGGACTACATAAGATTCTGCTACATGTCTCCCTATGGTGGGTCTTACTGATGGTGACTGCTCAGCAAGAAATCTCTCCACAAGAAGGGAATTCTCCAGCACCCATGCCTACATCAAGATGCTAAGGGAGGTCATCGAAGCCCTGATCTCATGCCTGAGTCCTTGATCGAAGGTCCAGGCCCGGAAGAATGGGTTTCGTACCATATCCGTGGAGTAGATCGAGAAGTCGGTGAACCTCGCTGAGTACTGATCCACAATCATTCTACCCTGATATAGATGCAGTAACTCCTGTATCTGCTTCAAACGAAGGGTGGCTGGAACAAACTCTGACTGGAAGAGACTCTCGATGTCTTCCCAGTGTAGTGATGCCTCATCATGCACCTTGATGATCAGGCTCCACCATCTTCTTTCTGCTACATACAGAAGACTCGAGACAAGGATCACCATGAGGTAGGCCGGTGTCCCTACCAATATGAAGACTCTCACAATATACTTCATTCAATATGAAGCTGCATGCGGGTCCATCTCTCCCCTGGTCCGGGGTGGCCTCTAGCATTGGAACTCATGCAACGCAGTCAGATGGCATGCACTCTCTGCTGTTGGAGATGGTTGTATCGGTGGCCCAGTGGGTAGTGGTACTGTTGGTACCTCCATTGTAATGGGGCCATGCACCAAGGCCTCTTCACTCGGTGGGCTACCATCACATACAAAACTCGCAACCCTAGCTGGCTGCCTACATGGGGCCATCCTGAAAATAAAAATATGTGCCATAGTCAAAACAATACACCTGGTGAGCTGACACAAAGTAATCACGATGGAAAACTTTTCAATGGATACACACATGCAATTATTGTTTTCATGCACTAAGTTGGAAGTCAAAAGATAGAGTCCTAGTGCCTGGATACGTGGGTCGCCATACCAACACTCGTTTCCCTGAACTGATTACCACACCCAAAACAGATAACAATAGTTCCATTAAAAGAATCAGATTCCACATTCTGTGGTAGAACTGACTTCTCTGATACCAATTTGTCATTAACCATCCTCACAGCCCGTACCATGACTACCCCCAGCCCGCCATCCATAGGCCAGGGGCTGGCGACTAGCACGAAAGGTGAATCCCCGATAAAAAGAGAAGGCATTGCCTTTAAACCTGTAACACACACAATCTAAACACAGGCAGTAGAAGAAAAATTTTGTAATATAGAAAAGAGAGGTGTGCTGAAATTAAGTGGGCCAATATACAAACCCAACTAAACAACAAGTACAAGTACAAGTAAAAAGGTAAAACAACTTTTGGATCATCCACCGGGAAATCCTACCTGATGTGTAGGAATATAACTCGAACAAATCTTCCATGAGGTATGTCCCATCTAATCCAGCTCTGAACAGCCTCTCATCCATCACCCTTAGCCTCGATCACTGTTGACATTCATCTGCACAAAACACAATGAGGTGCAGGTGAATCCCTTACAGGGGTGAGTATAACAATACTCAATAGGGGCCCCCGATACCACTGAAGGTCTCCCAGAATCCTCTAATAGTAAACCATAGAATAAAGATACAATCACGAAGTATCATCCATCCCTACTTTGGTATATGCCCATACATATACCTAAGTAACCAATCATTGTCCGGCTCCAACACTCGAGCCCATGAACACCCATTCCAAAAAGGATGTAAAGTCAATGATCTCAATGATAACATCGGAAAGACAAGACTCACCTCACACAAGAATACATCTTACGTAGAGGGGTAGAGATGATTAGGTGAGGCCACTAAATCATCTCCTCTGTCGAACCCACGTAGGATCCTGGAATAGTATCAGCATTGATGAACCCACTGAGGATCATGGAACAGAAGTAATTGTTCTCGAACCCATGGAGGATCCTGGTATAGAAGTCATCAATGTCAAACCCACATAGGATCCAGGTATATTACTATCGTTGTCGAACCCACAGAGGATCCTGGTAAAATATCGTCGAAGTTGAACCCACGGAGGATCCTAGTATAGTAGTAGGTCCACGTAGGATCCTATAATCTCAATCGAAGCTATCCATAGGGTTCCCGCACACAGCACACTAGATTCCAAGAGGGTCCGCTCCATGAGCCAACTATCTTTACATCAACAACCATAAAGTCTGATGATGATGTATCATGTAGTTCTGTCTCATCATAAGGAACCCAACACGACAAAGGGCGCATCAATCGGACATCAGGTCTGTGAGTTATTTGCAACTCTCTTCCAGGGGCCCGGTTGGATTTCAGGTTCAAACCAACCCGACGATACCCCAACTATTTCCAAACCTCATGTGAGGAATTCCAAAATAATTGTCTCATTCTATTCTTTCCATCACCGCAGACGGTTCATTGATCGGACACCCATTTCCCATGATACGGAGGAAAATGTGATTTCAGGTTAAATTGGTCTGGACATGGGTCCGACCCGGTCTGTGTGTCCGACCCAACCCGATGGGGCGGCCCGGATTGGACATATGGCCCACGTGGCCTGGTCAGCCAGCCCGCGTGTCCTAGTCATCCAGCTCGCATGACCTGGCTATCCAGCCTGCGTGGTCAGGCTAGCAATCATGTGGGAGTGGGGATGTGTCATGCCCACCGGCTTCCAAAGGAACTTGCCCTAGGCGCATGTTCGTTGATCCGCAGGACCCGGAGTGTCCCACCTGTGCCCGCCGGTGGCAGGATCATCCAGCCACCCTCCTCTATCCTCCACAGCCTTTGGATGTGGTTCTCTCTTTTGTAGTGCGACGACACCATAGCCCTCCACCACGCCCCGCCCTGGCTGCGACTTCCGTGCTCTGCCGGTGGGCAATGACTGCGCCGCACCCCGCCGTTGTGGCATGACTGGCTGTGTCCCTCTATCGGTATCTTCATGATGAAATGGTTCCACGTGCCTCCGCCAACCATCGTAGTCCTCCTGGCCCTGCCCCATTCTTCTGGCGCGGTGTGATGGCACCGCGCCCCTTAGGAACCGCCGCCGCCCGCCTGGCCGCGGTTCGGTTCCCTGTGCGGCTCGGTGGTGCCGCACCCTTGGGGTAACCCAATGACCATGCGTTTTCGGCTTCTTCACAGTCTTCCTCCATCGTCAACAATAAGAACAACCAAAGGGGGAGGGTCGGGCTGTGTTCGTGTTGTCAAAAACCTCCTCGTCATGTCGATAAGATTTGGCATACCATAATCCAAAAATTTGAACAACAAATAAATGAGGTCTATACTCATATATAAAATCACTCAAATCCACCTACCTCGCTTGAAAATATTAGTTGAAGAAGTCACGACAAGGCGGTGTCGTTTCTTCAACATCAGAAGAGGAAGAGTTTGGATAAGAAGAGTTGAAGATAACGTCATCGACGTTCTTCTTGGGCGTCGGCTTCGTCCCTCGACTGAACGTTCTTCATTGACAGAGGAAGCATTCTTCCATGTTCTTACTTCTCTCCCCCCAACAGCTCCACCAAATGTTTTTCCATCCAAAATAATTGGTTAGGGAACCCATTATTTAATTATTGGAAAAAGAATTCAAAAGATTTAAAATTAATTAATTAATACCATTAATTAATTTGTGGTTTGGCACAATTATGAGGGAATGTGGAAAACTACCATTAAATTAAGAGATGGTTGGTTTCATTAACTCAAGGAAAGTTTGAGGGTTTTATCCTAAATAAATGGGGGTTTAAGGGGTTTGAAATTTGTGTGCTCCCCACCTAAAAATATCCTCCCAAGGGAGGTTATGTGAGTGTGGGTCCCACCAATAACTCCCCCTTGGAGGTTTTAACTACCAAGAAATAAAAATAAGCTTTCTATTATTTTTTATTTAACTTAATTAAAAACTCCCACAATCTAACATCCACCCTTGTTATAACACAACTATAGTAATGGTCTTACTAAGAAATCACTGGCACTGCGAGTTCAACGGTGCCCTCAGATTTCAATTCCGAGCACCGGTTCAAAAGATATAAAATCTGGCCCGTTTGTTTACTGAACATATATGAAAAAAATATCATAAATTGATACAAGGAACACTAGGCCTCGGAATCAAGCGCCGTTAGAAAATACGGAGTCGTGAAATTCCCATGCATTTGAGAAAAAAAACTTCAATGGAATTTCCAGGTCTTTACAGAAACACCAGAAGAACAAGAAATAATTTTCACCACCCTCTTTCAAGTTCTTTTAATCTTACACTAACTATTTCGTTGTTATTTCCATACCAAAAAAATAACTCTAGTACCTTCTACATACTGTGATGTTATTATAAATATTTTACACTTAATTTGTTATTCTATCAATCCTATCAATGACAAAGTCACTATACGTGCGTACGTATAGCTTACAGTTACCACGTAGTGGTGTAGTTTCTTATTTAGACACATCATTATTTGGATGGGTATAATAATTAGTATAACTGATTTAAATAAGAAATATAACATGTTATTGATTATGTATATATGATATACCAACCAATTTCATACGATTTCTCCATCAATATAATGATATTGTCACTTGTGCGTACGATCGTATTACCATCTCTACGACGTGATGAGATTCATTTCCTCGTTCACCATTCAACGATGGTTATATAAATATATATTATTAATAAGTATTTAATAAATGAAATAATAATTCTACTAGATATATATATGAGTGTGTGTGTGTATTTATGTATGTATAAACATATATATATCTTATTCACTTACTTTCGTTCAATATGGTATGAAAACAGAGACAATGTTTATGCGTACGTATGACCTACCATCTCCATAAAAAGTGCCTTATATTTCATATATCTATAGATTATAAATATTTATATTATAAATATAAATTATATAAAAATCAAGGTATATATTCTTGATGTATTTAAATCATGATCTAAATTATACGATCAAGAACAACAAGTAAAAATCCATACGATAAAGAAAGTGATTATTACCTGGATTGTTAATTTATCATGGAAATAATTATTAAATGGGTTTTATAAAGTCATAACTGGATAATGTATGATATAATAAATATGAATATGGTTATGGTATAATTCAATAACATACTGTGGTCAGTATACATGAGGTTAAATGTGCCATCGACTAAAGGAAAGTGCAAGGTAATGGTTAATTTCACAATATTCTTATTATCTGGGGTTGCATTTATGTATGTATCTACTTGGAAATTTATATTATCCATGCCCATGTTTCATAATAGAGTTTTTAAAGGGATTATTTTTAAGGGAATTTTTACTAAAACATCTTTTTATATGGTTTAAATATTTATTCTTCTAAACAATTCTCATTATTGTCCATGTTTTCAAAATGATTTTAAGGATTTTTTATATAGTCATGAATGTTTTAAAATTTCAATTATTTTAAAAATATTAAAAGTGGTATGGGACACTTTGATTTAAAAATATATTTTAAATGAATTTCTTTATAAATTTTTTGACTTTTAAATGATTTCATGAAAAAGGGATATTTTCTCTCAAATATTTTTACTAATCATTTTCAACTATGTCAACATCCTTTATGAGATATAATTCTTGATCAAGATTGAATTATTATTCATATGATCCATATTTTATTAATGGCTTTGTGATATGTTTAAATGTGGATGCATTATTTTTATACCATTAATAGGTTATGGATAATTTTTTGACATTTCATTTGCTAGTTTTAATACGAATGTTTATGTTATGTTTTAACCATTTCATATGAGGATTACATTGGACATAGTAAGTGAGGGGTGGATCCCTCTATAAATTCTTGATGCTTCGGTCCTTCCCATGAGATAAACTAGTGTCTTGGCACAAGCCTTAACAGAATATTATTTGTAGTCTCAACAGAAGGCCTTGACTATGTGGTTATGAAGTCTGACAATATGGATTCCATCATTATGAAATTGGATATTGATATTACAAGTGATTATTAGACTAGTAGAATATCCAAGTGACTAAGTAAATGGAATTAATTGATTTATATTTTCCATATTATGCTGAAGTTTAATTTTTAATGGCTTTTGTTTTAGTTTTATACATCTCCATAAATGTTTATGATTATTTGTGAATGTTTCCGCTATATTGTTATCTTTACTAGGCATTTGAGCTCACCCATTACGTATTATTTTCCCAAGATTCTATGAAATGTGTATTGATTGATAATTATAGCTAATCTTTGGTATTAGTTGTATTCTCAAAGGATCATTTAGGTTTTTCTTAATTTTCTATGGTGTAATATAGAGTTCATGTATGCAATCTATTTTCCAAAATTGTTAAACTGATTGGTCTTTTGGAACTTGATTCCTTGTACCAATTCCAATGTATTATAATAATGCACTAACTCAGGGTAAATGGGTTAGTGGCATTACAATATTATTATGATTGGTTTTTTTTGTTATTATACTGTTAGATTTTTTTAAAAACTGTTTTAATTTTTTAATAAAATTATTCATATCGTATTCATTCTTAAAATGATAACAATGTTTAAAATTCCTAGACATTAATTTATTTTATTTTTTTATTCAAATATATTTCCACTTTCAGATAATATTTTTATTATTTTAAACTGGTTGATTTGGTTTTCCCTGATTTTTACAGCCTTTCAGTGTGCTAGTTAGATAAATTGTTTTTTCATCTAATCCTTTGGCACCAGTCCCATTCGAATTGTGACAAAATTATATTTTTCAAAATTGAATGTCTTCAGGTAAAGGTAAATCGAAAATAATTTATATGATAATTATGATTCCCTTTTTAGAATATTATATATTTTCATATATGGGAGTCTTTTTGTGTTCATATAGTTAATAATGTTATTGAATTATTTTATTCTAAAACTATTCATGAATTTTATGAATCTGTTTTATTTTTCATCCAAGATGGTAACGGTAGACATAAAATCCCATGTTCTGGAACGGGATATAATAATTCTCAAAATAATCATTGGAACTTTATTGAAATATCTTATATGGGATAAGAAAATTTACTTTCTCATAATTTTCCTGATGAACATGGAATTTTTTATATGAAAAAGGAAGATGATTCTTTGTTTGAACATTATGATAATGTCAGGATGGTTACCCAACATACACCAGATAATTAAGTTGTATGTTTATGGATACCAGGATAACTCAATCAAAGTAATGGAGACTGAGATACCCTTAAATGTTCAGATGTGTTCGTATTGTTCTATTTTGTTAAAATGAGGAAGATTTATCATATAATGTTTTTTCATCTCACTATTGATAATATCAAAATTGGAATTATCTAATCAAATATTATCATGATTAATTCATTATTGTGCCACATTGTATAGGAATACCTGGAAATATTCAATGCCCCATTCTGTAAATTGTGACGATTGAATGAATTTCATTTCAATGTACAATATGATTATAATAATTAAATTTTTTTGATAGAAAATCTCTAAAATATTTGAAGGTCTATGGAATGATTTCTGAATAACAACTACTAGTACATATAAGCAGGGTGATAAGAAAAAAATCAGAGAAAAAAATAGGCTTCCCCAATTATGAAACATGAGAAACATTAGACAGTTCAAATGAATATAGAGATAAATGGATGATAAATAAATATAAAATGAACCAAAAAATATTCCAAAAATAGTATTTATTCTGCTAAGGCCAAGACCAAATAAATACACAATTCTAATACTTTATAGGATGACGAAAATAAAAAAAAGATGATAAAAAGTTTTTAATAGGGCCATATTTTTTGAATTCTTTTGACAGTATTTGGGAGATCTTCTACGAATTTAGTTCCACCAACAACGCACACATATCATGTTAACCTAAATGTATGTTTAGTTTTTCATGAAAATTAGGTTGTTCATTCTGATCGTCCATATATAAAATATAATGAAAAATGAAAAAAAATTATGAAGATTTAGTACAAATTATTCAATAAAAGAAATCTGAACCAGAACCTAAGAATGCTAATTTAAGAACATCCAGTCAGTGAGAAAAATATATTGAAAAAGAAGTTGATGAGTATTTTGAAATAAGTAATAAAAATTTGATAAATAATAATAATTCAATGTTAAATAACAATGTTAAAAAAATTATGAAAATGATAGTGAATACTAGTAAATTTAAGAGTCAATTGATGAAAATGTATGTGAAGATGAAAAATATGAGGATGTTGAAACAGATGAATAAAATATAGAGAATAGAAATTAAGAGAAAAATGAAAATGAGAAAACCAAATCTAAAAAACCATTCATCATTATATGATTTACCCTCTAAATTAAATATGTATAAAAAAATTATTGACATTCATGGAAAGAACTGCTAGGAGAATAAGATGAGTCTTAATCTAAGTATGAATGTGTCTAAAGACACAAAATTCCCATATTTTTTTTAAATAAATGGGAATTTTACGAGTCAAGAATTTCTGACGGCGCCTGATTCCGAGGCCTGGTGCGCCGGAAATCAATTTCTATTTTTTTCTTTAGGTGCGTTCTATAAACTTACGTGTGGGTTTTTATATCATTTGAATTGGGGCATGGAATTGAAATCTGAGGGAACCTTTGAACATGCAATGTCGATAATCTATTATGGAGACCTTTACTATAGTTGCGTTCTGACGTGAGTGGAAGTTAATTTTTGGGGTTTCTAAATAAAATTATATACAAATATGTAGCATATTTTTATTTGAAGGGTAGTTAAAATCTCCAAGGGGAGGTTGGTGTTGGGGCCACCTGCATATAATTTCCCGTGGGAGGATGTTATAAAGTGGGGAACACATGAGCATCAAACCCCCATTAACCCCCCTTTAACTCTTGGAACACAAAATAAATTCTTGGAGACTCTTCACTTTCCACATTCCCACATTATGGTTCCAACACACCTAAGAATTAATTAATGTCAGTTATTTAATTTGAAGTGTTTTGAATTATTTTGAATTCTTTTCAAATTCATGGAAATAATAAAATATAGGGGGAGCTATTATTTTATTTTGGCTTGGTGATTCTTATTTGGTGGAGCTTTGGAAGAACTCTTCGAAGAATGAAATCCTCCCAACGAAGAACACTCCACATCTCTGAAGAATGATGATGACTGCCCTCGATCATTGACCAAGATAAATGAGAAGAAGCTACCCAAGATGAACATCGTCGAAGCTTCTTCCTCAGACGCTCCCCGACGTCAATGAAACGACGCCATCATCAACGAACAATTGTAGAATCAAGGTAGGGGTTTGAGTTGAATTCTATGTTTGTTCTTCATCATTCAACATTGGTTTATTTGTTGGCCAATTGTTATCACCTAACCCTTAGGGCACGGGTCGAACAAACACGGCCCGACATCCCTATATTGTTTCTTGATTTCTGGATGACGGCGTTGGCGCAACGGTGCCACCAGGTGAGAGAACAGTGGTGGAGCATCGGTGGCCGGCGATGGGCCAGCTGTGAGGAAACCTGCAGTGGAATGCCGCTGGAAGAAGGTGCGGCGCCATCATGCCACATGGAGGAGCTGTAGGCCCTGGCCAAACCAGGCCGCGACAGAGGAGGAAAGGTGCCATCGCGCCGTGCAGCGGAGCCGAAGGCCGCGTGCAGGTCTGGCCGCGAAGCTGGAGTTGTGGTGCCATCGTGTCGTGCGAAGAACAGGAGGACCGCAGTGCCATCGCGCCGCAGTGGAGGAGCGTGGGAGGCCGTCCTAGTCGGCTGTTGTGGAGCCGGAGGAGCGGGACCAGCTGGGTCTCATGACCCCAGAACCTGCACAACACGCAGGTTATGTTCGACAAACCGGGGTGGGGTGCGACACCACTCCCTCGCTTGGTCGGCTAGGCTGCCATGGCCGGGCCGCCCTTGGACAAACGGCTAAAGGACGGGCCACCCTTTGGCTGCTCCTCCCAAAGTCAGGCCACCTTCGGCCAGGCCACCCTCGGCCGGGCCTCCCACTGCCAGGCCAGGCTGCCCTCGGGCCGGGCCGCCCTCAAATAGGGACTCCCGTCGGGCTGTTCCATCTCTTCTGGATGGGTCGTCCCGTCGAATCGGGTCACTTCCTTAGACCAGTTTGGAACTACGGTCCAGGTCAGACCCCAGTTCAGACCGGGTTGGGCCTGGTTAGTCCAATAGGTTCAGACTGGACCCGAAACCACTATGGTCGTTTAATCCTTTTAGACCACATCTTGGGCTAAGGGTGTCTGATTGATGTACCGTGTGGGGCAACAGAATTATTGGTGAGATAAAATTCTTTTGTCATACTCCAGTTCAGGTTTTTATGATGTTTTGGTATGGCAAGGCTGGTTTGAGCCAAAAAACCAATCGGGCCCCTGGAATGGAAATGCCAATAAATCACAGACCAGACCTCTGATTGATGCACCGTCTGTCACGTTGGGTTCATTGTGATGAGATGGAACTGTGGGATACATCAACTCAAGGCTTTGTTATAGTTGATGTATTGACACTTGGCTCGAGGTTTGGACCCTCATGGAATCGAGTGTGTTGTGTGTGGGAAACCGAGAGCTAGCTACGACGATACTGTATTGGAATCCTCCATGGGATTGAAAACGATGACTACTATACCAGAATCCTCTATGGGTTATAAAGTGATGACTACTATACCGGAATCCTCCTGGGGTTTGACAGTGATGAATACAATACCATAATCCTCCATGGGTTCAATAGTGATGACTACTGTACAGGGATCCTTCGTGGGTCCAATTGTTCAGTCTTCTGTTCCTATATCCTCTGTGGGTCTGACAGAATAGCTGGTCATGTATCCTGTGTGGGTCGGACAGTTTAACTGGTCCTTTATCATGTGTGGGTTTGATAGGTAAAATAAGTCAATGACTACATCTGATCATCTCTATCACTATACAAAATATATATACCTGTGTGAGATGAGTCTTGTCTTTTAATCATTGAGATGATTGACTTCACTTCCTTTGTATAATGGTTTGTGATTGGGATAAATAGTTGGAGTGGGACTGTGATTTATAACTTAGGTATATTTATGGGAATATATATAAGTAGATTTGGTTGATACTTCTTGATTGTATATTTCTACTGTAGTTAATCCTTTCTGGATTCTGGGAGACCTTTTGGGGTCTTAGGGACCCCTACTAAGTATTTTTATACTCACCCTTGCATGGGCATCACCCTCACCTTGATGTGTTCTGTGTATATGACGATCAGTAGTGATTGATGCTGAGGGTGATGGATGGGAGGCTGCTCAGATCTGGACTAGACAAGACATAATGCATGAATGAGTTTTTCGAGTTCTGTACATACCCTTTAGGTAGGTTTTCCTGGTGGATGATCCAGGTGCTATTTTCCCTTTTTTACTTCTACTTGTTGTTCAGTTGGGTCAGTATACTGGTCCACTTACTTTCAGCACACATTCCTTTTCTATTTTAGTAATTATTGCTTCTAAAGAATGTGTTCAGACTGTGTGTGTTACAGGTTTAAAGGAAATTCCTTCCCTTTTTATCAGGATTATGCCTTTGGTGATATTCTCCATCCCCTAGCCTGTAGAAGGCAGGCATGGGGTAGTCACAGCACTGGCCCCGAGGACGAGTCGTGACAAATTAGTATCAGAGGTGTCAGTTCTACCATAGAACATGGACTCTGATTCTTTTAATGGAAATAGTGTTATGTGTTTAGGGTGTGGTTATCAGTTTAGGGAAACCTGTGTTGGTGTGACGGCTGGCGTAACCATACATTAGGACTATGACTTTTGATCTCTGACTCAGTGCATGAAAAAACTAATTGCGTGTGTGTTTCCTTTGAAGAAGTTTTCTTCATAATTACATTGTGTCAGCTCACCAGGTTTGCTGTTTTTACCATGGAACACCTGTTTCATTTCAGGATGGCCCCATGAAGGTAGCTAGCTGGGGTTCCGAGTTTCATAGAAGATGGTAGCCCACCGAGTTATAAGGCCCTAGTGTAGGGCCCCATCACTACAGAGGTACCAGCGGTACCACTACCCACTGGGCCACAGATACCTGTAGCTCCAACAGCAGAGAGTGCACGCCTCCTGAGTGCATTGAATGAGTTCAAGTGCTAGAGGCCACCTAGTTTCTAGGGAGAAACAGAC
Source organism: Viscum album (assembly GCA_963277665.1). NCBI lineage: Eukaryota > Viridiplantae > Streptophyta > Magnoliopsida > Santalales > Viscaceae > Viscum > Viscum album. The sequence goes on from OY728132.1 coordinate 1,716,138,949, forward strand.
CCACATGAAGATGAGGATTGGCTAGAGGCTGTTGTGAGAGTTTTCAGATTGGTAGGGACAACAACCGACCTCATGGTTATCCTTTCCACGAGTCTCCTGCATGTAGAAACAGGCAGATTGCGGAGCATGATGCTACAGGTACATAAAGAGGCATCATTACTCTCGATAGACTTTGAGAGTCTCTTCTGCTCAGTTTTTTTCCAGCCACCCATCGTGCGGTGCAGATTCATGAGTTACTTGATCTGCTACTGTGCAGTATGACGGTATCTCAGAACTCAGTGAGGTTCAACGACCTCTCACTCTACTTCACAGATATGGTATGTGATCCAGTCTTCAGGGCCCAGACCATTGAATAGGGTCTCAGGCATGAGATCAGGGCTTTGATGATCCCCATCAGCATCCTAAAGTCGGCGTGGGTTATGGAAAAATACCTTCTAGTAGAGAGTTTTCTAGCTGAGCAATCACCATTAGCGAGACCCACCACAGGGCGACATGTAGCAGAGTCTTCTGCATCCGGCAGCAGACATATGTCACAAAGGTACAAGTGGACTAGGCCATCATCTAGGTGACCACAAGATACAGGTTCAGTTGTGCGGGGAACATGAGACAGAGCTGGCTATATGAGGAGCAGGAAGTCCTATGCATGCGGTGGGCAGGGTCACATGGCTCGCGAATGCCTGACCTGCCATGCAGATGAGCAGTAGATAGTAGAGGGACCGCCCTGGCAGTGGCAACAGTTTGATCATGGTGGTCTGTTGAGAGCAGGTAGACGTGGAAGAAGAGGTGGCTGAGTAGAAGGTGGTGGACGACATTTTGAGGCCCTACCACCACCACCACCAGGAGGTCCACCGCGACCACATGGAGCTGACGAACAGATGCGGGCTCAGCTCCAGGCAGTCTAGTCCTAGGACCACGTAACACTTAAGATGATTCAAGGTACTATATGTGTCTGATCCACTGTTTATGTAGTACGTATAGACACATGTGCGAGTCATTTTTTTATTTCCACTTCCCTCGTTCGGAGCTCGGAGATTCTGATGGAGCCGTTAGCATAATCCTTACGACTAGAGACTCCCACGGTAGCAGACTCGATGATTACGCACTAATGCTGGTAGTGTGAGCTTACTCTAGGAGGTGAAGTCTTCGTCTAGGATCTCCTTATAGTGGCATCGAGGCCTTATGACTTCATCCTGGGTATGGAATGGTTATCCACAGTTCATGCTCAAATTGACTGTATTAGCTGCATAGTGTGGTGTATCTGCACGGATGTGTCCAGGTTCACCTTCACCGGTGAGAAGGGATCCTTTGCAGTACAGGATGGACCTAAACAGAGAAGGGGGAAACCGAACACACATCAGTTGGCTAGTCTCATCCTCAGAGCGGTTGATGTGTGTAGTGCGAGTTTTTCTGTAGTGGTGGATCTGTACGCAGTTGTATTCCGTGACGATGTTCTAGGACTAACTCCTCGTAGAGAGGTGGAATTCTACATTGACCTATACCACAGGACCACACCGATATCTACTACAGCATATCAGATGGCTCTCGCCGAGATTTGGGAGCTATAGGTACAACTGGAGGACATAAAGGTGAAGGGATTGATCCGACCTAGTGTTTCACCCTGGGAATCTTGGATTTGGTTTGCCTAGAAGGTGGATGGGAGCTTGAGACTATGTGTTGTCTACCGTCGCCTAAATCAGGTGACTGTGAAGAACAAGTACCCACTCCCTCGGATTGACGACCTATTTGATTAGCTCAAGGGATCACGATGTTTCTTGAAGATAGACCTTAGGTCAGGCTATCACCAGCTCAGAGTTCGATAAGAGAATGTGTAGTAGATAATCTTTAGGTGTCATTATGTCCACTACGAGTTCTTGGTTATGCCCTTCGGCATAACTGATGCTCCGGAAGTGTTCATGTGTCTAATGAACAGGATCATCAAGACTTACCTCGATCGCTTTTTCACAGTCTTTATAGACGACATGCTAATCTACTTGACTACTGATGAGGAGAATACCTACCATTTGTGGGTAGTAATGGACACACTATGAGAGCACCAACTTTATGGTAAGCTCTCGAAGTTCCAGTTCGGGATTTGAGAGGTTAACTTCATGTGACACATCATATTAGAGGCTAGAGTTCCAATGGATCTAGAGAATATCGATGGAGTGCTTTCTTGTGAGCCACCTAGGAGTGTGACAGATGTTCGGAGTATTCTGGGACTGGCTGGGTACTATCAGATATTTGCACTAGATTTCTCCATAGCTGCAACACTTCTTTTAGCCTTTACGAAGAAGGGGTAACCCTTCATGTCGTCAGAGAGATGACATCAGTGCTTTCATGAGATATGGTTGAGTATGACAAGTTCTCCCATCTTGAGGCTTCCAGAGGAGGGCATTGGGTATGTAGTTTAATGTGACGCATCAAGGACCAGACTCGGGTGTGTCCTGATGTAGGAGTGAGCAGTGATCGCGTATGGTTCTCGGCGGTTGAGAAAACATGAGAAGAACTACGCTACCCATGACCTAGAGTTAGAAACAGTGGTCTTCTCCTTGTATATGTGGTGGAACTATATGATGGGTGATCGTTTTACACTCTACTCTAACAACCGGAGTATCAATTACATCTTCTCGCAGAAGGACCAGAACCTGAGACAGCAGAAACGACTCGATTTCCTCTGGGACTATGACTTTATGATAGTCTCTACTCCTAGAAAAGGGAAACGTTGTAGACGATTCTCTTAGTAGGAGATCAGACATTCAGGTGCTAGGATAGGCAATGGAGAAGCTGGTCGTGCTGTAGATATCCTTTGTGCATAGAGATGGAGCAGCCTTTCTGCAATCGGTCACAGTCAGCCCTCCAATTCTTCAGTGAGTTACGGAGGCACAACCTGGGGACGTTGATTGTGAGACGTGACATGCTCAGATATCCTTAGGGAAGGCACCTGATGGATTTTTTAAAGGTGGGGAGCACAACATTCTCTTCAGAGGACGTACCGTGGTACTAGTTTTACTTCAGAGGGAAGTGTTGATGGAGTTCCACACGTCTCCTTTAGCAATATATCCAGGAGTGGAGAAGATGTATCAGGACCTCCGATGATAGCACTGGTGTCCTGGTATAAAGAATGCAGTAGTGGAGTTAGTCTCAAGATGCGTCACTTGTCTGCAAGTGAAGGCAGAGCACCAGATTCCAGCAGGCTTGGTTCTGCCCTTAAAGATCCCAGAGTGGAAGTGGGATGGGATATCCATGGATTTTGTGACAGGACATCCATGTTCTTCTAGAAGAAACGACTCTATCTGGGTGATTGTCAACAAACTCACCAAGTCGGTCCACTTCCTACCGATCAGAGAGCATGGCTCAGTAGAGAGTTTGAGATGCCTCTACGTATGGGAGATCATACGGCTACATGGTGTGCCATTGACAATTGTCTCTAATTGAGATACTCATTTTACATCTCGACTATGGATGGGTTTGTAGGAGGCTTTCGGGACTCACCTTTGCTGGAGCACCACCTTCCATACTCAGATGGATGGACAGACTGAGAGGACCATCCCGACTCTCGGGGACATGCTCCATGCATTCATCCTCGACTTCGGTCACAGCTGGGAGATAGAGACCACTGGAGTTTGTAGATGGTGACCACGTCTTTCTATGGGTCACACCTCAACAAGGGATATGGATATTTGGAAGAGACGGAATGTTATCTCCGCGATTCATTGGACCTTTTAAGGTCCTTCGCAGGGTAGGAAAAGTGTCTTACCACTTGGCTCTTCCACCTCAGTTGCACCGGGTGCAAGACGTCTTCCACGTATCTCAGCTGAGGAGATACGTTCATGACCCGTCCCACATCATCAACCATGGAGAGATGAACATAGATTACAAGGTGATATTCACAGAGGTTCTAGTTAAGATTGAGGATCGACAGAAGCAGGTCCTACAAGGACAGTTGATTCCTCTGGTGTGCATTCACTGGCAGCACAAGAACCTCCAAGAGAGCACATGTGAGCGGGTGGCTCAGATTCATGCTCAGTACCCCCATTTGTTTCCTTAGTGTGATTTGTATCTTTTGGGGATGTAAATCCCTGATGTGGGGAGAATTTAAAGACCCATAATTCCCATGTAAATTTAATTTAAATACAAGGGAATTTTACGAGTCCCCAGTTTCTGACTGCGCCTGATTCTGAGGCCCGGTGTGACGGGAATCAATTTCTGATGTTTTTTTCTGATACATTAAGTCAATGTATGTGCATGTTTTTATATCATTTAAACCGATCCTTGGAATTAAAATCGGATGGAACCGTTGAACTCGCAATGCTAATAGTCGCATAAGGAGACCTTTACCACGGTTGCATTCTAACATGACTGGAAGTTAATTTTTGGGTTTTCTAAGTAAAATTAAATAAAAATATGTAGAATATTATTATTTGAAGGGTTGTTAAAACCTCGAAGGGGAGGTTTTCAGTTGGGCCACCAACACATAAACTCCATTTGGAGGATGTTATAAGGTTGGTCCCACACGAGCATCAAACCCCCTTTAACCACCCTTTAACTCTTAGAACTCCCCATAAATTTTTTGAGCCTATTCACTTCCCACATTCCCTCATTATGGTGCCAACACACCTAGGAATTAATTAATGCCAATTAATTAATTTGAAGTGTTTTGAATTCATTTGAAATCTATTGAAATGAATGGAAATAATAAAATAATGGGGGAGCTATTATTTTATTTTGGATTGGTGATTCTTCTTTGGTGGAGCTTTCGGAGACCTCTTGGAAGAACGACATCCTCCCAATGAATAACACTTCTCATCTCCGAAGAATGACGAAGGCCATCCTATATCATCAACCAAGATAAAAGAGAAGGATCCGCCCATGAAGAACATCAACGATGCTTCATCCTCAGATGTTCCCCGACATAAAAAACAACAACGTCATCGTCAACGAACATTTTCCGAATCAAGGTAGTGGTTTGAGTTGAATTATTTGATTTTTTTTCGTCATTAAACCTCTGATTATTTGTCAGCCAATTGTTATTACCTAACATAGAGAGCGCGGTCTGAAAAACCACGGCCCGACATCCCTCCATTGGTTTATGATTGGTTGATGACGGCGGTAGCGCAACAACGCCACCGGAATAGAGAACCGCGGTGGACCATCGGCGGCCGGCGACGGGACGACTGTGAGGAAACCAGCAGTTCAAGGTTGCCGGAAAAAGGAGTGGCACCATCGTGCCGCACTGAGGTGCTGCGGGCCGCATCAAAACCAGGCCGCAGCAATGGAGAAGTGGCATCGTCATGCCGTGCGGTGGAGCCGATGGTCGCGGCCAGGTCGGGCCGCGGCGGTGGAGGTGCATCTTCGTCGCATCGCGAGAAGAGCAGGAGGACTGTGACGTCATCGTGCCATGGTGGAGGAGTGTTAGTGGCCGTCCTGGCCAGTCACCATGGTGCCAGATGAGCGGGACCTTCCAGGTATCGTGGCCCCTGAACCGGCGCAACAAGCCGGTTCTGTTCGACAAACCAGGGACGGTCACGACACCCCCTCCCTTTCGTGGCCGGCCGGCCCGCCATGGCCGGGCCACCCATGGCTGAGCCACCCCTCGGCCGGGCCGCCCAAAGGTGGGATCCCATCGATAGGGCAGCCGCTTGGTCGGGCCACCTTTGGGTGGGGCCGCCCTCGGGCCAGGCCGCCCGTCGGGCCGGGCCATCTCTTCAGGATGGGCTGCCCCTCGGCTCAGGTCGCTTTGTAAAACCAGGTCGGACTCGTGGTCCATGTCTAACCCCGGTTCAAACTAGGTTCGTCAGAGTCAGTCCGACTGGGTCGGACCGGACCCGGACCCGCTATGACCGTTTAAACCTTTCAGCCTGCATCATGGGCTATGGGTGTCTGATTGATGTACTGCCTGTGGCGATGGAATTATTGTTACAAGATTATTCTTTTGGAATACACCATTTTAGGTTTGGATGCTATTTTGGTACAACCTGGTTGGTTTGAGCCTAAAAACCAACATAGCCCTAGAACCGAAATGTCAATAAATCAAAGACCAGCTGTCCGATTGACGCACCTTCTGTCGTGTTGGGTTCCATATGATGAGAGGGAACTATGGGTTACATCAACTCAAAAATTTGTGATAGTTGATGTATCGACACTTGGTTCAAGGAGAGGACCCTCTAGGAATCGAGTGTGCTATGTTCAGGAACCCTAGGGCTGGCTACAATGATACTGTACTAGAATCCTCCGTGGGTTCGACAGCAATGACTACTATACCAGAATCCTATGTGGGTTCGACAGTGATGACTATTGAACCAAAATCCTCCATGAGTTCGACAGTGATGACTACTGTACGAGAATCCTCTTAGGGATCAATAGTGATGACTACTGTACTGGGATCTTCTATGGGTCTGACAGTTATGGCTTCAGTTCATGTATCCTTTGTGGGTCCGAAATAATAGTTGGTTTGGAATCCTCTGTGTGTCCGAAAATTTATCTGGTCTGATATCATATGTGGGTCTGACATCTTAGGTTAATTAATGATTACATCTGATCATCTCTATCAATCTACAAAATATGTATACATGTGTGAGATGAGTCTTGACTTTCAATCATTGGGATGATTGACATTACTTTCTTTGTGGAATGGTTTGTGTTTGGGCTCGAGAGTTGGAGTTGGACTGTGATTAATAACTTAGGTATATGTATGGGCATATACCTAAGTACAGTTGGTTGATACTTCATGATGGTAAGCTTCTAACATGGTTTATCCTTTTTGGAATCTGGGATACCTTCGAGGGTCTTGGGGTCCCCTACTAATTATTGTTATACTCACCCCTGCACGAGCTTCACCCACACCATGTTGTGTTCTGTGCAGATGATGATCAATAGTGATCGAGGTTGAGGGTGACATATGGGAGGATGCTCGGAGCTGGACTAGATGGGATGTACCCCAGGGACATGTTGTTCATGTTCTATACATACACTTTAGGTAGGATTCACCAGTGGACGATTCAGGAGATGTTTTCCCTTTTTACTTGTACTTTTTGTTTAGTTGGGATTGTATACTGGCCCACTTACTTTCAGTACACGTTCCTTTTCTATTTTAGTACATGTTTCTTCTAAAGCTTGTGTTCATACTATGTGTGTTACATATTTAAAGGCAATGCCATTCCATTTTATCGGGATTATGCCTTTGATGCTAGTCGCCAGCCCCTGGTCTATGGAAGGAGGGCTTGGGGTATTCACTGCGCGGGCCCAGAGGACTGGTCGTGACAATGTGATCAAAATTTAAAGACAATAAATGGATGAAAATTTATAACGTAATAAGGATGTGGTGATGCAAGAATTATCATATTATAAAGAATTTTTATGTAATAGTATTTATATATGTTTAAAAATATGTTTCAATGAAAATTAACATTTAAGGGAATGAAGTGGATACTATAATATGCTGAATCAAACTACTAAATTTACAACCAAAAAATTGGATTCATCCAAAACCAATGTTTTTCATGGAGTTGATTATTTTTTTTCTTAATATGAATAAGTTATAAGTAAATATTACATACATTAAAACCAACAATTTTGATTTTGACTTATTCAATATGTTGTAAATGTCAATCCAAAATTGATATAAATTTTAATGAAGAAATTTTTTAAGGTTAAATCCTTGTTGAATATTGTTTAAGAAGGTTACAATACTCAAAAAAAGATAATTATTTAGATTGTGAAATAGACTCACCATGTTGATGATGATATACAATTATTTCAAGAAAATTTGGAACATGTGAAGAAATTTTTTAAGGAATCGATCGAATCCTATAACTATTTTACAAAAGACAGTGTTGATAGGGTAAATGTTTTGGAAGGATTAATATATTAAATTGTTTATAATAATAATTACATAAATTCCATGAATGGAAAGTTCTAATATATTCCATTTGAGATTACTAGACTCAAATCTCATGATGATGAAATTATTGGACTTAGGGATAAGAATAAATAATTATCTGAGAAAATATAGTCTCATGAAAAAATACAGGTAATGTAGGAGCAGAACCGTAAAGGGATCAAGAATATGAAGTAATTTTTCTAGACCCCAATAAATAAATTATTTAAAATTTTTATTTTGAACTCTTTTGTCACATAATTAACAATTATTTTTATGAATGAATGACTTCTTCATCTAATTTTAATTTTTCCAAATATTTTTCAATTTTGTTTACATGAATGTTCTTTTAATCATTTATAGATGATTAGTTTGTTAATTATACAATTAAAAAAAATTGTTCATAAATGTTTTTCATGATACATTAGATTCATTCCACATTCATTTTTGAAAATCAAAATGTTGACTGTTTTATAAAAAAGGGGAGAAACCGTTATGGGGAGATTTTTTACACATGCGAGTGGGAATTTTTATAAAGTAATTTTCTTAATAAAGGGATAAATATATTATTAATTGGGAGGATAATATCCCTAACGAAGATGTAATCTTATGTGGTAGTTAATTGTATTTAACATCACAATCTCTGGAATATTCTGGAGACTTATAAAACAAATGTGGAGTATGTGTTTATGATATAAAATTAGAATACGATGTAATTAAAATACATGTACTATAATATTTTAAAATTAATTTTTCATTATTGTTTTGGGTATGTGATTTCCATAAATGAGAGATTGTGGAGTTAGAAGTTTTATTTCTCTTTTTTCTATTCCATTTGTATTTGAAATAACTGTCACTTTCTTAATACATGATTAGTAAAGGTTTATGTCCAAAAAAATTGTATTTTTTTTTGAAAAAACTATACATTTTTCATAATTAGAATAAGTTCATAATTAGTATGATACAAAACATTACATTTTTATTATGATTATCGTGAAGATTATGTAGACTAATCATTTTAAGTACCAGAATATAGAATTTATGTCGTGACTATCATAATGAAAAAATAATAAAAGGGATTGATATTGGTACTGATAAAATCAGATTGATACTAATAAGTGTAATCATATTGTGAGTCGCAAGAAAATATGTTGAACTGAATAAGTTTATAATCATATTTGATACATGTATTTCTATAGTAAGGAAAACATTTTACAATATAATGCTGTAAATCAATATGATGATAGGTATTAAGTCATGCCATATAAATATAATATTTTAAGTGTTTGGTTTCAAATTTTTTGCAACCAACATAGAGAAATATGACTATTAAATGAGAAATTAGTCCATTGGAATGATTCCTATAAATACCAAGCCATTCAAAGGGTTTGAAGTAGATGTGAGACGATTGTTGCTAATTGATTTCATTTTCAATTTATTTTTTTGTGGGAGATATGATGATTTCATAGTATGAAAATATTATTATTAGTCTTTGTCATTGTGTTGACATTTTTAGATTCAAGGAAACCTTGTTAGGTTATCTTTATATAATCGTTTTCATTGTAATATTTATCTGATCATCATAAAATTCAAGGGATTATGTGGATAGGAATATAGAGAAACTGATCCATTATATTATGGGATACATAGCACATGTAGAAAGGGAATCTAATAATCATATCAAGCACATTTGGGGATAGTAAGAAAGAAAAATTATGATCATAATATTGATAGGTTTCTTGAGTAGGTAAATAAAATTAGTATTATTTTTATAAAACATGGACACATTTTTTATACATTAATGACTACCTTTCACATAATGTTCAATGTGTTTTATTCTTTCAAATAGTTTATTAGTCATTATTATCTTTGTTAGCTATTGCATAAATTTATTCTTTTATTTTTGATATTATGTTTGAAATTTTAATAAAAATTTAAACATAGTATTTATCATTTTATATTTATTAGTTCAATCGTATCCATCACGATTATGATCATATGATAATGGAATCCACAGTGACTCTGATATTTGACTCTTATTTAATTGGATCATTCATAGACACCGATTTTATGAATATGATCATCAGATTATAGTCTATGTCTGATAATATACATTAAGAGTATTTTTTTTATTTTATAGTTTAACTCTTCTAAAATATGTTTTTAAAACATCAATTCACCCTTATCCTTCTTGTAAGCATATCCATATGAGTATATTATTATGATCTTAATCAGTATTATTTTTGTATTATAGATCCAACTTCTTTTTTTATGGGTTTGGGATGTTTCTTGAAGTAGGGGAAATATTTGGTGGCCTGTGTCTCTCACCATTTAGGACATTATGGTAAGGACCACCCCAACCATGATATTGACTTGGATTTGGATATTTATTTTAATAAAATATGGTGTTTCAATCTTTTTAGGGAGGGGTTTAAAGTGCATTCAAATCATAATAGCTTTATTTTTTTACTCTGAGTGATTTGAACCTGAAACATAGATATTTGGTACAGTATGTTCATAATTATTATATGGATATTTCATAGAATCTTATGAAATGGAATGTGATTTCCAATACATTAAAATTTACATTAATAACATAAGATGTGAAGGAATCAGTTGGGAAGTGTTCTCTAAATTTTTGGTCTTCACATATGATATTTTTAGAGAAATTTGTTCATTATTAGGTGTTCTAGAATCAATGAATGTTAAATCATATTTTATTGACCATGTTTGACACAATATGCTAATAGAAACCGAGTGAAATTTCATTGGTAAATGCTTTTATGGATGAGAGACATTGGGAGAGTGGTCATGTTCTTCTACTGGAACATATTTCTTCGATATAAATTTAGTTGTTTCGACTTTAATGAGGCATGTGTTGATGGAAAATGGATAGCAGTCTTGTTTTTCTATACACCTTAGGGATACCATGATGTATTATGACATAAGACATATTTATTGGTGGTCAAGGATTTTCATACCAATTAGAGATTTAATATCACAGTCTCTCACTTATTAAAAAATTAACGCATAACACTAGATAAATGTTGGTTTGTGAAATATTTACACATTCCAATATAAAAGTGGGATGATATTTCAAATTGCATCATTATTAGTTTTCCAGAGACTCCTAGTGGGTATTATTTGATTAGGGATATCATTTATTGACTTATAAAATTAGTTCATTTCCTACCAATCATGTAGATGAAGAATGTAGAAGAGCTTGGAGACTTGTACATCTCTGAGATTTTACGTCTTCATGGGGTTACCTATGTGATTGTTTCTAATATAAACCTGAGGTTGAAATCTGTGTTCTAGAAGTGGTTGTAAGAGATTTTGGTTTCCCAGTTGAAATTGGTCATCGATTATCATATGAAAATGGATGGATATATAGAACGAGCTATCCATATTATTAAATATTTTCTTTAGACTTGTGTTCTTGATTTTTGTGGATCCTGGGAATGGAATTTTCCACTTGTATAATTTTCTTATAACTTTAGTTTTCATTATTTGATTATAATAGATCTATTTAAATAGATTTTTCTGTACCCCTATAGATTTTTCATGTTCTTGGAAGTGTTTGGATTGTGGTCCTTATTTGGGAAGAGTCTCATTCTAGAAATGATGAAAAATGAGTTGTTGAACATAACAGTTATGAAGAGTAAAAGTCGTTCAAAATATTATACCAACTTTCAACATCAGCCATTGTAGTTTGAGGTTTGTTATTTTTTTTCTAATTGTTTCACCTCACATAGGAAATCATTGTGTTAGTAGGTAAGGAATGTTGGCACTATGGTTTGTGATACCTTTTAGAGAGTTGAGTGATTAGGAATGGTGGGATATCCATTTGAGTTACTATATTGATTGAAATTGATTCACGAAATATTATATGTTTCATAAATGATAAGGTATCATCTAGTACATTCCCATGGGATTGAATGTATTTATTTTTACCTTGAGTCTCATACCATCAATTTTTATCAACCAATTCAGATTATGGATCTTCAGGATAAGGTATATTCTAGTAAAACTATTACCTACGGTCTACATAATATGGATGTGTGGACTAGAAAACCATGATATGTGGGAGTGTTAATCATTTAGCAGGTAGTAGTATCCATTACTTCTATCATTTCCAAAATCATAATCCATTTGTGGGGAAAAAATCTATTATGGTGTGGGAATTGTAGCATTCCGTTGCTTTCTTATATGTAATTTGTGACACTATTTAGAGATGTTTGTTTGGTTATTTCATTGTGTTTGTTTCAGGAGTTTTTACTAAGTTTAGTAATCCCTTAGATCAGTGCATGGTTTCATACAATTATGGAAAATCAGGTGGTTTGGTCCAGAGAACTGTGTGGCTAAGGCTGGTCTATATGAAGGGTGACATGGTTCTTCCAAACTGCACATCCTCCCCTTCCAAACCATCCACCCCACTATAGAGTGGATATACATGGTTGAAACATTGTTAAATTAACTACAAGAGCTAACCATTAACCCCAATCAACATCTTCATAATTTTGGAATAGTTAAGGCACACAGTTACTCCAAATCAGGTAGGTTCTCCAACAAACCATGCACACAGACTTTTAATACATGAATGTTTTTGTTAAAAATCCATAGAACATTTTTTAACATCTATATACATACAAATCACTTATTGAATCAATAAAAACATTTACTAGTTCTCAATAGGCTTCTTCCTTTGTATTTTAGTTATTTTTTAATCAATCATGACAGATCAACTAAAGGTATGTTGTGTTCTTTATCCGGTTTACCATTTTCTTTGTATATTATCTCAATATCTCTTGTACTCTTCTATTGTGAAACTAAAAGGATTTTTTTATGTTAGATATAATTTGTTTAACTATGTATGTATGCAGTTTCTTATGTATCTAGTATCATGAATACAAGATATACTCTTCACATATCATTATTTTTATGGAAATTTGTTCATCCTCTATTCATGAGGTTGGGTTATCTAATAAAAGAGAGAATTCTATGATGTTTTTAATTTTTTTATTATGTTAATTTAATTATTTTGTTATTAAAATTGTTTTTTTCAACAATGAGTCGTGTTTTAATGGGGTTTTCATTAAAAAATTACACAAAAAGTGTTAGATAAAATTATTGAATGGATATATTGTTTTAAGAATTGTATTTTAATCACATAAGTTGATTTGATTTTATTTTTAATCTTATATTAATTTTGATCTTGTATTTTTAAATGATTTGATAAAATATAACACTTTGGGTACCCTTCAGTCCATCGTAGACTTACATGTCAGTCATAGCACATGTAATTCAATTTGAGTATTATTTCACATTAGTTGGTGTAATTTCACTAGAGGTTATACTATTTGGATCCATCATAAACCTATAATAGGGATTTCTTTTTATTTTTTAGGTATAACAATAGTTTAGAGAAACAAATTGAGTGTTATTTCATTTTTATTGGATTATCACAAGATGGATTGGCTATGAATATTAGGTCACAGGTTATCCCATTATGGATAGGTAATATTTATTTACTCCTATTATATCACACGATGGATTGGTCATCATTATTTGATTACATGTTTACATTATGGTGTACCCATTGATTTAGTTGAATAAGATTTCATGCTTTATCACTAGTCAATTTCCTTTTATTTAGAATATCAAATGATATTATGAAAAACTAAGGGTTTATTTTCATATGTTTTGGATTTATGAAATTTATTTGTTAAAATTTATATTTTTTAAATATATAACGATATAATTATTCAAAATATAAATTTTATAGATTTATTTTGGGGAAACATACTCATAATATTGTTTACAACCTACTTTTTTATTTGTTGGTTGTGGGTGTTTTTTTAGTTGTAACAAGGTAAATTTATGGACATATTCTAGTATGATGTCTTATAATTTCAAATTTTCCCCAAGAGTAGGATGTTTTTGAAGGTAACAGTTGGTCACATGAAGACTTATTGGTCTACTGTTATCATAAATTATGGTTTCACCAGTTTGGATTGAATTGTCTAGTTCATGGATAAATCACAATCTTAAACTTTTTTATATTTTTAATGTCTTCTCTTGATATATGGGAGACTTTTCTTCATTAAATTATTTTAGCGCACCAATTTGATGGGTCCTCTAAGGTGGCTATCCTAGTTGACATTGGTTGGTTTGTTACACGTCACATTTCAAATGAACAATTATTTCTTAATATAATTCTTCTATACAATAATTGAATAAATGTCTATCATCTAAATCAATTCCAACTCTAGTAACCCAACTATTATACTATATTGCCCACCTAATTATATTAGACATGCAGTCCATGCATCCTCAGTATCTAGAAATAAATATTAAAGCTTCTATGAAAATATTTATTAATATAAATAAAATAATAATATAACATTTAATCCATTGATTTTTTTGTACCCAAATTTAATCCCAATAATTATCCATAATTTCATTTTAATGATTTCTTTAAGTGAGATTCACGATAGTAATAATGTCATGGTATTTTGAAATTTTCATCATAAATCTCCAACATTATCACATTTTTTTCCAATCAATTCATTATAATCATTATATTATAACTTCAAATGCCTGTATTGATTAAATACATCACTCATGCATGTACACCCGTGTCACCATAGAGTGTATGATCCATTTATGAAGGAATAAGATATTGAATTTAAATTAGTAGATTTTATAATGAAAATAAATAATGGTCATGTTATTTTCCAAGAGTTATATACATATAACTGATCCAGGATGATATGTGGGTACTACTAGATCCATAGGATATGATGGATCATCGACCTATGTTATTAAATTGTGGTCTAATGTTTACTCGTGATGATCAGTTTTCTTGGAAGTTTTAGAATCTACCATTGAAGAAGTTGAAGGAGTATGAACATTAAAACCCATAGTGAATGAAGTAGATGAAAAATTTCCCAACATATATGTATTCAAAAATGGATAATATGGTTGGGGACTGTAATCCATCATTATATAAATAAAATATATATAATAAGGATCATATGAAAATGGTGTCTATAATATAGGTGGTCTAAATATCTTAGGTGACTCTAGTGGATATATGGGCTATGAAATTGTTCTATATAGTATACAAGATGAGGGATTTGGGTGTGATCTGGTATGATGAGTTTTGTCAATGGATCTAGTCCCATCCCCACAAAATATTAGTCCATGAAACATTTCTAGTAGGTTGGTTGAAAAATAGTTGAATCATTAGTGATAGTTCCAAAATAAATTTTAAAAAAAAGATAAATTAAATGAAATTATATGTTATTGATATGTATATATATATGATATAGTATACGTGTTTTCTAATGCCTCTAACAAGGAAGCGATCAGGTATTCCTTTCCTTTCCTGAAGTGGTCTACATGTTTTTACTAGTCATGACCCCTATAGTTTGGTTTCCCTATATTGTGAAATTCTAAAGGAAGGTGGATTCTACCTACATGGTTGTTGATTTTGGCTCCTTGATCAGAATGGTATGATGGGATGTTGTATTTTCCTCAATTTTATTCTTTATTGGAGTACATTTTATACTATGGGTATTCCTCGTACAGTTCATAAAATTTTTTGAATCTCATTCCTTGTGACATCCAGAAGAGGGAAAATGTTACATAAGTTACATGCTATCACAACAGGGAATATACATGTTCTTGGATCTGGAGATAGTGTTGTGAATGTATATAATCTATGGTAGTTTTGTGTTTTGATTTTATTTAAAAGTATTCCTCTTTCATATTTGAGGGAATCTCTTGAGTGAGAAATATCATATTTAGGATCAAAGGTATCCAAAGTTAATTATTGATTAACATACATGAGGGACGTATGTATTAATATCCTCATCCCCAAAGTCATCTCTTTCTTGTCTCACGGGGTAGAGTTTTGGATGCATCAGGAGGGTTCATGAGTTTAACGATTAGTGAGGGTACTTCATATATTTATTGTCTCGTGTAGGCTATCAATTGTATGTTAATCCTGTATGGTTTGATCAAAGAATTAGAGTCATTTGGGGATGTAATTTTATATTCGTAGTCTTTTGGGGGCATGATCACATGTTTAATGTATTGTGGTGTTGTTTCTAATATATTCTCATCATATACTAGACATAATGTATGTTGTCATCATATAGAAATTTCGATGACTAGTGGAATCCATGGAATGGAATGTTATAAGGTTGAATGTGTTCCTAGGGGAATGGTCACTCATTGTGGTTATTATATCCTTTGGTGAGGGAGATGGATTTTCGGAGATTGTGAGGTTGAGATATCCGGATAAAAACTCAATGGAGCATTATATATCCCTTTTTGGATACATTAATAAATAACAATTTAGATTGAGTTCCATGTTTATTGTCTTATGGTATAAAAGATCCACAAACTATAACATCATTTATTAAGGATGTTCTTTTCCTAAATGGAGTGAAAACAATGCATGGTGTGGGGATTATTCATAGAGTTTTCTTAGAATATGGGAATATCATCTCATTCATAACACATATCAATATTATTTTCATTTCATAGGGTATGTACATACATTAACATCATGTGATGGGGATGTTTTCGTGAATATTAACATCATGAAACTAAAACATGTGTGCTATACAGCTCAAACTAATACTTCACATATGTTTTCTGGGAATTATGGAATTATATTTCCCTTTTCAATTATTGAATGCAGATAGATGGATAGTGTAATCAGGAATTAAATTATCAAAATAAATAAAGCATGTTGTTTTCCTTTATGATTTTACTAGTTCGGCTTGTGTGAATACGGCACACGATACATTATATATAAAAAGGTGTAATCATTTAACATTTTAGAATAAAACATGTGTCATATATTTTGGGTGCCTTTTCATATGACTATTCGTGAATGATGATACACATCCTGGGCTTAGAATGGGGGGTTCTAGGAATGTGGGTTCATGATACTAGTCTCACTAGTATGGTCAACATTTATAAATCTAATTTGGATGTGTGTAAGAAACCTGATCACTCAAATTTTCATGAAACTATGTTTGGAATAATATGTTGTTTGATCACAGACCCAGTGGTTTTTCTATGAAACATTGATGTAGGGAGAAGCATATAATTTTCATGATCCGTGGGCTCCATAATATGAACATAGAATGAATTTATGTGGTGTAGTTCTAGACAACATTTGTGGTTTTATGAATTCCGGGTTATGTGAACTAAATTCACTTTCAGTGAATTGTTCAAGGCAACATGGGAATTTGAAAGAGGCTATATATTTTAGAATTTGATTTATTTTAGGGTCTATTTTTGTTTTTTCATGTAATTTTTTTACCCATTAGAATCCATGGGTGTTCTGAGTTGTCTATGTTTTTTGAAAATGAATAATGTTCAATTGATATCCTGACACTTCAACTTCCAAATGTATGTACTTATGAAATATGTGGGGGTGATTCTCTATTTATAGGAAAATTAGTTTTCCATGAATTTATTGTCAAAAAATTATCCATGTCATCGACATTTTTTCTAGATCATCAAAAATATTGGTTGTTCAATTATCATACCTTTTCCACCAAGGGTTGAGTACTTATTAATATGATTTGACATATTCATTTTTAACAATTTATTTTGTATGTTGGAATGGGTTCTTTAGGAAAGTACCCAATTTTTTAGACAATCATTCCATTTTGAGTTAATATTTTATTATCCATAGAACTAAGGGAATTGGATTTCACCGTTCACACACAAGTAACATGTTCACAAGGTTGTGGAGTTTCACAAATTTGCATGATGTTGTGCCTAAGAATCCCCTTCGATATGGAATAGTCCACTAAGTTGAAATTTTAATATGAATTGGGAAAACAATTTATATAGGATGAGATAATTTTTTGTTGCTATCAAATCTCCCAATAAATGGAGATGACAATAAATAAGAGGGTCAAATTCCAAGGATAATGCTCAAATTTATGAAATTTTCATATTTATTAGGCATAATTGGTTCTAGGTCATGCATCTCAATATTATGCACACACAACCTGAGGGTCGCATGACTCTACATAGAGGGACGTGTGCCTTTTAAATTCTCCTTACATTTTTCATCCAAAAAGTTTTCAATATTTATTAGAAATCAATCATCACACTCAATCTCGCAATATATAGGCCTCACAACATTCCCTCAAACATCATTTTACGTAATACATTTTTCACACAATAATTATCCTTTTGCTTCATCACTTTTTAAAAACTAGAGATCATTTTTGTGATGAAGTTTTAAGTCAATGAGGTCGCCTTTAGTTCTTTGTACCAAATCATACAAACTCTTGAAACTACATAGTAATGGTCAACAAAACTGCTCAAGATATGATCACTATTATTAAAGTGGATACGTTTTCAAAATCTCATAAATAAATTATGCTAGGAGGTTCATCTTAGAGAATAGAAAATGACGAATATGGATAATGACTTCTAGAGGGGATATTTTCTTTTTTAGAGGATACCCCTCTACATATTTGGACTACTCGATGATGTGACTATTCCAACTATGGTGACCAACACATCGAGATATTGGTACTTCTGCAATGATGATCATCAATTATATAATGGTGTCACTTTTGACCACTTATTCAGGAAGAACGTTGCTGTTGTCATATTTTTTTTTAATGGTATAACATTGAAATTCATCTGCGATTAGTCAAAAGAGGAGGATATCCCCACCGACAATACAAGCATCATCATGGAAATTAATTTATATAAGAACATGATGTAGTATGATGGTTTATAACTATTTTTTTGTGGGAACTTCACCAATTAGTGGGTATGGTAATATTGTGAATGCCACACCTATGATTTTTATACGAACTATAGATGCCATGTCAGTCAATACGAAGTATTGTGGATCTCCCAATTCTATGTCAATCAGAAAATATAGATTCTAACAGATCTCATCATCTGATGGTCCCCTCTCACAAACACCCCCCACCTATATTATGAGGATGTTCGAAAAATTCTATGAAACATAATCACATTGGTAGAATCTTCTTGATATGATTCAAATATAATGTATTTATAATAGTTACAAATCCATGGGGGGGTGTGGATTAGATTCATGTAGTGGAGAAGATCTGATCTGATTAGTTGAAACTAGTCTTGAAGAACCACTGACCCTTCCACATGGAAATTCCATTAATGATGTGGATGAATATTTTTTTAAACACACCTAGGGTGAATATTATCATACACCCAAATATATAAAGGGATGAATTACAATAAAGGATATGAGATTCATATTGTTTGAATATAGAGGAAGGTTGATAGCGGGAGTGGGTCCACAACATTGTGAACTAAGGTCTATATGACCTATTTGTATCATCCCTAGCCACCTTTCGTAGCATGAAGCTACAAATGGTTTAGGATGTATGCATGGTATTTGACCAGGGACCCTGCTTACGGTGTCTATCATGTAATCACATAACCAGATCATCTTAGGCATCCCAGTCTTAGCCCAGTTAAACATCATGTTGGTCATGTTGTGTACGGTGATGTTCTGAGGTGAATTATTAGTCCATTATTTTTCTTCTGTGTATGCGTTATGCTGATTTTTTATGGGCAGGAATTTATGAACTTCATTACCACATAGATAACATATATTTGATCTTACCACCTCGTTATCATTAAGGTTTGACCGATGACACTCAGTGAAGCCGGTTTGGTGGATAACATTAGAAACACTTAAAATATCAACACCCACCGTTTATTATCTATGTATGGTGATATGATCAAAAATATATGGTTGAAACTATAGGAAATATAATAATTGTAGGATTTCATAGGTGGGTGTGGGTCACATGAATTGATGTAAGTTCCTATTATGAGTTTTACAGCCAATCTCAATTAACGTGATTGTTCATCTACAAACAGTAGCCAAATTTTTATTTTATTATGGGGATGTTCTTTAAAATTCACCCTTCATTATAAAAAACATATGGTTGATGTTAAACAGTGATGGATTTTTGGCTGTATCACGTTTCCACTTTCCAAATAAAATTTTGACATCAAATAAAATCATTCCACCAAATGGGTGATTGTGTACCCAGGTGTAGTTTTGCAGTATTGTAGGAGAACAATGGAAAAAAAAGATCACCCATAAGATAAATATGGTGGAAATAAATCTACCCTCTAGGGGGCATGAAATGTGATGAGGAGATTTCATGTTGGAGAGGCGGTAGCAACAGGAGCTTTGGAGCCCTGTATTTATTTTTCTCTTTTGATGGTGGGTCCACCTAAAAATGAACGTGGGAGTAGGCTGAGAACTCCTGGATTAAAACAGGAAGATCCAAATAGGAACTAGTTATGATGATGTGACACCAAGTGTAAATATAAAATGATTCCTTCTATCCAAATCTATTGACGGCTTGATAGTAGTTGTAGATATCTCAAATTCCCAGAAACATTGGAAAAGGCTTTCTTGTGAAGAAATCGATCTTCCATTGAATGGGTTTACAAATATCATCACTCGATTAGACTCTTGAGGGAGGTATTCTTATCATGATAATATAAACAACCTATAATGATGGTTTTTGGAGGATAATCGCATCACCGCCTTGGTATGGGTAATTCTTTTCTATGATCCTGAGGTAAAAAATAAAATTGATGAAGCTCTAGTCCTGGAGGAATCATATCATGATGCTCTATCTCATAGAAGTAGCAGTACAAAGTAATAGGGCTATGAAAACATGTAATAAAGTCCATAAAAGAGCTGGGATGTGACCACTAAGAATGATGATTCAGCTGTGATTCTTTTCGGAGAGGTAATCATCCAGTTTTTTAGTTTGATTCCACAATAGGTATTTATCTTTATATCTGTCTTATTAAACTACTATTGTAAAACAATTTAATGATCATCATGGGAGGGATAGGAGGACTCCATTGAAGGTATATATATTATCACATACGGTAACAGGGATCCTACCTCATATCTTTCCCCTAAAGACTTAGTGGAAGAGTTGACTGTGAATAATATTAGAAAAGTGGATCTAGGTTATCCCACCCTATCTGTCATCTATGGCATATATTATTTAAATAATTATAATAGATTTACTATATAATAGAGAGGATATCCACCTAGGATTGTTGACTGTCAGTGTATTGTTTCATCCCCATGATAAATCATTGATTTTTTTACCTCAATATTATTCTACATATGATGCATAAAAAAATATTCCATACATAATTATTTATCTTATTAGTTATAACCCCAAAGCATGTGAAAATAAAAAAAATTATAATGATTGTGGTGGTTCTCATCCATATGAAGGGTTCTCCTATGGTGGACCTCTCTTCTAAGGCACCAATCCTAGAAACATCTTCCGGGGCTGCAACCACTCTTGATGTGTTTTTCGAGGGGATGAAGAAAATTGATTCCATATATTGCCTCACATTTCATAATTTCCCACATTAATTGGTTATATTTACCATATATTCTGTTTTATATTATGATTAAAAGTTATCTTTTTGTCTGTGACAGTGTTTGCGAGTGGCTCTAAGTAGCTATACTTTACGAATGATCCAAAGGCTCTCATCTTAATGGCTGGATCAAGTTCGAAAGGGTCAGTTGTTCATGGTTAACTGTCACTTGTCTAGAATGAGAATCCAAACTTTTTGGTGGATTTATTTGTGGGATTTATGGAACCCTATTGCTGTGAGGAGGCAGGTGCTAGGAAGGTCTACAGAAATCCAATTTCCCTCTACTCATGAAGATCATCCCATCTAAAATGGTTCATGAGACGGATCCTACTATTGGATTTTTTATTGAATTCCAAAAGTACCATCATTCACCAATAGAAGATCATGTAGACTTTTTATCTGACATCATGGATGGGAATTGGATTGTTTAGCACTTGGAAATGATGATTGATAGAAACTTTATCATCTACTCTCTCAGGGATAAATTGAAAGGTTAGACAATGTAGAGACCCGAAGCATAACGTACATGGACATTACATTACTTTTGCGGAATACATAGTACATAATAAAAACACACACACAAGGACCATAATAGTTTAGTGTCTTTGAAAACTCGGAATATAATATTCTAATTGTGGTGAACGTTTTTCAATATATCCCATAAAGATCTTCCCTTTTTTTACCTAAAACCTTTCTTTATATCTGGGGAAAAGAAAACATAAAAGGGTGATCTCAAATGCTCAGTAAGGGTAAACAAAAGAAATATCAATCACATCTTATTCATAAGAACATAACATTTAGGAAATCTTAACCTGCAAAAGAGATCATAATATCATAACATGGGATAAATCATAGTAGTGAAATGTAAACCCCAATAATAATTACTTAAAACATGATACTTTGTGGAATACACACATAATCATAGAGAATCATTTCTTATTAGTCAAGACTCATTTCCAGGACTATCTTAGTGGAAAATGTCCATTTCTGAACCATGTTCACTCCTCGTTTCAGTCCTATTTCACTGAACCGGTTTAACCTGCCATTCCAGCCATGTCTATCTCATGAGATATAAAATCATTACCCAATGCATGGGAGGGAGATATAGGTCCCACCCATCTCATAATGATAACATTTTTATGTGTTCCACAAAATCATAAATCATACATCATTCCATAACCCATGTAAAAAAATGGGATTCTTAAACATCATGACATCATAAAACAATTCATATAAGATATAGAAATTCATAAAAATAATTCCATCACAACATAATCGAATCAATGTAATAATCGGGATAGAAATAGAACCCTATATTATCTTAGATGGAAAATAATTTTGATAAAACACTTGAACTCCATTCTTGAGGAAAATATCCTTTCAAAAACATTTTCCTTCCATAACATGTCATACATTTTTAAACTAAAAGAAGTTGATTAAAAAAACATGAAATCTTGTAAAGGAAGCTTCTTTGAAATAATGTTTTAAAAATCCATTTATGCCGTATAAGTTAAAAAAACATTCTTCTCATACTTTTGTCAGAAAAGTCAAAAAAGTACCTCGTACGAAAAACGACAAAAGATTCCTTTCATATATTTTACTAAAAACTCATCGAAGCGTAAAATTGGATTTAAACAATTGTAGGTGTATTGAAATAAAATTACATATTGAGAAAACATGGATGTGGATGATAAAATACACCCTAGTAAATACCAAAGTATAAACAATCTCGGATAAAAATGAGATTGTGATATTTTCCCTTACCATAGGTCTGATTTGCTTCATATGTGTCCGAAC
Source organism: Viscum album (assembly GCA_963277665.1). Taxonomy (NCBI): domain Eukaryota; kingdom Viridiplantae; phylum Streptophyta; class Magnoliopsida; order Santalales; family Viscaceae; genus Viscum; species Viscum album. The sequence continues at coordinate 1,716,162,092 of OY728132.1, forward strand.
CTCCTATATAATGATTTAAATAATGTTATTGAATTATTCCAGAATCATAATCATTGTTATGATATCATATATGGTTCACTTATGAATTTATTTTACCCATTCTTTTGTAAATTCCATGTTAAAGAACGTTTTGGGTAAAATCATTTCATTTGTCATCCATGTTTTGATTTGTAATTATTCATATGATTACTTAGATCATGATTTCATAATTCCATAATATAAAACATGATTTATATATAATATATATTCAGAATATACATATATATAATAGATCAGTAAATGGAAAGAAATACACCGTTCATGGAGATCGTAGGCCATACGTACGCATGAACGCTGTTTTCCTTTCCTTATTTAGTTCAATGGAATTAAGTAGATGACATACATACATATACAAATAGATCCAGTATCATTATTATGTCATATATTTCATGATTACTTATTATATATACTTTATAATCATTCATGAATGGTTAACGTGGAGAATGAATCTCATCGCGTCACGGAGACGGTAGTCCGTATGTACGCACGAGTGATGATATCGTTCTCATGATCGTTGAATTATATTGGAGTGTATGTATACTATTTCAGTATCAATATCAATTTACAATAATCATATATAGTTATTATTTACACCATTATACCCATCCATGTAAGGTGGTGGTGGAAAATAGATTACACCACGGCGTGGAGACGGTATTCCGTACGTACGCACACGTGGTGATTTTGTTTTCCTTAGGATGGATAGATGGTGAAATAGGGTTGTTTCATACTTATAATAACATATCTGTATCTGAGTGATACTGATGTTTTTACTTCATAATTAAACAACCTAAGAAGAATAAGTGGAAGATGAAATAAAGTTGAATGAATCGGTAACAGACATTACCTCTTCTTTGAAGCGCCTCTTTGAGATATCATTTTAGGGCACTAAAATTTGTCTTTGAGGAAGACTAGAACCTCTAGGATGTAGCTATGGAAGTGGAGAAGAGAATTTGGCAGGATTTGGCCGAGCGTGAAGGCTCAATGTGGTGTGAGGAAGAGAGGTAAGAGGTTCCCTTTTATAAGGGAGGAGAGGGGCACCTTTGGAATAACAAAAAATATTATTTTATTATAAAGACAAATTCCGTTTTTAATAGTTCAAAATTTATATATTTCAAATATAAGGTGGGGATGGGTCGAAATACTTTCATCCAATAGAATTTATACAAGTTTAGGTTCCTATTTTAACATTATCATTTAGATTCAACATTAAGTTAAATAATTTATTTTTACCGTGTCTTCTTTTGTTCTTATACTATAAGGTTAATAAACATATTATAATCAGCCAGAAAAACCCCAAGTTGTTTATAATTAATATATAAAACCTTATCTAAGTCATTTGTCCGATCATTATATTTTTAGGAAAAAAATAACAATTAATAATATAATATTTTTTTAAAAAACTATATTATGTCAATTTTGACATTATTTAGTAATTGATTTTTGTGAAAATCATAACAGAATAATTAGTTCAAAAAAAGTTAATTAAATCAATAATAACATGTTATATTAGCCTATAAAATTATTGTAATTCATAAAAAGTCTGAAATTATATTTATTTGGTTATTTATAACATCAATTATGTCAATATTTTATTAATATGATAATTACTGTATCATCTTTGTGTCATAAATAAATTAACTTATTTAAAGTCTAAAAATTAAAAAAAATATCATTATGTAGGAAATAATTTTATATTTCTAATGAATATTTATAGTCGAATTTATCTTTTGTATAACCCTATATTAAAAATGATATACTTATTATACTTTGATTTTAACTATTTTTACCCTTCTTTAAATAAATTAATAATAAATGTCCTAATCTAATCCACGTGGGCCTAAATGGTCATATGTTATTCCTAAGGTTGTTTTTGGTCGAATTAAACTTATCCAATAGAATTAGGACATGTGTTAGGGTAATAATAATATGATTTTTATCCGTAATTACCCTATTTACTTTTAATCGTGGAAAAAAAGTAAAAAGATATTATTCACCAAAAATTATTTTCAACTCATTGAATCACATTTTACATACTAACATCAACTGTGTCTCTCGGATTTTTGAAATTCCACTCACATAATCCATAAAATTATGTTTTAAGAAAAATTCATTTTCCTTAACTACGACTTAGTGGTTTCACTATTCATCAAAAAATGAAAGTTTCCAGAAAGATACCAAAAATTAGGCTATGCTATATTTGATATTATGAACTCAAAAATGATGTCTATTTTACCAAATTCAAAAAATATCAGTTTCATTAATTAATTTAAAAATTAATTACCATCGTCAAAACAAATAGCGTGTTCTTTAGAGATAATAACTATCAAAAGATTGACAATTGTTTATGTCTTGTTTAAATGTGAAATTACATCCAATGAAAAAAATTGTATTTAATTTTAAAAATATATTCTAAATATAATTTAAATCCACTCAAATTAATAATTTATCACTATTAATTATTTCGATTAAAAAGGTTGTTTTTAATTAAAATTTAGTAATTTTTACTATTCATCTGAAAATGAAAGTTATCTAAAAAGTACCAAAATTTCACCCTAAGCTAATTTCGATATTCTGAATCCAAAAATGAAGTCCATTTTGAAAAATAAAATTTAAAAAATTTCAAAAAGTGGTTATTACTATTTATAATGGCTAGTTTTAATAATATTTTAATAGCATATTGTTGTTTAGTGAAACTCGTTATTGCGTACTACACACGCTATTGAGGACGGTCGGGATTGCGTGTAATGCAAGGCAGGTCAAGGATGCGTGTTGTGCAAGCTCCTTTTAGTGTAGCGTACAACACAAGACATTAATGAAATTAAAAAGAATATTTTTCATAAAATCTCAGGGTGTTACATTCTACCCCCCTTAAAATGAATTTTTGCCTCGAAATTCGTCGGGGTTATAAATGGTTTACTATTCGAAAGTTTCATTAATAGAAACCCACATCGTAAAAAGGAATACGAAATCCAATCTTTAAAAAAAAGTATGAAACATAACGTTTACCCAAATAAATTAATCCCTGGGTTTCCACATAGGTGACAATATGAATATGGAAGATAAACCTAACCATCATGTTCTGATGGAGAGTGGCAGAGAACATGGCTATGGAAAAGCCAGCAATCACAAAGCCATAAATTTGTGATGATCAATGGTACCAAATGATTCATCATATATAAGAGCACTATGACAACATTTTTGGTTTTCAAGATCATTTCCCTAAAGTTGATGAAATTGGAATTAGAAAAAGTACTTTCATGATTTTGGTATAGTCTCACCGTTGGTCGTTCTTTGTACAATTTCCACTTTATATCTTAATGAAATAAAGTTGAATTTTTCATTCATGTTGTGTTAGCAGATCATGTGATAGAATGATGGGTCATTCCATCTGTCTCAAACAAAATGTTATAAAAGTTATCAAAACTTACATAAGTCCATCTATAGTGAGATTAATTATATATCATTCCTAAAATGGACTTATACTTCATATATCGTACTGCATAATATGATAAAAATAGTTTCTACTAAACATGGACTTTCTGTAGGCCAGTGGTAGGCGATAAAAACCAGTCGCACTTCGGTTGTGGGATCGATTCCCACAGCCTTGTCCGACGCGATGGGCTGTTGCCCATCCTGTAGGTTGTCCTTTTTCTAAAACTACATTACTATAACATCCCATAAATAATATAAAAAAAAAATTCTATCCTTAAACAATATTAACTTACGTCCAACAAAATCCATTCAAATCTTTAGTCTTATCTAAAATACTTCGGTCTAAGATCATAGTATAAAAAACGATTACATGAAATGTCATCAACCAAGCATGTGAATACCATCATTTATCCCCCATATATCTTGTTGGTCACAATCCAATCATGTGAATATTTTAATCATGTATTCTCTTGAAAAATGAATACCCATTAAATCTTAGTGAAAACATGAATGCTATCAAAATTTAACACTTTCCACATACCAAAATCCAAAAATTATATATACTCAAACCATGATATAACCTTCTCCTTATATCAGTCATGAGCTCATGAATACTATCAATAATTTAATTTTCTCCTTATCCCTTCATTATGCGTATATCATCTATATTCCAAAAATATCTGAATAACATTTAATGGATACTGGTACCATTAATCATACACTTTCAAAACTCAAGGAAAGACAACAGTGTAACAATCCTTAGCTGTCTCTTTATTCCATAGTACCATGAGATTACTTATACAACATTACACTTGATAAACATGTAATCATTTCACTACCTTCTTAAACCATTGACCGAGCTTCAAAAATTATATCATCTCACATATCATTTGTAGTCTCTTCATCATCGTCAACATAAATAATACACATACGGCCATACTGATTCTCTTCATGAGACTTTCCATTATGGAATTGGTTTGCATAATGCCCTTACATTCCACATTTAAAACATTCAACCATTGTTGATGTCGTAGCAATACCATTATCCTCATCCATGGTGTTAACCGAACCTTTTACTTTTCACTTACTAGCTTTGTGTCCTTCTTTTCCACACCCAAAGCATCTTCCAGTTCCCTTGAAACAATCTCCTCGATGCCTCTTCCCACATGATTTACATGAGGGAAATTGAACTTTCTTTGCTCTATGATCATCATAAAACTCCACCTTTCTATTATTATCTGAGTCGGGAAACTTACCAAAGTTGAGATTATTGATCATATGATGAGATTACTGATTAGGCATAATAACGATGTTTGGACTTCCAAATCCCATTTCATTTGGTTTCTCATGAATAATATCATTCCATTGCCCTTCATATCCTCCATTATCATGAATCTTCATGTTTCCAGCCATTTTCCAAAACCCAAAAAGAATAGTGTGAGAGGAAAAAATCATGCTAGGGAAAACAAAATAGTAAAGGGGGAGCACCCTCAATATCTAACATTTTAGGTTAAATTCTAATATCATTACGGTAGTTCTAGGAATATATACTATACATATACTTATCCTTAGGGACATCCCTAGACATACCTTAGAAATATCTCTAGGGATCTCACTAACATTTTTGCATCCTAGTTTCCAAAGGTTGATTAATCCTTTCCTCTGATACCAATTGTAGATACCCGGAGCATAACATACATGGAAATTACATTACTTTTGCGGAATACATAGTACATAACAAAAACACACACAAGGACCGTAATAGTTTAGTGTCTTTGGAAACTCGTAATATAATCTTCTAATCGTGGTGAAAGATCTTCAACATCTCCCATAAAGATCTTCCATTTTTTACCTAAAACCTTCCTTTACATCCTAGGGAAAAGAAAACATAACATGGTGAGCTCAAATGCTCAGTAAGGGTAAACAAAAGAAATATCAATCACATCATATTCATAAGAACATAACATTTTGGAAATCTTAACCTGCAAAAGAGATCATAATATCATAACATGGGATAAATCATAGTAGTGAAATGTAACCCCAATAATCATAACTTAAAACATGAAAATTTGTGGCATACACACATAATCATGGAGAATCATTTCTTATTAGTCAAGCCTCATTTCCGAGAATATCTTAGTGGACAAAGACCATTTCTGAACCGAGTTCACTCCTCGTTTCAGTCCTGTTTCACTGAACCGGCTTAACCTGCAGTTCCAGTCATTTATATCTCATGAAATATAAAATCATTATCCAATGCATTGGAGGGAGATATAGGTCCCACCATCTCATAATGATACCATTCTTATGTGTGTCACAAAATCATAAATCATACATCATTGCCTAACCCATGTAATAAAAATGGGATTCTTAAACATCATGACATCTTAAAAAAAATTCATATAAGATAAAGAAATTCATAAAAATAATTCCATCACAAAATAATCAAATCAATGTAACAATAGAGATAGAAACAGAACTGTATATTATCGTAGGTGGAAAATAATTTTGATAAAACACTTGAACTCCATTCTTGCGGAAAATATCCTTTCAAATAAATTTTCCTTTCTTAACATGTCTTACAATTTTAATTAAAAGAAGTTGATTAAAAATAATCTTGAAATCTTTTAAAGGAAGCTTCTTGGAGTAAATGTTTTAAAAATCCATTTATTCCATATAAGATAAAAAAACATTCTTCTCGTACTTTTGTCGGAAAAGTCAAAAAGTACCTCGTACGAAAAATGACAAAAGATTCCTTTCATATATTTCACTAAACACTCACTGAAGGGTAAAATTGGATTTAAAAAATTGTAGGTGTATGGAAATAAAATTACAAATTGAGAAAACATGGATGTGGATGATAAAATACACCCCAGTAAATACCAAAGTATAAACAATCTCGGATAAAAATGAGATTGTGATATTTTCCCTTACCTTAGGTCTGATTTGCTTCGTAAGTGTCCAAAACTCCTGTATAATGATTTAAATAATGTCATTGACTTATTCCAGAATCATAATCATTGTTATGATATCATATATGGTTCAATTATGGCTTTATTTTACCCGTTCTTTTGTAAATTCCATGTTAAAGAGCGTTTTGGGTAAAATCATTTCATTTGTCGTCCGTGTTTTGACTTGTAATTATTCATATGATTACATAGATCATGATTTATTAATTACAGAATATAAAACATGATTTATATATAATACATATTCAGAATATACATATATATAATAGATTAGTAAATGGAATGAAATACACCGTTCAAAGAGACGGTAGGCCATACGTACGCATGAACGCTGTTTTGGTTTCCTTATTGAGTTGAATGGAATTAAGTAGATGACATACATATATATACACATAAATCCTGTATCATTATTATTTCATATATTTCATGATTAATTATTATATATACTTTATAATCATTCATGAATGGTTAACGTGGAGAATGAATCTCATCGCGTCGTGGAGACGGTAGTCTGTACCTATGCACGAGCGATGATATCGTTCTCATGATCATGGAATTTTATTTTTGTGTATGTATACTATTTCAGAATCAATATCACATTACAATAGTCATATATAGTAATTATGTACACCATTATACCCATATAAGTAAGGTGGTGGTGGAAAATAGATTACACCACTGCGTGGAGACGGTATTCCGTACAAACGCACGCACGGTGATTTTGTTTTACGTAGACTGGATAGATGGTGAAATAGGTTTGTTTCATACATATAATAACATATAATTATATGAGTTATACTGATGTAATTACTTCACAATGAAACAACCTATGAAGAAGAAGTGGAAGAAGAAATAAAGTTGAAAGAATCGGTAACGGACATTACCTCTTCTTTGAAGCGCCTCTTTGAGATCTCCTTTTAGGGCAATAAAATTGGTCTTTGAGGAATACCAGAACCTCTAGGATGTAGCTATGGAAGTGGATAATAGAATTTGGCAGGGGTTGGCCGAGTTTGAAGGCTCAATGTGGTGTGAGGAAGAGAGGGAGGAGGTTCCCTTTTATAAGGGAGGAGAGGGGCACCTTTGGAATAACAAAAAATATTATATTATTATAAAGTCAAATTTAGTTTTTGAAAGTTAAAAATTGATATATTTAGAAGCTAAGGGGGGGATTGGTCGAAATCATTTCGTCCAATAGAATTTAGAAAAGTTTAGGTTCCTATTTTAACCTTATCATTTATATTTAACGTTAAGTTAAATAATTTTACTTTTACTGTGTCTTCTTGTGTTCTTATACTATAAGGTTAATAAACATACTATAATCAACCAAACGAACCCGAAGTTGTTTATTAATAATATATATACCCTTATCTAAGTCATTTGGCCGAACAATAGATTTTTAAGAATAAAATAACAATTAATAATATAATATTTGTTTTAGAAACTATTTTATGTCAATTTTGACACTGTTTAGTAATTGATATTTTGGAAAATCATAACAGAATTATTAGTTCAAAAAAAGTTAATTAAATCAATAATAACATGTCATATTAACCTATAAAATTAGTGCAATTCATAAAAAGACTCAAATTATATTTATTTGGGTATTTATAACATCAATTATGTCAATATTTTATTAATAAGATAATTACTGCATCACAATTGTGTCATAAATAAATTAACATATTTAAAGTATAAAAATTACAATTAAAATATCAATATGTATGAAATCTTTTTATCTTTCTAATTAATATTTATAGTCGAATTTATCTTATGTATAACCCTATATTAAAAATGATATACTTATTAAACATTGATTTTAACTATTTTAACGCTTCATTAAATAAATTAATAATAAATGTCCTAATCTAATCCATGTGGGCCTAAATGGTCATATGTTATTCCTAAGGTTGTTTGTGGTCTAATTAAACTTATCCAATAGAATTAGGACATGTTTTAGGGTAATAATAATATCATTTTTACCCGTAATTACCCTATTTACTTTTAACCGTGGTAAAAAAAGTAAAATGTTACTATTCACCAAATTTATGTTCATCTCATTGAATCACATTTTACTTACTGACATCAACCGTGTCTCTCGGAGTTTTGAAATTCCACTCACAGAAGCGGTAAAATTAAGTTTTATGAAAAATTCATTTTTCTTAACTACGACTTAGTGGTTTCACTATTCATCAACAAATGAAAGTTTCCAGAAAAATACCAAAAATTATGCCTAAGCTATATTTGATATTATGAACTCATAAATGATTTCTATTTTACCAAATTCAAAACATATCAGTTGCATTAATTAATTTAAAAATTAATTCCCGTCGTCAAAACAAATAGCGTGTTCTTAAGAGATATTAACTATCAAAAGATTGACACTTGTTTATGTCTGGTTTAAATGTGAAATTACATCCAATGAACAACATTGTATTAAATTTTAAAAATATATTCTAAATATACATTAAAACCACTCAAATTAATAATTTATCACTATAAATTATTTCGATTAAAACGGTTGTTTTTAATTAAAATTTAATGATTTTCACTATTCATCAGAAAATGAAAGTTATTCGAAAAGTACCAAAATTTTACCCAAAGCTAATTTCGATAGCTTGAATCCAAATATGAAGTCCATTTTTAAAAATAAAATTTACAAAAGTTCAGAAAGTGGATATTACTTTTCATAACGGCTAGTTTTAATAATATTTTAATAGCATATTGTTGTTTAGTGAAACTCGTTATTGCGTACTACACACGCTATCGAGGAAGGTCGCGATTGCATGTAATGCAATGCAAGACAAGGATGCGTGTTGTGCAAGCTCATTTTAGTGTAGCGTACAACAAAAGAAATTAATGAAATTAAAAAGAATATTTTTCATAAAATCTCGGGGTGTTACAGACAATCTCCATCTACCACCGGTTGATAAAATTTTGGTTTAATGGTGTAGACTATTTCTACATACTTGTTTTGGAACAAGAATTATTATCTGAGAGAGTTACAAAAAGATCAGAAGAATTGAACATCGCTGGGTATGAACATTCCTTGAAGGGGTGATGGAACTCCATGTGTCCGAATAAGATCATGCTCAATTGATGGAAGATTTAGGGAAATATGAAAAAAACTGTCACTATTAGTGGTGATATCATCATCTGAATAAAGGAATTGTTAGCAACGGATTAGTATGAGGTTGTGGGAGAGGAATAAATGGTAATAGAGTACAGGTCTGAATAGAGTCAGGTAAAAATATGAGCTGATTTTTTTCACCCGAGATCTAAGGAAGAGATGATGGATCTATCTAGACAACAACAGGATCTTAAGGCCTTTGGGAAAATTCTAGCCATTTTTGAGTGAGCACTCACAAAGTCCAAGATATATGGGTTTTATATAAATATAGAGTCTCCATCCTATGGATAGTCCTACTCACTGCCACATGTTTTTTTATAATGAAATTGTTGTTCTTATTCAACTCATGGTGCATTTGTTTAGTGAATATATATTGAAATGGAAAGATAAAAAACCATGAATCTCTATGGAAATGTGTATCATGCATGGTGTGAGACACAAGAAACCTATAGATGACTAGTTTTTTAATCAAGTTCCAAAAATTCTATAGGGAGATGGGGTCTGAATGATTCATCAACCATTGAGTGTTTATTTATGAGATGTATGTTTGTTGGAAAGAGGGGATTTGTATATCCTACTTTCATTCCTAGTGAATTTGATTGAATGAGTTGTGTATTGCTAGAATGTAGGATTATGCCCGATAAAAGTGGAAATGGTGGAAATAAATCAAGGCATCCAAGAATTAGAAAAAAATTTTGAGCAACATAGTGATTGAGGATAATTGTTGAACGTGTTAAAAATACAGTTTCAACTATGACACTACCAATTTCTTGGTAATACAAATGAGGTTCTACTATTAACCATGATTTAACCATGATAATCATCAATTTTCATTATTATTCATTCAAGGCATGTGCCCAAGACTGAAGGTGATCCTTTTTTTCTAGACACCATAACCATTAGGGGAGCTCATTTAGAAGTGTAAGATAGTGGGGATCCAAGTTAAAGAAGATTAATAAGATCGAGGAGAACTATATAAATTTTTCAATAGAGTTAATATATGATTGATTTATGAAACCATGAGTCAAATAACATTATTGAGGAGTAATAGAACATGTGGGGATCATAACCAACTCCTAGAGGAGAATCGATTTATTTATTAAGATTGGGTCAAGGTACTTGAGTGGTGTTGTAGGTTATCACCATTAAAGGGGTAAATCTCTTCTAAATTAGGGGAAAAATTAGATTTATGTTGCGAAATTAGGATAAGGATCATGGAGTATAAAATATTACATTGATGTTATTGAACATACAGTTTAATACCATACTGTGTGGATGATGGGTCATATAGTTTTTTTCATGTTACTCGAATGTTCATTATATAGTTTGGAGTTTTATGTTTAGGATGTGTGAAATAATGTTAATAACATGAATAATATCAATATAGTGGGATACACACAATGGTGGAATGAAAGAGTGTATATCGTGGCGGGACACATGATGGGGAAAAAAAGGGAAGGGTTGGATCTCACATTTTCCATATCATGGGTATTAGTGAGCATAAATAGATATTTTTCAAGGAATAGTGGTGTATGACATTAGGATTTGTAAAATTATTATTAATTCCATTATTTTACCCAAATCATTGGGGTGAAATTGTGGGTTAACGCATGCCTTTTTCTATAGACACCCTTAATGTGTTTTCAACCTCGTAGGATGTTCTTCTAGTTTACTTTTGATGTTTAGGGTCATGCAAGTTGTACTAGTTGGGAAAAAAATTTAGGTATTATTTGTGTAATATTTCATACAAATTAAGCCGTTGACCCATGGTATAGGTTTTCTAGTTTACATTTTTAATGCTTGGACCACCAGGAAATGATTTTGGTGTATATAAATTGTTATAAACATGACATGATGAGTGCTCCAAGAGGAATCAGAACAATATAAAATTTCACATAGATTAAGGTTATAATTATATGAACGTTTCTATTTAAGCATCAAACCACACTAGTGTGAATATAAAAACAATAGTTTAATTTTGAACACCAATTTAAAAGAAATGTGTTTGTTATTGGGATGTTTTTTTGGTTGGTCCTCATATAGGAAATCCATGTGTGTCTACATATTTGATAAAAAACAAGACATAAATCTATATGTAGTACCAGGGGGTGGTGTGGCAAGAGACTCACCGTTAAAGGGGAATTCTTTTGTGGGGGGTACACAATTAATGGGAGGAATTATTCTGAGAAACCACAGAGTTTATGAAATGAAATTGTGGATTGATGGCTACATATGAAAAAATGGACATATTTATATGTAATATTATTTGGAACAGAAGGATTATGGTTTGAGGTTATAGTGACTATAGAAAAGAAGGGGAATATTATACAAGTAATTTTTGAATAGGGGTGACTACTAATCATGAATGAAAAGAGGGACATGGAGGCCTCATTCAAAACAATAATCTGCAATTAAAATTTCATACAATATAATGGCATGATGCTTGGACCAAATTTTCCGTGGTGCATATAATCCTTGTACGGGAAAACCATACCATGAATTATAAGACCACATGATAAATTATTAATGTATGAAGAAATGAATATTGAGGATCCTAACTTATACCAAGGAATCAAAAATCCTGGCATAAGAGATGTCATGTTGTGATAGTTCAACAACATCGACTTTCTTAATAAACTTGTTAAAATATATGGTTTGGGTAACACCCAATGTGTTAGAATTCCATTAGGATTAAGGGTGGTGAAGATTAAATAAATTATTAATACCAGATAAAAATGTGGAGTGACTAATGAGAATGAAAAAACTAGAGACTATTATTGAAAAATCAGTTCAATAATCATATCAGCCAAATATGGAATGAGAAAAATAATAATTATCCATTGATCATTCCCAAAAAATGGGAATCATCATATGTTATTAAATAATCATTTAGGTATATTCTCAAGATGGGATGTGAGTTAGTTTGGCTAAGAAACATCTCCATTGGGGGAAAGTATTTGAACTTGAATAATTAGGAGATCCCAAATTGTGTAGAACATGAAGATTGCGGATGAATTATGGGATGGTTGTGTGGAATTCAACATGCGGGGTCTATGCCACAACATATTTTAAAACACCTAAGGGAATATTGGTTAGTTCAATTTGAAATTTTTATCAAGGATAGATGTTCTAATATTTGAATCTGATGGGTCTAGAATTGCGATATGAAATTTTGATGTTCCTACTTATCCCATTTAACATTGAATCTAGAATCATGTTACTCTATAGCATGGTTTGGTTGATGAGTAAAATTGATGGGAGAATATCGTCTCAGTCAAGGAAAAATGTGTCATCTTGTTCTACATATAGTAGTAGGGATGTAGATCTTTAATTTCATAATATTTTTGTAAGGAAGTGGTATATGTATTTTAATATCCTTCAGTAAGAAAAAGAGTTATAATTTCATAAAAACATGTAAAATGGTATCCTATAGTTTAATTTCATGTGACCCGAACATGAGATTCACACTATCATGTCATGAGATTAGGACTAGAGATAGGGTTTTTTATAAGGGCAAATATGGCTATAGAGAGTTTAAAACCATCAGATATAGAGGTTCAAGGAGGACCTTGACCAAAAAAACATCCCAATGTTGAGGTTCAGACATGGTAGGGTCATCATGCTTAGACCATTAGTTATATGGAGATGACTTTTATCACAATTGAAATTGTACCCACAATGAATGGAGGCTTTATTGGCCTAATTTTAGGCTAAATGGTCTTAGATGAGGATATTAAATTATATATTGTCTCTAGAGAGGAGGTATAAACATCCATACATATACTATAATGTGATAATCAAGATATAAATAGTTCTGGGTGTATTGTGGTATGATACCAACTCTAATTGTTGGAGGGGTTCTATCCTCATAGGTGAGGATGATTAAACAATTTTCTAGTATAAAATATAATACAAGAAGAATCTTTAAATGAAATTTAATGTTGTATAGGGATGACAAAGGTTTCCATTATTCTATCATCACAATGTTTTGAATATGGTGGTAGATATTTTTGTTTAAGGACTTTGAACATGGACTAATAGTTTTTCTACCATTTTAATTCCATTATTCCTAGAACATGGTGTTGATACTAGTTTTTTTCATCGAACATGGACCAAATCATTGTGTTTCCTAGAATATTATTTGGTGAAAAATAAAATGTGAATATGATGTGAAATCAGGTTTATAGAATCCATAACCAAAACATAAAATCTCTAAAACTAGTTGAAACAATATTTTTTCATGATTATTGGACTACAATTGTACCATGATTATGTTAATTATTCATAGGCCATTGTAGAGAACATTTTAAGGATATAATTCTAATACCTCAATTTAATAGAGTTTAAATTTTTTATTGTAGGAAAATAATTGAAAATAGTTTATGTTTGTAATATGTAGACCAGAGTGGTGTGTATCATGAGGATATTTGTATAGTACAAATTAGTAGATAACTAGTGTGAAAAGAGGGACTAGATTTCATTTTACCACATGAAACTACTACATGATAATTTTTACATAGTTTAGGTTCATGATTCCCTAATTAGAATTGGTGAAAATCATTATTAGAATGTTGTTTTGTCTCATCCATGATTGGGATGGTCCCACCAAGACACCTAAGCCAATGTGTGTTGTTATTTTTGTGAGAAACTATGTTATATGATGACTTCCCTTTATTATAAGGGAGAGACAAATATGGGAAAAGATGATAGATTGAATAACATCAAACAATTCTATCTATCCATATCAACATGTATGATTTAATGGGTGGATTACACTGATGGAGTTATGGATCCAATGGAATAAGGGGTGGTGGAATGGATGTAAATCATCATTTACTAAATCTAGACAATGAAATGAGGGCAACTGATGGGCATGGAATAAATATTAAAAATGTTAGAAACACAGGTTCCATAACCACATTAGTCAAGAATTGGGTGATAAAATATTATATCATCTAATGACCCCATTAGAAACATAGTAATTACCATTTGTTTCATAATATCCTTTGAAGAATGTGACCAGTAAAGAAGGTGATCTAGTTTTCCAAGGAACAAATATCATTAGGGGAGTATATTCTGACATTTATGATGATTACTATCCAAATAAAGGATGTGTTTAAAAATGTATGTTAACATGACAGTAATTTTTAGAAGGGTTATACAATTCAGGATCAATTCATCCATATACACAAAAGTTTATAGAAGTCATATTACTGAATTATTATTGACTACATTTCCAATAAAATTGGCCTTGAAATAATTTTTTGGTTGGGTATCTCCTAGGTTTTGAGATTTAGGGATCCCTATATTTAGGTTTTAAAATAGGAATAAAGTCACAAATAGTTCTGGGTACGGCGTAGTAGGAGAACAACACTAGATGGGGGAATACTCACAAGTGAGGGTTCATGGTCAAATGCAAATTTACATCACACAGTGAGGACGTACACCAAATAGGTATATATCCTATGGAAAGGAATTTTTATATACAATTTTATTTCATATAGTGAGGATGAGTATACCAAAATCATGTTGGGTGATAAATATTACATTTCAAGAAGGAAATATAAAATTTATACTTTATCCATCTATCTAAGACCATTAAATAATAATTGTATTATTATTATATATCAAGGATCTAGATGAGGTTTATTTTATATTTTTATGGTTCTTGTGAAATTAATTAATTTATATCCTAATATCTAAATTTGTAAATATATTTTACGTCTACTGTGTACATTTAATCATAAATTAATATACATTGCACACAAAATAAATTATTCTATATTATTCCCCCTATCTTTCTCTCAATAAAGAGACTAACATGATATTATACATCAATAATAAAGTATCTTGAAGCGATCACAATGAATGACGCAAGATGATCTATTTGTTGTGACATCACTCAACATTACATTAGTGATTTTTAGAGATCGACGAACTTGGTGGTTAACCGCTATAGGGGATCTCATTTGTTTCCTCCTTAAATAGTGAAAGAAATATTTAAATGGTTTTAGATGATCAAAACCATAATCAAATAAATAACATAATATTTGGAATTCATTTATCAGATATAATTTAAATAAAATATATATTTAACATGAAAAAATATCATATCAAGGTTTTTAGATGTCTATGTCCTCATTTGATGAAAATATTTCTTTAGTTGTTATGTTTAAATCTTTAAAAATTTGTAAATAATTTATATAATTTTTTAAAAATCCTTAGGGTTATACTCCCACCAATTTTTTTCTATTGTATCTAAAATCATCAAGTGATATCAAATGTAAATATCATATAAATTTATAAATTTTTATTATTATTTTTACCATTATTTTTAATAATGGTTATATAATTAATTTTAGACAATTTTTTATTTATCATCGTGTTTGATTAACATGATATTGAAATTTATTTTTCATAATTAATGATATAAAATTTCATAATGTCTAAGAAAATAGAAGATTTATTAGGGATTTCATTGGGAAGTGCCAAGAATTCTGGTTGGAAAACATTATTACACAATGTGTAGCTAGAGTACACATCGTGTACCAAAGTTCACTACACCTCTATATGTTGTAAGATATATGGAATGAAAATCATTAATAACATGTGGTTTATTTAATCTGCATCATATGATTACCAAAATACTAAGCAACATGGTTTTTTGGATTTGATGGTGTGTAGCAACCTACACATCATGTATCCTTCATGGTATATCAGTGTAATTCACATTAACCATGTGGTTAGATATAGGGTTTTTACCCACATGATATGGATATCTTGAAAAAATAATAAGAAACTTGGTGTGTAGTTGGAATACATAGTGTGCAACTAATGAATTCCAATATCCAAAGAATACACCGAGTCATTATATGGGTTACATGTTTACACCCAATATATATATAGTACACTTAATGTGGTCCCACGTCTAATGTATATGCTATGTCTTCTACTAGGATGAGTAAACCCATGAAAATAAAAACACATGGCATGTAGCATGTTAGTACGTGCCGTTTAGTCCGTTTAAGGTACATGCTGAATCCCAAGGCATTTATCTCATGTATACAATAATCGTGGAACATAGTGTGTTTCTTATACATGCATTCCATGTAGTATCTTAGTAAATGAAATAATAGAATTACATTAAATTTTTATTATAACATTAAATCCTTATTATACTAATGGGTCAAAATGTTTTTTAATAAATAATTAATTATTTATAGAATGAAAAATTCTAAATTTATTTATTATAATTATCTATATTTATTATTTCTGAAATTTTATTTTACATAAATTAATTTATAATGTGTGTCTCTAAGAGAACATATATGGTCCCTAAAATAGAGTTAGTAAATTAATTAATTAATTAAATAATACAAATGTAATTTATCTTAAAAATGATGAATTAAGGGAAGTGAATGTTAGCCAATGTACTTTGGCATATTCTCTGTACGTGTATGACTAATCAATACATTGACCATGACCTATGTTTGTGTTTATTTTATTTAATTTAATTTATTCCTTGGATTCCAACTATTTTGTATTTAATTAAAAATAATTTCATGAGAGTCGTCCCCTACTTTATTTTGTTGGGAATGAATGTACTTGGTGACTTATGTAATTCCCATTTAAAAATACTTTGGTTACCCTAACATGTGTGTCAACTATAAAAAAATTTAATAAAAGGAGAAAAACAGTCCTTTTAGATATATTTGAATTGGTATGCAAGATGATTATCACGGAAGGGATACATTGCTGGATAAGTGTAATGATGTAGCTCATTCCAAGATGAGCATAAAGGGTTTTTCATTGGTCAGAGGTTGATTTATTATCCAATAAATAAATAAAATGTTATATAATATTATGATATGTTTATTTAATAATTTATTTATATCTAAATTATGAATTATATGTTATCAGGATTCAATACCATGATGACATAAATAAATGGATTAATAAGAAAAGATTAAATTTAAATAAATATAACAAGCGTAAATGTTTTATCAAAACATGGATAATAACTTTAGTAAAATCCACATGATATTAACATGGAACGTGAAATGAAAAAAAAGAAATATTTATTCACAATAATTCAAAATATTTTAAGTAAATAAAATGTCCCACAAATACAACAACTTAATAAATTAAATTGAAATTGTAGATAAATGGTCAATTCCACCCATAGTCAGTGGCTCTTTTAATTATTAGAGAGTATGAATTTTGATGATGAGTTGACACAACCAAATGATTATTGAATTTAATAGTTATAGTCTATTAAATAAAAATTTCTAAGAATGTGGTGATGAAATATCTGATAGTATTTCAATAATAGGAAGTCCACATTATATTTAAGGAGAATACAGATTATAGTTTCCATAACCCCTACATAAATACCTTATAATATTTTTCATGAACATATTCTATATTATAATGAGGTACAATATTGACCATTTATAATATAATGTATTAATTTATGATACATTTCACATTTAATGTTGAGGGATATTTAGAATTTATAAAATTGGAGGTGGTTTATTTAAATTAAAATTATGATTGTATCACAAATAATTTTTTATCAAGTAATTTATTAGTAATAACAACGTTTAATATTAGTATAATAATGGATATTTTTTCATCCACATTATCCCAATGATTAATAATTGAGAAAGACAATCTCTTTACAGAATATAATTTATAGAAATTGATCAAATGCTTATGGAATGTGATCATCGATGAATGAAAAAAAATTAGAATTATCACAACCATATATTACTTTAATGAAACTCCTCACCCATACAATATGTAGTTGATTCATTAATTTATTACATTAGATGTATTACCGTGAATCAAATACCAAAGCACTGGTCGGTTTAGCAGTCTTCGAAATCCATATTACAAACATGACACCCACAATACATTGGTAAAAAATTAAAACAGGATACAAAATTAATTGAAATAAATTCCATCTATGAAACCTTATTAAATGATATCCTCTTTCTTACCTCTGTAAATAAACATAATAAGGATGAGATCAAATTCCTAGTAAGGAAACGTAGAAGGGTTAAATAATGATTCAATAAAAATAAATTAAAATAAAAAGGTAAATATATGATAACACATTCCATAAAGATATGTAGATATGAAAATATCAATATAATAATGTATGAAAATAAAAACACATTCCACTAAATCAATAAACTAAAAATTAAATGAATCCATATATATGTGAATAAAAAATAACGTAGATAAATAATAACTGAATTATCTATAATGGAAATCCATAAGTATCAAAACCCATTTTCCAAACCACATGATTAATTTACAACAAATTGATAGTGTATACTATTTTTAAAAATAATTCACCACATGATAATACTGATGCATTTATGGGATTTCATCAACTTCCCCCCAACATGTCTGGCTTGCCTTAAACGGTCCCCAACCCAAGTATTTCATGGAAAAATCTTTACACATATATTAAATAAATCATGTTACATATAAAAAACCAATATTGATTTAATAATATGGGTCTATATAAAAAAAATAAAAGGATGATATGTAAAAAAATTGATGTTTATATTAAAAAAATTTATGTAGAAAAAAAATATTTCATCATTTCATTATGTCCCATAACACATGGAAACATTTAAATCATAATATCAAGAATGTATGAAATTTAATGAAACCTAAAATATCATGATATTTGAGGGATTCATGATATAACAACAAAAAAGTAACTATATTAAACAAATAATATTGAATTGGTGTATAATAACAATTATGTATCCATACAATGTAAATTGATATGGATTTCATGTACCTTGTCCTTACATTTAGTTGTGTAGTATTTATCCTATTATATTTTTGATTAAAAATGGTTAATAGATAATATTATATCAAATATTATGTTTGTAATACAATTTATTAAAAACTTATAATGTCTCATTACTCATTTGTTATTAAAAATTCATTTATTTCACAATATTGGGGGTTAATTACTTCATTTCCTCGAGTAAGTTTTAATTTGTTCTTTATTATTATCATTAATTAGATCGTGGATTCATTATATATATTTTGTAAACCATAGATATATTATAATATATAATATAAATAAATAAATATATGTATATGTATTTATAGTAGTCTATAATATTTGAAGATTACAAATGATGTTCACAATTCATGATGTTGACAGGTCGTACGTACACATAAATGCTACTTCAATTTAATTATTGTATTTAAATAATGAATACTAAATAATACAGTTTTATATTATAATTAAATAATCATATAAATGTTTTATATGTTACATATGGTTGTTAAATCCATATTTTTTTGAATTTCATGTATGGTATGAACCAGTCGTATTACTTTGAGGGGATATAGACCACATTTTCTCAAATGAAATTTTATTATTTTCACCAGATGGAAACCATAATGTAATGTTCTAAATAAAAATTTCATAATAATAATTAAATTATAAATATCATATATTTCATATATAAACATATTTTTCTTTCATTTTATCCACCATGATACGTGTGCACGGAAAATTGAACAATCATCGTTTTGGGAGGTAGTAATTCACCATTCGTTGAAATAGTATATTTGTTACACATTAGATAGAGGTTTGTGTATGTGTAGGTAAAAAAAATTAAATAACCACATAATATTACATTTAGGATAATTAGGATTTTACATAATAATATTTAAATAATATTTTATTAGTTTATGATGGAAATAAATTTAGAAAACTTGAGGAAAGATGTTACCTCTTAATCAGGTATCTTATTTTGGTTTATATAAAAAGGATTTTGTGGGAGGGTTTACTCAAAATGTGAGGATAAAAGGATGAGTTTAGGGATATTTTTAATATATTTGGGATGATGTTGGCTGAACCTATGATTTTTTAGATTTATTATGATGTGTGAGTGGTAGGGGCCTCTTAAAAGGGAGGAAAATGAGTAACTTATAATTTTTGGAATGAAGTTAGGTGTACACATGTTTTTACCCAAAAAATGTCATAAAAACCCAAAATAAATCACAATAATTATTGTTATATGTCCAATATATGGACATATATTAGTGTTTGGAGATGTTTATTGGTCATTAGGTCACTAAAGTTAAATGTTTAGTCCATTATTAATCATAATGTTTCCTAAATTATTTTAATTACATCCAATATTAATTTTTGTCAAAAGATAAGTTGACCATTTTATAAACTATAAATTATTTTAAATCCAAATATGGACTCCATTTTTCCAAAATCCAATCATATTATTTGTGTAAATTAATATAAAATTTATCTGCTATGTAGGACGACAATGTAGGGTTTTAATGTAAAAATGTGTAAATATTTTCAATGTTTTTATAGTCAATTTAAAAGGAAATTTTATTATAATAAAAAAATTAATTATTGATAAAAATTTTATCTATTTAAACATAATAAAAATTCTAAAACTTAATTTATATTTATCAATATATAAAATGAAAATGTGGTTTTGAATTAATTTTTTGTATTTTTTATTATTCATAAAAAATGATATGTTCCCGAAAAATTTAAAAAACCCCACCATAACCTAATTATTATGTTTCAATTTCCAATATAATTTCTATATTTACATATTAAATAAATTAATGTGTCAGAATTATTATTTCAAAGGAGTTTTCTGTTACAAGGATGTGTAATTTCATTTATAAGAATATAGGCTTTTAAATTTAATATTTTGTTTATTCATATCGTATGCTTATAAAATATATAATATGAACATAAAAAAATATTTAAAAAAATATATTCTATATATATTATATTAATAACAACCAATAAATTTTATTAATTGGTTCTATTATTTTAAAATAGCTTTGTGAAAGAAATATTTTCTTTTAAATTCAATCGGTTTTCATTTTCATTTATCATTAGATAGTATCCAATGAATTAATTTTTTTATATATATACAATAAATTTTCATATCATAGTTAATACTATTCATGACTTCCAACATAATTTCTATGATATATATTATTATATTAAATAATAATATTTTAATAATACATTGTTATTTGGTGAAACACAGTGTTGCATGTAACACAAGTTATTGAGGATGCTCACTATTGTGTGTAATGAAAGATAACTTAGTATTGAGTTCATTACATCATATATCAGTTATTAAATATATTTAAAATCTTAAAATTATTTTATACTCATAGGATATTATATTCTCTTACCCTAGTGGTGTTTCTTTTCATGCACACAATCGAATATATGGTTTTTTACATCACTATTTCATGGAATTACATTGTCCCAACCTTAATTAAAATGATTAATCACAATTTAATCAAGATATTAGATATAAAGGTATTTAAAATAAACTATCGTAGAAATACCCATATTGTAAAATGTTGTAATAAATGATATTCATATTAATAGATAGTAAAAAGTACAATTGTCATTGTAACTAGGTTCACTAGTAGGACAACCTTGGTGGTAAATTGAAACATGGATATAGAATTAAAATTCCAACAATCATGTTATGATGTAGAGTGGTTGAGAAAATTTTTAGAAGAATTTTGGTGACCACCAAACTATAAACCATAGGTTTGGATAAAGCTCATTTATATCATAAAAAATATTATAAAAGGATTACATTTTTTACAAAAGAATTTTATTTCCATAATAAATGAATTATTTCTTTATATAATTAAATAAGTAAATATATGTTTCTATGAATGTAATAACTTGATATTATGATTAAATTCTACTATTTCCAATTCAAATTTTAGATAATGGTGCATAATATTGAAATGTAGTACCTTTACCTCTAAAATCCTCTATAATGATCATCTTAATTTATTTTATAAACAGTTAACTTTTACAACAGATTATGATTCTATAACATCTAATTTAGAATCAATGAATTTATAAAATGAACATATCATTATCATTTAATCAACATGATGTATCCCAAAAATATCCCATTCCAAACATTTAAATAACCTTTTCATGTATCCTATTAAAATATTGTAATAACTCGATTCACCAAATAAACATTTTGGAAACATGCATTAATAAATATTTATTAAGTATGAAACATGTTGTTGAATATACTCATTAAATTTAAATGTGTTTTAAACTATATTAGTTATAATATTGAACACTTTTTGACAATAATTAATTAGTTCCATGTTACTTAGTGATTTTCCAAATCAATCATTTCTTCATCACTATATCAACATCAGGAACATTTTGAGGGTTGTATTTCCCTAAATCACATGTTTTACAGACATTTTAAATTCCAAATGAATTACTCTTTCATTGTAATATTACAAATTTGATCTCAAAAATTTATTGAAAATTATTACAAAAAAACCCTTAAATATTTTATAAAAAATGATTAGAAATCATAAAAAATACTACATATTTCGTGGTACTAAATAGAATATAACATTAATCATTCCATATCTTTTTTATCAATAACATATGCATGACCTTGATACCTTCTCAAAATTAGAATTATATTCCCTAGAAATTTTGGGAATTAATTTACATAATAACACATTTTTCGTAGTTGTATAATTGAGTAGATATATTTTTTATTTTTCCTTTAAATCTAATCTCCCAGTGACCCTTTTCTCAATACTTATAAAAACCCCTCAAACTTTTCATGAATTTACCAAGTTGTTTCAATACATTGTTATCACATGTTATTAAATCTGTCATTCCATGTATATTATTTGAGTCATTTCTTTTCTCATAGTGTTTATAAGACTTCTTATTCTCTTGATTTCTCTTGAAGACATAATATGTAAAGAATTATTTGTATGTCTTGATAGCACATAAAACAATTTCATTATATGATTAATATTTACTAGAAACAAGTTCCCTTTAGAGACATTCCATAAGTCCTAAAAATAAGTGGTCGATCTTGCACTGTATGTTTCATATATAATCCAGAGAATACCGATATTTCCCCAAAAGTGTAGCCCCATAATCTGCTACACCCTCTATCCTTTCTCATTATGCCAATGAATTTTATCATTATATAAATTTATTGATTTGGGATGATGTATTTAATCTAAAATATATCCTTATATTCTCTCAGTTCCATTAGTTATATTTTTTATTCATCTCTATTATTCAAGAACAAAGGCCTCTATTGAATAGTTTCACCTTTGAGATAATAGAGTGCAAGTGTAACCCTTTCATCATCAATTAATTTTATGGTGTTAAATTTCTACTCCATATATTTTATCAATTACTCAACAATAATTTGATTATTAGTCCCACTAAATGATTGGGGATCCTTCTACATAACGTGATACGACATAAAATATTTTCTCCATGGAATAGGTTTATCTATTAAAGAATGTTTATTTTTCATAACCTCACTATGCAACACAAATATATCTATGACATTCTCAGTTCTAAAACGAAATTTATTATCTTAATCAGTGGGATAACCTCTACATTAGATCTGTATATTGATACCATTATTCATTATAGGTGCCATTTCTAAACAATTTAATATAATAGATTAACTCCTACGAGTATGCACATTTTACAACACAAACTTTTTCATTTTACATAATGATAATTTATGCATCATGAATATTGTAATCATAAACAGTGGATACTCTAGGTTAATCATTAATATCAAATCCTCTAAAATGGTAGGTAAATAGAATGTGAATTATCCTAAGAATATCCAATAAGAGTATCAATCTAGATTTTCATTATGTTATTTTGTCATATACCAAGTTACCCTTTGTCTCTCCCATAATGCCTTGTTAGATTTGTTACTCTTTGGTACATTTATGCCAAAACCACATCCATTTGTGGTATCATGAAATGGATGTATTTATAGGGATACCAAAATAATATCTACATTAATAAAAATCTAGGATTTTGTTATATACTCATACTCAATTTACAAATAATGTATATATTCCCTAATATATGTTTTTTGAACATAGTTTACCATGATACTAGTAAAATTCCTCTTATACCAATAGTAACGCCTCAACCATAGACGCCAAGATACTATGGATTATTTTATTTCATTGTAATCATTATAATGAATCAAATCCCAAAGGACCTTTTAGTTTAGCAATCTTCTGAGTCCAGATAACATACATGATTCCCATTAGACGCTGGGGAAAATGAAATTTGATACAAAATAAATAAAAAAAATGGCATCCATGAACACATATTCAAAAATCTATTTTTCATAACCACAGGGATGAAACACAATAAGGGTGAGGTAAAATGCATAGTAAAGTTATGTAATGAATAAGACATAATAAATCAACTGGAATAAATTAGTATGGTAAGTTAAATTGATAATAAAATTCCATAAAAATGTGATAAGGAATTATCAATATGGAAAGATAAGAAAATTGAAAATCATACTATTTAATCAACGAACATAAACATAAATGAATACATGGATATGTCAACAGAGAATGTAATGGATAAATAATAAATGTATTCATAGTAAATATAATGCTTAATTATCAGCCATCATGTTTACTAGAATCATTATTCCATTACTATCATGAGAAATTTAAAATAATTTTTCCATCTAATTCACCACATCAAACCATCGACACATTGATAGGCTTTCATTAACAGGTCCCCAACCCATTGAGCATACATTAAACGGTCCCTAAAACATGTATTGAATTCCCAAAGCATTCATAATATGTAAAATAAATAATATTCCTTCAAATTTATCAATATTCAATAAATAATATGGATTTATAAATAATACCTCGATATAGGATACGTAACAGTAAGGGTTGTTGACATTAAAAAATTCTTGAGTAAAAAGAATATTTATACATTTCTATGCATTCTATACCACATTGAAGCATTCAAATAATAATATCTATAATTTATTTCATGAAATGGATCTTATAATATCATGATAATATGGTGATCCTTGATATAACATTATATTTTTATTAAATACATAAAATAAATAAGAATTGGTTCATAAAAACAAATAAGACATAAAAAAATGTAAATTGAGACGAACTTCCCTTACATTATCCTTACATTTTGTTTTGTTGTTTTCAGTATCCATTATAGTGGTTCATGATATGTAAATAAAAAATATAATAACTATAATAATGTTTATTCTTAAATATGTTATCTTCTTATAATATCTTTGTAACACCCAGAGATTTTATGAAAAATATTCTTTTTAATTTCATTAATGTCTTGTGTTGTACACTACACCAAAAGGAGCTTGCACAACACGCTTCCTTGACTTGCCTTGCATTACACGAAATCACAACCTTCCTCGATAGCTTGCATCGTACGCAATACCGAGTTTCAATAAACAATGATATACTAAAAAAATATTATTAAAACTAGCCTTTATGAATAGTAATAACCACTTTTTGAAATTTTATAAATTTTATTTTTCAAAATGGAATTCATTTTTGGATTCGGAATATCAAAATTAGCCTACGGTGAAATTTTGGTATTTTTCTGAAAACATTCAATTTTTGATGAATAGTGAAACCACTAAGTGGTAGTTAAAAAAACTAAATTTTTCATAAAACATAATTTTACCGCTTCTGTAAGTGGAATTTTGAAAATCCGAGAGACACAGTTAATATCAAGGACTAAAATGTGGTTCAATGATATGAAAATAATTTTTGGTGAATAGTAACTATTTAATTTTTTTTACCACGGTTAAATGTAAATAGGGTAATTAAGGGTAAAAATGATATTATTATTATTACTCTAACACGCGTCCTAATTCTATTTGATAAGTGTAATTCGACCAAAAACAAACTTAGAATAAAATATGACCATTTAGGCCCACTTGGATTAGATTAGGACATTTATTATTAATTTATTTAAAGAAGGGTAAAAATAGTAAAAATCAAAGTTTAATAATTATATCATTTTTAATATAGGGTTATACATAAGATCAATTTGACTATTAATATTCATTAGAAATCTAAAACGATTTCCTACATAATGCTATTTTATTTGTAATTTTTAGACTTTAAATAATTATTTTCTTTATGACACAAAGATGATGCAATAATTATCTTATTAATGAAATATTGACATAATTGATGTTATAAATACCCAAATAAATATAATTTTAGACTTTTTATAAATTACACTAAATTTATAGGTTAATATTACATGATAGTATTGATTTAATTAACTTTTTTCGAACTTATCATTTTGTTATGAGTTTCACAAAAATCAATTACTAAATATTGTCATAATTGACATAAAATAGTTTTTAAAACAAATATTATATTAGTAATTGTTATTTTATTCCTAAAAATCTAAGGTTCGGCCAAATGACATAGATAAAGTAATATATATTAGTAATAAACAACTTGGGGATCGTTTGGCTTCTTATAGTAAGTTTAATAACCTTATAGTATAAGAACACAAGAAGTCACCGTAAAAGTAAAATTATTTAACTTAATGTTAAATCTAAATGATAAGGATAAAATAGGAACCTAAACCTCTATAAATTCTATTTGATGAGAGAATTTAGACCAATACCCACATTAGATTTGAAATAAATCTATTTGGATCTATTTAAAACCGAAATTGACTTTGTAATAAAATAATATTTTTAGTTTTTCCAAAGGTGCCCCTCTCCTCCCTTATAAAAGGGCACCTCCTCCCCCTCTTCCTCACACCACATTGTTCCTTCATGATCGGCCAAACCCTGCCACATTCTCCTCTCCACATCCCTAGAAACATCCTAGAGGTTTTGGTCTTCTTCAAAGACCTATTTTAGTCCCCTAAAAGGGGGTCTCAAAAATGCATTTCAAAGAAAAGGTGATGGATGTTACCGATTCTTTCATCATTATTTATTCTTCCACTTCTTCTTCTTTAGTTGTTTAATTATGAAGTAATAACATCAGTATAACTCATATAATGATATGTTATTATAAGTATAAAACAACCATATTTCACCATCTATCAATCCTATGGAAAAAGAAATCACCGCGCGTGCGTACGTACGGAATACCGTCTCCACGTCGTGGTGTAATCTATTTTCCACCACCACCTTACTTGGATGGGTATAATGGTGTAAATAATGACTATACATGACTATTATAAAGTTATATTGATTCTGAAATAGTATACATACACTCCAATACCATTCCATGATCATAGGAACGATATCATCACTAATGCGTACTATCGAATACCGTCTCCACGATGTTATGCGACTCGTTCTACATGATCTTCATTGAATAATGATTATATAAATGAATTGAATGAATGAATATGATATATGATACACTAATAACATTATGGAAATGAGGTATTTATAACCTAAAGATAAGAATAAGAATTTATTCGACAAAACACGCATAAGAACAAAAAGTTATAAACACCCGAATAACAAATAGCAATGAAATATTACTACCAAGAAGCTAAGAATATGACCATATATGATATCATAAAAATAAGTATGATTATGGAATAAGTCAATAAACTTATTTAAAACATTATACAGGAGGTTCGGACTCCTACGAAGCAAATCTGACCTAAGGTAAGGGAAATATCACAATCTCATTTTTATCCGAGATTGTATATACTTTAGTATTTACTAGGGTGTATATTATCATCCACATCCATGTTTCCTCAATATGTAATATTTATATCCTTCTACAATAGTTTAGATAAAATCTTACCCTTTGTTGAGTTTTTAGTAAATGATATGAAAGGAATCTTTTGTTATTTTTTTGTACGAGGTACTTTTTCAGTTTTCTGACAAAAGTACGAATAATGATTTTTTTAACTTATACGGAATGAATGGATTTTTTTAAAAATTATTTCCAAGAAGCTTCCTTTAAAATATTTCAAGTTCATTTTTAATCAACTTCTTTAGTTTAAAATTGTATAACGTGTTAAAAAAGGGAAATGTTTTTTTGAATTTGAAATGATATTTTCTTCAAGAATGGAGTTCAAGTGTTTTATCAAAATTATTTTCTGTCTAAGAAAATATAGGGTTCTGTTTATATTCCTATTATTATATTGATTTGATTATTTTGTGATGGAATTATTTTTATGAATTCCTTTATCTTATATGAATTGTTTGATGATGTCACAATGTTTAAGATTCCCATTTTTGTTACATGGGTTATGTAATGATGTATGATTTATGATTTTGTGGCACACATAAGAATGGTATCATTATGAGATGGGTGGGACATATATCTCCCTCCAATGCATTGGGTAAATATTTTATATCTCATGAGATAGACATGGCTGGAACGGTAGGTTATACCGGTTCAGTGAAATAGGACTGAAACGAGGAGTGAACTCGGCTCAGAAAGGGAATTTGTCCACTAAGATAGTCTTGGAAATGAGTCTTCACTAATAAGAAATGATTCCCTATTATTATGTGTGTATGCCACAAAGTTTCATGTTTTATTTTATGATTATTGGGATTACATTTCACTACTATGATTTACCCCATGTTATGAAATTATGATCTCTTTTGCAGGTTATGATTTCCAAAAGATATGTTCTTATGAATATGACATGATTGATATTTATTTTGTTTACCCTTACTGAGCATTTGAACTCAGCCTTTTATGTTTTCATTTCCCCAGGACATAAAGAAATGATTTAGGTTTAAAAAAAGAAGTCTTTTATGGGAGATGTTGAAGATCTTTCACCACGATTAGAAGATTATATTCATAGTTTCCAAAGACACTAAACTATTACGGTCCTTATGTGTGTGTTTTTGTTATGTACTACGTATTCCGCAAAAGTAATGTAATGTCCATGTACGTTAAGCTTCGGGTCTCTACAGTTGGTATCAGAGGAAAGGTTTTGTCAACCTTTGGAAACTAGGATGTGAAAACGTTAGTGAGAACCCTAGAGATATTTCTAAGGTATTTCTAGGGATGTCCCTAAGGATAAGTATACGTATAGGATATAGTCCTATAACTATGGTAATGATATTATATTAAACCAAAGATGTTACATATTGAAGTTACTCCCCCTTTATTATGATTTTTTCCTCTCACACTATTCTTTTTGGGTTTTAGACGATGGATCGAACCCGAAAGAACCGTGTTGATCAATGCATTGTACAATGCAATGATTGTCCTCCTGAACAAACAAATGTTATGGGAGATGGAGTGAAAAATCATATTGCTATACTTACACAAGCTATGAATCATTCTGGACTTCCAAATGAGCAGATAAGGGAACAATATTCTATTGATTCCTTCATGAGGCAATGTCCACCTTCTTTTAGTGGGTCTTCTGATCCACTTGTTGCTGAACAATGGATTAACACTACTGAAAAGATATTTTCAGTTCTTCAATGTTATGAACTTCATAAAGTCATCTTAGCAGTGTATCGTTTTGATGGTAATTCTGATCAATGGTGGAATCTTATCAAGAATACGAGGACAAGAGATGAAATTGAGTCCATGGAATGGGATTATTTCAAGAACATATTTTTCAATAAGTACTTCTCTCGTATTCTTCGAGAAAATATGGAGAAGAACTTTCTTGAACTAAAGCAAAAGGATGATGAATATGTTGGTATATACGAAATGAATTTTACAAGGCTTGCAAGGTATGCATCTGGATTTATCATCCAACCTGAAAGTAAAGTTGATCAATTTTTCAGTGGATTAAAACGAAATCTTCGAAGGGCATTAGCTAAAAGAGACTTCTGTAGCTATGAAGAAATTGTGCGTTGTGCTATCAAGGTAGAAATGGATGTTGGTGTTACTTATCCATCTCATAGTTTTGACAAGAAACGAAAGATGGAGTTCAAGGAGAAATCTCAGAATAATGGTGAAAAGAAGATGAATGTTTCCTTATGCTCAATGTGTGGAAAGAAGCATGGTGGAGATTGTCTTAAAGGGACTAGAAAATGTTTTAAGTGTGGAAAAGAAGGCCATCGAGTAGCTGAGTGTTGAAGTAATGGAAAAAGGGTTTCTAATGATGTGAATAAAGAAAAGACTGCATAGAATGCACCAACAACACTTCAATGCTTCAAGTGCACGGAAATGGTGCATTATGCTAATAAAATCCCTAATCCAAGGGTGAGTGATGATCGACATGAGCAACCACTGAAGGGAAAGGACAAAGGGAAGTCACATGCGATCACTATTGGAAATGTTGAATATGACAACGATGTGGTGGAATGATTAAGTGTTTATGTAATGGGATTCCAGAATAATGTTGTATATAGTATCATGGAATATTGGAATATTTATGTTTTGGTCTATTATGGTTTTCAATAATTTTATGGCATCGGTAACCATGAAAAGTGATTGAAATATTTTTGGAAAGAAGATGATAGGCACATAATGAAGGGATAAAGAGAATCTAATATGTTTGATAGTATTCATGAGCTCATGATTGATATAAGGACTAAGTGATATCTTGGTTTGAGGATATAGAATTTTGAGGATTTTTGTATGTGGAAAGTGATAACTTTTAACTGCATTCATGTTTTCACTATGGTTCAATGGATATTCATTATTCAAGAGAATACATGATTAGGGTATTCACATGTTTGTAATTTGACCAACAAGATATATATTATGATATATGGGGGATAAATGATGGCATTCACGTGATCATTCTCTTTATACTATGAGCTTGGACCGAAGTAGTTTAGATAAGCCTAAAGATTGTAATGGATTATGTTGGACATAAGTTACTATTGTTTAAGGATAAAACATTTTTGATATTGTTGATGGGATGTTATAGTAATATAGCTTTAGAAAAAGGACAACCTGCAGGACGAGCGACAACCCATCGCGTCGGACAAGGCTGTGGGAATCGATCCCACAACCGAAGTGCGACTGGCCTTTATCGCCTACCACTGGCCTACAGGAAGTCCATGTTTAGTAGAAACTAGATTTATTATATTAAACAGTATGATATATGAAGTATAAGTCCATTTTAGAACCATATATGATTAATCTCACTATAGATGGACTTATGTATTTTTTGATAACTTTTCTAACCATTTGATTGAGACAGATGCAATGACCCATCATTCTATCACATGATCTGCTAACACATCACGAATGACAAATTCACCTTCATTTCTTTAGGAGATGAAGTGGAAATTGTCCAAAGAACGACAACCGGTGAGACTATACTAAAATCACGAAAGTATTTCATCTAATTCCAATTTCATCAACTTTAGGGAAATGATATTGAAAACCAAAATGTTTTCCTAGTGCTCTTATATCTGATGAATCAGATGGTACCTTAGATCGTCACAAATTTATGGCTTTGTGATTGCTGGCTTTTCCATAGCCATGTTCTCAACCACTCTCCATCAAACCATGATGGTTATATTTCTCTTCCATATCCATATTTTCACCTATGTTGAAACCCAGTGATTAGTTTATTTGTGTAACCGTTACGTTTCATACTTTTGTTTTTAAAGATTGGTTTTGGTATTGCTTTTTACGATGTGGGTTTCTATTAAAGAAACATTCAAATAGTAAACCATTTATAACCCCGACGAATTTCGAGGGCGAAATTCATTTTAAGGGGGGTAGAATGTAACACCACGAGATTTTATGAAAAATATTCATTTTTAATTTCATTAATTCCTTGTGTTGTACACTACACCAAAAGGATCTTGCACAACACAAATCCTTGACTTGCCTTGCATTACACGAAATCGCAACCTTCCTTGATAGCTTGCGTCGTACGCAATACCGAGTTTCACTAAACAATGATATACTAATAAAATATTATTAAAACTAGCCGTTATGAATAGTAATAACCACTTTTTTAAATTTAATAAATTTTATTTTTCAAAATGGACTTCATTTTTGGATTTGGAATATTGAAATTATCCTAGGGTGAAATTTTGGTATTTTTCTGAAAAAGTTCAATTTTTGATGAATAGTGAAAACACTAAGTGGAAGTTAAAAAAACTGAATTTTTCATAAAACTTAATTTTACCAGTTCTTTGAGTGGAATTTCAAAAATCTGAGAGAAACGGTTAATATCAAGGACTAAAATGTGGTTCAATTAGATGACAATAATATTTGGTTAATAGTAACTTTTTACTTTTTTTTACCACGGTTAAATGTAAATAGGGTAATTAAGGTAAAAATGATATTATTATTACCCTAACACATGTACTAATTATATTGATTAAATTTAATTCGACCAAAAACAATCTAAGGAATAAAATAAGACCATTTAGGCCCACTTGGATTAGATTAGGTCATTTATTATTAATTTATTTAAAGAAGGGTTACAATAGTTAAAATCAATGTTTAATAATTAAATCATTTTTAATATAGGGTTATACATAAGATGAATTCATCTATAAAAATTCATTAGAAATCTAAAACGATTTCCTACATAATGATATTTTATTTTTAATTTTTAGACTTTAAATAATTTAATTTATTTATGACACAAAGATGATGCAGTAATTATCTTATTAATCAAATATTGACATAATTGATGTTATAAATACCCAAATAAATATAATTTGAGACTTTTTATGAATCACACTTATTTTCTAGGATAATATGACATTATAGTATTGATTTAAATAACTTTTTTCGAACTTATCATTCTGTTATGATTTTCACAAAAATCAATTACTAAATACTGTCAAAATTGACATAAAATAGTTTTTAAAACAAATATTATATTAGTAATTGTTATTTTAATCCTAAAAATCTATGTTTCGGCCAAATGACTTAGATAAGGTTATATATATTAATAATAAACAACTTGGGGTTCGTTTGGATGCTTATTGTAAGTTTATTATCATTATAGTATAAGAACACAAGAAGACACAGTAAAAGTAAAATTATTTAACTTAATGTTAAATCTAAATGATAAGGTTAAAATAGTAACCTAAACCTGTCTAAATTCAATTGGATGAGATAATTTCGACCCATCCCACCTTATCTTCGAAATAAATCAATTTGGATATATTTAAAACCGAACTTGACTTTATAATAAAATAATATTTTTAGTTTTTCCAAAGGTGCCCCTCTCCTCCCTTATAAAAGGGCACCTCCTCCCCCTCTTCCTCACACCACATTGAGCCTTCATGCTCGGACAACCCCTACCAAATTCTACTCTCCACTTCCCTAGAAACATCCTAGACGTTCTGGTCTTCTTCAAAGACCTATTTTAGTTCCCTAAAAGGAGGTCTCAATGAAGCACTTCAAAGAAGAGGTAATGTCTGTTACTGATTCTTTCATCTTTATTTTTTCTTTCAATTCTTCTTATATAGTTGTTTCATTATTAAGTAATAACATCAATATCAATCATATAATGATATGTTATTATAAGTATGAAACAACCTTATTTCACCATCCATCCATCCTATGGAAAAAGAAATCACCGTGCGTGCGTACATACGGAATACCGTCTCCACGCCGTGGTGTAAACTATTTTCCACCACCACCTTACTTGGATGGGTATAATGGTGTAAATAATAACTATATATGACTATTATAAAGTGATATTGATTCTGAAATAGTATACATACACTCCAATACAATTCCACGATCATAGGAACGATATCATCACTCGTGCGTACGTACGGAATACCGTCTCCATGATGTGATGTGACTCATTCTACATGATCTTCATTGAATAATTATTATATAATTGAATTGAATGATTGAATATGATATATGTTACACTAATTCCATTCTGGAAATGAGGTATCTATAACCTAAAGAGAATAATAAGAATTTATTCGACAAAACACGCGTAAGAACAAAAAGTTATAAACACCTGAATAACAAGTAGAAATGAAATATTACTACCAAGAAGTTAAGAATATGACCATATATGATATCATAACAATAAATATGATTTTGGAATAAGTCAATAACATTATTTAAAACATTATACAGGAGGTTCAGACACCTATGAAGCAAATCAGACCTAATGTAAGGGAAATATCACAATCTCATTTTTATCTGAGATTGTTTATACTTTAGTATTTACTGGGGTGTATTTTATCATCCACATACATGTTTCCTCAATATGTAATATTTATATCCTTATACAATAGTTTAGATCCAATTTTACCCTTCGGTGAGTTTTTAGTAAAATATATGAAAAGAATCTTTTGTCGTTTTTTTGTACGAGGTACCTTTTGACTTTTCCGGCAAATGTATGAAGAATGTTTTTTTAAACTTATATGGCATGAATGGATTTTTTAAAACATTATTTCCAAGAAGCTTTCTTTACATGTTATAAAGTTTATTTTTAATCAACTTCGTTAGTTTAAAATTGTATAGCATGGTAAAAAAGGGAAATGTTTTTTTGAATTTGAAAGGATATTTTCCTCAAGAATGGATTTCAAGTATTTTATCGAAATTATTTTCCATCTAAGATAATATAGGGTTCTGTTTATATCCCTATTATTACATTGATTTTATTATGTTGTGGTGGAATTATTTTTATGAATTTCTTTATCTTATATGAATTGTTTGATGATGTCACGATGTTTAAGATTCCCATTTTTATTACATGGGTTATGCAATGATGTATGATTTATGATTTTGTGGCACACATAAGAATGGTATAATTATGAGATGGGTAGGACCTATATCTCCCTCCAATTCATTGGGTGAAGATTTTATATATCATGAGATCGACATGGCTTGAACGGTAGGTTAAACTGGTTCCGTGAAACATGACTGAAACGAGGAGTGAACTCGGCTCAGAAAGGGACTTTGTCCACTAAGAAAGTCTTGGCAATGCGTCTTGACTAATAAGAAATGATTCTATATGATTATGTGTGTATGCCAAAAAGTTTCATGGTTTATGTTATGATTATTGGGATTACATTTCACTACTATGACTTATCCCATGTTATGAAATTATGATCTCTTTTGCAGGTGAAGATTTCCAAAAGATATTTTCTTATGAATATCACGTGATTGATATTTCTTTTGTTTACCCTTACTAAGAATTTGAGCTCACCCTTTTATGTTTTCTTTTCCCCAGGACATAAAGAAAGGATTTAGGTTTTAAAAAAAGAAGATCTTTATGGGAGATGTTGAAGATCTTTCACCACGATTTGAAGATTATATTCCGAGTTTCCAAAGACACTAAACTATTACGGTCCTTGTGTGTGTGTTTTTGTTATGTACTAAGTATTCTGCAAAAGTAATGCAATGTCCACGTACGTTAAGCTTCGAGTCTCTGCAATCTCATTACTCGTTTTTCAACTAACGTTCAGTAGTTTTAATTTTTCAGGGGTTATTTTCCTAATTATATTGAATAAGTTTAAAGTTGTCATTTATTATTAACAATAATTAGATCTTGGTTTCATCATAAACATAATATAAAACCTATATTAATTAATATATTTAATCATTATATATGTATTTATTATAGTCCATAATTTTTTGGGATTATAAATTTAGTGCAATGTTCTTAGATTCAGCAGGTCATTCGTACACATAAAAATTACTTCTATTTCAAAAAAAATTAAATAATGAAAAATATATGATTAAAATCTATATCATAATAACATAATCGTATATGTTTTATATATGTTATATATATTTATTAAAACTGTACATTATATGTTCCATTTGTGGTTTGAAGGAGTCATGTCTCTTTGATGGGGAGGTAGTCCACTCTTCTCAAATGAAATTAACATAGTTATACATGAAGAAAAGAATAATACAAAGTTCTAAATAAAAATTAAAGAATAATAAAGAATCTATAAATATCATATATATAATATATAAACATTTTTTCCATCATAATGTAGACCATTATTGGTGGTAATGGAAATTTAAATAATTATCATTTCGTGAGGTTGTAGTCCGATGTACATGGAAACATTATGTTTCTCACCCATTAGATGAAGTTTTGTGTAAGTGTATTTTCAACCATTGATATAAAAATATCCTAGTATATATATTATAATGGTTATATTATATAATAAATTAATAAATATATTTTATGTGGTTGATAATGTATATAAAATTTAAAAATGTGAATGATGACCTTAACTATTAAACATGTAACTCGTTTTGGTTTATACCAAAGGATTCTACATGATTATTTAAGAAAAAATTGAGGCTTCATGGTCAATGGGATTATTTTGTGAATATATTTGGACCTAGATTGGATGAACCAATGTGGTTAGAGATGTGTACATTTGTGAGAGAGGTGTTGTCCTTTTATAGGGAATGAAAAATAACTCAGTTGGAATTAATGGAAAAAATTTAGGTAAACACATGTAGTAACCATAACAAGAAATAAAAACCAACCAAACTCATGTATGGAACATTTATGGATGTGATATGAACATAAAATAGGATTTTTACCTTTGGTAGGTTCTTTGGTCCCATATGATATAGGTTTGGTCCTTTATTAATCTCAATTTTTCATTAATAATTATGATTAATTACAATTACATTCACTAATATTTTTTGTCAAAAAATAAGTTTAACATAATATAAATTATAAATTATTTTTATTCAAAATATTTAAATAATTTTTGAAAATTCTATTAAAATAATTTATAGAAATTAATTTTAATTTCGTCTTAAAAGTGGGAAGACAATGCGGGTTTTTAAGAAAAAAATGTATAAAAGGATTATGTGGGTTTATAGTCATTTTGAAATTAAAATTGATTATAATACACTAAATTAGAATAATTGAGATAAATATTTGATAATTAAACTTTTAAACTAGTATAATGAATAATTTATCCTTATAAATAAATTTGATGAAAAAGATGTAATGAATTAAGTTTTATTATTTTTCATTAGTCATTAAAAATGACATGTTTATGAAAAATTAAAAAAAATCACCATGACCTATTTATTATGTTTATATTTTAAATATTAAATTTATTTTGACATATTAAATAAATTATACTGTCAAATTTTATATTTAGAAAGGGTTTTATTTTAAAAGTCAGTAAAATTTCATTTTTGAAAATTTATGTTTTAAGTATAATACTTGGTTTTTTCTTGTCTTATTCTTATCAAATATTTTTTAATAAAATTAAAATATTTTTTTGAAAATTATATATATATATATTACATTACTATCACTAACTAATTTTTATTAATTAAATATATTATTTTAAAAATACTTTGTCAAAATAATATTTTCATTTATATTTAAACAGTTTTCGTTTTCATTTTCATTAGTTGGTAACCAATGAAATCATTTTATATTTATATAAACCATCATATTTTATAATTTATTTCATATTATTCATAACTGATAACATAATATCTATTATATATCATATTATTTCAAACAATTATAATTTAAAAATACATTTAGATTTAGAGAAACATATTCGTGCTTGTAACACAAGATATCAAACAAGGTTTATCTTGCTTGAAACACATGATAACAAACTATTTCTTTTATTTATTGTTATATCATGTATTTTATATAATTAAAATAGTAAATATATAGTTTATTCTCAATATATTATATCCCCTTACGTACATGGTG
The DNA here is from genome assembly GCA_963277665.1 of Viscum album. Classification (NCBI taxonomy): domain Eukaryota; kingdom Viridiplantae; phylum Streptophyta; class Magnoliopsida; order Santalales; family Viscaceae; genus Viscum; species Viscum album. The sequence continues at coordinate 1,716,200,139 of OY728132.1, forward strand.
TCACGTGTCATGCATGCTATGATATATAATGTTATTATGTTATATTTTTGGAGAGTTATATTCAATGGAAATAAAAGATGAATTATAACAACCAATGATTTTAAAATAATAACATTATAGTTGATAACATATACGACATACGACACTAAGAATAAATATCCCATAAATAATTATCATTTAAATTTGTCCATTATAACAATAATGTAGAATTAGAGGTTAGGAATAACATTAACTGTTTTAAGAAATATATGTTTAAATTTATTACATAATAGTTCTTTTTCTAATTCATTGGAAATTAAAGTTTTATTTACTTTCGTAAATAAATTTTTTGATTCAAAAACACGCTTCCTTCAAGAAATAATTGCTTCTTTTTTGTGGATATATGAATAAATTTTCATAAACATTTTGAAATGGATTTACATAAATATAATAACAATTTAAATCATATAGTAAAAATTATCTTATAGATAATATTTTCAACTTTTCCGAAAAGTTTTATTTTGTAGGGAATGGTGAAAAATACTAATTTAATAGAAAGATGATTTTTTTCAAAAATTTATCATTTCAATATATTAACATGGTTTAAAATAGTTATTAGTTATTTTATATTATAAATTATAAAATAATTTATATTGGAACCAATATTTTGGTTCAATTTTTTATACAGAATTTTTTGTATAAAAAATGCATTTTTCTACAAAACATTTTTTCATTGAATGTTGATTTTTAATATTTAATTAATTTATTCCTCTTCTATAATATTTATATTAAAAAATTAATTAAATATTGTGAATTATTATTTACTATTGTGTTATATATATACTTCTTATTTTCTGTTATGATGAATAGTATCCTTAGTAAAATTTTGCCTTCATGGTAATGGTAATTCAAGAAATAAATTATAAAAATAAAATGATAAGAACTAAAATATAACCCAAAAACATTCCTTTATCATTATATATGAGTTTTTTATCCATGTAGAACCATGTTTCAAATATAAGTCATATTTGGTCTATTTTTCATTGATATTGACACTTATATTATTTTATGTAAATGAAAGTCCAAAATGTATTTTTATTTGTTTTATTATCTCTAAATTCATGGTATATATACAAAAAAGAAGTTATTTTTGGTTAAAAATTGTTTATTTTAAATATAAATATTTCTTATCATGGTATTTTATTTCTTATTTTTAGTGATGCAATGATTACATTAAATGTTTATGTACAACGGCCCAATATTAATTAAACTAATAGAAAAGAAAAATAAAATTCTCATAAATATTAAAATTAATATAATTTGAATAAATTGTTGTTTTAGTAATATAATTAATAAATATAACAGGTTATAGAATTTTGAAAGGATTATATTTGACATTATTTCTTTTCATGATATTTATAAAGTCATATTAAATCAATAGTGTCAAAATTACATTACTGATATTTTATGTTAAATAGTATTTTATTATATTATTTGAAAGTCATGATAATTTAAATAAGAAAATTATGATGGTAAATGGTTTAAATTTCAATAATTTTACATTTATAATCTAATTGTCACATTATATGTACAATTGTTGACCATTAATATTGAAAATTCATTGTCACGATTGAAGTTAAAATTGATTATCCAAGGAGTTCGATTAAAAATATAAATTTAAAATGATATGATAATCCTTAAAAAAATTGATGGAATATTATAATAAGACCTTATCCCCCTTATATGTGAAATTATGTTTTTTTGAACCATTTTAGGTGAGTTAGACGCATAATATGTTATGATATTTCACGTATTTCCAAAAATGAAAATGCTTATATTTTAAAAAAAATTATTAAATGATTTAAAATTCCAAAATATCATATATTTATCCAATTAAGTTTGATATGGTTTAAAATATTAAACATTTTATATTTATTTTTTAATTTTCATTTTATAGTAACTATCTTAGCCCCTAATGATTAGAAAACCTTGTTATCACAATAATTCTCTAACTGAACTGCGAGATAAAAAAATGAAAGGGTGAATAAATCACGTAATATTGATTATTTTTTATTATATGATAGTATTTAATCTCATAATGAAAATATATTTAATTTTTATTATTTTTATCTTTTTAATTAGAAATTTGATAAATTATAATTTTTTACTTTAAATAATTCCTTGAGTGCCTCACATCTCACTTATAAAAAGGAAATGAAATAACTTCTTTTATTCACTCTACAAGAAGAATATTGATCATAAAATTACTAGATAAATTTATTATTAACATCCATTCTCAAATTATATATGTATTCTTATGGTCATAATAGTAACCTTGAAGTTCTTAATGTGAAAACAAACAGAGTTTTTTTTCAATGAAGTGGTATAGTGTTTAATCGAATGTATTAGTTCTATTTCTTTTTTGTCATCCATAAATTATTATTTAAAAACGATAAAATAATTACACCCTAATATTAAATTCACTTTGTTTTTATTATTTTAATTTATTAACTTATAACAATCTCATATTCTATCAAATGGGATATGAAAACGTTATTCATGTTTATGGAGGTCCACCACCTCCTGAACCAATGTAATTCATTTTCAATAACTAACTCTTTAATCATGAAAAAATGATTTATGTAACGTTTAGATATTATTTCGAGGAAATATTTATCATTATGGAAATATAATATATTATCCAGTTTCTTACCTTTTCGTCTATTGAAAAATTATAACATCATTCATGCGTATGTGTGGACTACCACCTCCAGGATGGGATTTGAAATTTTTTAGGACCATATCTAAATGATTATATATATAAGTCTATATAAATAATAATATTTTATTTATGCTATAATTGACATTATTTTTAGGTAAAATAATCTTTATCATCTTTCTAGCATGACCATGGAAAAATGAAAAATTACTCTTGCGTACGTCTGGTTATCACAACCATTATTCATATTTTTTAAATTATAATTTAAATATAACAATTATAATTATTCCTGTAGTATAATTATGGATATGAAAAAAATCACCTCTTTAACAATAGTCTACCAGTAGAAGTCATTTTGGAAAAATGAGCCAAATATCTCAAAAAATTTGATGTGAACAAAATCGATTAAATAAATAATTATAACATGGAAAAAGGAATGATAAAATTGAAAAATATATTAGGTAAACAAATTTTTTTATTTATTTTTGATGATATATAAAATACATGATTATTCAAACATGATGTTAGGAACACTTTACTTTAAATAAACCATATTAACTGATTTAAAGATATATTTTCTAGTTATTTTTCTTATATTACATATTATGAAAATTCTTTTTAGGTTGTATTTATGAAGAAATAAATTATGAATAAATTATATTTCATTTATATTGATACTTTATTTAAAAAAATTTCAAAAAGAAATATTTTTAGTTAGGTTTTGACGTTTGTTTACTCAAGATAAGAGGAATATTATAATTTAACAAATAAGTTGTTAACGACTATTCCTGCCACCACAACATTTATCTAATATATCTATTATATTATTATATTACATTTTTTATTTGAGAAAAACAATCATTTATTTTATTCTTGTAAATTTTGTATTAAAAATTTGTTTTTAAAGGGAAGGGATATAGCAGTACCCAAAAATACATTCATACGGTTCCAAAGACTGTTATTTTGGTGCATGATTTCATGTATAATGATTATGTAATGTTTCATGGGTATAATTTTTAATAACGGGATTTCCATTATAATCTAAGGATGGATGATCCATTATATATCTCATATTCATTGGGTAATCTTTTCGAATTAACTGATAATATTTCTATTAATAGAATATTGGAATTCACCATGAAGGTTATTCCACTTTTATACATAAAGGTTATTACATTTTTAACCATGAAGGTTATTCCATTTTTTACTATGATGGTTATTCTATTTGTAACATTTAAGGTTATTCCATTTAAAAACAAGAAGGTTATTACATTTATAACCACGAGTTTTATTCCATCTTTAAGAACAAATCTATGAGATGTATAAAAATTATGCATTGAGTTACATATATTATTTATCTATGATTTCTATGTGATTTAAATGAAATATTATGTTTTCCAAAATTTGAGAAATAACATAATTTTTAAAATGAATGTATATGATAAATATAAATGTTAAAATGTATAACATTGTGAATAGTGGTCATAATTTTTTTACATTTTCAATGAAAACTCTAAGAATTTTAATATTTTCTTTAAGATAGATTATAATTTATTTGATGAAAATAATTGGCCAGGTATGATAATTTATTGGGTAATAAAATTTATATTTTGAACCCAATTTTATTTTAAAAAACTGGAAAACTTCTAGAATTTTTTTTGGACAAATATGTTTCATTATTTATTTTTATGATGCATAAATAGTTCTGTATTCTAATACCATATTATAAAATTATTTCTTAATGTTATAAGCATGACTAAGGAAAATTATGTGGTTAAGATACACATTTTTAAAATATTCCATGAATAGTAAAGATTTCATATCAAAAATTGTTAATTTTGTGTTAAACTTGGTATTGAGTATAAGTGTCAGCTTTGAGAGGAAATATTTATTTATGTATGTGAGATGTCAAAACTCTAAAAAATTATAAACCAGAAAAAATATTGAAATAAAAGAAATTAGATTCCCTATTAATGAATAATTTTATGAATTGATTAAGTTAGTTTAATTTATGAAGATTTTTTATTCTACAATAAACACATTAGAGACATGGTCGACATTCAACGTTTAATGATTTTAATTATGTCATGTAAACACATTATGTCTAATAAAGACATGGATGGTTATAAAATTTACTAGTATCTCTATAGTATTTATCAATATAAATTTAGATAATATTAGTTTTAGATATCAAAGGTTCCCTTTCAATGCAATCTTAGTGAAAATGCATGATATGGGCCTCATTGACTCTAACTCATTAGATATATTAAGAGAATAAAAGTTCCAGGGTATATATTTCATTAAAAAAATTCACACTGATCTATTTCTAACATCATTCCATAATGATTTTCTAGATTTTGTTTAATATCATTACGAAATACATTGAGAAGCCTCTCTATGAACGTTTTACATGGCTATCCTATATTGAAAAGGTTATGAACAATGAAAACCCATATGTCCTTATAGCGAATAAAAGGAATTTTTAGGCGCTGTTTTATAATCCCAAAGCATCTTCAGAAATTTCTTCCATAAAGATGAAGATAAAGGGGAAATTAATTGAAGAAAGATGTAATTTATTTTTCATATGGTTAGAAGGGTCATAAGATGAAAATTTTCACTTAGGAAAATAAGTAAGCATAAACATCTGGTGGATTTGTTTGTGAGTAAAATGTATATATTTCTTAAAATTGGGTATGAGATATAGTATTCAGTTCTCATCAAATTAGATTTTTTATGCCATGATTCATACCAGAAATATCCAGAGTTTCACCACCACTATAATCCTTATCTAAGAGGATGCAACACTTCCTGTGATCAGAGAGATTCTAGTAGAGCTTTCAGGTGCTGAGGTAGAGGCTAACTATTTCCCCCCCATCTTGAGGCTTCCTTAGGAAGGCATAGGGTTCTTAGTCTAATGTGACACATCTAGGACCAGACTCAGGTGAGTCCTGATATAGGAGTGAGAAATGATCTGTAATATCCCGAGATTTTATATGATATATTCGTTAATTTTTTTTCATATTATCTGTTGTATGCTACACCAATATTATCTTGCGTTATACCCACCACCGTATTAGTTTGCAGTATACGCAACACTATTCTTGGAGCGTGTTACACACAATTTCATGTTTTTTTGATAGTAGTTATTCAACGAAACATTGAGTATATATATATATATATATTCAATGTATTTTTTTATAACCAACAACAAAGGATTCGTGCACTACACATAACTATAACTTGTCTTTCATTACACGCAATCGCGACCTTCCTCGATAGCGTGTGTTGTACACAATACCGGGTTTTACTAAACAATGATATATTATTATAATATTATTATGACCTAGCTATTATGAATAGTATTTACTAAATTTTTAATTTTATAACATTATTATTCATCTTACACATTTTCTAGAACATGGTATAAGAACAAAATAAAATTTTCGGGTATAATAAGTATTTTTCAAAAAATGCAGTTTTGCCGCCTTTTGATGGAGAACCAACATTAAATCTAGTTTTTGACATGTTTATAAGTTCAATTTTACAAAATAAAATTATTCTTTGGAATAAGGATATAAAATTTTACATGGATAAAATTTTCATATTATTATGATAACTTTCTTATTTTAATGAATAGTAAAAACACGCTATATTTTAATTAAAAACAAATTTTTTCATTGTAATAACTTATGTGGTTAAATTATAATATTGAATGGTTTTAAAGCATAAATAGAATATATTTTTACCATTTAATATAATTTATTTCATTAGCATTGATTTTATATTGAATTCGTAGGGTAAATAAATTCAATCTTTTGCAATGTTTTAAACAAAAACCCGTTGTCATTCGACAATGGGATTAATTTTAATTTAATTTCTGCATCTTCTATGTATTGAATTTGAACAAATTGATTTAATATTTGGAATCATTGGGTCTAAATTATGTTAATAGGCTACTTTATATTTTTGGGAATTATGAATAATAACTACGGTAAATTTTATTTACCATAGTTAAAGGTAAATCAGGTAATTAAGGGTAAATATAATATTATAAAATTACCCTAACACATGCGAAAATTATATTGGATGGCTAAAAGTAGACCCATATCACCTAAGGGTCGGATTAGATAAATTTTATGGACTTTTGACCATGAAAATAATTTAATTATTATTAAAACCAAAGAAAGTGACAACATGTCACTCTCTTAAAGCTTATAAGTATAATAATTTTAATTTATTGATAAACATCATAAAACATCGAACATGAATAGTCTCCAGAAAGATAATAAAATTATCTACATCATGATAATTTATTTAGAATATTTAGGCATTAAATAATTGTCATTAATGGTGAAACATTAATGATGCTGGGATTATTTATTAAGTGAAAAATCAGTAATGTAGTTTTTATTGAAATAATAATACCCATTAAAAGGCCCAAAAACCTGACCACAACTTATTTTTAGTATATATCTATACCATAAACATCCAATGACCTAATATATAACCGTTTGGAGTCTTATAAAAGTGATTATGTCACTTATATTATTTAATTTTAAATGATGCCAAAGTTTTCACCTTCATAATATAAAAAATATAACAATTTAAATATTTTGATTTTAAGATGATAAATTATATTAAAATTTTTTTTTGTGAAATTTAATAAATTTATATTCATCATAGGATTTTAGTTTTAATTTATGTGCAACAAATATGTATATTAAATAATTATACAAAAATGTTGTAGTAATTATTTTATTAAGAGATAAACCACATAAATGGTTTTAAAAATAATAAAATAAATATTATATGAACTATTTAATTTTATCCACTAATTTTCTAGATAAAAATGTCCATTTATTATTATATTAAAGCTTTTATTTCGAACATATCTTATGTATATATTTTATTTAAATTCAAATAAATGAATAGTGTCAAAATTTACACTATTGATATTTATAAAAATAACATATTATTAAATTGATTAAAAATCACAAAATTTTTTAAAAATTCTAAAATGAAATTTATATAGTCTGATATGTCATAAAATATATAATTATGGATAATTAATAGCACAGAAGTAATTATTTATAATAATTTAAAATTTAGAATCTTATTACCACAAATAAACTTCAATAGATTAAATAAGGATAAATCAAGTTGATAATGTTTAAAATAATTTCCCTACATGTATAAAAATTATTGGATAATGAGATTACAACCCTATATCATCTAATATTTGAATATGAGTCATTTTTTTAGGTTTTTAAGTGGTGTTATATTTATTATAAATTAATATTTTTCAGATTTCCAAAGGTGCCCCTCTCCTCCCTTATAAAAGGGAACCTCCTCCCTCTCATCATTACACAACTTTGATCCTTCATGCTTGGCCAATCTCTGCCCATTTCCATTGTCAACTTCTCTAGAAATATTCTGGAGGACCTGGTCTTCTGAAAGACCAAATTTAGTGCCCTAATAGGATGTTTTAAAGAGACGTGTCAAAGAAGAGTTAATATCTGTTACCGATTCATTCAAATTTATTTCTTCTTATACTTCCTCTTCATTAGTTGTTTAATTATGAATAAATAACATCAGTATCACTCATAAAATTTTATGTTATTATAAATATGAAACAAACCCATTACACCTTCTATCCATCCTACGGAAAATGAAATCACCGCGCGTGCGTACTTATGGAATACTGTCTCCATGCTGTGGTGTAATCTGTTTTTCCATCAACACCTTACATCGATGGGTATAATGGTGTAAAGAATAACTATATATGGTTATTATAACATCATACTGATTCTGATATATTATACCATCCACTCCAATTCTATTCAATAATTATGGGAATGATATCATCGCTCATGCGTACGTACGGACTACCGTCTCCACGACCCGATGAGATTCACTCTCCATGTTAAGCATTCAAGAATGATTATAAAGTATATATAATAAGTAATCATGAAATATATGACATAATAATGATACTGTATTTATGTATATATATATATATATTTATTTCATCTACTTAATTCAATTCTATTTAACAAGGAAACAAAAACAGCATTCATGCGTACGTACGGCCTATCGTCTCCATGAATGGTGTATTTCATTCCATTTATCGATCTATTATATATATGTATATTCTGAATATATATTATATATAAATCATGTTTTACATTCTGGATGTAAGTAACCATGATATATGTAATAATATGAATAATTACAAGTTAAAACACGAACAACAAATGAAATGATTTTACCCAAAACTCTACTTTAACATTAATTTACAAATGAATGGGTAATATAAAGTCATAAGTGAACCATATATGATATCATAACGAAGAATATGATTCTTTAATAAGTCAATGACATTATTTAAATCACTATACAAGAGTTTTGGATACATAGGAAGCATATCAGACGTAAGCTAAGGGACAATTGTGCAAATATTATTTTTATCCGAGATTGCTTATTCGTAAGTATTTATTGGGTTTATTGCTATCATCCATGTACATGTTTTATAAAAGTGTATTTATGTATGTTTAATGTCATTTTTACCCATTTTGACTTTTACTACATGGTATGTAAGGAATCTTTCTTCTATTAACGTTACGAGGTACTTTTTGAATTTTCCGACAAAAGTACGAGAAAAATGTTTTTCTAACTTATACGGTGTGAATGAATTTTTACGTTTTTATAAAGCCTTATTTTCATGAATCATCATCCAATAGATTTCATGACTATTTTGAACAAAATATTTTTCTTTTAAAATTACATGACATTTTGTGAAAAGAGGATGATTTTAAAGAAGAAAGGATATTTTCCACAAGAATTCATTTCAAGTGCTTTATCAAATCCATTTTTCATCTAAGATGACATTAATTCATATGTGTATGTTTCAAGTATCAGTACTCTATTATTTACATGGTTTCACTTTTCTTATTATGAAATGATATACATTTATTTAATATGGATTATGTGATGATGGGATGATGTTTATGAAAACTATATTATTTATTGGGTTATGATGAATGATTTATGTTTATGTTGTGGCACAAGTAAGAATGATTTCATTATGAGATGGGTGGGACCTATATATCCCTCCAATGAATTGGGTAAATATTTATATATCATGAGATAGACATGGCTGGAACGGTAAGTTAATCTTGTTTAGTGTTACAGGACTGAAACGAGGAGTGAACTCGATTTAGAAAGGGACTTTGTCCACTAAGATGGTCTTGGCAGCAATGCCTTGGCTACCATTGAAATCATATCATGTGCTTAATGTTTTTCCACAATTACAAGTTTTATTCCCAAGCTATTTTGTCATGATTGATGTTCTATTATAATCTATGCCTTACGTAATGCCATGTTTTATGTCACTGCTCATGATTTTGATGTTTATATATTATGTTCATGTTTTAATGATTAAATGTTTATGGTTTGTTTTATTTTCTCCATGCTTACCCTTACTGAGCATTTTAGCTCACCCTCTTTCTGTTTTATTTTACCCTAGGAATAAAAGAAAGGTTATAGGTAAAGAAACAAAAAGGGGAGGATCGTTTTGGGAGATGTTGAAGATCTTTCAACATGATTAGAAGTTTATATTCCAAGTTTCCAAAGACAGTAAACTATTACGGTCCTTGTGTGTCTTTTTTTGTTATATATTAGATATTCCGCAAAAGTAATGTAATGTACATGTACATCATGCTTTGGGTCTCTACAGTTGGTATCAGAGGAAATGTTTAGTCAACCTTTAGAAACTAGGATGCAAAAACGTTAGTGATATCCCTTGAGAAATTTCTATGGTATGTCTTGGGATGTCCCTAAGGATAAGTATACGTATAGGATATAGTCCAAGAACTATGGTAACAATCATAGAATTTAACATAAGATGTTAGATATTGATGGTACTCCCCCTTTATTATGTTGTTTTTCCTAGCATTATTTTTGCCTCTCACACTATTCTTTTTTGGTTTTAGATGATGGAAGGAACCCGAAAGAACCATGTTGATCAATGTAATGGAAAATGCAATGATTTTCCTCCTGAACAAACCAATGTCATGGGAGATGGAGTGGAAAATATTATTTCTATACTTACACAAGCTATGAATCATTATAGACTACCAAATGAGCATAGAATGGAACAATATTCTATTGAGTCCTTCATGAGGCAACGTCCAACTTCTTTCAGTGGGTCTTCCGATCCACTTGTTTCTAAACAATGGATCAGTACCACAAAAAAGATATTTTTAGTTCTTCAATGTTCTGAACATGATAAAGTCATCTTAGCAGTATATCGTTTGGAAGGTGAAGCTGATCATTGGTGGAATCTTATCAAGAATACGAGGCCAAAAGATGAAATTGAGTCCATGGAATGGGACGATTTCAAGAACTTATTTTTTTAATAAGTACTTCCCTCGTATTCTTCGAACAAAGACGGAGAAGGAGTTTCTTGAACTGAAGAAAAATGATGATGAACTTGTTGGTATATACGAAGCAAATTTTACAATGCTTGCAAGGTATGGATCTGGCTTTATCATCCAACCTGAAAGTAAAGTTGATCGATTCTTCAGTGGCTTAAAACCAAATCTTCGAAGGGAATTAGCTATAAGAGACTTCAGTAGCTATGAAGAAATTGTGTTTTGTGCTATTAAGGTACAAATGGAGGTTGGTGTTACATATCCATCTCATGGTTTTGACAAGAAACGAAATATGTAGTTTTATGATGATCATAGAGGAACGAAAATTCAATTTCTCTCATGTTAAACATGTGAGAAGAGGCATTCGGGAGATTCGTTCAAAGGAACTGGAAGATGTTTTAAATGTGGAATGTATGGGCATTATGAAAACCAATTCCCTAAGGGAAAATCTCATGAAGAAAATCAGCATGGTCATATAAGTAGTATTTATGTGGATGATGATGAAGAGACTATAAATGAACTATGAGATGAATGAAATGATGAAGCTCAGTCAGTGGTTTAAGATGTTAGTGGAATGATTGTATGTTTATAAAGAATAATTTATGGTACTATGGAATAAATAATCATCCTAGGATTGTTATATTATTGTTTTTCCTGAGGTATTTGAAAGTATATGTTGAATAGTACTGGTAACCATGGAAGGTTATTTAGATATTTTTTGAAAGTAGATTATATGTGCATAATGAAGGGATAAGAAGATAAAGAGATGTTTGATTGTATTGATGAGCTCATGATTGATATAAGGACTAAGTGATATCACAGTTTGAGTATATAGAATTTTTGGTATTTTGGTATGTGGAAAGAGATAACTTTTAACAGCATTCATGTTTTCAATAAGGTTCAATGAGTATTCATTTTTCAAGAGAATACATGATTAAGGTATTCACATGATTGGAATGTGACCAACAAGATATACGAGGGATAAATGATAGTATTAACATTCTTATTATATGACCTTTTTAGTAATTTTTCTCTTTATAGTATGAGTTTGGAAATAAGTATTTCGGATAAGCCTAAAGATTGGAATGGATTATGTTGGACAGATGTTAGTATTGTTTAAGAATAGACCTTTTTTTATATAATTGATGGGATGTTATAGTAATGTAGTTTTAGAAAAAGGACAACCTGCAGGATGGGTGACAGCCCATCGCGTCGGACAAGGCTGTGGGAATCGAACCCACAACCAAAGTGCGACAGGCCTTTATCGAATACCACTGGCCTACAAGAAGTCCCTCGTTTGTAGAAACTAGTTTTATTTTATTAAGCGGTATGATATATGAAGTATAAGTTCATTTTTGGAATTTTATACGATTAACCTCACTATAGACAAACTTATGTATATTTGATAACTTTTTCTAACATTTTGTTTGAAACAGATGGAATGACCCATCATTCTATCACATGATCTGTTAACACGTCACGAATAACAAATTCAACTTCAATTCTTTAAGAGATGAAGTGGAAATTTTTCAAAGCACGAACAACAGTGAGATTGTACCAAAATAAAGTAAGTATTTCTTCTAATTCAAAGTTTTCAACTTTAGGTAAAGGATATTGAAAAAAAATGTTGTCATAGTGCTCTTATATCTGAGGAATCAGATGGTACCTTAGATCATCGCAAATCTATGGCTTTATGATTTTTGGCTATTTCATAGCCATGTTCTCTACCACTCTGCATCAGAACATGATAGTTAGATTTCTCTTCCATATCCATATTTTCACCTATGTTCTCCTGCGTGGAAACCCAGTGATTAGTTAATTTGGGTAACCTTTATGTTTCATACTTTAGTTTTTAATGATAACTTTTGGTATTTCATTTTATGATGTGGGTTTCAATTAAAGAAACATTCATGTAGAAAACAATGTATATCCCCGATGAATTTCGATGGTGAAATTCATTTTAAGGGGGTTAGAATGTAACAACCTGAGATTTTATAAGATATATTCGTTTTAATGTTTTTTTTTCATATCATCTGTTGTACGCTACATCAAGATTATCTTGTCCTATACGCAACACCATATCAGTTTTTAGTATACGCAACACAATTCCTAGATCATGTTACACACAATTTCATGTTTGTTTGATAGTAGTTATTCTACGAAACATTGAGTATATATATATAAATATATATATTCAATGTGTTTTGTTATAAGAAACAACAAAGGAGTCGTTCACTACACGCAACCCTAACCTGGCTTGCATTACACGCAATTGCGACCTTCCTCGATAGCACGTGTTGTACGCAATACCGAGTTTTACTAAACAATGATATATTATTATAATATTATTATGAACTAGATGTTATGAATAGTATTAACTAAATTTTGAATTTTATAACATTATTATTCATCTTACACATTTTCTAGAACATGGTATAAGAAAAAAATAAATTTTTCGGGTAAAATAAGTATTTTTAAAAAAATGCAGTTTTGCCGCCTTTTGATGGCACACCCACTTTAAATATAGTTTTTTACATGTTCATAAGTTCAATTTTACAAAATAAAATTATTCTTTGGAATCAGGTTATAAAATTTTACCTTGGATAAAAGTTTCATATTATTCTGATAACTTTCATATTTTAATGAATAGTAAAAACACGCTATATTTTAATTAAAAACAACTTTGTTCATCGTAATAACTTATGTGGTTAAATTATAATATTGAATGGTTTTAAAGTATAAATATAATAGATTTTTACCATTTAATATAATGTATGTAATTATCCTTGATTTTACAATGAATTCTTTGGTTAAATCAATTCAATCTTTTGCAATGTTTTAAACAAAAACCCATTTTCATTCGACAACGAGATTAATTTTAATTTAATTTCTGCCACTTCTCTGTATTGAATTTGAAAAAATGGATTTCATATTTGGATTCAGTGGGTCTAAATTATCTTAATAAGCTACTTATTATTTTTTGGAATTATGAATAGTAACTACGGTAAATTTTATTTACCACAGTTAAAGGTAAATCGGGTAATTAAGGGTAAATATAATATTATAAAATTACTCTAACACATGCCAAAATTCTATTGGATTGCTAAAGGTAGATCCATATCACCTAAGGGTCGGATTATATTAATTTTATTGACATTTGACCATGAAAATAATTTACTTATTATTAAAACCAAAGAAAGTGACAACATGTCACTCCCTTAAATCTTATAAGTATAATAATTTTACTTTATTGATAAACATCATAAAACATCGAACATTAATAGTCTCTAGAAATATAATAAAATTATATACATCATTATTATTTATTTAGAATTTTTAGGCATTAAATAATTGTCATTAATGCTGATACATTAACGATGCAGGAATTATTTATTAAGTGAAAAATCAGTAATATAGTTTTTATTGAAATAATAATACCCCTTAAAAGGCCAAAAAACTTTACCAAATCTTATTGTTAGTATATTTCTATACCATAATCATCCAATTACCTAGTATATAACCGTTCGGAGTCTTATAAAAGTGATTATGACACTTATATTATTTTATTTTAAATGATACTAAAGTTATCACCTTCATAATTTAATAAATATAAGAATTTAAATATTAAAAATTTAAGATGATAAATTAGAGTAAAAGTATTATTGTTAATGTTAATAGATTTATATTAATCATAAGATTTTATTTTTAATTTTTATGCAACAAATAAGTATGTTAAATAATTATAGAAAAATGTTGTAGTAATTATTATATTAAGAGATAAACCAAATAAATGCTATTAAAAATAATAAAATAAATATTATATTAACTATTTAATGTTCTCAACTAATTTTATAGATAGATATGACCTTTTATGAATCTATCAAAGCTTTTATTTTGAACATTTTTTCTTTATATATTTAATTTAAATTCAAATAAATGAATAGTGTCAAAATTTACAATATTGTTATTTTATAAAAATAACATATTATTAAATTGTTTAAAAATCACAAAAATATTTATAAATTATAAATTGAAATTTATATAGTCTAAAATTTCATAAATTATCTAATTATGGATAATTAATAGCACATAAGTAATTATTTATTACTATTTGAAATTTAGAATCTTATTACCACAAATAAAATTTAATAGATTAAATAAGGATAAATCAAGTTGATAATGTTTAAAATAAATTCCCTACATGTCTAAAACTTATTGGTTTATGAGATTACAACCCTATATCATCTAATATCCTAATATGAGTTATTTTTGGAGGTTTTTATGTGGGGTTATATTTATTATAATTTAATATTTATCAGATTTCCAAAGGTGCCCCTCTCCTCCCTTATAAAAGGGCACCTCCTCCCTCTAATTTTTACACAACTTTGAGCATTCAAGATCAGACAAAACCTTCCCATTTACCTTCTCAACATCCCTAGAAATATTATAGAGGTCATGGTATTCTTCAGAGACCAATTTTAGTTCCCTAAAAAGATGTTTCAAAGAGGTGTGTCAAAGAAGAGGTAATATCTGTTACCGATTCATTCAAATTTATTTCTTCTTCTACTTCCACTTATTTAGTTGTTTCATTATGAATTAATAAAATAAGTATAGCTCATATACTGGTATGTTATTATAAATATGAAACAACCCCATTTCAGCATTTATCCATCCTACGGAAAATGAAATCACCGCGCGTGCGTACGTACGGAATACCGTCTCCACGCCGTGGTGTAATTTGTTTTTCCATCAACACCATACATGGATTGGTATAATGGTGTAAAGAATAACTATATATGGTTATTATAACATCATACCGATTCTGATATATTATACCATCCACTCCAATTCTATTCAATAATTATGGGAATGATATCATCGCTCGTGCGTACGTACGGACTACAGTCTCCACGACGTGATGAGATTCACTCTCCGTGTTAAGAATTCAAGAATGGTTATAAAGTATATATAAAAAGTAATCATGAAATATATGACATGATAATGATACTGGATTTATGTATATATATATGTATTTCATCTACATAATCCCATTCAATTCAATAAGGAAACAAAAACAACGTTCATGCGTATGTACGGCCTACCATATCCATGAATGATGTATTTATTTCCTTTTATCGATATATTATATATATGTATATTCTGAATATATATTATATATAAATCATGTTTTAAATTCTGGATGTATGTAACCATGATCTATGTAATCATATGAATAATTACAAGTTAAAACACGAACAATAAATGAAACGATTTTACCCAAAACGCTACTTTAACAATAGTTTACAAAAGAATGGGTAATATAAAGTCATAAGTGAACCATATATGATATCATAACAATGAATATGACTATTTAATAAGTCAATGACATTTTTTGAATCATTATACAGGAGGTTTGGATACATACGAAGCATATCGGACGTAAGGTAAGTGATAATTATGCAATTCTCTTTTTTATCCGAGAATTCTTATTCGTATGTATTTATTGGGGTTATTTCTATCATCCATGTACATGTTTTATAAAAGTGTATTTATGTATGTTTAATGTAATTTTTACCCATTTTGTATTTTACTACATGGTATTTAAGGAATCATTCTTTTGTTAACGTTATGACATACTTTTTGACTTTTCCGACAAAAGTACGAGAAATTTTTTTTAACTTATACGGCGTGAATGAATTTTTACGGTTTTATAAATCCTTACTTTCAATGAAGCTTGCTCCAAAAGATTTCATGACTATTTTCAACAAAATCTTTTTCTTTTATAATTGCATGACATTTTGTGAAAAGGGGATGATTTTGAGTAAGAAAGGATATTCTCCTCAAGAATTCATTTCAAGGGCTTTATCAAAACCATTTTTCATATAAGATGACATTAATTCATATGGGTATGTTTCAAGTATCAGTACTCTATGATTTACATGTTTTCACTTTTCTTATTATGAAATTATATCCATTTATTTTATTTGGATTATGTGATGATGGGATGCTGTTTATGAAAAATGGTTTATTCTTTGGGTTATGATGAATGATTTATGTTCATGTTGTGGCACAAGTAAGAATGATATAATTATGAGATGGGTGGGACCTATATCTCCCTCCAATGCATTGGGTAAAGATTTATAACTCATGAGATAGACATGGATGGAACGGTATGTTAATCTGGTTCAGTGTTACAGGACTGAAACGATGAGTGAACTCGATTCAGAAAGGGACATTGTCCACTAAGATGGTATTGGCAACAATTCCATGGCTTCCATGGAAATCATATCATGTAATTAATGTCTTTCCACAGTTGTAAGTTTTATTCCCCAGCTATTTTG
Source organism: Viscum album (assembly GCA_963277665.1). Lineage (NCBI taxonomy): Eukaryota > Viridiplantae > Streptophyta > Magnoliopsida > Santalales > Viscaceae > Viscum > Viscum album. The sequence goes on from OY728132.1 coordinate 1,716,217,610, forward strand.
TTATGATTGATGTTCTATTATAATCTATGCCTTATGTACTGCCATGTTTTGTATCATTGCTCAAGATTTTGATGTTTAAATAATATGTTCATGTTTTTATGTTCAAATGTATATGGTTTGTTTTATTTTCTCCATTCTTACCCTTACTGAGCATTTTAGCTCACCCTTTTTATTTTTTCTTTTCCCCTAGGATTATAAGAATGGTTTTATGTAAGCAAACAAAATGGGGTGGATCGTTATGGGAGATGTTGAAGAACTTTCAACAAGATTAGAAGTGTATATTCCAAGTTTCCAAAGACACTAAAATATTACGGTCCTTATGTGTCTATTTTTGTTATCTATTATATATTCCGAAAAAGTAATGTAATGTCCATGTACGTCAAGCTTTGGGTCTCTATATGATCACTTATGGTTCTAATCAAATGAGACAACAAGAGTAGAACTACGCAACCCATGACCTAGAGTTAGCAGCAGTGGTCTTCGCCTTGTTGATATGGTGACACTATTTGATTGGAAAGCATTTTACAGTGTACTCTGATCACAAGAGTATTAGATATATATTTTCATAGAAGGAATAAAATCTGAGAAAGCTACATTGGCATGAGTTCCTCCAGGACTATGATTTCGAGATAGTCTATATTCTTGGGGAGGGGAACGTTGTTGCATATGCACTCAGTAGGGGATTGGGTATACAAATGGTAGGAGAGGCGGCAGAGCAGCTAGCGGCTTTACAGATATTCATTATAGATAGATATGGAGTAGCATTTCAACAGTCTCTTACAGTCACCCCCCCCCCCCCACTTCTTCAATGAGTCAGGGATGCGCAACGTGGAGACGCTAACTGTGAGACGCGACATGCTCAGATATCCACTGGGCTGGAACATGATGGATTTTCTGAAGGTGGGGAGAACGTCATCCACTTCAGAGGACGTACCTTGGTGCATGTGTTACTTTAGGATGATGTGTTGAGGGAGTTTCACACATCCCCTTTAGAGGTACATCCAGGAGTGGTGAAGTGGTTTCAGGACCTCAAATGACAGCACTGGTGGCCAGGTATGATGAAGGGGGTAGCGGAGTTTGTCTCTCGATGAATCACTAATCCGCAACTGATGGCAAAGCACCAGGTACCAGTAGGCTTGGACAACCTTTAGAGGTACCATAGTGGAAGTGAGATGGGATATCCATGGACTTTGTGATGGGTCTTCCACGTATATCCAGAGGACATGACTCGATTTGGGTGATCGTTGGCTGACTCACCAAGTCGGACCACTTCCTACCGATTAGAGAACATGGCTCAGTAGAGAGCATGGTACGCCTTGATGAGAAGAATATTGTGTATCTATATGGGGTACCTTCAACTATTTTCTCCGATTGTGATGCATGCTTTACTTCTCGGCTATGGAAGGGGTTTCTGTAGGCCTTCGAGACACAGCTTCGTCTGAACACTTCCTTCCATCCTCAAACAGATGGTCAGACTGAGCAGACCGTTCAGAACCTCGAGGACATGCTACATGATTATTTCCTTGACTTATATCATATCTATGAGGATAACATACCTTTGGGTGTAGTTTTCATACAACAATATCTATCACTCTACCATCGGGATGACATCTTTTAAGGCCTTGTATGGTCTACCTTGCAGATCGCCACTGTGATGGACAGACCTAGGGGAGTCAGCACTAGTGGGTCAATAGATGGCACGAACTACCAAAGAGAAGGTTTATATCATCAATGATTGGATGAAGACTGCACAGAGCAGGAAGAAGACGTATGCTTACAGGAGACGGAGGCCTCTGGAGTTCGAGGATGGCGACCATGTCTTTCTACGAGTCTCACCTCGACGAGGCCTGTAGATATTTGGACGATGTGGGTGTTATCTCCGAGAATCATCAGACCTTTTCAGGTCCTCAACATAGTTTTCAAGGTGGCTTACTTCTTAGTTCTGCCACCTATGGTGCACCGGGTGCATGACATCATACATGTATCTCAACTGAGGAGATACATGGACGAACCTAGTCACATCATCGACCACAGAGAGCATGATATATATGATTTTGTGAAATTCATGGAGGTTCCAGTGGAGATTTAGGATCGACAAGATTGGGTCCTACTTGGATGCTCGATACCTCTAGTGTACATTCAATGGCATCACGATAACATATAGGAGAGCACATGGGAGTGAGATTCTTAGATGTGTGCTCAGAACCCCCATTTTTTCCTTTTGTTCTAGTTGTAGTGTACAAGGAGGAAAATTACTAAGGTGTAGAGAATGTAAATACAAAGAAATTCCCTGGGTTTTTTTAATACCTTGTATTTTTATGAGTCTACGATAATTTGCGGCATTTGATTATGAGGACCGGTGTTCCCGGAATCAATTTATAATGTTGTGTTTAGGTACATTCTGTAAACGAACGAGTGGGTTTTTATAACTTTTGAACTAGTGCTAAGAATTGATATCTGTGGGCACCGTTGAACTCGCAGTGCCGATATTATCATAAGGAGACATTCACTTCGACTACAGTGAGTCGCGAATAGAAGTAATTTTTTTGGGTTTTCTATAAAAAAAATAAAGTGTGCAACGATTTATTTTATTTGAGCCTCTAAGTAAGTCTTGGGTGGTTAAAACCGCCTCTTGGAATTTCTAGTTGGGGCCACCACACCTTAACCTCTCGTTAGAGGTTATGTTGTTGGGGCCCATACAAACTCAACATCCCATGTGAGGAAAAGTGAGTGGGGGACCAGACGGGGCATAACCCCCTATTAATCGGGGGAGAGGAAAAACTATCAACACCCCTCATTAATGACGGTGGGGGGGGGGGGCTCTTGACCTCCCCATTAATTAAGAGAGCCAACACATTGTTTATTATTCCAACGTCACCCCATTAATTAAATGGGTCATCCCATTTAATTAAACGCCACAATTTGAATTTTAATCCCAATAATCTATAATAAAAGAAAACCTTTTATTTAGAGGGGCTATATTTTCATTTGATGGCCAAGGAGTATTAGAGGATCATTGGGATAAAGATCCTTACAAAGAACCATTCTCCCAACGAAGAACGCAGGAAATGATCTTCCACAAAATTCTTCCTCAGACATATTTCCCAACCACCTACTGACGTGAAACCTCTTCCACAACTGTCATGCGTATTCAGGATTGGAAGACTGTGGTGGATGCAACGAGAGACAACCCTATATTTTTTCCACGAAATAACCTTCAACGACCAATAATCAAAAGTTAAGGGGTTTAAATTGACGAATATACCATTCTTTTCCTCATCATTGTTTGAAAGGAAATGATGAAAAGGTTTTAATAATTTCATGTTCATTGTTCTCCTTTGATTAACCAACTGCTATCACCTCTAAACGTGTAGGGTGAGGGCCAATCTAAATTGGCACGACTCCCCCTGCCAATATTTGGTGATGTTTTTATTCATCATGGTGATGATGTGACGACAACGAATGCAGAATGGAAAAAGGTTGTGCTACTCATGGCCTCCACGAATTGCGCCTCCCTCGCGGCGCACTAATGCTCCCCGCCGACCACAGCCGGCCCGTTCCGTGCCAAACCGGCCTAGACGGTCTGCCGTAGCTTTCTGCGTGCCCCATTGGCCTTCTTGTGCCCCACACGGCATCCCGGCGCCCTGTCGGTGCTATTTCTGGTGCCCCGCAATCTTGCCCATGCCAGGCCTAAGCCCCGCCGGCCTGCCCGCACCCAGCCTGCCCCGTGCGCAACCCCCGGCGCCCTGCCCGCTCCCCGCGTGGCCACTTGTCGGCCTACCCATGCCCCGCGTGGCCACCCGGTTCCCTTATGACTCCCTACCAACCTCCCGGGATGAGCCATCGAGCCCCGAACCTCACGGTGCTGGCCGAACCAGCCCCAGCATCAGGGCCGAGTAGCCGACGTGGCAACTTCCAGGCCGAACTGCCCCCACAGTCCATTAGGTCGGGCCTAGCGGACCCGGCCAAACCTAGTGGGCTGACCTACCCAACAGGCTAGGTCAGTCCCAGCTGGTCTGACCGGGTCGACCCAGCCTGGGTCAGCCCAGTCTCGGTTGGGCCGAGACGGTCTGACCGGGTCCGACCTGGCCCCGGGCCATTACAGAACCCTTTACTTTCTTTGGCCATATCTTTTGCACCAAACGCCCGTTTGATGAACTGTCAGCGGGGCTTGTATTCTTGGAACGCGACGGTACCTTTGAGTTTTCCCCAATAGATTTCGGGTTAATGTTGAGATATGGTCGGGTTGGATCATACACGATTCCAACCGGGCCCCCAGGACTGGAAAACATATAACTCACAGACCGGGCATCCGATTGACGCACCGTCTATTGCACTGAGACCCCTATTAAGAGTCAGAACTTTGAGATACTTCTACATGGGACATCATGATAATTGGAGTATCAACATGTAGCTCGTGAAACGTACCCTCCCAGAAATAAGAAAGAGGAGTACGGAGACCTAGTAGTTGGCTGAGACTTGACGACTACTTGACCGATTCGACTCGGAGTGATTCAACTAGCCTAGTGGGGAGCAGCTTGTAGTTGGCGGCAGACCCACGATACTCTACAGGAGGTGTACCTCTGCAGGATATTAGGGGGTCACCTAGTAGTTAGTGGCAGAACCATAGTAGGGATCACCTCTATGTGAGCGAGTCAGACCCACATTACTCGAAAGGAGGAGTACCTCAGCAGTCCAAGGTTAGTGGGAAGCGCCTGGTAGTTGGATGAAGGCCCACTGTACTCAACAGAGGAGGAGTTCTCTAGCAGTCATGGTTTTGAAAATGTGAATAAAAATCCTAGTTGTGCTGAGTCAGTAACTTTGATGTTTACCTCTTGATTGGGATGGATTACATGGTAACTTAGGTATATGTATGGGAATATACTTAAGTGTGGTAATCTGTTGATTTCATACTTCTGGTTTATCCTTGTTGGATTTTGGGAGACCTTGAGGGTATTGGGGTCCTTAAAAAGTATCTTTATACTCACCCATGCACGGGCTATGCCAGCACCACGTTGGGTTTGTTTCAGATTACGGACAATGCTGACTGTGGATCAGAATAGTAGGAATGGGCCGTAACCGAATATGGACCTTACGATGAGTCGGTATACAGAGGAGACAGACGGACGTGGAGTGATGTGGAGGCAATCTATACCCACCCTTCAGGTATGATCTGTGGTGGAATTCCAGGAGCTTCTCTTCACCTTTTAGCAGTTTTCTTCTTTTTGTTGTATCTGTACATTACATTTGGGCTTGTATTTACGGACCCATTACTTTTCAACACTTATTTTGTATATAGCTTTACATAGTGATTAGATCCATCTCGTACTCTATTTTCTGTGATTTTAGTTTATAAAGGCAATGACTTCCCAGTTTAAGGTATTCACACCTTTGGTGCTAGTCGCTAGCCCCAGGCCTATGGACGGCAGGCTTGGGGTAGTCATGGAACTGGCCCTAGGGGATGGTTCGTGACATTTTCTCATTGAAAACCAACATTCTCATTGAGTTTGTCAGAATAACTTTGATTTATTTATTCCACATAATTTAGTTGAATTTTTTTAAAAAATGCTATTATTTGTAATCATAATTGTTTATAACTTATAACTGTCTAAACCAAATTTTGACCTAAATGAATTGTGAAATTAGTAAAACCTATTCACCATGGTTAAGGTAAAAATTGAGATAATGATTTTTTAAATTAAAAATAAAGTGGTTATTAATATACCCAAAAAAATTTAAAAAACCACTTTTAAATATTTATATACAAATAATATATTCTATGATTGAAATATGTTAGTTTAGAGCCTTGTGGTATTAAAAAAACATGTATCTAATTGATTCTTTTCAAATTTTGTAATTGTTACTCTCTTCTCATTTATAAATTTCCACAACAAATCCAATTTTATTCACACCATAAAACACTTTATTTTTAAATATAATATTAATTATTTCTTCCCCAATTACCTAATTTAATCTTATTAGCCTTAATTTGGGCATACATATATCATATAAAAGTTTTTTTCTAAATTAAGAACAATACCCTATATTGAGGTAACATTCTTCAATGAGAGGATTTATTTTATTACCTCATTTATATAGTTATATAACTATTATAAATGTTTATTTAAAATCATATTTATTATATATATACTTAAATGTTTTTATATTATGGCAATTTTCATGAATATCATACAATTCTATTAAACAGATTATGAATTTATTGTCTGTGTGTGAGGAGGACTACCACCTCCTGAACTGACGTCATATGTTTTTACATTACCATATCTAACTACTATTTAAGATTATTGATATGAAATATATTTATTATATTTATAAAATAATAATACCAATGTATTAATTATAGCATATATCGAATTTTACAACTCATTCTGTGGGGGACACAACAATATCGCTCATTTGAACGGCGGACTATATTCTCATAATGAGATGAAAATAACATTTCACTAATGATTAATATGGATGGTTATCATGATAAATATAAGTAATATAATTAATATAAATTAATTAATGATCATACATAATAAATATTTATCATTTTTATAATTTTATTTATCTTTTTATTACTTATATTGATATATGAAAATGCCTCTCATGTACATGTGGGCTACCACCATAATGATGTTATGTGTCTTTCCATTAATCACATAAAATCAAAGATGATATATATATATATATATATATATTTATATTTATATTACATTAAAAGAATATATGTTATTTATTTTATTATTTTCATTATATAAATAAATAATATTACATACCTTATTTTTTTGGCGATCATTGAAAAATGGTAATGATACTCTTGCGTGCGTATAGTGCATTGTCACCATGACTGTAATCTATTAAGTTATTGATATCCAGTTTTCATAATTTTTCATAAAAATATAATTTTTTATATGTATAGTAATTTTGTATCAATAATTATTCTGGATATATTGATATAATGACCTCTTCAATCAGTAGTTTCCATTTGATGTTATTTCTAACAGGCAAGTCAAATATTGTCAAAACAGTCGACATAAACATCCATTGATTATGTAACAACATATTACATTGTAATATGTGAATTAAAAATATTAATAAGAATAAAAGTGATTCTTAATAAACAATACATTTTACATATGATTATTATTCTATAATATAACTAACATATGTGATGAAACTCCCATAAGGTATGATATTTCTTCAGAATGTCATATAAATAATTCATATTGTAATTTTATAAACATAATTTTTTTATATGGTTCATAAAATTACCATATTACATGTTATAACATGATTAATAAAAAATTAATTGTATTTTATGTCTTAATTTTAGTTATTTTATCCAAGGGGATTTATAATAAAAATTACAATGTGTAAATAATTTCAAATCATGCTTTATTTTCATTGGGTTATATAACCTCTTTATTATCATTACTATTTTATTATTATTTGTATAATGATTTTTTATTAATTTTTTTTTGTAGTTATACATCATTTTTTTTGTGAAATAATTATTTATACAAAAATATATTCATTGATTAACTCTTATTTTAGTGCTATGGTAATTGTAAGGGTTTATTTAATAGTATAATTCTAATTGAGATTGTTTATTCCTTAATTTCAAATCAAGATAATTATTTTATCCTTATCTAATAAGAAAAAATTAATTTTCCTACAATATAAAAATTCACAGAATTTTAATTTAATGGTTCCATTTTCATCTATCTCATGCTAAAATAAATTGGTGACTTTTTTTAATGAAATCACACTTCATTAAAAAATTCAGCAAGATATTTTTTTCATCCTAAACTAGTATTTTATATAAATTCAACAGTTTTTTTTATATTCTCAACTAATTTATTTAAATTTTTTTAACAATTTTTTCATTCTAAGAATTATTATGATTGTAATGATATTTTTATTATATTAAAAAGTAACTTTTTTTATTCATTTAAAAAGAAATATTCATTTTTTCATGTACAATAAATACATAATTACCAACTATCATGGCCATAATTTCATTCAATATCCATTTTCAAATTAAAAATGTCCTTGTTAATGAAATTGTTTATCTATAATTCAGTAAATTTATTGTTTTATAGTAGTTATTTTCAATGAAATGTATTTTCAAAATGATTTATCATTTAAAAATTTATTTTTAAAATGAAAAGATTATTTTCATGAAGATTGTTTTAAAGATATTTTATAGTAATTATCTTCATTAGTGACAAAAACCATATATTTTACAAATACTAGAGTAATGGTATATGTGTATTAAAAACTCCCTTATTTACCATTTGGATGGCATGTGATTATTTTAACAATGGATAATATTGAATTTAATATTATTTTTTCCATTTTTTAGTCAATTTGTTTCCCTTGATATGATCACATCCCTTTGATAATTGGACCTTAAATTTCCCTGAAATATCAATATTCTTTATTTTAGTTTTTTTATTTCCTAAAATACATATCATATCGGTATATGGTTTTCAAATAGAGTGTTTATTTTTTATCTATTAATATATTGATAAATCTATATTATTTACTCATTATGAAAATGTGATGATAAGGAACCCTATTAATAAATTCAATATATTTCTGTTGGCGACAAAAATAGGGCCCGAAAGGAAGGAACGAAAAAGACAGCCGGCGCGCTGCTTCGTGAAGCCCAGCCGCGAAGCACAGCCGCAGAGCCCGTCCGCGGAGCCCCGCCGAGAAGCGCCCCAACTTTGGCGGCCCCGCGAAGCTCCGGAGGCGGTAATCCTCCGCGAGCGCGTTTGACGTTCGCGAGCCGCCGCGAAGCTCCGGAGGCGGTGATCCTCCGCGAGCCCGTTTGACGTTCGCGAGCCGCCGCGAAGCCCCGAAGGCGGCGCGCGAGCCCTGCTTCGCGGCGCCCCTTTACTATAAATACTCGACTCCCCCTGAGTCCCCGGGATGGACAATCCGACCTTTCAGCTTCTCCTCTCCCAAATCGCGAAGCAAGCTTTGCCCCGGGAATCATGAGCTCCGCGAGGTATTTCTACTTCGCGAGACGACTCTGATTTGTTTCGTTCTGAGCCCCTCTTCCGAGAGGGATGCCCTTCGCGAAGCCCAAGGGCGTTCGCAAAGGAAGGGGATTCCCAAGGGAACCCGGGCAGCCGCGGAGCACTCGTGCTTCGCGAAACACCCAACCCATGCTAGTAATCCCTATGCCAAGGCAGGATAACTATGCATCGCGAAGCACGTTGCTTGGCAGGACCCTGCTTCGCGAACCACTCCTTCTTCGCGAGGCAGTGCTCCGCGAACACTGTTCCACTTCGCGAAGCACCTCCCACTCCCACCTATGCCCCATGCTAAGGCCAAGGCACCCCACTTCGCAAAGCACGTTCCTCTGCTTAGCGATTCCTCCTTCCGTGCGACCCTCCAGGTTTGCACGATGTGATTTCAAAGTCCCATGGACAACACCTCCCGTAGCGTTGCTTCGCCCAATGCTCCTTCGCATAGGCACGCTAACGGCTATTGCTTCTTCGCATAGCCACGCTAATGTGGACCCCTCGATGGTTCCTCCCTCGACTCCCCTTTTCCATGGCCTTACTCGTACCTTCCCTTCCCCAAGGACCAGAGGGTACCGGTTATGTAAGCCCTAGGGGTGTGGAGTGAACCCACCTCGTCCGAGCTGCAGGACGTTAAACTGCCAAGCACCGCATCCTCAACACATGACGTTAAACTGTGACCCAACCTCGTCTCCCTCACGAAGGGTCCCCCCCAGCTCGAGCATTCATTACACCGCTCGTCTCCACGGGAATGGAACTCTTCCGCACATGGAATGAGATCCTCCTTGTCGGAATGGTGTATGTTCGCAGGGGAAGGGTCGCCTCAGTGCGTAAATCCCTAACCTTTGGTACGGATGATTTCACCCGTGAATCTCGGTACTTCCCCACTACCAAGGTCAGTGGAGGACGTGATAGGGAACGAGGCACCTCCCATCGTCAGACCAAGGTCCATCTTTCCCGCGCTTTGTCGCGCCATGGGCCTCCATCCTGGAGTAAGTCCCAACACCATGGGCCGCCCAACGCGTAAGCCCCTCTTCGCTTCTCACGGACGCACCCTTCGCGACGTGATCGTCAGGTCCTTGAAATCTCTTGTTTCTCACACCGAGCATGACTCACGTGGGCTTAGAGTGAGCACCGACCCTGGCAAACCCCCCATTTGAACTACGAGGTCTTTGATCCGTGTCAAGGCATGGTACGTAGGAAGCCTCCACGAGGTTCAAGCCCACCCGTCGCTCTTTCACGTCGGGTCCCATTCCGGTCCAGTGGTAAGCCATTGCGACCCCCCATTTGAACTACGAGGTCTTTGATCCGTGTCAAGGCATGGTACGTAGGAAGCCTCCACGAGGTTCAAGCCCACCCGTCGCTCTTTCACGTCGGGTCCCATTCCGGTCCAGTGGTAAGCCATTGCGACCCCCCATTTGAACTACGAGGTCTTTGATCCATGTCAAGGCATGGTACGTAGGAAGCCTCCATGAGGTTCAAGCCCACCATCAGTGGACCAAGGTCTACTTTCATTTGAACTACGAGGTCTTTGATCCGTGTCAAGGCATGGTACGTAGGAAACCTCCACGAGGTTCAAGCCCACCATTAGCAGACCAAGGTCTGCTTTCACGTCGGTTTACCGACAAACCACCCATCACCCAATTCACGTCGTGTTCTACCTACGTCCAGTATGACGTTAAACTACATCCTGGTCCAGTGGTATGCCATTGTGACCCCCCATCTGAACTACGAGGTCTTTGATCCATGTCAAGGCATGGTACGTAGGAAGCCTCCACGAGGTTCAAGCCCACCAACAGTGGACCAAGGTCTGCTTTCACGTCGGTTTACCGACAAACCCTTTCTGAACTACGAGGTCTTTGATCCATGTCAAGGCATGGTACGTAGGAAGCCTCCACGAGGTTCAAACCCACCCGTCGTTTATTCACGTCAGGGTTCATTATCGTCCCGCATGACGTTAAACTGTATCATTTGAACTACGAGGACTTTGATCCATGTCAAGGCATGGTACGTAGGAATCCTCCCAGAGGTTCAAGCCCAACTCTCCTCGGACCAAGGTCCAGCTTCACGTTGGTTTACCGGCACCATCCTGAACTACGCGGACTTTGATTCCCTGCCACGGGGATACGTAGGAAGCCTCTTCAAGGCTCAAGCCCGACTTCGCTGTCGCCTCCTGCGATGGTCCCATTCCATTCTCAACCGTCTCCGCAAGACGTTAAACTCGCAACCTACCTCGTGATAAACATGAGATGCCTGAGGAAAACCTCGGATGGAACGCCTTTGGCGTAACCGTCTCTGCTAGACGTTAATCTTGCAGCATACCCTGTGTTGAACATGGGAAGCTGAGGAAAACCTCAGATACGTGTCTATGACATGTAATTCCCTGCGTTCGATGTGGGATGCCTCGGGTTTCCACGCCCTCGAGAAGCCTTGTGATCAAGGATAACAGACAGACATGCCAGGTACCCCAGCATCCAGACACGCTACTGATGCCTCAAACGTGATTACTCCCCTAACCGAAGGTTGCTGCCCTAACTGGACCCTTTGGAATGTCCCGACAGAAGCAGTGTAATTAACCGGCGTCCATGGAAACATGACACTGGGAAGAGTTTCACGAACTACGTATTAAATCTATAAGGGAGACCCGGACTAGGTGACGAGTTCTGAGGAGGAATCCACAGGAGGAAGAACTGACATCCCATCATCCTGTTTCGATCAAGGAGAAGACGCCCCTGAATAAGGGACGGATGCCGCCCGCCTTTGGAAAGCGGGAATGCGGGCAACAAATCCGCGCGTCCCCCTCCCCCGCGGACGGATGCGCGCGCGCCCCGGCGAAAGCGTCGGAAACAGAAATGGTGAACCCGACGTGAAATTCTTCTCCTCAGCATGGAGATTAGTAGCGTTCGAGACACCAGTAGATTGACGTGTCACCGGATTCAGATATCCGTTGCCTGGTCCCGCCATGTAAATGGCGGGCCTGTCGTGGAACTCACCAGAAGTCGGGGTAGTAGAACGTGGGGCGCTCCGCTCCGCAGCGTGTTGGCGTGGATCCTTCTCACAGACAAGGAGGATGGAAGAACGCTGGGGCACTGGCTGTCAATCCTTTTCCTCTCAGTACTGATGAGTTGATCCCTTCGTTTTCCAGGAACCAGGTTGCTATTTCAGAGATGCGGTCACCATCCGCTCCTCGCCCGCGCAGGGGCAGGGGCAACACCACTACGGCCACTCCACATGGCGCCACTACCGCCACGACGGCTGCCACGTCACGGGATGCGGGACGTCCACGTCCCCTTTCCCCATCAGAGGTCATCCAACGAAGGGTGATCAACAGCCTCATGCGTAGGTATGAGGAACAAGGGGTCATCCCGACCAGGGATATGGCTCGTTTGGACCTGGAGGCTTCCAGACCCCGCCGTCAACGCCGCCCTAACAGGCCGCGCAGGGAGCCCCCGCTCCCCACCTCGACATTCAACCGTTTCGGGAGCCTATCCCCAGAACGCCTTGACGACTCTTCGCCTTACGCCGAAGAGGCAGGCGCGGTCCGGCTCAGCCCGCTCAGGGCCCCGACCCAGGACCCCCAGGCGAGAGCTCCCGTCCGGCCACGTCAGCGCCGTCGTTCGGCCCCGCAAGAAGAACAGGCAGACTATGTCCCTACACCACCTGCACCGGCCCGCCTGACCCGACGTCAGCGCCGGGCCCGGGCTGAGGACGCTCGCCTAGCCGCGTCCACGTCGACAGCTATAGTGGCCCGAGCCACCGCCGACGTACATTATGAAGCCCCCGCCTACATTGAGCAGGGGCACCCCTTCGCCCAACCAAGATTGAGACCCCAGCCGCCCCATGGGCAGGCCGGGTTGACGCTCCGGGTTGCAGGCCCCAGTGATGATCGTCGCGAACTAACCCGCGGTGACGCCACCCCGTACGGAGGTCCTCCCTGTACCACTACTCCACAGAGCGTGGGCCTTCCCCGCTCCGAGGTTCGTCGTGGAGGCATGCCTCGTGCTGCCCCCATCCTGCAGGAAGACCTGCCCCGGGGCAGTGATGCTCAGCGCGGAAACATTGCCCGCGCCCGCTGTACATGGTATGAGGTCCATCCTTCTGAAGGCACCGTCCATCCGGTCCTTCGACGTGGGCCCCCCCCCCTACGTCCTCTCTGCGACTGGCGAAGATCCTTCTCGCCCCAGTAACTCGAGGAGTGAAGGTCAGCCTCGCTCCACTCGCACCGACCATGGAGGCCTTCCCCATGCTCCTGCCGGTTCCAATAGAGGCCCCGCCCACGTGGGTACTGTTCATGGAGGTCCTCCCCATGTACCCTTTGATATTTGCCCTGGTGCCCCCGGCACCCCGGCTGTCTCATGTGGGGGCCCTCTCCGCCACGGCGCTAGTGCCGCCCCAGGGCTGCCTGGTAGGGGTCAACCCTGTCCCGAAGAGCCGCCCAGGGGCAGAAGAGCGGGTCGTCGCCACTACAAGAAGAATCCTGGGAAGGCCCAGGGGGGGATCAAACCTGCCCGCTTCTCCGATTCGGAAGCAGAATGCGATTCAGCGATGGAACCTTCTCCCATCTCCTCCGTATCAAGGACTGGGGCAGGAACCAGACGCGTCAGCCTCGTTCTCCCGGAATTTGAGGTCCACCGGATTCCCGTCTCTCTCCGCAGGTACATCCAGGAGTAAGAAATCCTGGGAATTCCGCAGGTTTCGACCACGCAGTCACCGCCACCGTCACCCGAAGCGCCCTCTACCTCTACTCGGGATCACGAGGAGCTGTTTTGGGGGTTAACGGTGGTAGAGCCACGACATGACCGGACACCGGTAACGGCAATTCCCGTACCCGAAGCAGTGGCTGTTAGCCCGTCCTATCGTGACATTGTGGTCAGGTCACCTCGCTCTTCAGAGGAGGGCCCAGAGTACGGTGGCCAGTCTGCTCGCTTGCCGTATTCTCCACCGCCGAGTTTGCTATCCCAGAGGTCCGTCTCGGTACCGCTACCGGTCCCTCAGCCACCCCCGGTTGATGAGTGGGGAAATGTAGGGCCGAACCCCGAGGACGAACCCAGGAGCTTCTGGAGTATTCTTGCAGCGGACTACTTCCCAGAGAAGTTCTGGCCCACGGCGGCGCTAAATTTTCGCGTACCCGAGTCGCTTACCCCTGAAGAAGTGGGATGCTTTTGTCGGACCCTGTGGGTGACGCACTTCCGCCTCCGTTGGGAACGGGTAGTGTACCCCAGGAGTCGAGAGCACTTCGAGGAGATTGGAAAACAGTGCCGCCTAATTGATGCAGCGGCGCTCCTTGCGGCCCAGCACCCCGAGTCGCCCGGTCACCAGAGTGCCCTCCAACGAAAATGCGTCCAGAGTTTCAAGGCACTCCGCAAGATCGTCAGGGAAGCCACCCCCCATGTGCAAGTCCGTGGTTGGGGACGCTATGCCGCTCTCCTCTTCGACCCTATCCGACGACAGCCCGATTCGCTATGCGACATTGAGGACATGCCCTCAAGAGGGGTCACAGTCCACATGGCCGACATTGTGGATAAGGAAGATGAGCTTGAGTTCCTTGATGGGGACTTACCATCCGAGGGCGTACCGCCACTACTCGATCCATCAGGGAGAGTCACCCGTCAGCAAAGGAACCTACTAGGCCTCCCCGTACCCACCGAGTCACTGGCACTCGGTCGAAGCACTGGCAAGGGTAAGGAGCATGTCGGGATAGTCAAGCACTCCGATCCGTCCGCATCCGTGCAGAAAACGGACGAAGACCCTGAGAAGGCCACGTTGCGCCAGCAGCTTGCTGAGCTGAAGAGGCTGGTCGACGAACTCTTGGCTGAACGCGCCGCAGAGCGACGACCCGACTACGGTAATCCCAGGCCGGGGCAGCAGGGGCAGAACAATTTCCCCCCGGTGAGGTGCCTCCGGGCAACCCTGATCATGCTACTGCCGCGGACAGGGCGGAAGCCGGAACGTACGGCAAGAGGGCGCAGTACGTCTCGCCAAACCCCCCTGAGCGACGGGGCAATCTGAAGAACCCAACCCGGGTTCCCCCGGTCGCCCAACAGGTCGTCCAACCAGTCAACCCGCGAGCGGCAGAAGCCGTCTACCGTGTTGAAGAACCTGGCAATGCGCTTGTGGTTAGGGACCCCCGTCAAGACGGGGACCCCCACCCGGAGGACCTTATTGCGGCACTCACAGCCCACCTCGAGGCGTTGGAGACACGGCAGGTGGCGGTCCCACCGGATGGCAAGCCTTATCCCGCGTGGGTGGATGATATGCCCGCGCCTCCGGGTTTTGGGAACCCCACTTTCTCGCCTTTTAACGGGACAGGGGACCCACCCCAGCACTTGGCTCATTTCTCTTCCAGGTGTGGCCCCATGCTGGGGACCCCGGCTCAGCAAGAAGCCGCTAAGCTCCGATGTTTTGTACAGACGTTGGAAGGTCCGGCATTCGTCTGGTACAGCCAGCTCCCCATCGGATCAGTGACCGGCTGGGAGGATCTTCGCCGGCAGTTCTTGTACCAGTTCAGCTCCACCACGCGGAAGACCAGCATCGCGGACCTCTTTAAGTACAAACAGAGGCCTGATGAGCGGGTTGCAGACTTCATCGCCCGGTGGAAAGGACTTACGTATTCTCTCGATATGCCGCTGACTCAGGAGCAATTACTGACGATGTGTGTGGGGAACGTAAAGACAGAGCTGGTACCCTCCTTGATTACCCAGAACTACCCTGGGGGGTTCAGAGATTTCTCGGATAAGGCCCAGCGCCTCGAGGAGGCCCTGCAAAAGGCTAGTCAGGCACGTTTGTTGCCCCCTATGATCCCAGCCAGAAGGGCCGCCGGGGCTGAACCCGCCGCAGTGGCTCAAATAGAAGCCCCGAGGCAGCTAGAATTGTTACCGGCGGCACCACCCCCGCAACCCCGCAGAGGTCCTCCACCTCAAGCACAGGCTCCTTCCCAGCAGCGACCGCCTCAGAACCGACAGGTTCCCCCGCGCAACGCGCCACCGCCACCTAGGCGAGACAACCAGGCGCCGCCCCCTCGGCAGGCCCCTCCGGTCCCTCGACAGGATCAGGCCCCCAGGGCTCCTTACCCGGAAAGAAAGTACCATACCTATTCGTTTAACGAAAATCAGGTCCCTGGTTACTTCCGAAGTGCTCTAGAGCAAGGGATCGTGCGTCTGCCTGAATACAGGAGGCCGGCAGAGGCGCATCTCACTGATCACCCCAACTACTGCCCTTATCATCGGATCCTGGGGCACACCCTCAAGCGATGCTATGTGTTTAAAGACTGGCTTCAGGACCAGGTCAACAACAACATAGTCAAGTTGGGCCCAGCGCCAGCACAGGTGGCAGGCGTCTTTGTGGGATCCGAAATCGGCAGTGACAGCGAGGGTGAGTGGCAGCAGGTCCCTAGCCGCGGGTCCCAGAAGTACGACAACTGGATGGCTCGAAAAACTGTCGTACGTGCCCAGGGTATCATCCGGGCACGCCTGAAGCAGTCGGAACCTTCAGAAGAAGTAGTTGGCGCCTCAACATCGTCTTCACAGTCGACATCTGCCCAAAAAGGCAAGAAACGGCGACGCAAGAAGAAGCAACGTACACCGCCAGTGCCGTCGTCATCCCGCACTCTCGGCGACTTTATGCCTCCCGAAATGGGCATTCCCCCCAGAATCCGCCCAGCGATGGATGACTCTTCGAGTGACAGTCAAGGGTACGCTTCGGTTAACATCGTGGAGCTGGTAAAGCCCTATATGACCCCCGACGAAGGGGAACCCCAGGCAGACCGCCCCAACGTTTCCAGCCGACGTCAACGTCAGCGGAATCGCAATCGCGTCGGTCACCGAGGTATGTCAGCAGGCACTCGTGACCAAGCCGTGCACGCTACCGAGACCAGGCAGCAGGCTCAGCGCAGATCTCAGCACGCGCAGACCCATCCAGCACCCTTGGGTCTACCTCCACCGCCGTTCGTGTTGCTGGATCAGGGAGAGCCGCCTCGTTCGTATCACAGCCAGCCTCGCCCGGCGACGGGCCAGCCCCCGCTGTTCGATCTTAGCCCGGCGACTACTCTCCAGGCTTCTACTAGCAGGCAGCAGGATGTACCCAGTACTAGCCGACCGCCAGTTCGGCCGGCAGGACCCGCTATGCCTCCAAATGCCGAAAACCCCCTGTAAGCAGAGGTTCGCGTTTGGCACGCAAGTATGATGTCCTAAAGCACCTAGCCGGCATTCCGGCGAGGCTTTCCATCCTTGAGGCCCTGCGCCTGTCATCCGAGATGCGTGAGGCACTTGCCGAGGCCCTAAGGAGCCCCCTCCAGTTCGAGACGGAAGTGGCAGCCGCGGAGGCCTTCCATACCGAGACGATTGAAAACGCTGAATGTCAGGCGGTTATCTCGTTCTCTGGTGAAGATGAAGACCCTCCTATACAGGGGCACATTCGCCCACTGTATATCACTGGCCACTTTAACGGTGTGGATGTCCGTCGCTGCCTCGTTGACACGGGTTCCGGAATCAATCTAATTCCGACCCGAACGCTGCGAAAGCTGGGTTTGTCCGAAGGTGATTTGACTCCCTCTGACCTCAGGATTCAGGGTTATGACAGGACAGAGCAAACCCCGGTCGGCAATATCCGTCTGAAGACCCAGTTCGGTGGCTTAATTTCCAGCACCGAGTTCATGGTTGTTTCTCAGGACACCGCCTACAACGCATTGATGGGCAGGCCATGGCTCCATCTGCATGCAGCGGTTCCCTCGTCGTATCACCAGTGCCTTAAGTACTCGCTCAACGGTCGAGTAGGCGTGCTCCAAGGAGACGCGTCCCCTTTCGCTTCATGTGAGGCCCGCTATCTGGATGCGGGTTATTACAAAAGTAAGGACAAGCAGATCCTGGTCAGTGAGGATGAGCCCGCCCCAATCACAAGTGATCCCTGGGCGAGCATGGACGACGCCTACATCCTCCCGATCCACCGGTTGGAGGCCACGGCCCCCGACATGGGACAATGTTTCGTTGTTTCGGGTACGCAAGGAAGGCATGTTCCCGCGTCCAAGCATCGGTGGAAAATCACCTTGTACTCCTACATCAACCAGGCTCGAGTCATCCCGGAATCTCCTACCCCTGTACGGTACCGGGACGTCAAGCTCATGACAACGGCGGTGCGCCATACGTGTCTATTTCGCCGGGCTGGAATCAACCGACTCTGGCCGACACGTCACCACTACTTTGATATCATCAAGCATGGCCCCTTAGGCCGAAGGCCGGATGGGATAGGGTCAAATGCATTCGTTGCTATGGTCTCCACGACGAGTGAATCTCCTGATGTGATGACCGCTGCTGCCCAGGCCGGCACCAGCTGCCCCTCGGGTTTTGAGAGCCCAGAAGTACCTTCAGTCGCGGGAAATCCCCCCACGGCTGGGGAGGAAGACTTGGAGGATGCTCCCCCAGCCTTTGAAGAAGGCGTCTCTACCACGGTCGATGAGCTGGTACAGGTGAACCTTGGTAGCGAGGCAGATCCAAGACCCACATTAATCAGTGCGGCCATGTCCCTCGAGGAGCGGCAGCAGTATGTAGACTTCCTCAAACAGCACCACGATGTGTTTGCTTGGAGTTACGATGAGATGCCAGGGCTGGATCCCCAAGTGGCCGTCCACCGTCTGGGCCTCCCAGTAAAACATCGTGGGTTCAAGCAGCCTCCCAGGAAAATGCACCCTTCCCATGGCGCTATGGTTGAGGCCGAGGTTGACAAGCTTATCAAAGCCAACTTCGTTAAAGAGGTCCAGTACCCCAAATGGCTCGCCAACATTGTGCCAGTCAGGAAGAAGAATGGGCAGATCAGAGTCTGCATTGACTTCCGCGATCTCAATCGCCACTGCCCAAAGGATGACTTCCCACTTCCGGTGACAGAGCTGTTGATTGACGCCACGGCTGGGTTCCAAGCCCTCTCTTTCATGGATGGGTATTCCGGGTATAACCAGATCCGGATGGCCCCCGAAGATGAGGAGTCCACTGCCTTCAGGGCTCCCCAGGGTACCTTTTGCTACCGGGTAATGCCATTCGGTTTGAAAAATGCAGGTGCCACTTATCAGAGGGCCATGCATCGCATATTCAAACCGATCCTCGGGACATTGGTGGAGTGCTACGTGGATGACCTTGTAGTCAAATCATATCAGCGCCAAGACCATCTCAAAGACCTTGAGAAAGTGTTCGGTTTCCTCCGTTCCCGTCACCTGAAGATGAACTCACTGAAGTGTGCCTTCGGAGTCACCTCCGGGAAGTTTCTGGGCTTTTTTGTCAGATACCGAGGTATCGAGATCGACCAGGAGAAAATCAAGGCCATCAGCCAAATGCCTCCCCCGAGCAACATTCGGGAGCTTCGAGGCCTGCAAGGCCACTTAGCCTATATACGCCGATTCATTGCGAACCTGGCAGGCAAGTGTAAGCCCTTTTCTCGACTCATGAAGAAAGGCGCCGCCTACGAATGGGATGAGGAGTGTCGGATCGCCTTCGAGGAAATCAAGCAGTACCTGCTCCAACCTCCGGTCTTGATGCCACCCGTCTCTGGAAAGCCGCTGGTCCTTTACGTGTCCGCCCTGGAGAGATCCCTCGGCGCGCTGCTCGCCCAGAAGAATAACGAGGGCACTGAGAACAGTCTCTACTATCTCAGTCGCATGCTTCTCGATATGGAGGTCAGATATTCCCTTATCGAAAAGAGCTGCCTTGCGCTCGTCTTCGCCGTGCAGAAGTTGCGACACTACCTGCAACACCACAAGGTGCAATTGATCTCTCGGGTGGACCCGCTGAAGTACATCCTAAACCGCCCCATGCTGACCGGCCGGCTAGCACGGTGGGCGGTGATTCTCCAGCAGTTTGACATCAGGTTTGTGCCTCAGAAGGTCGTTAAGGGACAGGCGTTGGCAGACTTTTTAGCTGCCCACCCAACCTCCGCGGATCAATCCCTGGACCTGGATTTCCCCGACGAGACGATCTTCTCGGTCGATCACGCTGTCCCGTGTTGGCAAATGCATTTCGACGGCGCCTCCCGGAGCCCCACTGGTATAAGGCTCAACGACCCCAAGCTCAACAGAGTGGGTCTGGGTATTGTTTTCATTACCCCGGTGCAAGCCGTCCTGCCGTACTCCTTCCTGTGGTCAGAAGGTTGTACGAACAACGAGGCAGAGTACCAAGCTCTCATCACCGGCCTCGAATTGGCCCTTGAGATCCATGTACCCCATCTACATGTGAAGAGAGATTCTGAGCTGGTAATCAAACAGGTTAATGGAGACTACGTCGTCAGGAAGCCAGAGCTTGCACCGTTGCTGGAGTACACCCTCCTCCTAATGGCCCAGTTCTCTTCTCGGCCAGAGGTTACCCATGTCCCGCGGTCGCAGAACGGCCAAGCGGACGCCCTAGCTGGTTTAGCCGCATCGCTCGCAGAACCCGAGCAAGATGATTTGGTCATACACGTGGCCCACCGTAGAGTCATTGCTCCCATCACCCAAGAGGACCGTGATAGCCTAAGGGTAAGTCATCTCACCGCCGGACCCTCCGTATCGGGAGTCCCGGGTTCGTCAGACGCAGTGGTTGAAACGACCCCCGATTGGAGAGCACCTTTTGTCGATTATCTCCAAAACGGCCAGCTCCCGGACAACCGGGCCGAGCGCGAGCGAATCCGACGCCGCGCACTTCAATTTACCCTCCAGAGCGGCCCCAGTCTTGAGAAGACCCTCTATAAATGGAGTTTTGATGGTGTCCTCCTTCGTTGCATCCAAGGAGTAGAGATACCTCAAGTTATGCAAGAGGTTCACACCGGTTCCTGTGGCGCCCATCAAGCTGGGCCGAAGCTGTCCCATCAAATCCGGAGGCTAGGGTACTTCTGGCCCTCCATGATCCACGATTGTATTGGATACACCAAGAGATGCCACGCGTGCCAAGTGCACGCCAACTTCTTGCATCGGCCGCCAGAACCCCTCCACCCCACCAAGTACTCTTGGCCATTTGCGGTATGGGGACTCGATGTAGTGGGACCATACCCGCCGGCAACAGCCCGCCAGTGTAGGTTCATCCTGACTGCTACAGATTTCTTCTCCAAGTGGGCAGAAGCAGTTCCGCTCAAAGAGGTCAAGGCCCGTTCCGTCGTCGACTTTGTGAGTTCCAACATCATCCACCGGTTTGGGGTCCCTCACGCCGTCCTCACTGACAACGGCACCAACTTCCGAGCAGCATAATTGAAGAAATTGTACGCTATGTACGATATCCGGTCAAACCATACCTCCCGCTACCACGCATAGGTGAATGGACAGATCGAGGCATTCAACAAGACCCTCTCTAACATTCTGCAGAAGATGGTTGGTCAGAACAAGAAGAGTTGGCCGGACAAGCTCCCCAACGCCCTTTGGGCTTACCGGACGACGACTCGCAACTCTACCCAGGTGACCCCATATTCCCTGGTGTATGGAGCTGAGGCCGTCCTACCCATTGAGATCCAGCTGCCGTCACTACGCACGACAGTTTATGATCACCAGACATCAGATGAGGTAGTCGAGATCCGTCTAGCTGAGTTAGAGGCACTGGACGAGAACCGGCTTCGTGCCCTGCACAATCTGGAAAGGCATCAGGACAAGATGGCAAGAGATTTCGACAAGAAGGTTCGTCTCCGCTCTTTTCTACAGGGTGACCTGGTGCTGGCCCTGCGAGCGCCAATGATTCCCGGAAGGAAACCGCCCAAGTTAGAACCCAAATGGGAAGGGCCTTATATCATCCATAAGGTTTACCCCAATGGAGCATATTCCTTGGTGACCACAGATGGAGAGCGTGTAACCCCTCCCACCAATGCCAGATTCCTCAAGCGATACTTTGCCTAGGGCAAAGATGGTCCTGCATGACCTTAAACTGCGAGAGGGTCCTGCATGACATTAAACTGCATTGGTCCTGCACGACCCTAAACTGCGACTTGGTCCCGCATGACCTTAAACTGTATCTCCGTCCTCACTGCAAGACGTTAAACTGCAAGTCAGTCAGTTCTTCCTGACCCAGGCTCAGCCTCAGGCCCCTCGGCCTCATTGGGCCCCTGGCCCCGTCTCCACCGAGGTCTGGCCCCAGGCCCCCCTCGTTTCTCTCCAACTTACCCTCTTACGGGATCGTACGGTATAGTGTAGGACTACGTTCTCACGTTGGGATCATGTACCATGCCGCACACATCCCCGAACGAGATGCCCCTCGTCCCGAATGACGTTAAACTGCATGTCAAGAACTACGTACGGCTTGATTCCCATCTTCATGGGATACGTAGGAACGCTCGGACGCCTTGTCTTGAGCCCAGCCCCGAGCTTCTTTCTTCCACTATTCCCCCTGGGAATGGTCTCCTTGGAGGATCTTTGTGTAGCAGGGCATCGGCTTTCTTGGCCCCGCTCATGCAACCCCACTCACGCAAAGATTGTAATGGTCGCACCATGCGCCCACTCCCGTTCTTCTACCCTCCCACGTCCTCACCGCATGACGCTAAACTGCATGGCCTTCAAGAACTACGTATGGCTTGATTCTCATCCTTATGAGATACGTAGGAACGCCCGGACATTTCGTCCGTTGGCCCAGCCCAAAAGCCAAAATCTTCCCCTCGGGTCAAGACACGGCAGGGTGCACATTTTTGCCCCGACCCACGTCGAGCAAGCCTCGACCCGGCTGCACATTCCCCCCTAGAGGTGTTTGCCCCTTTCGTGGATGAATTCACACCCGGAGGGGCCCCCAAGAACGGCCTGGATACAAAGCCCAAGGGCTCTCCTACTAATCTGGGCCAACGCCCCGAGGGTTTTCTCAAGCAACAAATCGAAACAAGTCTCGCATTGCGAATTTGGTCAGCGGTCGACGCTCATTTGTTGCCCCCATGCGGGTCACCATGGGAACGCTGTGTTTCGAATATGGTCAACAGTGATTCATTCTGCCCCATCCTGAGGTGACAAACTTCCCCAGGTGGTGCCAGTGATCGGGCCCACAGCCCAGGATTCCTCACCCGGAGCGTACGGTGTGGTGTAGGACTACATCCTCATTCACGTCGGGATCATGTACCATGTCGTACGACTCCCCTTCTGAGGATCAGCCCCAGGCCCCTCGTCCTTTCCAGGCCGCGGCCCAGGACCTATCTTATAGGATTGTACGGCATGACGTAGGGCTATGTCCTCATTAACGTCGGTTTTTCGCCACACTGTACACCTTGCTTAGGGATATGTTATTCCCCTCCTCGTCCGGTATGACGTTAAACTACATTTCAAGAACTACGTGTGGCTTGATTCCCATCCTGATGGGATACGTAGGACCACCTGGATGTCCAAGATCCGGGTCCAGCCCCATTCCTCGGGAATCCTCATCCCATCTTGGCCCCCTGGCCTATCCTTCCTCCATGAGGGGATCATGTGGTGCGGTGTGGGATTATGTCCTCATTCACGACAGTCTCGTGATGACCATGCCATGCTCCCACCCCCTGCTGATTTGTTTCGTCGACCCCTCTTTTTCGGCGGTTCTCCAATATGCTTAAGAGTACTCTGGTTCACTACCTGGAATGCCAAGCTTTACTCGGATATGTCCGCACCCGCTTTCCAGGCTTTGCGTATCCCCGCATCAGGGCTTTCACCATCTTTCACACCCGGAGGGACTCCCAAGAACGGCCTGGATACAAAGCCCAAGGGCTCTCCTACCGATACAGGCCAACGCCCCCCAGGGTTTCGGACGACAAATCGATAAAATCCCGCGTTGCGAATATGGTCAGCGGTCGATGCTCGTTTGTTGCTCCCACCTCAGGCTAACGCGATAAAGACGCTGTGTTTCCTTCATGGATAACAGTTTTACTCTGTCGTCATGCCAACCCGTTAAGCCCAGATGCCGGGTACACAATTCACACCCTTCGTCACTTCATCGTGTCCAAGTAGAGTCTCGGGATTCTTGGTACTTTTCCTCCGTGCACGTCAGCGCATTGGGAGAACAAGCTGCATCAAGGGCGTCCTTCGAAACTCTCTGCTGACTCCCCTTAAATGGATGCCCCAAGTGTTGCAATGAGGGTCCCCCCCTTGTTTCCCACACCGAGTTTATCTCACGTGGGCTTAGGGATTGGGCTGACACCTGTGCTTACTTGGGAGTTGTCATCACCCACGGTCCGAGCTCTAAGACCATAAACTAAGACTCTCATCTGGAACCACGTTCAAGACCCCTTGTCTTTGGACCCAGCTTGATTTCAGCAAATTTACCTCTCTAATCTTCTCTTCAGGACCCTGATCACGGGACTGCGTGGCGCAGTGTAGGACTACGTCCTCATTCACGTTGGGTTTGCAACAACTGCACCACGCACGCCCCCATTCTGAGGTTCAGTCCTCCTATCTTCTATCCTGCATGACATTAAAAGGCACCTTTCAGAACTACGTGTGGCTTGATTCCCATCCTAATGGGATACGTAGGACCACCTGAATGTCTAAGATTCGGGTCCAGCCCCACCTCTGGGAGATCTCCTGATTTCCCGGTCACCTAGGCCACATGGTCCATCCCTCTCCAGCGGGGGATGTGCAGGTATAATACAAGGTTTTGGGCATCATGCCCCCCTTCCCCTGTGGATCTGCCATCTCTCGATCACCCTCAAGGTTGAGTCCCTTGGCTCCCTGTAGTGGTTCACCCATGTATTGAGAGTACTCTGGTCTAGCACCAAGAGTGTCAGATTCAACTTGGTCAAGTTCCTCCCACTTGTCAAGCTTCATGTTCCCCTCTATTCGGGCTTCCATCATCTTTCACACCCAGAGGGACCCCCAAGAACGGCCTGGATACTACGCCCAAGGGCTCTCCTACCGATACGGGCCAATGCCCTCCAGGGTTACGGACGACAAATCGATAAAATCCCGTGTTGCGAATATGGTCAGCGGTCGATGCTCGTTTTTATTAGTCCTCATTTCAGGCTAACGCGACAGGATGCTGTGTTGCGAACATGGTCAACAGTAATCCCCTGTCGTCACGCCAGCCCCTTCAGTCCTTGAATGTTGGTTGCATGATTCACATCATTTTCCACCCCATCATGTCCAGGTGGAATCTCGACACTATTGGCGATATCCCTCAGTGCACCTTTGCATGCTAGGGGGACAAAGCTGCAACCTGGCGTCCTTTGGGACTCCCATGGTCCGAGATCTAAGACCATAAACTAAGACCCATTCGGGACTACGTTCAAATTCCCATCCTCATGGGACACGTAGGACCGCCCAGACGCCCTGTCTCCGGGTACAACCCATTCAGGAAGCCAGTCTCTCTCCCTGTTTCGCCTCCGGATGGCGTACGATTTGATGTGGGATCATGTCTCCGTCAATTGTGTTTTATAACACTACGCACATTTCCCTCCTAGCATCGTCTCTGCTACGTCTGCGCTGCGTGACAATAAAATGCACGCTTGGTCCTATCATACGACCCTAAACTATGACATTATCGTCCGGGCCGCACGACGAAAAACGGCACCGCACTGTGGTGACCTCGCTGTAGAGGACATCACGTTGGGTACTGGCCACGCGCCATGCCATTTGTCAACGCCCACCACGGCTTGATTCTTGTGGCGACATCACGACCTATAGTTCTAGGCCTGTCGCTTCACAAAAAAAACCCATTCACCTCAAAGAACAAACAAGATACATCAAATTCCGCTTCTTTTAGTGCAAGGGCCACGTCCGCACTTCCCCTTTCCCCTGGCATTGGTACCTTACCCTGCCACCTTCCAGAACTACGTATGGATTGATTCTCATCCTCATGAGATACGTAGGAGCGCCCGTGTATTTCCCCGCGGGCCCAGCCTAACCCTTGAGTTCGGTCCCTCGACTCGAGCTCATTCACGTCAGGTTGTGATGTCATGCGTCCCCTGATCCCTTTTTCCAATCCATGGTCCGAGTCCTATGACCCTAAACTAAGATCTCCCCAAGGGAAAGGAATCTGCTCCCTCTCTCTAATACGTTTCGTTGACGTATTCGGATGTGTTTTGACAGAAAGCCCGAAGCATGGGATTTTCACAGGGACATTCCCCTCATCTCATGACCAAGCTTCGTGAGCTCGCTATTTGGATCCTCATCCTCTTCCACATCCAAAGGGACCCTCGGACGACGTGGATTCTAAGCTTAAGGGCTCTCCATGAATGCTGGACCTAAGGGCCCTACAATCGTTTCGGGCCAACGTCCCTGCGGATATTCGACAACATTTGTGACACGGTCCCGTGTTTCGAACATGGTCAACGGTCGACCCTCATTTGTTTGTCCCCATTTCAGGCTAACGCGATAGGATGCTGTGTTGCGAATATGGTCAGCAGTAGTCCTCCATCGCCACGCCGTCACCATCGCGATCCGAATCTCGAGCGTCATGATTCACACATTTCCACTCCCTCATGTTCAAGTGGAACTCCACCATACTTGGCTCTTTCTCTTCGCGCATCTAGGTGCGCTGAATGATCGTGTTAGTGTCATTGGGCCGGTAGTCACCGAGCATCCCTTTGCCCCAACCTGCCCCTCTCTGCGTCGGTAAATTCCCACCACTACTACTTGTTTCCCACACCGAGCACGACTCACGTGGGCTTAGTAGTTTTGGCTGGATGTGTACCGACACGGTTAGGCTGCTCCTCGTCCAATACGACGTTAAATTGCGCTTCCAGAACTACGTGCGGCTTGATTCCCATCATCACGTGGGATACGTAGAGACGCCCAGGCATTTCGCCTAGGGTTCAGCCCCAGGAATCACAAAATCCTGTTCCTCCCCATTTCCAGCCCTCTGGCCTGACCCCTCGGGGAGAACTATGTAGCTACAATTTTACCCTGAACAAGTTCAGGATGCCCCAAGATCCCATTGGGAAGCGATAGATCCCCTCGCCAGAGAGGCCCTGTCCCAAGAAGGAATGATCCGTGATCAGGTCGATGTGCCCATCTGGCGTACTCCCTCCGCGGTGGTGCAATTACCGAGGTGTTGGATTCTGTTTGAACAAGCCACCACTCCATGTTCCACGCTTTGCGTGTCCCTTATTTGGACTCTCGTCCTCTTTCATGTCTGGAAGGACCCCCTAACAGTATGGATGTCCGACCTATGGTCCACCAACTGTCTTGGGCCAACGCCCTGAAAGATTGATCGACAACAAATTGATAAAATCCCGCGTTGCGAATATGGTCAGCGGTCGATGCTCATTTGTGTCCCCATTTCAAGCTAACGCAGTAAGGATACCGTTTGTCCGCCACGGTTAGCAGTTGTCCTTTATTGTCACGCCATCCCCGCAGTGTTCCGAATTCGGGCATCGTGATTCACACTCCCCATTTTCATCTGTTTGAACCGATTCCAGCGCCCTTGGCATTGCCATGTCCGTGCATAAGAGCAAGTTGAAGAAACAGTGGTTCGGCTACCTTGGAAGTTCCTCCTCCGATCAAGCCTTCCCCATCTTTCGGGAATCTGGACTGGTTTGAGGGAATTGTCGTCAAACGTCCTGCAAACATTGCAGGGATGCAACAAGGCAATTCAACAGTGGAAATCGTGCGTGCTACGGAACTCAGAACAAAGGAGAAAGAAAGAGTTGGAGCACAAAAGTGTTAATAAAAGATTCTTTCGAGTTCGCTACAATACTCGGGGGTTGACTTCCCCCATGGACGGGTTGACTCCGTCAAAAGAGCATTGCAGTTCCGCCACCCGTTGACTTGCGGCGTCCAGAGCCTGTTGCCGCTGATTTAACTCCCGCTCCTCTTCAGCAGCGGCGGGGCGTAATCCGTCGACCCTGGCCCGAGCCCTTTCCACCTCGGCCTGGATGACAACCATCCTTCCAGAGGTCTTCTCCATATGCTCCTCAGCCTCTGCCAGCTGGGCCTTCAATCGTAAGACCAGCTCAGACTGTGCATCGCGAGTGGCCGAAAGCTCGTTGGCCCGGATCTGCATCTGTTGGACCTCACCTTCAGCCTCCTGGAGCTTCCTGATGCTGGTCGCCTTCCTCCGCTGCCATCCCACGCTCAGCCCACGATCATGCTCCCGGATCTTCTCAGCCATGAGGTCTCGGATGAGCGCGTGAGGGCGTTGGGCATCCACTCCCCCGGCACACAGTTCGCGCAACCGCGAGCGGAGCCTATCCATGTCGGCCAGCCATTGCGCTTGGGGAGTGTCCCTGATAAAGCGCGTGATCAGCTTCCACGACCGGCGGCGGACTATGCTGTTGTCTTCCTCATCAGAGGCTGTTTCGTCCCAATCCGCGCGGTCAGCGGGCTCGTACACAGGATATGCCTGCAGGAATTCCTCAGTGGGATCCGCATCTGGTGTTGAGTCTGGTACGACACCTGACGCCGGCACAGGCACGACAGGACTGGGACTGACCGGTTGATCCTCTTCCTCGGTGTCCACCTCGATGACTTCAGGTATGACCCTGCTGGTGGTCCCGCCAGTGATGGTGTGCACCGCAGCTTGAGGAGGTGAAGGGACTATCGACACCATCACCGGCATGCCCCTGGGGGGGACGCCGCCAGACATCCCAACCAGCCTAGCTGCAGCAGCCCACGCCAGTTGGAGAACTGTATGACAGAAATAGACATAAACGTTAGTTGGCATGGCCCACGTGTGGCGACGCGGAGGCCGGTGAAAGAGACTTACGAAGATTGACCTCCGAGCGCTGCTCCCGGACCGGTACTGATGGGACTCCAAGACGAGGCCCCCCGTATACTGTTGGAAGGGCTGGAGAGTCCAGAGGAGCCATCTTAGACAACCTGGTCCCACCAGATGCAGAACTGGACGCAGCCATAGGTGCGGGTTCTGAAGGTCCCGCATCGTCACCCACCAAGGAGCGAGAACGAGGCCTACGAACAAGTTCCTCCTGCATGACCCAAACATTGGTAAGAAGTCCGTAGGGATTCAAAAACAGATTGTAAGAAGAGAAGTTCGGAATGTTACCTCGAGAGCCTCCGCGAAGTCGTCGGATTCTGAGCTTCGGTCTCCGACCTCGCCCTCCTCCAACGGGCTCCCTCCTCCAGCCTCGTCCCCCTGAGAAGAATCCCCTGATTCCTCCAGCAAGGGGAAGCGCCCCCTCAGATCGGCAGCCGATAACTGTGGGGGCACCGTCTGATTCAACAGTACCCTCACCCGATCTGTCATTGGGCGAGGAACACCGCTGGAGTGGACGTAATCCTCCAGCTCGTTCAAGTATTGCTCCGCCTCCGCCGGAGACACCGTGAATCCAGCCCGAACTGGGCCTATGCCTGGCAGTTTCATCCCGAGGCGGTTCAGGTGGTCCCACATCTCTGTTGAGCTGAGGAATTGCCGGTTGACGTCCCAGACATCCCAAGCTTCCGGAAAG
Organism: Viscum album; assembly: GCA_963277665.1. Taxonomy (NCBI): domain Eukaryota; kingdom Viridiplantae; phylum Streptophyta; class Magnoliopsida; order Santalales; family Viscaceae; genus Viscum; species Viscum album. The sequence goes on from OY728132.1 coordinate 1,716,246,934, forward strand.
ACAGCATCTTCTGCCATGTCAATGTGACACAGCCGCTTCCCCGGAGCCTGAGCGGACACCCGACGGAATCCCCTCGGTGGACGCCCCTCCGGATGACCCTGCTCTCCCGGAACCATCGGATCCGTCGCTGCTGCCATACCCTCGGCCGGTGCGGGTCTCTCTGCCATGGCAGCCCCGCTGCCACGGGCGGCCCTAGCTGCCCTCCGACCCCGACCTCGAGATAAAGGAGGCCCACCGTCACCAACCCGGATCGTTGGCTGCTTCAGCATCTCCCCAGGATAAGCGGCCTCCCAGCTAATGGCGTACTCCTTCACTAAGCCGAAGGCGGCGGTGGATGGAGGCAATGTGATCTGCATCATTCCATCCTGACGTGTGAACATGAGCCACAGCTGCCTCATCACACACGGGTGATCCTCGTGACGCACCTCCCAGTATACCTGCGGGGTCAGCCGCTAGAGGCACCGGAACTGCCTCGCAAAACGGTGTGGGGTGTACGGTTCACAGATCGGCTCACGATCTATCCGAGCCACCAAAACTCCACCTCGGAAGGCCAGGAGGTAAGCCCGATGCTCTTCCGTTCCCCGTCCATCATCAGTAAGCCTCCCCGTCGGCAGTGGAAAGGGATGAAAGTTGAACTCGTCCGCCCTCCACACTCTATTCAACACCATCGGAACGGCCAGTTTGAATGGGAAGCTCCCAACTGCGTTTAGAATGGAAGGGCGAAAGTCAGATCCCGGCGGCGAAATGGGGTTTGGATACTCGTAAATCCCCCTGATGTGCACCGCGATCCACCCATACAGGAGGTGGAAGGGCCCGCATATTCTTGGCGGCTTCTTGCCCTCGCTGATACGTCGCAGCATTCTGTATAACTTGGCGAGCATCGGGATCCCCAGGTTGATCCGCTGCCCCATGGCCAGCATCGATGCCATGATGAAAGAGCTGGGCCGTACCCCCATGCTTGTATCTCTCACCGGCAGGATCCACCCCACAGATAAGAGCCGCGATAAACGCCGCCAGCCTGACTATTGGCTGTTGCTCGGTGCTGACGCTGAAACCCCAAGTCTTCCATTGGATGTCCTTCAAAACCCGCCAATACGAGTGCCCCTTACCCCGCTGGGCTGCCCTCGGACAAGTTCGAGGCCTTGGAGGGAACTCTCGATTCTCTGGAAAGATCAGGAAGCACTTGAACCACCTCTTGAAGTGGACGTCCCTCACAGCCTCCTTGTCCTCTCCAGGGACAAGCGCCATCAGCGCTGACGCCAGCCGTGGCATTTCCTCAGCATCCCCCCACGCACTGATGACGGGGAGGAACTCGTCGTACATGGCCCCCAAGATCGGGACCCCAGAAACCTGGTGGACATCCCACAGGCTGATGCCCACCTCCCCGTGATGCAGATGAAAAGTGTTGGTCCTGGACGACCATCTACTCAGCAGTTCCGGCATCAGCTTCTTTGGCTGGTGAATGTGGAACTGGGAGGCCCATGCCGCCTCGTACAATCCCACTCTCCTCAGCTCAGCCTAGAACTCCTCGCATGAGGTGCCTACCCAGTAGGCCCAGGCCCAGTCGTCGGTAAAATTGCCACCCTGGCGCAGGTCCCACTCATCGGACCATCCCTTCTTCGGATCCTGCAGAGCCGCCTTCAGCATGGTGCGGTAGAGAGGAGGGGACGTCTCCGGTTGCAGTGGCCTCCCGTCAATGTCGTTCACATGATTGTAGAGACAATCGGCGGTGACGGGAGTGGAATCCTCCCGCGCGTGACCATCGGCCGCCCTGAACCATTGGTGTTGGCACGGTGTGCTCCCGAACCAACAAGCTGGTTCATCCCTTCCCGCCTCAGGGATGAAGACGTCATCCCTCAGCCCGAAGCCGTACAACGGCAGCTTTTTGCACTGTGGATAATCCTTCTGACCTTCCGACAGCAGATCTGTCAGAGAAGTGTGGTCTGAATGGCTGCGAACCATTTCCCCCAAGCCTGGACGGTTGGCCATCTCATCCCGGCGAGCAGCATCTGCGAGCACTCCCAGCACAGCTTCTTGATGGGCCATCATTAATGTCGACCCTTAGAAAAGTTTTTTCTCCCTGGATCGCGAAGCTCGGCCGCGAAGCTCGACCGCGAAGTCGGATCGCGAAGATCGGTCGTGAGAAGAAGCCGCGAAGTCTGGCCAAGGCAGACAGAGGTTCGCTTGGCGCGGACGCGGAGTCGGAGACTCGCGGTTCGCCGCGAAGCTCGATTCGCGGAGTGCTGTCGCGGAGTACGCGGAGCTTCGCCAAATCGAGAGCGCACAAAAAGACAAGACACGTGAAGAGAAAAGAGGGCGGACCCCCTATTTATAGGCGATGACCCCGGAGCATCGCGGCACGCCTCACCCGCGCGAAGCATCGCGGCGCGTCCGGATCCGCGGCCCCGGCGAGCATCGCGGTCCCCCTTCGCGATGACGCATCGCGAACCACCGACAGTTTTTGGCGATTATCCCTCAGACTTCGACCCTTCGCCCTCCGCGGCTCCAAGTCTGAGGGGGGGCATTTGTTGGCGCCAAAAATAGGGCCCGAAAGGAAGGAACGAAAAAGACAGCCGGCGCGCTGCTTCGCGAAGCACAGCCGCGAAGCACAGCCGCGGAGCCCGTCTGCGGAGCCCCGCCGCGAAGTGCCCCAACTTTGGCGGCCCCGTGAAGCTCCGGAGGCGGTAATCCTCCGCGAGCGCGTTTGACGTTCGCGAGCCGCCGCGAAGCTCCGGAGGCGGTGATCCTCCGCGAGCCCTTTTGACGTTCGCGAGCCGCCGCGAGGCCCCGAAGGCGGCGCGCGAGCCCTGCTTCGCGGCGCCCCTTCCCTATAAATACTCGACTCCCCCTGAGTCCCCGGGACGGACAATCCGACCTTTCGGCTTCTCCTCTCCCGAATCGCGAAGCAAGCTTTGCCCCGGGAATCATGAGCTCCGTGAGGTATTTCTACTTCGCGAGACGACTCTGATTTGTTTCGTTCTGAGCCCCTCTTCCGAGAGGGATGCCCTTCGCGAAGCCCAAGGGCGTTCGCAAAGGAAGGGGATTCCCAAGGGAACCCGGGCAGCCGCGGAGAACTCGTGCTTCGCGAAACACCCAACCCATGCTAGTAATCCCTATGCCAAGGCAGGATAACTATGCATCGCGAAGCACGTTTCTTGGCAGGACCCTGCTTCGCGAACCACTCCTTCTTCGCGAGGCAGTGCTCCGCGAACACTGTTCCACTTCGCGAAGCACCTCCCACTCCCACCTATGCCCCATGCTAAGGCCAAGGCACCCCACTTCGCAAAGCACGTTCCTCTGCTTAGCGATTCCTCCTTCCGTGCGACCCTCCAGGTTTGCACGATGTGATTTCAAAGTCCCATGGACAACACCTCCCGTAGCGTTGCTTCGCCCAATGATCCTTCGCATAGGCACGCTAACGGCTATTGCTTCTTCGCATAGCCACGCTAACGTGGACCCCTCGATGGTTCCTCCCTCGACTCCCCTTTGCCTTGGCCTTACTGGTACCTTCCCTTCCCCAAGGACCAGAGGGTACCGGTTATGTAAGCCCTAGGGGTGTGGAGTGAACCCACCTCATCCGAGCTGCAGGACGTTAAACTGCCAAGCACCACGTCCTCAACACATGACGTTAAACTGTGACCCAACCTCGTCTCCCTCACGAAGGGTCCCCCCCAGCTCGAGCATTCATTACACCGCTCGTCTCCACGGGAATGGAACTCTTCCGCACATGGAATGAGATCCTCCTTGTCGGAATGGTGTATGTTCGCAGGGGAAGGGTCGCCTCAGAGCGTAAATCCCTAACCTTTGGTACGGATGATTGCACCCGTGCATCTTGGTACTTCCCCACTACCAAGGTCAGTGGAGGACGTGATAGGGAACGAGGCACCTCCCATCGTCGGACCAAGGTCCATCTTTCCCGCGCTTTGTCGCGCCATGGGCCTCCATCCTGGAGTAAGTCCCAACACCATGGGCCGCCCAACGCGTAAGCCCCTCTTCGCTTCTCACGGACGCACCCTTCGCGAGGTGATCGTCAGGTCCTTGCAATCTCTTGTTTCTCACACCGAGCATGACTCACGTGGGCTTAGAGTGAGCACCGACCCTGGCAAACCCCCCATTTGAACTACGAGGTCTTTGATCCGTGTCAAGGCATGGTACGAAGGAAGCCTCCACGAGGTTCAAGCCCACCCGTCGCTCTTTCACGTCGGGTCCCATTCCAGTCCAGTGGTAAGCCATTGCGACCCCCCATTTGAACTACGAGGTCTTTGATCCGTGTCAAGGCATGGTACGTAGGAAGCCTCCACGAGGTTCAAGCCCACCCGTCGCTCTTTCACGTCGGGTCCCATTCTGGTCCAGTGGTAAGCCATTGCGACCCCCCATTTGAACTACGAGGTCTTTGATCCATGTCAAGGCATGGTACGTAGGAAGCCACCATGAGGTTCAAGCCCACCATCAGTGGACCAAGGTCTACTTTCATTTGAACTACGAGGACTTTGATCCGTGTCAAGGCATGGTACGTAGGAAACCTCCACGAGGTTCAAGCCCACCATTAGCAGACCAAGGTCTGCTTTCACGTCGGTTTACCGACAAACCACCCATCACCCAATTCACGTCGTGTTCTACCTACGTCCAGTATGACGATAAACTACATCCTGGTCTAGTGGTAAGCCATTGTGACCCCCCATCTGAAATATGAGGTCTTTGATCCATGTCAAGGCATGGTACGTAGGAAGCCTCCACGAGGTTCAAGCCCACCAACAGTGGACCAAGGTCTGCTTTCACGTCGGTTTACCGACAAACCCTTTCTGAACTACGAGGTCTTTGATCCATGTCAAGGCATGGTACATAGGAAGCCTCCACGAGGTTCAAACCCACCCGTAGTTTATTCACATCAGGGTTCATTATCGTCCCGCATGACGTTAAACTGTATCATTTGAACTATGAGGACTTTGATCCATGTCAAGGCATGGTACGTAGGAATCCTCCCAGAGGTTCAAGCCCAACTCTCCTCGGACCAAGGTCCAGCTTCACGTCGGTTTACTGGCACCATCCTGAACTACGCAAACTTTGATTCCCTGCCACGGGGATTGTAGAGACCCGAAGCTTGACGTACATGAACATTACATTACTTTTGCGGAATACTTAATACATAACAAAAATACACACACAAGGATCGTAATAGTTTAGTGTCTTTGGAAACTCGGAACGTAATCTTCTAATCCTGGTGAAAGATCTTCAAAATCTCCCACAAAGATCTTCCTTTTTTTTTACCTAAAACCTTTCTTTATATCCTGGGGAAAAGAAAACATAAAAGGGTGAGCTCAAATGCTCAGTAAGGTTAAACAAAAGAAATATCAATCACATAATTTTCATAAGAACATAACATTTTTGGAAATCTTAACCTGCAAAAGAGAGCATAATTTCATAACATGGGATAAATCATAGTAGTGAAAATGAAACCATAACTTAAAACATTACTCATTGTGGCATACACACATAATAATAGAGAATCATTTCTTGTTAGTCAAGACTCATTGCCAAGACTATCTTAGTGGACAAAGTCCCTTTCTGAACCGAGTAATCCTCGTTTCAGTCCTGTTTCACTGAACCGGTATAACCTACCATTCCAGCCATGTCTATATCATGAGATATGAAATCTTTACCCAATGCATTGGAGGGAGATATAGGTCCCACCCATCTCTTAATGAATCCTTTCTTATGTGTGCCACAAAATCATAAATCATACATCATTGCATAACCCATGTAATAAAAATGGGATTCTTAAACAACATGACATCATAAAACCATTCATATAAGATAAAGGAATTCATAAACATAATTCCATCATAAAATAGCCAAATCAATGTAAAAATATGGATAGAAACAGAACCCTTTATTATCTTATATGGAAAATAATTTTGATAAAACACTTGAATTGAATTCTTGAGGAAAATATCCTTTCTTCTTCAAAATCAATTTCTTTTCACAAAACATCATGCAATTTTAAAAGAAAGATATTTTATTGAAAATAGTCATGAAATCTTTTAGAGGAATCTTCATGAAAATAAGGCTTTGTAAAACAGTATAAATCCGTTCGTGCCGTATAAGTTAAAAAAAACATTCTTCGTACTTTTGTCGGAAAAGTCAAAAAGTACCTCATATAAAAACGACAAAAGATTCCTTTCATATCTTTTACTAAAAACTCACCGAAGGGTAAAAATGGATTTAAACAATTGTAGGTATATGGAAATAATATTACATATTGATGAAACATGGATGTGGATGATAAAATACACCCCAGAAAATACTTACGAATAAACAATCTCGGATAAAAATGAGATTGTGATATTTCCCTTACCTTAGGTCCGACTTGCTTTGTAAGTGTCCGAACCTCCTGTATAATGATTTAAATCATGTTATTGACTTATTACAGAATCATATTCATTGTTATGATATCATATATGGTTCACTTATGACATTATATTACCCGTTCTTTTTTAAATTCCATGTTAAAGAAGCGTTTTGGGTAAAATCGTTTCATTTATCGTAGGTGTTTTGACTTGTTGTTCTTGACATCATTATTACTTATATCATGATTTACTTACTTCCAGAATATAAAATATGATTTATATATCATATATATTCAGTATATATATATATATAATAGGTAGATAAATAAAATGAAAAACACCGTTCATGGAGACGGTAGTCCGTACGTACGCATGAACGTTGTTTTCCTTTCCTTATTGTCTTGAAATGGAAGTAAGTAGATGACATACATAGGTATATATATACATAAATCCAGTAGCTTTATAATGTCATATATTTCATTATTATTTCTTATATATACATTATAATCATTCTTAAATGGTTAACATGGAGAATGAATCTCATCGCGTCGTGGAGACGGTATTCCGTACGTACGCACGAGCGATGATATCATTTCTATAAATATTGAATTGAATTGGAGTGGATTATACAACATATCAGAATCAATATGATGTTGTAATAACTATTTATAGTTATTCTTTACACCATTATACCCATCCATGTAAGGTGGTGGTGGAAAATAGATTACACCACGGCGTGGAGACGGTATTCCGTACGTACGCACGCGCGGTGATTTCTTTTTCCGTAGGATGGATAGATGGTGGAATAGGGTTGTTTCATACTTATAATAACATATCAGTATATTAGTGATACTGATGTTATTACTTCATAATGAAACAACCTAAGAAGAAGAAGTGGAAGAAGAAATAAAGATGAAAGAATTGGTAACGGTAATTACCTCTCCTTTGAAGTGCCTCTTTGAGACCTCCTCTTAGGGAACTAAAATTGGTCTTTGAGGAAGACCAGAACCTCTAGGATGTTGCTAGGGAAGTGGAGAGGAGAAATTGGCAGGGGTTGGCCGATCTTGAGTGCTCAAATTGGTGTGAGGAGGAGGGGGAGGAGGTGTCCTTTTATAGGGGAGGAGAGGGGCACCTTAGGAATATCTCAAAATATTATTTTATATTAAAGTCAAAATCGGTTTATAATGGTTCCAAAGGGTCTTATTTCGAAGCTAAAGTGGTGATGGGTCGAAATCCTATCAACCAATAGGATTTAGACAAGTTTGGGGTATTATTTTAACCTTATCAATTAGATTTAACTCTAAGTTAATTAATTTAACTTTTACCGTGTCTTTTTGTTTTCTTTCACTATATGGTTAATACACTTACTATAACATGCCAAACGAACCCCAAATTGTTTATTATTAATATATATATCCTTATCTAAGTCATTTGGCCGAACCATAGATTTTTAGGAATAAAATAACAATTAATAATATAATATTTGATTTAAAAACTATTTTGTGTCAATTTTGACACTATTTGATATATGATTTTTGTGAAAGTCATATCAGAATTATATGTTCGAACCAAGTTGATTAAATCAACACTAATATATCATAGTAACCTAGAAAATTAGTGGAATTCATAAAAAGTCTTAAATTACATTTATTTTGGTATTTATATTATCAATTATGTCAATATTTCATTAATAAGATAATTACTGCATCATTTTTGTGTCATAAATAAATTATATTATTTGATGCCTAAAAATTACAAATAAAATACCATCATGTAGGAAATCGTTTTAGCTTTCTAATGAATATTTATAGTCGAATTTTATCTTATGTATAACCCCATAGTAAAAATGATTTACTTATTAAACTTTGATTTTAACTATTTTAACCCTTCTTTAAATAAATTAATAATAAATGTCCTACTCTAATCCAAGTGGGCCTAAATGGTCATATTTTATTCCTAAGTTTGTTTTTGGTCGAATTACACTTGTCCAATAGAATTAGGACATGTGTTAGGGTAATATTAATATCATATTTACCCTTAGTTACCTTATTTACTATTAACCGTGGTAAAAAAAGTAAAAAGTTACTATTCACCAAAAAATTATTTTCATCTCATTGAACCACATTTTAGTCCTTGATATTAACCGTGTCTCTCGGATTTTCGAAATTCCATTCACAGAAGCGGTAAAATTAAGTTTTATGCAAAATTCAGTTTTTAACCTGCCACTTAGTAGTTTCACTATTCATCAAAAATTGATGTTTTTCAGGACAATGCCAAAATTTCATCCCAAGCTATATTTCATATTCCGAATTCAAAAATGAAGTCTATTTTACCAAATTCATAACATAAAAGTTGCATTAATTAATTTTATAATTAAATCCCGTTGTTAAAACAAATAGCGTGTTTTTAAGAAACAATATCTATCAAAAGATTGACACTTGTTTATGTCTAGTTTAAATGTGAAACTACATCCAATGACCAACATTGTATTAAATTGTAAAAATATATTCTAAATATACTTTAAAACAACTCAAATTAACAATTTATCACTATTAATTATTTCGATTAAAAAAGTTGTTTTTAATTATAATTTAGTAATTTTCACTATTCATCAGAATATGAAAGTTATCCGAAAAGTACCAAAATTTCACCTTAGGCTAAATTCGATACTCCGAATCCAAGAATGAAGTTCATTTTGAAAAATAAGATTTACAGAATTTTTAAAAAGTGGTTATTACTATTCATAACGGCTAGTTTTAATAATATTTTAATAGCACATCGTTGTTTAGTGAAACTCGGTATTGCGTATTACACACGCTATCGAGGAAGGTCGCGATTGCGTGTAATGCAAGGCAAGACAAGGATGCGTGTTGTGCAAGCTCCTTTTGGTGTAGCGTACAACACAAGACATTAATAAAATTAAAAAGAATATATTTTTTTATAAAATCTTGGGCTGTTACATTCTACCCCCCTTAAAATGAATTTCGCCCTCGAAATTCGTCAGGGTTATAAATGGTTTACTATTCGAAAGTTTCTTTAATAGAAACCCACATCGTAAAAAGGAATGTCAAAACCAATCTTTAAAAACAAAAGTATGAAACGTAACGGTTACCCAAATAAACTAATCACTGGGTTTCCACATAGGTGAAAATATGGATATGGAAGAGAAATCTAACCATCATGTTCTGATGGAGAGTGGTAGAGAACATGGCTATGGAAAAGCCAGTAATCACAAATCCATATATTTGTGATGATATAAGGTACCATCTGATTCATCAGGTATAAGATCACTAGGACAACATTTTTGGTTTTCAAGATCATTTCCCCTAAAGTTGAAAATTTGAATTAGAATAAATACTTACTTTATTTTGGTTCAATCTCACTATTGTTCGTGCTTTGAACAATTTCCACTTCATCTCTTAAATAAATGAAGTTGAATTTTTTATTCGTGAAGTGTTAGCAGATCATGTGATAGAATGACAGGTCATTCCATCTGTCTCAAACAAAAGGTTAGCAAAACTTATATACATAAGTCGATCTATAGTGAGATTAATCATATATGGTTCCTAAAATGGACTTATACTTCATATATCATACTGCTTAATATAATAAAACTAGTTTCTACTAAACAGGGACTTCCTGTAGGTCAGTGGTAGGCGATAAAGGCCAGTCGCACTTCGGTTGTGGGTTCGATTCCTACAGCCTTGTCCGAAGCGATGGGCTGTCGCCCGTCCTGCAGGTTGTCCCTTTTTATAAAACTATATTACTATAAAATCCCATCAATAATATCGAAAAAACTTCTATCCTTAAACAATACTAACTTACGTCCAACACAATCCATTCCAATCTTTAGGCTTATCCATAATACGGCAGTCCACTCTCATAACATAGTGAAAACAATTACCAGAGATTTAATATCATCGTTGATCCCCATATATCATAAGATATGTTTTGTTGGTCACATTCCAAACATTCAAAGTCCTTAATCATGTATTCTCTTGAATACCTTAGTGAAAAAAGTTAACACTTTCCACATACCAAAATCCTCAAAATTCTATATACTCAAACCATGATATCACTTAGTCCTTATATTAATCATGAGCTCATGAATACTATTAAACATTTCATTTTCTCGTCTTCATTATGCGCATATCATCTTATTTCCAAAAAATATCTCAATCACTTTGAATACCACATCAATAAATATTGCAATACTCAATGATACAACATTATTTTGGAATCCCATTACATAAACACTTAATCATTCCACCACATCGTTGTCATATTCAACATTGCCAATAGTGATCGCATGTGATTTCCCTTTGTCCTTTGCCTTCAGTGGTTGCTCATGTTGATCATCACTAATCCTTGGATTAGGGCAATTATTAGCATAATGCCCCATTTCCTTGCACTTGAAGCATTGAAGTGTTGGCGGTGCGTTCTCTGCAGTGTTTGCTTTATTCACATCATTAGAAACCCTTTTTCCATTACTTCGACACTCAGCTACTCGATGACCTTCTTTTCCACACTTAAAACATTTTCTAGTCCCTTTTAGACAATCTCCACCATGCTTCTTTCCACACTTTGTGCATAAGGAAACATTCATCTTCTTTTCACCATTATTCTGAGATTTCTCCTTGAACTCCATCTTTCGTTTCTTGTCAAAACCATGAGATGGATATGTAACACCAACTTCCATTTCTACCTTGATAGCACAACGCACAATTTCTTCATAGCTACTGAAGTCTCTTATAGCTAATGCCCTTCGAAGACTTGGTTTTAAGCCACTGAAAAATCGATCAACTTTACTTTCAGGTTGGATGATAATTCCAGAAGCATACCTTGCAAGTCTTGTAAAATTTGCTTCATAGGTACCAACAGATTCATCATCCCTTTGCTTCAGTTCAAGAAACTCTTTCTCCATCTTTGTTCGAAGAATACGAGGGAAGTACTTACTGAAAAACAAGTTCTTGAACTCGTCCCATTCCATGGACTCAATTTCATCTCTTGGCCTCGTATTCTTGATAAGATTCCACCATTGATCAGCTTCACCTTCCAAACGATATACTGCTAAGATGACTTTATCATGTTCAGAACATTGAAGAACTGAAAATATCTTTTCAGTAGTACTGATCCATTGTTCAGCCACAAGTGGATCAGAAGACCCACTGAAAGGAGGTGGACGTTGCCTCATGAAGGACTCAATAGAATATTGTTCCCTTCTCTGCTCATTTGGAAGTCCAGAATGATTCATAGCTTGTGTAAGTATAGCAATAAGATTTTGCACTCCATCTCCCATAACATTTGTTTGTTCAGGAGGGCAATCATTGCATTGTCCATTGCATTGATCAACACGGTTCCTTCGGGTTCCAGCCATCGTCTAAAACCCAAAAAGAATAGTGTGAGAGGCAAAAATCATGCTAGGGAAAACAACATAATAAAGGGGGAGTACCTTCAATATCTAACATCTTAGGTTTAATTCTATGATCGTTAGCGTAGTTCTAGTACTATAACTTATATGTCTACTTAACCTTAGGGACATCCCTAGACATACCGTAGAAATATCTCTAGGGATCTCACTAACGTTTTCGCATCCTAGTTTCCAAAGGTTGACTAAACCTTTCCTCTGATACCAACTGTAGAGACCCGAATCTTGACGTACATGGACTTTACATTACTTTTGCGGAATACTTAATACATAACAAAAATACACACACAAGGATCGTAATAGTTTAGTGTCTTTGGAAACTCGGAACGTAATCTTCTAATCCTGGTGAAAGATCTTCAAAATCTCCCACAAAGATCTTCCTTTTTTTTTACCTAAAACCTTTCTTTATATCCTGGGGAAAAGAAAACATAAAAGGGTGAGCTCAAATGCTCAGTAAGGGTAAACAAAAGAAATATCAATCACATAATTTTCATAAGAACATAACATTTTTGGAAATCTTAACCTGCAAAAGAGAGCATAATTTCATAACATGGGATAAATCATAGTAGTGAAAATGAAACCATAACTTAAAACATTACTCATTGTGGCATACACACATAATCATAGAGAATCATTTCTTGTTAGTCAAGACTCATTGCCAAGACTATCTTAGTGGACAAAGTCCCTTTCTGAACCGAGTAATCCTCGTTTCAGTCTCGTTTCACTGAACCGGTATAACCTACCATTCCAGCCATGTCTATCTCATGAGATATGAAATCTTTACCCAATGCATTGGAGGGAGATATAGGTCCCACCCATCTCTTAATGAATCCTTTCTTATGTGTGCCACAAAATCATAAATCATACATCATTGCATAACCCATGTAATAAAAATGGGATTCTTAAACAACATGACATCATAAAACCATTCATATAAGATAAAGGAATTCATAAACATAATTCCATCATAAAATAGCCAAATCAATGTAAAAATATGGATAGAAACAGAACCCTTTATTATCTTATATGGAAAATAATTTTGATAAAACACTTGAATTGAATTCTTGAGGAAAATATCCTTTCTTCTTCAAAATCAATTTCTTTTCACAAAACATCATGCAATTTTAAAAGAAAGATATTTTATTGAAAATATTCATGAAATCTTTTAGAGGAAGCTTCATGAAAATAAGGCTTTGTAAAACAGTATAAATCCGTTCGTGCCGTATAAGTTAAAAAAAAACATTCTTCGTACTTTTGTCGGAAAAGTCAAAAAGTACCTCGTATAAAAACGACAAAAGATTCCTTTCATATCTTTTACTAAAAACTCACCGAAGGGTAAAAATGGATTTAAACAATTGTAGGTAGATGGAAATAATATTACATATTGATGAAACATGGATGTGGATGATAAAATACACCCCAGAAAATACTTACGAATAAACAATCTCGGATAAAAATGAGATTGTGATATTTCCCTTACCTTAGGTCCGACTTGCTTTGTAAGTGTCCGAACCTCCTGTATAATGATTTAAATCATGTTATTGACTTATTACAGATTCATATTCATTGTTATGATATCATATATGGTTCACTTATGACATTATATTACCCGTTCTTTTTTAAATTCCATGTTAAAGAAGCGTTTTGGGTAAAATCGTTTCATTTATCGTAGGTGTTTTGACTTGTTGTTCTTGACATCATTATTAATTATATCATGATTTACTTACTTCCAGAATATAAAATATGATTTATATATCATATATATTCAGTATATATATATATATAATAGGTAGATAAATAAAATGAAAAACACCGTTCATGGAGACGGTAGTCCGTACGTACGCATGAACGTTGTTTTCCTTTCCTTATTGTCTTGAAATGGAAGTAAGTAGATGACATACATAGGTATATATATACATAAATCCAGTAGCTTTATAATGTCATATATTTCATTATTATTTCTTATATATACATTATAATCATTCTTAAATGGTTAACATGGAGAATGAATCTCATCGCGTCGTGGAGACGGTATTCCGTACGTACGCACGAGCGATGATATCATTTCTATAAATATTGAATTGAATTGGAGTGGATTATACAATATATCAGAATCAATATGATGTTGTAATAACTATTTATAGTTATTCTTTACACCATTATACCCATCCATGTAAGGTGGTGGTGGAAAATAGATTACACCACGGCGTGGAGACGGTATTCCGTACGTACGCACGCGCGGTGATTTCTTTTTCCGTAGGATGGATAGATGGTGGAATAGGGTTGTTTCATACTTATAATAACATATCAGTATATGAGTGATACTGATGTTATTACTTCATAATGAAACAACCTAAGAAGAAGAAGTGGAAGAAGAAATAAAGATGAAAGAATTGGTAACGGTAATTACCTCTCCTTTGAAGTGCCTCTTTGAGACCTCCTCTTAGGGAACTAAAATTGGTCTTTGAGGAAGACCAGAACCTCTAGGATGTTGCTAGGGAAGTGGAGAGGAGAAATTGGCAGGGGTTGGCCGAGCTTGAGTGCTCAAATTGGTGTGAGGAGGAGGGGGAGGAGGTGTCCTTTTATAGGGGAGGAGAGGGGCACCTTAGGAATATCTCAAAATATTATTTTATATTAAAGTCAAAATCGGTTTATAATGGTTCCAAAGGGTCTTATTTCGAAGCTAAAGTGGGGATGGGTCGAAAACCTATCAACCAATAGGATTTAGACAAGTTTGGGGTTTTATTTTAACCTTATCAATTAGATTTAACTCTAAGTTAATTAATTTAACTTTTACCGTGTCTTTTTGTTTTCTTTCACTATATGGTTAATACACTTACTATAACATGCCAAAAGAACCCCAAATTGTTTATTATTAATATATATATCCTTATCTAAGTCATTTGGCCGAACCTTAGATTTTTAGGAATAAAATAACAATTAATAATATAATATTTGATTTAAAAACTATTTTGTGTCAATTTTGACACTATTTGATATATGATTTTTGTGAAAGTCATATCAGAATTATATGTTCGAACCAAGTTGATTAAATCAACACTAATATATCATAGTAACCTAGAAAATTAGTGGAATTCATAAAAAGTCTTAAATTACATTTATTTTGGTATTTATATTATCAATTATGTCAATATTTCATTAATAAGATAATTACTGCATCATTTTTGTGTCATAAATAAATTATATTATTTGATGCCTAAAAATTACAAATAAAATACCATCATGTAGGAAATCGTTTTAGCTTTCTAATGAATATTTATAGTCGAATTTTATCTTATGTATAACCCCATAGTAAAAATGATTTACTTATTAAACTTTGATTTTAACTATTTTAACCCTTCTTTAAATAAATTAATAATAAATGTCCTACTCTAATCCAAGTGGGCCTAAATGGTCATATTTTATTCCTAAGTTTGTTTTTGGTCGAATTACACTTGTCCAATAGAATTAGGACATGTGTTAGGGTAATATTAATATCATATTTACCCTTAGTTACCTTATTTACTATTAACCGTGGTAAAAAAAGTAAAAAGTTACTATTCACCAAAAAATTATTTTCATCTCATTGAACCACATTTTAGTCCTTGATATTAACCGTGTCTCTCGGATTTTCGAAATTCCATTCACAGAAGCGGTAAAATTATGTTTTATGCAAAATTCAGTTTTTAACCTGCCACTTAGTAGTTTCACTATTCATCAAAAATTGATGTTTTTCAGGACAATGCCAAAATTTCATCCCAAGCTATATTTCATATTCCGAATTCAAAAATGAAGTCTATTTTACCAAATTCATAACATAAAAGTTGCATTAATTAATTTTATAATTAAATCCCGTTGTTAAAACAAATAGCGTGTTTTTAAGAAACAATATCTATCAAAAGATTGACACTTGTTTATGTCTAGTTTAAATGTGAAACTACATCCAATGACCAACATTGTATTAAATTGTAAAAATATATTCTAAATATACTTTAAAACCACTCAAATTAACAATTTATCACTATTAATTATTTCGATTAAAAAAGTTGTTTTTAATTATAATTTAGTAATTTTCACTATTCATCAGAATATGAAAGTTATCCGAAAAGTACCAAAATTTCACCTTAGGCTAAATTCGATACTCCGAATCCAAGAATGAAGTTCATTTTGAAAAATAAGATTTACAGAATTTTTAAAAAGTGGTTATTACTATTCATAACGGCTAGTTTTAATAATATTTTAATAGCACATCGTTGTTTAGTGAAACTCGGTATTGCGTATTACACACGCTATCGAGGAAGGTCGCGATTGCGTGTAATGCAAGGCAAGACAAGGATGCGTGTTGTGCAAGCTCCTTTTGGTGTAGCGTACAACACAAGACATTAATAAAATTAAAAAGAATATATTTTTTTATAAAATCTTGGGCTGTTACAGGGATACGTAGGAAGCCTCTTCAAGGCTCAAGCCCGACTTCGCTGTCGCCTCCTGCGATGGTCCCATTCCATTCTCAACCGTCTCCGCAAGACGTTAAACTCGCAACCTACCTCGTGATAAACATGAGATGCCTGAGGAAAACCTCGGATGGAACGCCTTTGGCGTAACCGTCTCTGCTAGACGTTAATCTTGCATCATACCCTGTGTTGAACATGGAAAGCTGAGGAAAACCTCAGATACGTGTCTGCGTTCGATGTGGGATGCCTTGGGTTTCCACGCCCTCGAGAAGCCTTGTGATCAAGGATAACAGACAGACATGCCAGGTACCCCAGCATCCAGACACGCTACTGATGCCTCAAACGTGATTACTCCCCTGACCGAAGGTTGCTGCCCTGACTGGACCCTTTGGAATGTCCCGACAGAAGCAGTGTAATTAACCGGCGTCCATGGAAACATGACACTGGGAAGAGTTTCACGAACTACGTATTAAATCTATAAGGGAGACCCGGACTAGGTGACGAGTTCTGAGGAGGAATCCACAGGAGGAAGAACCGACATCCCATCATCCCGTTTCGATCAAGGAGCAGACGCCCCTGAATAAGGGACGGATGCCGCCCGCCTTTGGAAAGCGGGAATGCGGGGCAACAAAGCCGCGCGTCCCCCTCCCCCACGGACGGATGCGCGCGCGCCCCGGCGAAAGCGTCGGAAACAATTTCCTAATATATCAGTATTGATTTATACAAGAATGGTATGTGTAGAAACTAGTTATAGATATCCACTCGATGCATGATCACCCCTATGGTAATTCTAGTTTCCTAGGCTCAGTTATTCTTTTTTCTAACCATCATATTTAAATTCCTTATGAATAGATCATAAAGGATGAGGTATCATGATCATATGAAAAAACACATATAGTGATTAGGAGTTTCCATCATTAATAATTATGTTATTATTATACATGATATTTTTTTCATTAATTATTTCTCCAGATTAATTTCATTTTCTTTTATTTATTAAATTCCAGGTGTATTAAGTTATATAAGTTTTCATTTTTATTATGCCTTATCTTTTTATCCTTGAGATTTTTCTTAATTATATTATCTATAATTTCATTTCATTCAAAATTTATTGGCTAATTTTCATGGGATTTAATACATTTACCCTGAATAATGATTATTCCTTAGCTTACAACCAAACATATTTTCAAAATAATATAATCTCTAGATGAACATTATATTCATATTATTGATTAAATGGAATGTGTTTTTTGTTATTGACATTTCTGTCTTGTTTAAGATTCTATATTCATGATGTCTAGTGTTGTACATAACCCTTACTATGTATTTTAGATCACCATTATTTTTTCATTCCATGGAAACCATGATTTTTTCTATGAATGAAATGATTTGAATATTCTAGAAGAATAATGATATTCTAAACAAATATTTTTTATTATATATTTTCAAATATTATATATGAATCACGTATATATATAGCTTACTAAAATTTGTAAATATTTTATCCTTTAGGAAGTAATTCTCTATATCTTTTGATAATTTATTAATGCATGTACTAGCTCCAAGATACAGGGGTTGATGAATCTATTGTTAGTATTAGAGAAAATTTAGTAGAAACCATGGGAACTATATTTAGTAAATAATGATTAAGGATTATAACCCAATGAAATACTATTTGGATAAGTGTATAAGAATGTACTATTGATTTATTAATGTAGACATTATGAGGTTTTTACATATAATCCATCCATGCATTGATATCATAACCGTACTTAGTTATTGATCTGAAGTAACATGGGGTTATAACATAGAAAATGGTTCATTGGGATTGGGCTGATCATTATTTTTCTCATGAAAAGGGCTTGACAACACACTTTTTTTGATCCTCTTGGGGGATATTCTAAGTATAATACACATTGATTTACAAACCATTGTTGAATATTCAAATACATTATAAAAATGAATGATCTAGAAAAAAAACAGAGTATTAGATTAATAAAAGAGGTTTTATGATTTAAAAATTTTATAAATGAATTCATGGTTATTCCACTATTATTATTTTTTCTCACATTATGTTTTTTTAGTAAATGCATAAAACCAATTGGCATTATATCAACATAGATTGTGACGAAAATGATGGTGACTATGGGAAAAAATGGATTGATGTCAAGAGATAATTATAATGTGATTATTTATAATGAATTTTCTTAAACATTATTAATATAATATACATAAAACAACTCCCAAACTCACCTAATAATGGAGGGACAGAGTTATCTAAGATCTCGATTGATAGAGACCATGGAGGTAAGAAGGTATGATTTCCATCATGTATGAAATATAGATGGAGAAACCAAGGAAAGTTCTTTAATGGAATCAAAATATTGTTTATATGAGTAATATAAGGGATTAAGGTAAGTATTTCACATTGGAAAAAGAAGACTATGGTAGAAGGAAGTAGATTGTATCTTTGGATCCATTTATTTTTTCTTCCATAGTTTTAAAGAATAATTGTATTATCTTATTTAATAACCTTATATAAGTAGTAAACCCTTAACTATAGAAGTATAAATATTGAAATTACATCGATGTAGTTTTTATATATTAGTATCCAGGAATTAAATTGTACAAGTATTTATTTACCAATGATTTTTAGGGGATATGAATTATGAATCATCAAAGGAATATGTTAAATAATAGATGAATATGTGTCATAATTATTATAACATTTATGGATACCATTATGGATTTATTATCATAATAATTATCATCAATTCAATGTAAAAAACAATATATTTTTATTTTTAATGTAAAGTGAATCTACAATGATTAAGGATATTTTTAGAGAAATTTTTGATCGTATAATCCATTTATTATTTTTTTTATAAATATTATTTTTAATATTAATGCCTTAAATTTTTATTTAAATAATTTTAGAGGTATTGATAACCTTATGTCTAATATGTTATTTAATTTAATATATGAAATAGTCAAATAATATAATTATACTTTTTGAAGAGGGTTGTATTGAGAAAAATACTAAAAAAATTATTTCATGATTAATTAATTTCATTTGTTTCAGAAATATTTTTGTGGAATGTTGATGTTATTATATTAATATATTTTAGAATAAGGACAACACATGGGTTCGATGAAATCCCATCGCATCTAGAATGATCCTTGGCCTTGAAGACATAAATGAAGATCGATATGGGTTTAACACCTACAACTTGGGTATTTGATGTCCCGATTAACATATCATTATTTTTAGTTAAACAATACGATGAGTAAATATTAATGGCGAACTAGTTGTGTTACCGTTGAGGTTTAGAATTTAATGTGTTATATTGGAAACTTGTGCTGACCATATTGGATTTGGAAAATAATTAGATATATATATAGAAATACTTTTCACTAATTTATGTATATATGATTAGATAAATGTCAATATTATTTATTCAGGAATAACAAAAACTTTTTTGATATTGATTTATTAAAGATAGAGATAAATTAGAACTTGATCTAAGATAAATTTTGTGATAAATTTTCTCTTATTAAATTTAATTTTTTCTGAGAATTATATTTCCATATATTAATAGATATTAAAAAATTTCCACAACTCAGGGAAAGGGGTATTGAAACAAAATTTTATCATAATGCCTTCATATATTCTTAATTGATGGTATTATAAATAGTCAATAATTTATGTTACATAGCCCTTAATATTCCCTTTATCATCGAAATACTTGTGATTAATAACATATATGACACTATATAAATATTTCTTCATTACATTCATGCCCAAATACTCACAGGTCACTAAGGTACTCAAAAATATAATAATAGTTATGTCAACACTTCATTCCACTTTATCCTTTAATTAGATAATATTTAATAAAAAATATTAAAACAAGGGTTTTCAATAATGTAATTTTTGAATATCAAACCCTTAATTAAATAAATAAATTTTATAATTTTAGGGATCAAATTATTTTAGATGGGAAGAATATAACACCCATAAATTCTAAAACAGTAACAATTTAATTGATTGCTTGAATGACATAAATCATCAATACTAGAAGATAATATAACACCCCTAGATATAAAAAAATCATGTTCTTGGAATAAATTTATTTTTCTGGTATATTACCATCAATATAACACTATGTTTAAAGGAAAGTGATACTCTAATAAAATATTATTTAAGCTTCAAAATTATAAAATTAAAACAGTAACCATTTAAATTATGAATATAATATTTGATATCATCTATGAGAGACAAAAACAAGAATGAAATGGTATATAACTTCCTGATAATTGAAGATATATTTATTTTAAGATAAATATAATCTCTTCATGAACCCGAATTACAAAAACCAGTATGTTTAAATTCATTTACATACATCATTAAGTTTATAAACCAATACATGGAACACTAGTTTCAAAGTATAAGTGACATATTAGAAAAATATTAATATTTAATATGATTGTAATAAAATAGAAAATAAATTAGCGTGAATGAATAGAGATAACTAAATTAGGATAAATATAGTTATATATTTATTGGAAATAAAATTAGAATCATTTAACTGAAGAATAATAGATTTCAGAAAAAATTGTATTTCATTTCAAATGAATGTTTAGTTACACTTTAAGAACATATTTTGAAATTAATATTAATACACTTAGAAAATATATTTTAAAAAATAAATATAATTTCTTTAATTATAAAAATAAAATTTGAATTGGGTAACAATTTTTTATTTTTACGAATAACTTCATTTTTTATAGTAAAAAATGGAATTTTAATAGAAAAATAAATTTTCATCTAAATAATTCATAGAAAATATTTATATTTTTCAAGTTTTTTAAAGTTACAGTAGGTCAATTTTACCATAATTAATATTGTATATTCTATTTTAATTATTTTAATTATTAATTTTGTTGTAAAAATATTGAAAACATTTGAAAATTTTAAAATTTAATATCATTGATCTCATCACGTCTATGTGATTATTATTTTAAAAAAATTTATATTTATGTTAATTTATTTTAGAAAAATTGATTTAATTTTTTAATAATAATTGTGTATAATTTAAAAATATTTAATCCTTTATTTTTAGAATAGTGAAATGTAAATAATATAATAATTACTTACCTTATTTAATCAAAAAATGGATTTACCAGGAGGTTGAAAAAAAAATATATGAGTTAAAAAGGACATAAAAGATGTAATAAACACACTAAAGTCTCATATTTCTGTCGTATATATTACCATATTTATAATGTACCATTATTTTATCCTTGTTACAAGAACAATATGTAGTTATAATTCTTTATGTTAAGAAAATGGCATGTCTATCACTCACTTCATGTATAAATGGATGCCCAACTCCTATATTAATCACACAATAATGACATTTTGGATAAAGAAATACTTAAAAAATCACATGAAATATTTCCTCTTCTAAGACCATATATCATTTTTGGGTATAAAAAAACTAATAATCCCTCGATGATAACCTGAGAGTATACCTAAAGAAGAGGTAACACACTACAATGAGAATTTTTATTTTATTTATTCCACCACCTCCATAAATGAATTTAATACTATGGTGATAAAGTAAAATAAATATCAGTAACAAGATGATATTTTTTTAATTTAATATCCGGACCAAAAAACACATCAAATTCTAAAAAATGGTTCATTAAATCACCATTTATTTGTGTGGAGGATTATAGTATGAAGAACTGATGTTATATGTTTTTCCATTACATTCAATCACAGATGGATATGATTATTGATAAAAAGAGTATAATAAAAATAAAAATATACTTATACCTTTTTATTCATACTATAATATATGAATTTTTAATATACATTCCATACGATGTAAGATAACATCGCCCAAGTGTAAGATGAACTATAGCCTCACAAAGTGAAATGATTTTTTTCACTAATGCTTATCAAAGAATATGATAAAGACAATGGTAATGATTATAAATGATATACATGATAAAATTATGATATTTATGGTGTATTCATCATCAATAAATTTCAATATAAATGTATAAATTTCATTCCAACAATTCACTCTGTGAAAATTGATAATGTTGTTTGTGAACATGTAGACTACCACCTCCATGAAATGACATGACTCCCATTTCATAAACAAATGATGATATATATAATTATATTTAAATAAATAAAATTTTGTTAATGAGATAATTATAATTCATTAATTATAATATATTATGTAAAAGATTTCCTTAATGTACTCTTGAAAATGAAATGATTCTCATGCATACGTACGACCTACCATTTCCATAATCATAATATACATAATTTATCAAAACCATGTTTCTTGGTTGGAAATAAATTTAAAATAGTAAAATAAATATGACACTTATTTCATGGATATTATTATAAATATGCTGAAACTCTATATGTTTCACATGTACCAGAACATTCATAATAATATCCGATTGAAAATTAAGTAATTAACTCACAAATAATGAAAATAATGAATTATTATTATCAAATTGGTGATAATATATTATAAGAAGATCATATATGATATTATAAATATTAATATTGTTCTAGTATTAGTTAGTTATATTTTTAAAAATACTATACATGATTTTATCGAATGTTCAACAAAATTGTAGTGTGAGGTAATGGATTATTATTTAATATCATGTTATTAAGGAACATTTTAATGTAAAATTACAATTTTTAGTATATTGTGTATACAAATCCCATTTAAAATTTAATATCATCAATAAATAATAATTCAATATATATTGTAACGTCCTGGTTTCGGGTGCTACTCAACAGGTTCCCTAAAACTGGTTTGTCACATGACCTCAAGCGCATTTCCCCAAACGCCAGAGGCTGCTGACTAGTAGCGAGGTCCCAGGTCTGATAGTAGGGAAACTATGCCCTCATTTATCAAAGTGTAATACAACAGAATAAAATAAAAGCATTCAACATGAGCAGAATAAATAAACCATACACATTTAATATATCAATTGTAGTAAAAGATAACCAATGAGATATATAGATATGATGAAACATGTCACCAGTTCTATGAAAACAGCCAGAACATGTTACACAGTAGTACAATACAATACAGAGTACAATAAAACATAACAAAATAGCCAGTAGCATCCCGAGCCTAAGCCCAGTCCCATGCTCCCCTACTCCTCAGCAGCAATCAAGTACCTATACAGGGACCCTTTCCCTTATCCACACCAGTAGAAATGTAAGCTGTTTGGCCTAGAAAGCATGACCCAAACAGGGTCATGGAAATAAATCCCCGTAGGAACCCACCAAAGGCATGTTCACAACTATGTGAAAATATGCAACAACATTGTGCAGTAGTAAAATGCAATAAACTAAACAGTACTCAAAAGAAACTAACATTACTAGTTATATTGTCATTTTATTATTCATTATAAGGAAACCACCACAAAGAAATCCTATGTAAACAATCAGTGTCCTCAGACACGCAAACCCTTACCCTCAGGTAATCAAAATTGTGCCCTCATGCATAATAGATATTTCTATCAGGCGTACAAATTGTCGCCCTCAGGCACAAAGTCTATCGCACATAGGCACAGATGAAGTTTCCCTACGGTTAATATTCACTAACCTCAGGCAATGTAAAACACTACCCTCGGGCTAAATAAGTAATCAGGCCATTCCCAACATATAAACAAGCTGTTCAAATACAATATCTCTCAAGGAAAAATAAATGCATAATATAAACAAGTCATACCCTCGGGTATCCAGGCCAAATGGCTAAACAGAGGAACGCACCCCCGGGGTGGTCCTGGGTCCAAGCAGTGATCCCAAACAGCATTTTAATGTAACATTTAAATACCTATACAATTCTAGGAATTTAAACATCCAAGGACTTAGCCCCACGATACCCCAACAATGGGTTTGTAGCAAAAAAATTCACAAAAACACACAACAGTTGGAAATTAAACACCAAGGCACCTACCTTAAACACCAAAGAACGATATACACGAACGTCGCTTCCAGAAACGCCAAAGAATGACGTAGATCTATCATAGAATAAAACCCATTCATTCTCAAATAACATCCATTAGAGAAAGAATTGGAAAGAACTATGCAAGGTGAAGGGAGGGCTTACCCATACAGTTCCAACATGATCGACATAAGCGGAAATGGATTCTCGACGCTCGATCTGGTGATCCATGATGGTTCTGCCATCCTCTCCCGAGCTCCCATCCGGTTCTAAGCCAATCCTGTGAACAGGGTTGGCTACTGCCCATTTTAAGTGACAAAAAAAAGTACACGTCATGTACTTTAGACTACATGGCGTGTACTTCCCACATTTAACTGTTCCTCTGGTGGCACCACCGAACTGTTCATCCGCCGACATGAGTACACGACATGTATTCTTCACTACATGGCGTGTACTATCACCCAGCTGGCGGCAGCTTCCACCGCCTTATTATTTCACCAGCTGACTGACTACGCGACATTTAAAGGACCAATACATGGCATGTAGTCAGTTTTTACACCATTCATCACCGACATGGCTACACACCCTGTGTACTCATCCCACACAGCAAATGTACATGGAGTGTGGAATAGTTCACGGTGTGTAGTCCCAAAATTTAGGAATTTCCCCATTTTCCCTATTTTTCTCAAAAACAATTATGGAAAAGAAAAAAGAAGAAACCAGTACCTCAAAAATAAGAACTAGGTTCTTACAAACTTTCCCCCTTAAATCAATTTGTCCCCGAATTTCCCTTCCAAGGGTGGTGAAGATATAGCTCAAAACAGCTCTGGACACTAAGTACGTACATCAGTCTCCCGCTCCCACGTTTTGTCCTGCACTAGTCCATGCTTCCATAGCACCCGTACGAGAGGAACTGACCGACCTCAGAGAGACTTTGTGTTTCTTTCAACAATACAAATCAGATGCTTCTCAAAGGATGCATCAACTTGAAGTTAATCCTCCTCGGGCTGAAAGACATGAGATGGGTATGAATGATAGCAGAGGAAATGAGATACATGGAAGATGTCATGTGTGGCCCGATACCTCTGAGGTAACTGCAACTGATAACCAACTGGCATGACTCTTTCTATAATCTCAAAAGGCCTCACACTCCTCGGAAAAATTTTACCCTATCTCTTGATCCGCATGTGTCCCAACCTCTGTAAAACACACAAAAAAACCTAATCCCCGACCATGAACTCCAAGGGTCATCTGCGGCAGTCAGCATAATATTTCTGATGAGACTCTGCGGTATCCATCTTCTTCTAAATCAACTGGACCTTCCCAAATGTCTCCTACATGAGAAGTGGTCCCAGTAAAGCTACCTCACCTTCCTCTAACCAGCACAAAGGTGATCGGCATGTCCTACCATATAAATCCTCATAATGTGCCATCTGAATAGTTTCCTGAAAACTATTATTATAGGAAAACTCGACTATGGGTATATGCTTCTCCCAAGATCCCCAAAAGTCTTGGACGCATGCACGCAACCTATCCTTAAGAACATGTATCGTACGTTCTGATTGGCCATCGATCTGAGGGTGGTAGGTTGTGCTCAAAAGCAACTGTGCCCCAGTGCCCTTTGAAAACACTTCCATAAAAGAGACGTAAAACGAGCTTCCCTATCTGTAACGATAGAACGAGGAACCCCATGAAGACGTATGATCTCTTGGATATACAACTTCTTATCTCTTCAACACCGAAGGTCTCCTTGATTGGATAAAAGTGAGCTACCTTCATGAGTCTGTCCACAACAACCCACATGGCATCATTACCTCTTGGTGACCTCAACAACCTAGTCACGAAATCAATCGCAACAACATCCCACTTCCACTTCGGGGTGGGTATCTGCTTTAATAGACCAGCTGGCCTCTGATGCTCCACCTTCACCAGCTGACAGGTGGAACACCTCGTAACAAAACAAGCTACTTCTCTCTTCATACACGGCCACCAGTACTGATATCTCAAGTCACAGTACATCTTGGTAACCCTGTGATGAACTGTCCAAGTTGAAGCAAAAAAATATCGAATTAGCTCCTCGTGTGTATCCCCTGGAACCCACACCCATCCATGGAAAGATATAATTTCATCATCGCCTATCGTCTAACTAGGAGGAGGGTCCTCACTTACCACCGACTCCCGTACAACTAGTCCTTCTGAATCAGATAGCTGTCTCATCTTCACATTCTCCAGGAGGGAAAAATTCACAGCTAAAGATGAAATATATGTTTTCCTCAGACTGTTGTGCACGTGCAAATGCATCCCAGAGACAAATCCATAAGCTTACATTCATCACAAGCCTCTTACATAGCCTGTATCTGAGTCCTCCTACTCAGTGCATCAGCGACTACATTACCTTTATCAGGTGTATAGGCAAGCTCAAAATCAAAGGACTGAAGGTAATTGACCCACCTTCACTAGCTCAGATTCAAGTCACGATGAGTAAATATATACTTGAGACGTTTGTGTTCGGTGAAAACCAAAAAACATTCACCAAATAGATAATGTCTCGAATAGCGCAACACATACACTACTACAGCCAAATCTAGATCATGCATCGACTAATTCCTCTCATGTGGCCTCAACTGCTAAGACCCGTATGCAACTACTCGATTTCCCTACATCAACACTGCTGCCAGCCCAATACCTGATGCATCACAGTAAACTGTATAGCTTATCCCTTGCTCTAGAAATACCAGGACTAGTGCTGATGTCAACCTTACTTTTAGGTCCTGAAAGTCTATATCGCAAGCTTCTGACCAAACGAACATTGCACCCTTCTTAGTCATACTGGTCATCGGTGCTACTAAGAGGGGGAAGTCATGGATGAAGCGTCTGTAGTAACCAGCCGACCCCAAGAAACTCCGTATCTCAAACACGTTCGTAGGGTGCTCCCAGGAATCTACTGCTCTCACCTTCTCTGGGTCCACGGAAACTCCTGCCTCTATGATGATTTGACCCAGGATGTGAATCCGGTCCATCCAAAAGTGGCACTTTGAGAGCTTAGCATATAGCTTATGCTCTATCAGTGTACTCAATATGATCTCAATATGGGTGGCATGGTCGGTTTGAGTGTGAGAGTACACCAAGATGTCATTCACAAATACTACCACAAAAGATTCCAGATAAGGATGGAACGCACTATTCATCAGAGCCATGAAAACTGATGGCGCATTCATGAGTCCAAATGGTATAACCAGGTACTAATACAGACCATATCTCCTCCGAAAAGCTGTAAACGGTATATCCGATGGTCTCACGCGTAGTTGATGATATCCGGATCTCAAGGAAATCTTCATGAACAATCGTGCTCCTGGTATTTGATCAAAAATATCATCAATCCTTGGCATGGGATATTGGTTTTCAATCATCAACTAGTTTAGCTTCTGATAATCTACACATAGTATCAGGGTACCATCCACCTTCTTCTCAAAGAGGACCGGTGAAACTCATGGAGAAGTACTAGGTCAGATAAAACCCTTTGACTATAACTCCTATAACTACCTCTTGAGCTCATGATTCTATGGTGTAGCCATCCTATAAGGAGCAATGGACACCGGTGCTGATACTAGCACAAGTTCAATAGAGAAATCCACCTATCTCTCTGGAGGTAGACCTGCAAATTCATCTGGGAAGACATCCATGAAAAGATCAACCACCGGAGGTAAATCTGTCTGATAAATAAACTAATCGTCCATATATAAACTCGCAATCTGGGCTGTGACTCCACATCGCCCATGATCCTCTGGTCATGCTCGACTCGCCTGAACATCCCATTCTCCCTTGTATAGAAACTCTCCACCCTCTGGTGACGTTCAACGTACCTTTCGACGATAGCAGTATACAAAGGCTTGAAAGGGAACCAACCAGTCCATCCTGAGAATGATGTCATAAGCTGTCATCTCTAAGACATGGAGGTCCCATAGAAAGTGACACCCCCCATCCTCAAGGGGGAACTCCTTGCACTAACGCACACTAACTGTTATAGTTCCCAACAGAGTGTCTAGTGTCATAACAGCTGATGAATAAGAAAAAGAAACACAGAGCCCAATGCTCTCCACAACGGGCAATGATATGAAACTATGTGTATTACCCGTATCGAATAGTATTTAAGATAAGAAAAAAGATACTAGAATAGTACCTCTGAATGTATAAGGTCCGGAATCCTACTATTTCTAGGTCTGTTGCACTGCATATGCCTGACCAGTTCCATGGCCCAGCGACGCAGCCTGGCTACCCAAAGATGTCTCGCCCTGCTGCCTCTGAGATCCTGGTGTCTGGATACCACGGCCACGAAACTCATCCCATCCTACATGCCCTATCGTATTCTAGTTTCTTGGATGGTAAGAAGATACTGGTCCTTCACCCTCACATAGAATCTCCACAGAACCCCTCTCACTAGACACTTATAAAAATGCCCTGCAAAAGCACTGCAGATGGCCCATCTTGCCGCAAGCTCGACACTCTACTTGATCATGCGTACACTGAGGTCTCTTATGTCCCTCCTTACCACACTGGTAGCACCTGACTTGGCCTCTAAAACATTCTTATGGATGGTACTACCATCCTGAGAGTAGTCCATCTATCGCTTCCTCTGCCTAGAAGAAATGGTACCAGAAACTAGTATCAAACCGCCCTGGCCCACACCACTAGCTTCCTGCAGGTTTCGCTCTGTAATCAGAACCTGGTTTATAATAGAATGTACTGAAGGCCACCTAAAACCATTCAACAGCACTCAAATGTCATAAGGAAGACCATCCTCAAAGAGCATAACCCTTAACATCTCATCACCCACCAGAATGGGTGCGAAATAGTGAAACTCGGTGAAACGAGCAGAATAATTCATCACTAACATAGTTCCCTACTGCAGGTTCATGAACACTCAAGCTCTATCAATTCTCAGCGTCTCTGGGAAGAAGAAGTCATAGAAGAATGCCTGAAAATATTACCCCACCATGTCTCTGTGATGCTCTGATTGGGTGGTAACATCCTACCACCTCTTGGCGGAACCACGCAACATATACATCGCCAGCATGACCCTCTGCCCTGGAGGCATCTCAAGATGCTCGAAAATAGTCATCATAGACCCCAACAATGACTCCACGGCCAGTGGACTGCAATCCCTTGGGAACGTAGGTGAATTCTTCTGCTGGAAGATATGAGTTAGCTCAGCCATAGATGTCGCAGCCTGTGTTGCTCCCTGAAAGGTCTGCATGAACTGCATAAACCTTCACGGAACTGTGCATCCGTGCCTATTTCCTTTATAACGGTTGGCGCCGAATCTCGCTCTATTGGAGGATCCACTGGTATCCCATGGCCCACCATCTATAGAGTATAATCATTGTCTCTCTCCCGATGAACAATGAGTGGTTTTCTCGGCATCATCACTCTACAAGGTCAAATGTACACCTTAGATCAAGATTATCAAAGACTGAAAATGAAGGGGCAAAAAAGGGAACAAGAGGAAGGAGGCATTTCAAGATTTGACACATAGGACTACACGACATGTATACTAACTTCAGAGCATGTACTTGACTTCTATTCCCCTTCTCAGGTCCTTCTGCACGGCTAAGCCACACGGATCCCATTGAACAAAACAACACGACATGTATACTGACTACATGGCATGTATGGTGTAATATTACAACTACCCATGTCTCTTCTGACACGGCCGACTACTCGTCTTGATACTACACGGCGTGTGACACAGAAACACTGCGTGTACACCACCCCGTTTTCCAGCAACATGGGTAAGACCACATGGTCTATCCTCACACAAGGCTAAACGACATGTCCCACAAGTACACGACGTGAACTAGATGAGATACGCCAACCCGTGTTGTAAGTTACATGACCGGTCACACGGCTCACACTACACGGCGTGTTCTATATACACACGACATATACATAAAAGGATAACACTAACCCATGTTGTTAGTTACACGACCGGATCACAGGTTAGACTACATGGCGTGTTCCATAGTGGATATGGCGTGTATGTATTAAGGTCTCCTCCATCCGTGTTGTTATTTAAATGGGCGGACTCCGGGTCAACACTACATGGCGTGTACATCTGATACACAACGTGTTCTCTCCATACATTTCCCTTCTCCGTGTCCCCACCCACACGGTCTATGAAACAGGACTTGACTACACAACATGTACTTAGGGAACACGACGTGTACTCAAAAAGTTTTCTTTTCTTCCCGAACAGATGAACCCACAGCGTGTGTCCGAGGAACAACACCATGGGTATACAGTGTCGTCCGGACAGTACACCTCTAAAACTACTCCGGAACCTAGAAAATACCAAAAAACAACACCTAAGTGTCAAATTATGACCTGTGAGGGCCCATAATCCCCACGAATCAATGTTTGATGTCTAGTGTATGTTATAACAAAATAAAAAGCTAATGATCCACCAAATTCCGGTCAATGAGGGCCCATACTCCCCAAAAACCAATGTTTTGGGGTCCATTCTATCAACAAGCTCATATCTAGATACCCTATCACATAGAAAGTATTTTTCATAACAGTTATCAAAACAACATGCTTTTCTAGAATAACAACTATCACAACAACATGCAAGTTCTAATGCACCTACATGACATGGAACTATACATGACATGTGATTGCTAGCATGTTCCTAAATGATGCATGAGATGGAATTCCCTCATCTCATCGAGTTTAAACTAAATAGAACCCATGGATAAAATATAAGAAGATCAATCACAAGTTCTTCACCCAACGATGAAAATCAAATCAACTGTAAAATTTTCCAAATCAGAAAAATTGAAAAAAATACGAGGTAGACTGGATTTTCCTTGTACACGGGTTAGCTACGCCTGGCCACAGCTTATTACCAACTACCGTTTTCGTCCTATCCCTGACTAAGGTTCAAAATAGTAATTCAAAGAAAAGAAACACCCTCTAATACCACTTTGTAATGTCCCAGTTCTGGGTACCACTCAACGGGTTCCCCAAACCCGGCTCGCCATATGACCTTAAGCGCATTTCCCCAAATTCCAAAGGCTGTCGACTAGCAGCGAGGGACTAGGTCGGATTGTGGGGATACTATGCCCTCATTTTTCAAAGTGTAACGCAAAAAAATAAAATAAATGAATACAACAACAGTGGAAGCAAAAAACCATACAAATTTAATATAATAACTGCAGTAAAAGATTACCAATCAGATATATAGATATGATGAAACATGTCTCAAGTTCGAAGAAAATAGCTAGAACATGTTACACATCAGTACAATACAATACAGAGTACATAAAAACAGAACAAAACATCTGGTAGCATTGTGAGACTAAGACTGGTCCCATGCTCCCCTACTCCTCAACATCAATCAAGTACCTATATAGGGACCCTTGCCCTTATCCACACCTGCAGAAACATAATCTGCTTCGGCCGAAAAGCCTAACCTGAACATGGTGTGAGAAATAAATCCCAGTAGGCACCCACCAAGAGACTATGACCAACTATGTGAAAGTATGCTACAACAGTGTTCAGTAGTAAAATGAAATGAACTAAGAAGTACTCAAAAGTAAATAACATAGTTATATTGTAATTTTATTATTCATTATAAGGAAACCACCACAATGAATTTATATGTATAAAATTAGTGTCCTCAGACATGCAAACCCTTACCCTTAGGTAATCAGAATCTTCCCCTTAGGAATAACAGATATTTTTCTCAGGCATACAAAGTTTCGCCCTCAGGAACAGAGTCCATCCACCACAGGCATGGAAGAAGATTCCCTCAGGCTAAGATGCACTGCCCTCAGGCTATGTAAAACACTACCCTCGGGCTAAACAAGTAAACGGTCTATTCCCAACATATAAACAATAATTTCAAATAAAATTCCTCTCAAGGAAAAAGTATTTCATAATATAAACACGAAATACCCTTGGGTATCCGTCCAAATGTCTAAACATAGCAACGCACCCACGGGGTGGTCCTGGATCCATGCAGCGATCCCAAACATCATTTTAATATATCATTTAATTACCTATACAATTCTTGGTATTTAAATAAACAATTACTCAGCCACACGATACCCCAACATGGGTTTGTAGCACAAAAATACACAAAAACACACAACAGTTGGAAATTAAACACCAAGCCACCTACCTTAATCACCTAAGAACTATATACGCGAATGTCGCTTCCAAAAATGATGAAGAAAAATGTAGATCTGACGTAGAAGATAACCAATTCAAACTCAAATAACATCCATTAGAGGATGAAATGGAAAAAATATGCAAGGAGAAGGGATGGATTACCCGTTCGGTTCCAACGTGATCGAGGAAAGCAGAAACGGATTCCCAACACTCGATCTAGGGATCCACGATGGTTAGGTCGTCCTCTCCCAAGCTCTCGTCCAGTTCTAATTTAATCCTGTGAATAGGATTAACTACTGCCCATTTTAAGTGGAAAAACAAATTGTACGACATGTACTTTTGACTACATGGCGTGTACTTCCCTCATTTAACTGTTCCATTGGAGGCACCGCCAAACAATTCATCTGTCGACAGGAGTACACGACATGTATTCTTGAGTACACAACGTGTACTGTCACCCAGCTGGTGACTTGCTCCACCGCCTTACTGTTTCGCCTGCCGACTGACTACACGGCGTGTAACGGACCACTACACGGTGTGTAATCAATTTTTATACCCTTCGTCGCTGACATGGATACACACCCTGTGTACTCATCCTAAACGACCAATGTACACGACGTGTGGAATAGTACACGGCGTGTAGTCCCAAAATTTAGGATCTTTCCCCATTTTTGCTATTTTTCTCAAAAACACTTAAGGAAAAGAGAGAAGAAGATAATTGTACCTCAAAAGTAATAACCAGGTTCTTACATATATTGAGTATAAATTTGAATTATTTCATTCATGTTGATTCGAATGTAATATTATCATCTGGTAAGGGACTACATATCTATCTCTCTTCATTGAGGCATATTATAAACTTTCTCACATAACTTATTTTATATTGTGTATATACAACCCTTTCAAATCTAATATCTTGATTTATTAATTATTATTATTTTTTATGTTTTAACTTTAATTGCCTCATTTAAGGGGAATTATCATTAAAAATACCATGTGTTAATATTTATTGTGAAACATAATATTCATTTTTATTATATGATTTTTCAGGATACAATCACAACTTTGTGATTGTTTTTTCGTTAAAAACTCATTTTCATTTAAATATCCATATTCATGTACAATTAAAGTTATTATTTTATAAAACATATTCAATAATTACATATAAGGTTTAATTTGAATGATAATTGATTTACATCTGAAATATTTATAAATTTGTATACTATACTCAATGTTGATACTTGATGATTAAAAAATTGTTTAGGAATTAAAATTATTATTGGATATGTGAGGAATGACTTATAAACACATGTAACATATAGGGAATAGTTATATATTGACACTAGATACCTCAGTAGTCTAATGAGATCAATCATATGGAAAAATTTGAAGGTTTTTTACATGTGATCTTAATCTTTCTTGAGGATTAATAAGAACATTAAAGGTATCATGTTATTAATAAATATGAAATCCACTAATTTATAATTTACCTCATTGAGAATGTAGTATTTATTATTATTTGTGATATTTTCTTAATGTTATATTATATAGATAAAATTCATTCATATTTTATTTATTAAATAAAATGTGAATTTTTTGTTATTTAAATTACCGTATTTATTCTACCTTATCTTACCAAGATTGTCATGTTATTTTAATGGTATGACTATTCAATTATGTACCATTTCATTTGGATTATTATTTTTTATTCCAAATATATTCCACTATGTTGAATCCTTATTGAGTGCTTCAGGCCCCCTATATTTTTTCTATTCCCCTAGGATATGATAAATAATTATTCAAGTATATTTTCAGTGAAATTTATATTTAATTTTTAATTTATAATGTTTTAATTTATATCCCAAATGTTAAATATATATCATATATATGTCTATATTTACAAAACTACAAAATTGACTGGTCCTTTGAGATTTGACCATTCATATTTAAACTAGTGTAATAATGGAAACCACATTGAGTTAATGGAGTTTAGTCATTATGGTTGGTATCATAAGATGTTTATTATAATCATTATGAACAATAATTTTTCTATCATATATTAGGGATCATAATCCTATGATAAACCTTAATAATGAGAATATAAAAAAATGACAATGCATTGGAGAGAAAGATATTGTATGTGTTTTTCTAGAAATGCATCCATTTACATATACTACATTAGATGTGGCTCTAGAAAAGATGTACCTTTGTGTAATATATCATAAAGTGGTATATTGGGCTTGAGGATATTATTAACTGTTACAATAAATTTAGCCTTTTTATGGTCTAGGATTGACACACCCATGATATAATCATAGGATAATTCATATTTTCATTAAAAACCATTATTATTGATTTGAAAATAATGATATCTGAAAAGAACACATGTTTATGATTCTATGATTAAAAATTAATAAATATTAATTTATACTAATCTTTACACAATTTGATTATAATAAATTATGACTTAATGAGATAATCTAGTATATAACAATTTTTTAGAAATGTGGTCCAGATGGATGATCTGAATCAATACATGTGGGAACACTACAGATATCCCTACAAAGAAAACCCAGACAACTATAATTGTAATAGAAAAAATTATGGTCATATTAGGGATTCTTAATCATGTCATAAATAATTACTCTTCCATAATGTTTAATTAAGTTACACACTGATACTATCATATGAAAGATCACATTATGTTATATAATCCCCCATAATTTATTAGGACTACCAATACAATGGAATTTTAGTGATATATTATGTCTATTAATAGTATTTTTATGTCACTAGGATGTGTTAAAAATGAAAATTTGACACATGAATTTTATTATTTCAAAGGTCATGTTGACTAATTACGGCCACTAATGCTTAATACTATATAGGAAGGGGAAATAAAACTCATGGAATGCATAGAATTTAATGATTCATTTTTTACAATAATTTCATTCTTGATAAAATAAAATAAATTAAGACAAAGATATTTATATTAATGAAAAACGAAGAAGATGTTATCAAATTATATGAAAATACCCTATAAGGGTACGTAGTAATGTTTTAGATTAAATACACAACACATAATGAAATATTTCTTGTTTTTTAAAGGGATTAAGCCACATATTTGAAGGGAACTTGCCTCCCAATATTTTTATTCATACAACGATATAGTTTTATGCCTTCTAATGGTAGTATATTAATTATCCATGTATTTTTAATTTTAAGTGATGTGAGATAAGTATATGATGGAATATTGAAAATTGTTAAAGGGAGAATGGAAAGAAGTATTTTCTAAAATTTGATAATAGGGGTGAAAACACTGGTACTTTCTTAAATGGGTAAGGATATTTCTATATGTGTAAGGAGAAATTAAAATTTAATTGTAATTTTATGGGAACAAAACTATTTACCAATGTTCAATGCTTAAATTTTAAAAATTTTGGGACTATGAAAATCAAGTACACTTGTTTCAAGGGATTATATATTAAAAGAGTCAAATGGATCAATGTAAACCTTATTTTATTTAACCAAAAGAGGTGAAATGGTTAATGTTATTGTGTCTGGATTCATGAATTATGTTCGTTTAGTATTTTATCTCTGATCATATGGTTATAATAATTAATAATCATTTATATAATTTACTGCAATATTATTTCATGACAGATTTGGAAGCGTATGTTTGACATTATTTGTAACCAAGAAACATGATTTTATGGAATGTTGAACATCAAGGAAAATACATGATTACGGTAAATATAAGTGTTAATATGTTCATGATGTATTGATAATAATTTTGGAATAAAGATATGAATTATATGGATAAACTAGATTGTTAGCTCCAAAATACCTTGGATCTACATAATTATTTTCAAAAAATATTATTTAGTATATCATTTATATTGTAAGCAATATTTTTTATTTCATAATTATTTCCAATAATCTGTTTTTTTTTTGAATAATGAATAATTAATGTTTTAAAAGATTGTATTGTAATTCATTTTATTAATATATTTTAACATAATACGTGATGATGGTATTCACATGATTGGTATCTGTTGATTGGGAGATACTTCTTGTTTTTTAGGGTTTGAATATGTGTTATTTTTGTAAATTTATTGTCCTCATTTCTATGGTGTTGGATGTTAATGGTTTTTTGTGGACTTATGGAGCACTAATTTTGAAATTTTTTTTGATTTAGATTGCAAGAGGTTTTATATTTTAATGTATTGCTAAACTATATAAATATTTATATTTTTTTATATCATATGACAACTGATTGTGAATAAAAATAAATAGAGATCGATGAAATTAAAATCATTCTATAATGAATATAAAGATATGTTAAAAGTGTATTTTAGTCCTTCAAGAATGAATAATTTATTTGGAATATTTAATTCCTGTAATTATTAATTATTTGGATATTTAACATTGAAAAACTAAAGGGTGAAGTTATTATTATAAAATAAAAAAAATTTCAAGTAAGTATATTTCATTATATTTTTAAAGAGTAAATTATTTCCTCATATTTAGGGAAATTATATTGAAATAAAATATTTTTGAATTATTCCCATTTTTTATATATATATGACCTCATTCATACATTTTGATTATGGATTATTGGTCATTAACTTCCTCCTAGAAAAG
The DNA here is from genome assembly GCA_963277665.1 of Viscum album. NCBI lineage: Eukaryota > Viridiplantae > Streptophyta > Magnoliopsida > Santalales > Viscaceae > Viscum > Viscum album. The sequence goes on from OY728132.1 coordinate 1,716,283,970, forward strand.
TTTTTTATCAATCTTCATCAGTATTTGAATGTAATGTTTGTCTGTTATATTAACAATTTCCTAGTCCACCAATATCAATATATTTTAAAAAATTATATATGTAAAAATCAATGTATTTATTGAATCATATATATTATAATTCTTGAATGAAATATTTCCATTCACCATGTTAAGTAATTTATTAAAAATAATTTATTATATATATATTTATTTAAATAATTAATTTTTTAATTTGAGTTTTTATATTTGAAAAAAAATAATTTCTATTTGAATTCACTGTGATCAGATGATTTTTTAGGATTTTTTTTCAATTTTCAGAAATGGTTTAATTTTTGGTGAATATTAAATCAGAAAGTATTTTTTAAAAATGTTATTTTTTTGTGATTTCATGAAGACATAATTTTGATATAAAATTTATAAAATTTTTTAGATAAATAAAAAATGGTTTTAAAAGAGTTATATTGTATATATATAAATTATAAATCTTATTTATATTGTATTACATTATAAGTATAAAACTATTTTTAGTGACGACACAGTTCCAGTGCAACTATAGAAATGCCTATTTTTTCACCGTATAAATAATAATTGAGTCATAAAAATTATTTCCAATAATTTTTACTAATAACTATGTATTAATTTTTTTAATCTAGGAAATTATAATTCTAAGGTTATATAACACAATTCATTTCCAAATTCTTTTGAAATCCATGCCTATAGAATGAAAATACAAATGTACTAAATTAAGAAGTAATTTTGATGTGTTTAAAAGTGAACAAACGTAATGAATGAATATAGAACATTTTTTTAACAGAATTAATTCATATTTTGATATTTTTTTTTTGTTTTTTATGTATGAAATAATTAATATTATTTATTCTATAATGTTAATGCAGTTCTTGTGAAATCATAAGAAAAATAAATAAATAAACATAAAATAAATTTCCTGAAATGTAAAATAAAACATATTCTTCATTCAACATTTTCTATAAGAAATTTTTAACCATTGTATTAATATTATTTGTATTTGGTATATTTTACAACCACATAAATCACATTAAATTATTTATAATATATTAACTTGAAAGGAAGTCAAGTTTCCAGGTTATACTTTATAATTTGAATAATATTTTAATAGAACACTATCATGAATTTTTCTTCAATCATAAATTATAATTTTAAACCTAATGACTCTATCATCATCCTGATATTTTATTTTTAATTTTTACAGAGTAAATAATTACATTAATGTCTTGCACAATTACGATGTAATAAATATTTAATTAAATAATAAATCAAATTAATGATATTACAATTAATAAAATAATTATAATTTCATATATTAAAGATAATTTATAAATTCCATAGATAAATATGATATTATTAGGATATAATATATTATTTTATTTTTATTTAATAGTTTTTTTGATGTGTTTAGATTCTGAATATTAATTGTATTTAATTTTACATAAATTATGTTACATGTACAAAATATTTTATTAAATTATTCAAAAATCCAAAAAATATTTAATAAGGACAAATAAAATATTATTATGTATAAAATTTTGTAAAATTGTGTTTTTGGTCCTTTTCTGATGTCTTAACCCCTATAATTTATTTATTATAATTTAATAATTTGTGTAATTCCTATTTTACCCATCAAAACATAATAAAAGGAGGATCATTCGTTCAAGAACATTCCTCACCATGAGACTTATTTCACAAATATATTCTACAAAATTCATTTATCTGCACTTGTTTCTACATTATATTGCACATTTCCTTGCAAATATACCACATACAAGAGCCTAAAGAGGTTCTCAAGTAAATTTATCAATAGGTATGTTCATTTTATTCTTTTTTAAATTCCTTCTCAATTCTGCCTTATCACCTCCTCATATAAAATGTTTCATGAAATATAAAGTAACATATATATTTTCTAATGTTGTTTTCTTGATAGTATATGAATAATTAATTCTATCGTCTTCACCTCTTATTCATAAATATTGAAATCATTTCTTATGGTGTGTCATTTCACAGCCTTTGTGGACAATGTGATTTTGTTTCAGTTTTTTTGGACTCATAAAAGTTTAAATTAAAATTTCATTTTATAAAACAAACTAAATATATTTATGTTATAACTACTATATTATTATAAAATCTTTACATGGAATACAATAATTAATTAACCATGGAAACCATGAAAAAAATGCACCCGAAACAAATGAAATAACAAAATATTGTAATTAAATTAGTGAAAATGTTATAAGATGATAAAGTAAGGTACTATAAGGATTAGTATTGTTCTATAGAAAATTTTTAAAAATTATGACGATTATAAAGGTATCCGGAACAATTATGAAGGATTTCCTACTAGAGGTAAGAGAATCTTTAACTAAAACATTGTTTTTAATGTTTTAATGATTTAATATTTCTATTTTATGATCATGGTTTCATGATGGATTTCATGAGTCTATATATATGGTTATTAATATTTTTATTTCCCTTATGTACATTGAAAATGGATTTTATTCCTTTTTTATGTGAGTTACATTCTTTTTAATTTCCTTTAAAATGTAATTTTTATAAAAATAAAAATGATTTTTAATATATATTTCATGAGATTTTTCTCCAGATTTCATGAATGTTTATTATTATAATTCTTTTCTAATATGTTTTCAAATTGATTTTTGAAAAATATGATTTCCTTATGATGTGAATAGTTTTAATAGTGATTCTTACGAAAAATGATTTTTTGAAAATCTAAATGTGTTTTTGTGAAGGATGTAAATGTGTTATCAAGGGTTTTATTCGTGATATATTCCTTTAAAATTGTTAATAATGGGTTACGCAACTATAGACCAGGATATATAGGTATAAGCACCTAACAACACATGATAAGAAGTTTTTAGACCCACTAATGATAAAGCTATGTTGGTTTAACCCATTTTTACTCAAGATATGATAGGCGAGTCCTTTTATAGTTCTACAATGCATTGGGAACATCATAGGTGAAATTTCACCATAATATTATTCAACTTGTAGGTAAGAATGTAAGAGTTGTTTGGTAATGATATCGTGTAGACCCTATGAGATTTTTATATTCATGATTATGATAATACAAGAAAATGGTTTTTAATGGGTTTTTATGTTTTTATTGGACGGATCGTTTTCATTTATTTGTCCCTTACTGAGTTTTTTGTACTCGTTCATTGTTTTGGAAATTATTTTTCAGTTGATTAATTAGATGATAAATGGAATGTTAAGGTGTTAGTTCATATGAACCAAACTAGTTATTTTGTAATTAATTTTTCAAAAACTCTGATTTAATGTATGGATTTTCAATTCCTTCAAAACCATGAACAGAAAGGGCCACCATTGTATAATGGGTAGTGTGTTTTCATATTCTATTTTTTTAAAATAATAAACATCGTATTTTTTACTAAAAATAAATGTACAGGTTCAAGGATTTATATTTTGTAATAGAGGACTGGCTTAAAAAACTTTAGAGATTATAATTTTTCATTTATTTATTAAAAAAATAGGTATATCGTTTTCCTTTGATCTTTCTGTTATTTATTTACACATCATAAAATAGTTTTTCCATATTCCCAATATGATAATGTAGAATTATAAGTAAAATGAATGAATTTTCTTGACACAATTCATTTAAAAGGATGAGTAATGTAACTTCCAAGGTATTTGATAAATCATATTTATTAGAATTATTAATTAAATAGTTATATACATTATGTAAACTGATTCATAAAGAAATAATTTTTTATTAGTTAATTTATTTAACCATTAATTTTTAATTTAAATAATTTTAATTAAATAAAAAAATTTCATTTTAAAATTAATAAAAATGTAATTATTATAGAATTATTTTTTTATAATTTTATGAATAAGTGTTATATTTAGTGAAAAGTAAAAAATAAAATCATTTTTTAAAATATGATAATTTATTTTTGTCATGAAAAAATAATAATGATATAAAATTTATGAAATTTCTTTATTAACTCAAATATAATTTTATAATAGTAATATTGTATAGAAATAGTTTATAACATATATGTTTTACTTTATTTCATGATATATATAATACTATTGTCAGTTTTGATATAGTGCATATGCAACATTCGAAATTTCATGTTTGATTCCTTGTAAATAATAATTGAGTGATATAAATGAATTTCCAGAATTTTTATTATTATGTTTATATTTATGATTTCATCTATTAAATTCCAATTTTTTAGATTAATACAATATGTCTTATTCAAATTCAAGTGCAATGCTTGTGCGAGGCAGGAAAAAGAAAAAATAATAAATTTTAGAAGTTCTCTTCATATGTATATGACTGAATATTCCAAATGAAAGAATATAAAGTGTCATTTTTAACATAATTTATTTATATTTAAGTTAGTATTTTATTTATTTTTTATATATATAATAAATAACATTAATGTGTATGAAACACTGATACCGTGCTTGTGTATAGGTAAGACAGATAAGTAAATTGATTTTAATTAACCCAACAAGAATTATTTATCCCACATTTTTTAGATAAATATTTTTCAATAAAAAATTGATGACCATTAAATTAATTTGATTTTTATTTGGGATATTATCAAAAAAATTATTAACATTATGTCCTATATAATATAATACTTCAAAAGTTTGTCAATTTTTCTGATTACATTGTTTTATTTGTATAATATTTTAATATATATTTTCCAAAAGTTTTCCTATAAATAATTTAATTTTAAATATAATAAACTTATCTTATTCATTATTTTATAAAATATTTAAGGGAAAAAAATTATGTTTAAAATGTACTCCCATTTATATTTGAGGACATTAAGAAGTCTTAAATCCAATAATATATTATTTATATTTTAATAGCTTTTGTAATATCTCACATACCCCTCACCTCAATTATATCAATAGGATCATTCCTTCAAAAAATTCATCACGGTATTCCCCATATCTAGACTATACTCTACGAAATACCCTTAACATTATCTATTTCGATATTCTAGTTCTCTGAGTCTCACAAAAATACCTCATAAAAGGGCCAACGAGGATCTCAAGAATAATTTTTCAATAGGTAAATTATATTTTTTTCTCTTTTAAATTCATTCACACTTATACCAATTACCCATGTTTAATAAATGTATCATGAAGAATCTAGTATCATATATGTAATATAATTTTTTCTTTGTAAGGTATATTAATTATAATATATATTTTATTCTCCTTTTGTTCTAAAATAGAAAAATCCTCGTCCCTAGTGTGTCAATCCACAACCTTTGTGGATAATGTGTTTTTTCCCGTTTAATAAATTCATGTCATATTAAAAATTAAATTTAAATTTATAAAAAATAAAAATTCATATGTACTCACTTATCAATTATTATATCTTTTTTAAAGTGATTTCTATAATAAACCGACCATGGAAACAATGAAATGAATTCCCTCAAAACATTTGACATAACAAAATAATGTTAATAAATGAGTTTAAAATGGAATAATAATAAAAATTAAGGTATTATAAACCTGATTATAGTTAATAAATATTTTAGTAAAACTAGTAAACCATTAAATAGAAGGTTTGAACACATTTTATAGTTTTCTAAGTAGAGGTTATGGACTCATTAACTAAAACATTGTCTTAAATGGTTTAATATTTAACATATTTATACTATGTCCATGATTTAATAATTGTTTTTATGGATGTATCTATAAGGATATTAATGCTTTAATTTATATTATTTTTATATGAATAAGATATCTTTTATGGTTTATATAAGGTACTTTCCTTTTGAAATACATTTAATTAATTCTTTTATGAATTTCAAAAATATGGTTTTCTATATACAGCATGAGAAGTTTATCCCTCTTTAATGAAACATTATTTATATATTGTTTTTATTATATATTATCAATGTTATTTTATCTATAATATTATTTTATTTTTATTTTATATATTTTAAATTTTTTATAAAAATTTAATTATCTTGAAATCTAAATGTGTTTTGCTCAATGGTTTAAATGAGTTATTAAGGGATTAATTCATGATATGTTCCTTGATCTTTTTTAGAGAATGAGCCCATTATAGATAAATATATGTTTGTCTGAACACATAATAGATTAAAATATTACGGTCTCAGTCCCACTAATGCTCATGATATGTCAGTTTCATCCCACTATTGCTCTAGATATAATGGTTGAGCTCCATTATATCTCTCAAATTCAGTAGGTTCTTCATAGAGGGAATTACATAGTAAGGTTATTACATATGTAAATTTTAATATTATAGTACTATGTTAATTAATTCCTAAGTATAATGATTTATTTTTATATGAATTTAAATGAGTCTTCAAGAAAATGGGTTTTAATGGGTTTTCCAGTTTTCACAGGACTAATGTTTTTCATTCTTTATATCCCTTAATATGATTTCTGTGCTCCTCCATTATTTTTTAGATGTATTTTATAGTATTATTTTTTAGTTCACAGGAAAATAAAAGCATTGTTAAAGAATTATTCAATTAGTTTTTTTGAAAATATTTTTGAAAACACTTAATAAATATATTGTTTCTATAATCCTAAAAATCCTTGAATAGAAAATATCCTTGATTTCGTAATGTTAAAATATATTATTCATTTAACACTAATAATGAAATAAAAATCATGTTTTATTTCAGAATCTAGAAGTGTAGGTTCAAGGAATTACATTTGGTATTAGTGAAAAAATCTAGAAAACATTGGATATTAGATGATATCATTTATTTATAAAAAAAATTAGAGACATTATTTAGGTTTGATCATATGGTTAATTATGTTTAGATAAGAATAATGATTTTAAAAATTATCAACATATAAATTTAAAATTATTTGAACAAATAACTCATATTGAGGGTGAAATTAATTTACATGGGAGAAGAATGTAACAGTTTAGAGATTTTTTTGAATCATATTTATTATATTTCATGAATAAAATAGAAATATTCATTATTTTTAGTAATTCCTAAAAAAATAAATTTATTATATTGTAATTATTTTTTTAGAATATAATTTTTATTATATAATATTAATTTTAAAAAACTAATTTACTTTTTTAATTCAACAAAATGAAATTATCTTTGTATGAATGTTCAAAAAATTTCATTAAAACATTAATTTTTGGGAATAGTAAAAAATAATTTCTTTTATACAAATATGTTATTTTTTTGTGATGTAATGGCGAGATAATTATGATATTAAATTTATTAAATTTTTTTAGTAATTAAATAATGATTTTAAAAGACTACTATTATATATTTATAATTCACAACATGTCTGATATAATTTATTTCAAGATAAGTATATAACTATTGCAAGTTTTGATATAATGAAAATACATCATTTGAAATGTAAAGTTTTGTTCCACAAAAATTATAATTGAATAATATTTTTTATAATATATATTATTAATTACTATGTATTACTGTTATTTTAAACTTTTATCTTCAAATTTTATATTTATATAACATATGTATTTACCAAATACCTTCCAAATGCTTGTTTAATGCAAGAAAAGACAAAAAAAAATTAATGAAGTTCTGTTGATATGCATGTGAGTGAATATACACAATCAAGGAATATAGAATATTATATATAACACAATTTATTTATTTTTATGATCTAATTTTATTTTAGTTTTTTATATCAGAAATTATTATCATTAATGCATGTTTAATATGGAATGAGTGTACAAACATGCATAAAAAATTAATAAAATATTTTTAATTAAAATTTTTAGAATTATTGAAGGACACATATATTGGATAAATCTATTAAAATAATAAATTTTGGTCAATTATATTAATTTTTTTTGTTATTTATAAAATTTTTAAAAGACATGAATAACACGACGACATCATTAATATAATATTAAAATGGTGGTCATGTTTCCTTATTGAAGTTGTTTATTTTTATAATATTTTCATATATAATTTTAAAAAAACTCAAACCGAAATTATCATTTGAAAGATAATACATTTTTATTATTCATCATATTTTTATTTTTATAGAATAAATATTTATATTAATGGATTTCACAACAACGATGTCAGAAATATTCAATTAATGATTAAATAAAATTTACGATATTAAAAATTATAAAATAAATATACTTTTATATTTTTATGTTAATTAATGAATAACCATGATTAATATGAATTGTTTATGATATAATAAAAGAAATGATATTCATTTTAAACTTTTTTATATGTGTTTACAGTTTAAATTATGAATATTGCATATGTTGACATAAACTTTTTTCCATGATTAACTTATTTTATTAAATTATTATGAAAAAATTAGTAAGTCCAATTGGGAAAATATTTGGTCGAAAATGAATATCTTTTACGTTTTTTGACCTTTTTAGAAGTCATAAAACTAATAATATATCTATTATATTTTAATATTTGAGTAATTCAATGTTACCCCTCTATTCAATTGTAAAAGGAGTATCATTCCTTCACAAACATATGTCGCGTTGATCATTATTTCAAGAATATATTCTAAAAAAATTTATTATACATATCCCTTTCCACATTCTAGTGATCCTAGACTTAAAAAAGATCACTTCCAAGAGCCTAAAGTGTTTCTCTAGGATAAATTTTTTAGATGTAAATTTCTATTTTCTCTTTTAAATTTATTCTCCCCCACCTTATCCCTACATCTTATCCAATGTTTCATAATAACTAAAGTATCATATATATATATATATTGAAATTTTGATCTATTGATTGTATATGCATCATAAAATATTTCAACTTCTCCTTTAATTCATAAATACCGAGATCGTCATCAATGGTGTGTCAATTCAACGTCTTCATGGATGATGATTTTTTGTTTCCCATTTACTAAAATTATGGAATGTTAAAATGATATTTAATTTTTCAAAATGACCCAAATATATAGTTTTTCTCAATTCAATGTTGTTATTTTCTTTTTAGAAAGGAATTCAAAAATAAAATTAGCTTTTAAACTAGGAAAATAACACACCCAAAAAAAGGAAATTAGAAAATAATATTGTCAAATGAGTGGAAAATGTTATAAGAAGATCATGTAATGTATTATATAAATGAGTATAGTTATGTAATACAATAATTTCACTCTTCAAACTATTATATATGATTATTTAACACTTTTTAAGGATGTCTAACAAGAGGTAAGGAACCCTTCAACAAAAACATTATTATAAATGTTTTAATGATTTAATAATTCTATTTTATGCCCATGTTTTACAAAAGGTTATTATGAATGTATCTATATGGTAATAAGTTTATAAATTTATTTTATTTTATAAGGGGTCATTTTAATGTATTATCTAAGGTATATTCCTTTTGAAAACTTTTTAAATGTCTCTTTTACAGAATTCAATTTGATTTTTATATATGGCATGCGTGATTTCTCTAGCATTCCTGAATAATTATTACTTTTTTTATTATATTTTATCAATGTTATCATTGATGAATATGATTTCATTATTATATGCGAGTTTTTAAAAAATATTTTTATTAAATGGGAATTTTTATAATATGAATGTGTTTTTATCATTGGTGTAAATGAGTTATCAAGGATTTTATTCATAATTTGTATATTAGACACAATTTATTTTGTGTTGAGTCCATTATAACGAATGATATATTTGTTTGAGCCCATAATATCTCAATATATATTGGGTTGGACTCCCACATATCCCAATATATGTTCTTTGAGACCATTATAACTCAAGAAATAACATGTGTTCCCTATTATAGCTCTCCAATGCATTGGGTACTCCTGAGATCGAATTTGACCGTAAAGATATTTAATTTATAAGATTAAATGTAATAATGATATGATAATAATGTCCCAAGGTGAATACAACATTTTTTATGAATTTTTATTGTTTTTCATGAAATGAAATTGATACATTTTTTTGTATCTTCACTGGACTGATGGTTTTAAGTCTTCATATATCATACTATGATTGTTGATATCATCCTATGTTTTTTAAAAGCAATTCTTAAGAATCTACATATTTTCAAAGAATATTTAAGGTTCATATGAAGATGAATCCAAATATTTATTATGAAATTACTTTATTATACTCTTACATAATGTATAGTTTCTCTTATTCTATAAAACCTAGACCGGAAATGCTCCTCGATTGTATAATATACAATTTTTTTATATTTAACAAACTATATACACAACATGGTTCATAATTGAATCATTAGGTGCATGTTTAGGTATTTACAATATATGAGATTTCATATAAATTATATATATATATCTCTCTCTTATTAAGACGATGTCAAATTTAGTTTTTTTAAAAGTGGGTTTTCCAAAAAATAATTTCAATTAAAATCTAAATTGCTCATATCAGTAATAAATTAATTGGATTAAAACACCAAATAAATATTTGAAATATCATAAAGTAACATATTAACTGAAAGGGAAAAATTAATCCCAAAAAAACATAAAGTTGAAATTGACCACAGATCCTAAACATCTCCTGCATAACTGCAATCTATGTGTTTTGGGTTATAGCAGCTGTTTGGGATTGTGGTTACAACTATTTTATTTTCATTATTGTACTTGTTGTTTCTCCCTTCTAGTTGTAGTACCTTTTCCATGACATTTCATTTGTGAAATTGGGTTTTCTTTTATATTCTAGTTCTGAGTTGGAGTTGGTTGGTGTCTATCTAATCTCTCTCTTCTGCATGTGTTCTCTTTGAGGGTAATGCCTCCCATTTGTCTGTTACTATACCCTTGGTGCTAGTCGCCACCCCGGGGCCTTTGAGAGGGATGACTCGGGGGGAAATTATCTCCCTTCTCATATTTTCAACCTATGAGGGGTACACATTGTGGGGAGGGGGTCGTGACAGAGTAGTATCTGAGATCTGGTTAAGGGATAGGATGGAGTTTGGAGTTAGGATCAGGTGAGGATGCATTGGTTGGTAGGGAAACAGTTTCATTCATGTTTTTAAAGTGAGGTAGACATTGGAGACCGGCTGAGACATAGGCGTTTAGGGCCCCCTATGATCTTATGTACAGACTTTTAAGATTTGAATGACTACTAAAAAACGATATACTAGTTGTAGGGTAGATACCTAGGAAAAGATCATGCATCATTTATCTTCATGCCTGTGTTTGAATGGGTAGACTTTGGGATAGGTAAACCTAAAACTAATAAAAGAAAATCATTAATTAATTAATGTTGAGAGTTCCATATTCCAGGTTTAGGAGCTCTAATGGTTGTTATTTTACAGTTATGGCTCCTAGTCGAAATCCTCATCATGATTTCATAGAAAATGTCCATTAGGTTATTCCAGCACGTTTCCGCATGGCAGAGGTTGATAAAGACGACACATGGAGGATGTCACTCCAGGAGTTTCAGCACCAGAGTTTGCAGAAGTACGAGGGCTCTGTTTCAGATACAGTCATAGAGGACTGGATAGAGGAGGTCGAGACTGACTTTAGTTCAACTCGTGCTCGGAAGGAGCACTTAGATTCCTTTTTTTGACGATGCTACATTAAGCAGCGACGCAGTTTTGGTTCTTGTTCCTTGGGAATCGTGAGGAATCAGCAATCTCCTGGAAGGAGTTCCGAGACAAGTTTAGAGTCAAGTTCCTTTCTTCAACAGCGAAGGCATCCAGTCTCCACGAGCTTCTTTCCCTGCGAAATGGCCGCTCTAGTGTTCGATTGTTTGGATTCCATTTCAAGAGTCTCTTACAATATGATTCATACATGTTACTAGATGAGGACACGAGGTAGAGGAATTGTGGGGAGGGTTGGCGTCCAGAGATCCAATGACGGGTCACCCCATTTATACAGAAGATATATCCTTAGGTGCTGGGGGGGGAAAGGGTTGTCAAGAGGGCTTTGTCTAGGAACAGATCATCACAAGATGGGGATCATCATGATCCCTCATGAAGCAGAGCTATGGTCCGGGGTTCTCGGTTTTTAGGGCATAAGAGTTTTCATTCAACTGGGGGTAGGCCACATCCCATCACATATCATTTCTCTAGAGGCAGCAACTCTCGAGACTATGTTAAGGGATCATGCACTTGTTTTTCTTGTGGTGGTCATGGTCATCAGTAGCGGGAGTTGCCGACCTTTCAGAGAAGTCATCCTGCACCATGAACTATGCTCCAGGTTCCTCCTTTGATGCATTTCAAGTTTAGGCTGCAAAAGAAGCTGGTTGCACCAGCTTTAGATCACCATAGGGTAGATTGGGCAGGCAGATGATATCCCTATGACGCTCCCTGTCCTCACAGAGAAAAGCGTGACCATGGTGGAGGTCATCATCTGGGTCAGAGAGGTCATGGAGGAGGTTATGGCCAGCTTCATACTCTAGTGTTTCTAGCTCCAAGTGAGCTAGATGTCATTCGAGGTACCCTTTTCTTGTTTTATACCTTGGTGTATTCCTTGTTTGATTCAGGAGTGACACACTCCTTCATATAACCTAACCATGTCCATGCTTTGGGACATGAGGTAGAGAGGCTTCCAGTGCCCTGGGCGTTGAGTATGCCAGTTGGAGGTCAACCTTACTTTTTTGATGTATGTAGAGACTGTGAGCCAGTGTTGGGGAAACATTGCTATTTGGGATATTTACTATGTTTATGAATACAACCATATGATGTCATCATCGACATGGATTTGTTGTATTCGGTGCAAGATATCATGGATTGCTTCAGGAAGGAGGTCGATTTCATTGGTGTGGATCGAGAGCTAGTGGTCTTTGTTGGTGAGCGAGATCCTAAGATTGGTCATAGGAATGTTCCATACCTATCGTCCATAGTAGCTGAGAAGATGCTGAGTTCTTCCAAGGTTCATGAGTTGGCGTTTCCTAGGGTCATAGAGGAGTACCTTGATGTCATTCCAGAAGAGGTTGTTTCATTACCCCATCGACGAGAGATCGATTTTGGGATTGAGCTATAGCCATGAGCATCTCCTATCTCTATGTCTCCATATAAGATGTCCCCTTCAGTGTTTCGGGAGCTATGTATATAGCTTGATGGTCTTTTAATGTATGGTTTTGTTCGGCCAAGTGTGTCAAAATGGGGTGTAACAGTTTTGTTCATGAAGAAGTCTGGCAGAAGATTGTGATTGTGTGTCGATTATGATCTCTTAAACGAAGTGACAATAAATAATCGATATCCACTTCCAAGGATTGAAGATTTATTCGATCAACTGAAGGGTGAAAGTATGTTTTCAACGATCGACTTGCGGTCAAGATATCATCAGATGCGTGTGAAGGATAAGGATATCTTGAAGACTGATTTTTGTTGTCGTCATGGGCATTATTAATTCGTGGTAATGTTGTTTGGTGTTACAAATGCTCCAGTTGTATTCATGGGATTGATGAACATTGTGTTCCATGTGTTCCTAGACATGTTTGTGGTAGTTTGCATTGATGACATCCTTGTGTACACCAAATATGAAGAGAAGAAAGTGAAATATATAAAACCCATTTAGGGAGTTCTTCCCCAACAACAGCTATTTGGGAAGTGGACATAGTGTGATTTTTGGACATGAGAAGTACGTTTTTTGGGGCATGTTGTGTCCCAACAGGGAGTTGTTGTGGATCCATCGAAGATAGAAGTTGTTGTGTCTTGGGTAGCCCCCATGACAGTTTCATAGTTGTGAAGTTTCCTTTGTCTCGCAGGCTACTACAGGAGGTTCGTAGCCAATTTCTAACGAGTTGCAACTCCTCTGAAATATTTGACCAAGAAAGATCAGGCATTCATATAATCTGATCAGTGTCAAGAAGCTTTCGAGTATCTAAAAGAGATGTCATTAAGTGCTCCATTATTTAGTCTTCTATTTGAGGGAGTTCAGTTTGAGTTTTTCGGTGATTCTTCATATATGGGGTTAGGTTGTGTTCTCATGCAGGAGAGATTAGTTTTTTCTTAGGGGTCTCGGCTGTTACATCCCCATGAACGCATCTACGCCACCCATGATATTTAGTTGGTAGCCGTGGTGTTTGCATTGAAGTTGTGGAGCCATTACCTCATTGGTGTGCGCTTTGTGGTTGTCACCGATCATAATAGTTTGAGTTATGTTTTCTCCCAGCATGACCTGAACGTATGAAAGCGTCGGTTGATGGAGTTTTTACAGGAATAAGACATTGAAATATCGTATACTCCTTGAAAAGGGAATTTTGTAGCTGATGCGCTGAGTGGAAATTCAGGTGGTGATGTTGTGCATGAATCCAGTGATTCACAGAGATTAATAGAATAATTTTCCACATTATATCTTGATTTGGGAGAATTTGGGGGTAGAGGCTATATTTTTCAAATGATTGTACAGTCATCCCTGAGGAAAAATGTGGATAAGTCCAGTTGGGTGATCTAGAGGTGGAGGTCTGGAGAGACTGAGTTGTTTGTGGTGACGCCTTTGATGGTTGGACTGAAGATGAACAAGACCAAGTGTTGTATCATGGATGGCTTTTTGATCCTTTGATGATGTGTGACATGGTTCATAGAGAGTTTCACAGTTCTCCTTTAATAGTGCATCATGGTGTGACAAAGATATACCAAGCCTTAAGGATAAATTTTTGGTGGTTTGGGCTGAATCGTACGGTTGCGGAGTTTTTGTGTCGATGTTTAGTCTGCCAGAAGGTGAAGGCCGAACACCGTGTTCCCAGTGTCCCCCACCAGCCATTAGTGATTACTTAGTGGAAGTGGGAGGATATCTCAATGGACATTGTTACTGGTCTACCTCGTGCTTCGGGAGGACATGATGCTATTTTGGTGGTTGTTTATCATTTACAAAAATCGTCCCACTTTATTGCAATCACGAAGTCAAGGTCAGTGGAAGTCTTGTCGAGGAAGTATCTAGAAAAGGTGGTGAGACTTTATGGAGTCCCTAGGATGATCATTTATGATGGAGATACTCATTTTAACTCTAGAGTGTGGAGAGGTCTTCGATATGATTTCGTTTCTAAACTATTCATTAGCACTGCTTTTCATCCTCAAACTGATGGTCAGACAAAGCATACGATCCAGACTCTTGAATTAATGTTACGATCTTGTGTTCTTGATTTTAGAGCTTCATGGATGAGGCACATACCCTTGGTGGATTTCTCTTACAATAATAGTTTTCAATCCACCATCGGTATGGATCTGTTTGAAGCCATGTATGGTCGTCCATTCCGTTCTCCATTGTGCTAGACTAGGGTCACAGAGTAAGCGGTTCTCAGACTAGAAGTAGTGCAGAATGCAACAGATATGGTTCAGTTGATTCGCGAGAGGATGAAGACAGCACAAGATCATCATAAATCATATGTCGTTCAGAGAAAGCGACCCTTAGAGTTTAATGTATTGTATTATGTGTTTCTAATGGTGGATCCCTATCATGGGCAGCGAAGGATTGGACGTGGAGGTAATATTTCTCCGTGGTTTGTTGGGACTTTCGAGGTGTTAGCTCATGTTGGATATGTGGTGTATCAAGTAGCACATCCCCCACAGATGAGTCAGATACATGCTGTTTTCTATGTATCACAGATCCATAATTATCTATATGATGAATCTCACATCATTGATTGGGGAGAGATCAATTTTGATGATGATTCAACCTTTGATGTGTGACCTGTAGAGATCCAAGACCGTAGTGATAAGGTGTTGCACGAGCGTTCTATTCCTTTAGTTCGTGTCTTGTGGCGACTAGGTGGCTTGGAAGAGAGTACCTAGGAACGTGAGTCACAAGTACGTGATCAGTACCCAGAGTTGATTGATGTTTAAATCCTTTCATGTTTTAATGTAACTTATGTGGTTATGAAAATATCATCTTTAGGAGATGGATTCCTTTGTTTTTTTTGTCTTTTTATCTTTTGAGAGGTATCTCGAGGAGTGGTTGTTCAGAAATTGTTTTGTATTCACTTTATGTGGGTATTGGATTCTATTGAAAGAGAATGTTTCTAGAGGTATCTGATGTAATGGTCCTGACCTCTCCAGTCTATTACCTTGTCGAAATGTGGTGTTAGAGGTGTTCCAGGAGGTTAAGGTGACTTATCCCCAACACTTTCCAAAAAATTTCCATTTCCGGTGAACACATCCAACGGTAGACAACTGTGAACTGTAATGTCATGTTACGTTTTCCAGTACTTTTGATGTTTTTAACTACCATTGATTTGGAGTAATGGCGTGGTGTGCATTTGGGTGTAATTTTAAGGGAAACTACATGGAAATAACTTTTTCACACGAAGCGCACAGTTTTTCTAAACCGTATGGCCAAACCATGCGAGGTTTTTCATCGAGTCAGTAGCCACCGAATGGGAGGTGCATGGTTTGTCTATCTGTGCAGCCAAATCATGCATGTGAGGTGGTTGAGGATGTTTCTAATGCACTGTTAGCGCATGGTTTTTCAAACTGTGTGGACTAACCGTGGGGGCACTTAAATTAGTTCCTTAAATTGGGGAACTTAATCGTTTTTCCTCATTAGGGGTTCGTTTAAGCTCTTAATCGGCCCTAACTCATGATTTTGTTTCTCATTAGGTCAATGAGGGCTCTTCAATCATTCTAGAGGTGATCCAAAGCCTTCACTTGGCAAATCAAATCCGAATTCCTGACGTATGTGATCGATCTTCTTCGTTCTTCATCGGTTCTGTATATCCACTTAGATTTACTTCTCTTATTATCTTTCTTTCTTAGAACTATGTATGTTATGGGTAGATATATGTGTGTAGATGCCAAATATGATGAGTTTTGGTCTTGATCTTTCTAGGAGAGGAGATCAACGACTGGTTTTTGGAGAATCGATGTGGGTTTCTTGAGCATTCATTGACCGTCGTGGTTTTCGTCAAAAACCTTTGAGGTGGGGGATTCATTTATTCTCTTTATTTTATGTGAAACTGTAATTTTAGCATGTTTTATTCCACTAGATGAAAATGGAATTGACATAATAATTATTTGAACTGGATAGAAAAATTGATATTGATCGTATGTTGTTGCCTCTTGTTTTGATATATAGTGTGATATATATGCTTGTTCCTGATGAAAATCGGTAAAGAACATAAACTGAGATTAATTGATGTCTGTTTGGTAAAGATAAAGTGGCATGAAAATGAATCTAGTTCTTGTTGTATATTTGGTGTTAATAATATTGGAAAAGTGATCATGTTTGATCAATTGTGATAGATTAATGATTTGGTTTCCCGAATTTGGAACTTACGAATTAAATCTGTTAATTTAAGATGAATGAATGATTTGATTGTATGATTATTGCTTGAAGTGTTCTGAGTTACCCTCTTGATTGTTAATGGATATTATCCCAATTGATGTGATGTTTTTTTTTCTGCTCCTTATGTTCTGATGTGATCCTGGATGGGTGTTGTGATATGTGGGGGAATAGAGGCTTTTTGGTTGTGGCAGGAGATGTCGCCTACAGTGGCTAGATGCATCGGTTTATGCATGTGGGTGTCAGGGAGGACACCAGGGATGTTGGAATGGGATGGATGTGATTGTTGTATTCATGCGGGTTTTTTGGTTGTTTATCTACTTTACTTTTTCCACTACTCAAGGAAGTTGTTCTTGCTTACCCTTCTTTAGAAATAGGTGAAGACGTGCGGGGTATGCCACGTTCTTTCTATGTTTATCTTCTCCATGGAGGATGGGTCTACTCTCTTTCTATAGGCGTGAAATACTCGATAGGTATCACATCTACTCACCCTCTTGATCCCCCTTCTTTTAGTAGCATAGAATTATTTTATAAGATGCCTAGGAATATGGGAAAGTAATTTTTAATGAATTTTTGAATAAATAGTGTTAACCCATGGGGTTGGATTTCACTGGAATATAATGAAGAGGCTATAATTTATAAAGGGACAGTGGACTTTGGGTGTGATGCTAATGATGTCTACTTTGGAATGGTTCATGATTTATTAATGTTTTATGAATTAATTAACGTAAAGTGTAACTGATAAAAAGGGAATGGAGTAATCCAATAATGTTCTTTATATGGTTGTGTGATTTTAGGATACCTAGTCTTAGAAGTAGCAGCCCAGAGTCTCAGAGACGTTAGATGCAGTGGTGTCTAAGAATAGGTTTTGCCTATAGCATGGTTTTGAGATATAATATATTATTTACTTGTTCTATTTCTATACGCTAATCCCCCGTGTTAGTAAGGGAAACTGAAACCCCGGGGATTCTGAGCCTTGGGGGGTATTTTCCCAAACATTCTGATGGGAGGGTGAAAGGATGACTACCCCCTTTGGACCTGCTCTCTTGTCTTGGTAGATACTTGTGATGGTAGGCACAACGGGTTGTTTTCACTATATATATATGTAGAGGGCTATAATGGATTGTGGTAATTCACACACATATAATCTGAATATAGTATCATATGGACTTTTATAGTTGTAACGTGTAAAGGATGTGATGGATTGAGGATCCTTATTCATTGTATGGGCTGTAACCGATTGAGGTATAATACCCAACATATGATACATGTTATTCGAGCTGTGGTGTCTTCTGGAAACTACCTGGTTACTTTTGGTTGTGTGGATGTTGTAGTGCTTCGCCTAGGTGTCTGCGGGCAAGAATTTTTGGGGAGAGATGCTCACGACGTGCGACGTTGGCGCATAGAAGAAAACCATTGGGGATGTAGTAGCATGGTACCCTTGATCTTCTTTACTATGTGAAATATTCTTGTATGTGTTTG
This sequence comes from Viscum album, assembly GCA_963277665.1. Taxonomy (NCBI): domain Eukaryota; kingdom Viridiplantae; phylum Streptophyta; class Magnoliopsida; order Santalales; family Viscaceae; genus Viscum; species Viscum album. Next base: position 1,716,302,669 of record OY728132.1, read on the forward strand.
AAGGTGAGAGTATCCATTGTGAGGTTGGGAACATAGTATACCTCTGTAGGTGATGAGTTAGTTTCACTTGTTGTTCACTTTGCATTATCATTCTCTCTTTACTTTTGCAGGAGAGGCTTTTGGGAGGATCCTAATGAGTATTCTGTTTTACTCACCCTATGTTTATATAATATTCTTTTTAGGGAACTTGGAAAAGGTTGGAGATTAAGCTCGTTTCTACTAGCGTGGGGTTTTCAAGAGTTGTTCCGGCTTGTGGTTGCAGATGTTTTATTTTCATTTGGGTACTTTTTGTTTCTCCATTCTACATGTAGTACTTTTGCATTACATTTCATTTGTGCACCTGGGTTTTCTTTAATATTCAAGTTCCGAGTTGGAGTTTGTTGGTGTCTATCTTATCTCTCTATTCCGCATGTGTTCTCTCATAGGTTAATGCCTCCCATTTGTTTGTTACTATACCATCAGTGCTAGTCGCCAACCCATGGCGTACAGGATGCGGGACTCGGGGGTCATTATCTCCCTTCTCACATTGTTGGCCCAGGAGGGGTACACCATGTGGGGAGGGGGTCGTGACGTGGTACCATACAAAGGGACTAAATAGAGGTGTACAAGATTGAGGTACCATATATATGTCCAATAGATTACGGTAAATGATAGAGTTTATAGGGCATCAGATAGTGTCAAACTAGATAAATATTTACACACACTAGATATAGACATACTTGATGGAGAGAAAACTATATAGATATATGTCAGAAAATGTTTTGGGGATAAGTTTTTATTATTTTATAACATTATTTGTTAAAATATTATCCAATGTATTATAACATATTGAAATCTATAAAATTGAATTTTTGGTGATTCAATGATAATGACTAAATTTTATTCAATTTATTTAATTCTTTTAATGTTGAATTTACATTAATTTATTGTATTCACCATAGAAATAACATAGTCACCCACACAAGAGGTGAACCACATTAAATATTTCTTTATCAATGTACACACCATTCATTACATAAATATATTGTCTAGATATATTGATTAAAATTATATAAAACATAACATGTTTAGGAGTTAATTTAAACAGAAAAGGAATAGTAAAATATCACCAATATTTACCCCCATTCCTATTAGTTCTCACATTCCTAAAATCATCAAAACATTTAAAATATAATACCCTCACCAATTAAATTTAGAAATTTTTTTATTAATGAAAAAAATGATTCAAAACAACATTTATACTATGTTTTTTCATATATTTTATGTTAGTTTATAATTTTTTATTTTATTATACTAAATAGGTGAAATTTTTTTCTTATTTTATGAATTTTCATAATGAATATTTTATTATAGAAAAAATTTATATGAACCAGTAGATGAGATAAATCTTATATAAGAAAATTATAATTTTGAATATTAAATTTTAATAATAAATTATCTTTTAAATAAAATCAATCTATCAATATAAAATAAATTTTCTTATAAACATTTTTATGAGTGAATATATGGGAAATATAATTAATGTAATCATATATATTGTACGAGTTATTTTAATAATTATAAATTTAATTTATTAAAGTTATTTTTTATATCTGGTAGTTTAATATTTATTTTTCTTTCCGTATATATATATATAAACATACTCGCATACACATTATTTCCAGTTATCATACTTTCAATCAAAAAATAAATTTATATTCATGTAATATGGTATAATAAATTTATTATAGGTTGTTCTGTAAATACATTTTATATTATGTATTTAGGTATGATTTTTTTATAAATCTATGAAATATGTTATCGATGAACCCTTAACCATTTTGCATTCTAAAATAAGAAATCATTTAGAATTTTTTTAACATATTACAATATCCCTACAATTTTATATTTCAAAATAATCATTTACTTAATATAACTTATTTAAATATTTGCATATAATTTTAAACTTTTAAAAACATTTATGAGTACCAAATGAATAGATATCCAATTCTCTAAAACTATTATATGATTTTTATTTTAATTTTTTATTCAAATAATTAAATAATATATATTTTTTAATTTATTCTTATTAGAAAGTTTATTTCATATATTATATAATATTAAAAATTCCAATAAATTTAAAAATATTTCATTTTCTTATTACTAATATATATTTATGAAAAAATTATGAACAATGAATTTAGTATATTTTTATAATATCCCAGAAATAATTATTCTAACATTACCCAAATATTAATAATTTATTTAATTTAAATCCTAAATAAGGGAAATAATTCTTTCATTACCTATATCGTACTTAATTGGGATGGGCAGTGTCGACTACTTGATTTATTTATTTATGATATCATGGATGATCCAAATTGTATTCCTATTGACTAAAATACGATTAATATGAATAAAATTTGATGGATGGTAATTCCATGACTAGAGAGAATAGTGAAGGTTTTAATGAGTTTATAAAATTTATATTGATAAATTAAAATTAAATTTCTTGAATGATGTGTCCTTATGTAAATTGATGTATGTCCAAGTGAATTAATCATTTTCAACTGGAATAGAATTTGAACAGTTATATAATAGATGAGAGTCATAAATATTATAACATAAACAATAATTTATAAAATTATCTCTTAAGTAGTATAAATTTACAGTTTCCAAATCATTGGATATCAGTACAAGTTCACATAATGATGTAGAACATACTATTTAAATAAAATATTATTATTAACATAAACTATATGTTTTTTCAAAAAGTATTAATAAGTCAATAAAATATGAAATAATGTTTTTTTTCATATAAAATATAAATTGATATAAGTTTTATTGAATATATATAAATTAAAATATCTAAATAAATGGATTGAAACTAGTTTCATAGAACATATTTGTCCATTGAATGACATGGATCATGATTACAATGGAATTTCTTATGGAGTATACAATTATAAAGAATATTTTCTTGTGTTTTATTTTTATATTACAAAATATATTAAACCTCTAATGACAAGAAACAATTAAAAAAGTTTACAATTATTTATAGAATTATATTATGTGTTATAATTCTCAATACATGAAAAATTAATCATGTTTTACATATTTTTTGTTCCACTTTTCATTCATTAATTGATTTTCATTAGAATTTTGAATGATGAAAAATCATATTAGTTGAATTCGAACACTGCTAAAAGAATTCTATACTGTGAGCTATGAAACCTAAAGGACACTCCAAAATGAATGAAATTTTACAGTGAGTATTCTAAAATTGGTAATAAGACTAGAAATATTAAAACTCCATTATTTAATGAAGAAATTAATACACATAATGTATATTTTCAAACAGAACACTTATCCATTTATGTTGGTACATTATTATTTAGCCTTTTTTTTAAATATGCATAATTATTTAATTTTATCACTGAATATTTAATTATTTTAATAACATAGTAATGATATTAAATTTTCAAAAGACATATTGAAACATTTAAAAATGGTGTGGAATAAATTTTAAATGGTGTATGACTCATGCTTGGAATAATTATATCTATAAATGATTGTGAGATACGGTAACATGATCTCAGGTATTCGTAATCCTTAGTTTTGGTCATCCATCATTTGGGTGCTATTATAGAAAATTTCTGTAGTTATTTTTATTTTTTTATTTTCTCATGGGTCACTATCATGGAATGTAAAAGCTATGATATGGAGTTTCTTATCCATGAGGTGGAATGGATGTTTGTAGCATAGTATCAAGCAAGAATATATTTGTTGCCAATACCTATTTCAGCATGACAATGCCATGGATTAGTTATTATTGTGTATCTCTTATATAAATGTGAACTCTTTGGAATGTATTCTATAGATAAGGTTTAGGATTCTTGTAGTTATGTAATGAGAATTTTCAAAATATGTATCTTGCTGCACCATATGGTTTATGTTTTGTTTTGGGTCTCTTTTTTTAGTGGGGACTACAATGTGATCTATTTGAATATGTTGTATTACCTAGATAAGTTATTAGGATATGAATCTATGGAAAAGTGATATTGTTTTGAAAGTATTGGTTAAAATGTGGTTGTAAGGCATATGACTTGGTCACTCCTTTTATAGCCCATCTTTTGAAATAGTTAGTGAAGCATGCAATGTATAGGGGTAATTTATACCGTGGTCTAGGAAGCTACATAGTAATCATTTATTTTATATAATAGGGTTATATACCTATAAAACCATCCAAATCGTTAATTCATCCAATATTATCTCATGAAAAATAGGTTCTGAGTATATTATTCCAAAGGCTAGCGAACCTCATTTTGAAATGATTGAAGCCCATGACACAAGATATCAATTATTTATTATTCGTATACTTTCATAAGACATGCCTATTTGTAAAAAGGTTTTTAATTCATTAATTAATATTTTATATTTGATAAATTCTTTGGTATGTATATGGTAAAGATGATGTTATGAATAAAGGGTAATTAATTTTGTTTTAAAAAATGTTTTCCATGGTGTTATTCTTTAAAAACAGAACATGTGTGTAGTAAAATTCCATAATAGAGGAATTTTAATTTTAAAATGGTGTTTCATGATTGTAAATGATATTTATTCAATAGCAGAATGATAAATAAAATATAATTTGATTAGAAATTGGATTTAGATAATCTTACTAGTGATAATTTCTTTTTTAAAATATTTCATAAATAGTATAGTTTTTGGTTGTTTTATGGAAAACATGGCACAAGTAGACATTTGGGTACCTTGGTATTGAACATAATAAAACCCGAAATATGTGAAACCATTATGGTTCTACCAATATTCCAAAATAATATAATATTATGATTTCACATGCCTAATACCAAAAAAACGATGATAGGACATGGATTCTTTAGGATTTACATGCTTTTTTAGTGTTCCTGTTTGTACTCTTCATTCAATAATAATTAGAAGACCCCAACATGATTCATGCATGAAGATTTCAGAAGTTTATCATGTCATATATAATAATATGTTTTTATTATATTGAATATATAAATTATTTTTTTATTATTTCCCAATAAATTAATGTACGTTGATTATAAATTATTACGATTATCTATATTTTTTATAATATACACAACAATGTTTTTATTTTTAAAATTGTATAATCATATGAACATACCATATAAACTTGTTCTATATTAAATTTATAAATTCATTTTCACATCATTAAAATTCATATAAATTAATCGGGGAAACGCCACTAGGGGTTACGCTAACTCAATAATTGTACATTATTCATTTATAGATATTGTTTTATAGGAAAAAGGTAATAAGAGGGGAATTATGTAGTTTTTCAAAAAATATTGAGTATCATCACATTCTTGTGTGATGGATTGGTTCTTATTGACTCTAAATAATAGTCATTATTTAATAATTCATTGTTCTTCTTTATGGTTTTCATAGTTTGGATTAATGTTTTCATCATCATAGATAAGTACACATTCTCTGCTTGGTAATATATTTCATTTCATGAGTTTTATAGAATAATGATAGGTTGTTATGTTACTAATCATCTTGTGGTATTGCATATGTTTGATGTGTTTTGGTCAACATTGGATTGGTTTTTTAAAATATTATTAGTGGTATTATCTATCAGGAAGTGTAACAACAATTTATTGGTTTAGTTTAGGGAGTCTAGTATACTGTGGAATGTAAATGTCATGAATCAAGGATAACATATAAAGTAGATGATTTATCATAAAATATTTTAATGACACTTGAGTTTCAATGTTTAGTCATATTTATATTAATATTTCGATTTTTTTCATATTTTATATTACATTGTGATTCCATATAATCCCCATTTACATGTATCTATTTCCTTTGGAGTTATACTTGTTTTGGGTTGTAAATTGAAAATGAAATCAAATATAAATATTCATCTGAATTAACATTCATACAAATATGTCAGTATGAATTTTTTTGAAATATTTAATTGGTTTGGGGAATGATTATCACATAGAAATTAACATCATTTCTATGATGATTAGAACTTTTAATCACATTTATTTTATTATTTAAATTACATGATAGTTATATTATTTGAGTTATTATCATTGAATTGATAGTAATAATATTAGTTAATGATAAATATTAACATCAATAATTACTTTTTAATTATTATAAAAGAATAATTTTTCTGTAAAAGGATTAAATAACCTATTTATTATGTAAAAATGAATTTTATGAGAATTCATTTTTTATTAAAAGAAATGATTTATTTTTATCAAGTAAAATTATATTTTGTATCCATAACATGCTTTGGTGAAAGGATGATCAATCATCAAAAACTGTAAAATAACTCATTTTTAAAACTCATTCAAGATTCAACATAGAATAATTTAACAAATAATGAATTAAATTATGAATAATGTTTTATTGTTTTGAAAAAAATGGTTGTTTGTAACATGTAATCAATAAGGGTTAATTGTAGTTGAAGGAGGAAATCAAAATTGAATATTATATTCTATATTTTTTTGAAATATTTTACCATTATTTGTTAACTGCATGAAATTTTAGGGGATATTGAATGGGTGTTTCCCATAACATTATGAAAAATTGGAAAATATATCCTGAGAGGAAAATGAACTCTATTTCATGATTTTTTTAAAATAAAATATATTTAACCATAATATTTCATATTGTTGAATTGATGAACTTTGGTATTCTTTTCTAAAGTGGTCAATCATATTTTATTTTGAAAATAATTATTTATTAACCTTTTTTCACATGATGTGTAGAGGATTTGAAAAAATATACCTTTTGAGAATTCGTTTCTACATTATAATTTTTTTATTGGTTTTTTAAATATTTCCCAAAAATTTTATGGGAATATTCAAAAGGATCATTTCTTGTGTACATGTATTATTTTATGTTCTATAATGATCATTTCAAGAATAATATAAACCCTTGTGTGGGTTGAGTGGGTCTTCTAGAGACATCCTGTGTCTTAGAGTAACCCCTTCTTTGAGAGTAATCATTTTTCCTCATCTCATTAGAGATTCCAAAACACTAAATAGATTATAAAGTGTTATCATTTCACTCCATGTGTTTTAGTGAGGGATGTTTCATTTATTAATAAAGAGAAATTTATTATGTTACATGATAAGGGAATATGAAAGGTTATTTGAGTTGATGGGTCTTTATGAAATAGTTTTACATTATCACCTTTCATTGGGATGATATAAATCTAATGTGAATCCTGAGATTTCTATGTTATCTTCATGTTCATAGTCAAAAGATTTACTATTTTTTCACTTATGAGATATCCATATTTTTATATGATCTTGATACTCTCCATCATATTATTTTTATTGAGGTATGTGGTAATCCTGTGATATTTTATCTCATTTTTTGTCACACTCTATGAAATTTTCCCAAGGGGATTAATTTATGGAAGAAGTTATTCCCTGGAATTCAATTTTCATCCCTAGACTTGGTAAAACATGGACATATGCATGTGTAAGAATATTATTATTCATGACATGGTAGATGAAATATCTACTGGTGAATTTTTATTGGTATGATATTAGAGAACATAGCGTTTATATTTCTATACCATAGTTACCATAGATTGTTTTTCATGACCCATGACTAAAGCCTCCTTCTTTTTAATTAAGGCATTGTATTTTTGGAACAATGAATAGAATTTGTCAGACTTAGTGGATCTCGTTATATGGGTTTCTCCTTTCCAAATTACACAATGGTTGATTGAATAAATGATATTTTGGAAGATTATTTTGGAATTGTTCTTTTTTGATTGATTCATAATATTTTCCAATGGGTGGTTTAACCCTATGAGAAATTGATCCCATGGTTACATGATGATATATAAGAGTTTTTCCTTTTGTATAATTTCGATCGATAGTAAAGTATTCTATGCTCTTATGTTTCAAAAAAGTTTCATATTTTTTTCACTATTTCAGATCAAATATAAATGTTGTGGAGATATTTCTGATGTCTATATTTTTAGTAAGTCATTGAGTTTTGGATTCTGGAACACGAAAATACTTTTAATGGTTTGATGTCGTGTCAGATTTAGTTCATGTCTTGGGCTATTCTATGACTCAATGGAGTTTTTCTATTTCCCTATGGAGCCTTAGATATGGCGTTAGGCTTGGTATTGATGTTGTAATATCGGAAATAGATTATGGGTTTAAAAAATATTATTTTATTATTATTTTATTAGTAGATATGATATTATTTTATCTATTGAAAAATGTGTTTCATGAGAATATTTTTTTAACGTAAAATCATAGGGATTTTTTTAAAAGAAGTTTAGTTTCATAATTTTTTTTAAAATATTTTATTCATTTGGGGATTTGGAAAATCTATTTTCTATGATTAATCATTATAATCAACAGCACATGGTGGTATAAACTATTGGGTTCCAATTTTAATGGAAATTGGTGAATTCCAATTTAATTATGTGGCGTGTTTGGGAATTTACCATTGGATAGGGTAAATAAATATAGAAAGTTAATTGAATGATGTTTGAAAAATTATTTTTTATACTATCTAATACAAAATTGTCTATTGTTTAAAAAATATGTGGTGATTTTTTTTAAAAATAGTTTTAATTATTAACATTAAAAATTAACTATGTAGAGAATACGATTGTGTTATGAAATTATAAAACACTTTTTAGTTTTTTAATAAAGGATAAATTTTAATGGTTCTAATATTTTCAAAAATGGGAATATTATAAATCATTGGGTTTTTAGTGATACATGTGTTTTTTTCAATTTTGGAGTGATTTTCGGGGAATTCCTTTTGTCTATCTTATCTTTATAGTATCCATTGAGTATTTTTGGGTCCAGTGTTTTAGACTAGTAAATTTTGTTTAATTTCAAATCATGAGGGTTGAAACTTTTCATAATAAATATTTTAAGATATTGAGTTCAGAATGATACCAGGGTTATTTTGAGAATTTTTTAGGTTTGATGGTAGATATAAAAATTTTGGTTTTCCTCTCAATCAGTATGGACAATTGGTGGCATGGGGAATCCATGGGCAACAATTTATAGAGTTCGTTATTATTTTCATGTTTTCCAGCCATTTCCTCTTTGGAAATTTTCTTCATTCTTCATTTCTTGTTGTTACATTTTCCCTTATCTATTTTATCACTAGGGATGACTTGTGATGAATTTCTTAGACAGAGTTAGGCCCTATAGATCATTCATTGATACTTTTTTATTACATTCATTTTTTATTATGCTATGGATGATAATGGTGAGTGTTTGAAATTGAAGATATGATGGATGGTTTTTAGGAAGAGTTGTATATTACCGCCCTTATATATCAATCATGACCATTATGTTTGATACATGTTATTTCTTCTTGAATAATACATTTCATCATGATGGCCTTATGTCGATACCTTATTTTTGGGATCAAAATTTAGGATCACCTACAATGTTTCTAGTATTATTTCACTCTATGTTTTATTGAATTTGTTATTTTTTATTGGAACAAGCTTCTGGAGTGTTCTAAATATAATTTTAAAAATATGTGATTTTTGATTCATAGTGACTTCTTAAGTTATTGCGATGAAAAATATAGTTTTATAACTATTTACACCATTTATAAATTCTAGGGGGAAGAATTCCTATATCTATATAATTTAAAACTATAAATTTATTTAACACACTCTTTTGGTAGATAGATTTTATAGTGTTGATATTTTTACATCATCTTAAGAGATATAAGTTTGCCGTAATACATATTTTAGATATTTCTTTTTCTATTGCATTTATGGTAAATTTTAATAGTTTTTGTAGATTTATTATTTTTTCTAGGGGATGTTCCATGGAAGGTATAGGATGTAACATATGTTAAAATTTCCATAGTGTGGACTAGGGGAATTTTTCAATGGGTTATATTGGAATATTACTAGATCTACAACTAATTTATTCATGGATTCTTCATGGAGATAGGGAAAAGGCATAGAACCTCTATATGGTTTCCCTTTTTGGTGTCGATGAGGTGCATACTAAATATCTATGAAAGAAAGTTTTATTGTGGTGAATGTTGCGTGGGGTATTTGAGTATATTGTAGTTCCTACCGAAGAAAATAGAATATGTGTTAATGGAACTAATACATGGTTTTGAGTAGAAGGAATGAAATGTGGTTATCAAACATTAAATGTTGTCTATCCTCTGATATCCTTTCATCTATCTTAGTGTGTGATTCTTATACCATAGTATAGTATACTACACCGTGGTCTGGGAGGATACATTGTAATAATCTATTTTCTTATATTGGCTACATATAAATATTAACCACTATGGATCATCAATTCATCATATTTTCACTATAGAACATTATTGATCTAAGAGAGTAATCTAAATTCTATCAATCTTTTTTTGACTGGATTCATCCTATGGAATTTGGAGATAGACTCAGAGTGATTCATAAAAATTCTTATGGGTAGTGTTACTATATTTTTTTATTCAAAATTATGAATTTCATGGTGATCATGTAAAATTGCATTGTTTTGTTTATGAAAAAATAGGATCAGATATTAATGTTGAAAAATGTTTTCAAACTTATTTTAAATGTTATCCTTATTTAATAATATTTAATTTCTTCTATAAAATTCCTAAAATTGGGATTTATATTATAAAAAGTGCTTTTATGGAATGAGGTTTTAATTCTTCACTATATAATTTATTAATAAAATTGAATTGTATTTTAAATGTTTTTTTTTCAAATCACGGGGTCATGATAATTCACATATGATAATAGTTTATAATTTTTTACTATATAATATGTTTTTTGTAGAAATAGTATCACATTAGGACAATTTGGAACATTTTTCTTGGACATAATAAACCTTATTGTGTGTGACTCCTCTTGTTATCATTAATATGTGTTAATGGAAATACAAAAATTTAGGTTTCAAAATAAAGACAAACATCTGATAGGGCATCATATTTTTTGGATTCACATGACGACTTAACATTTTTACTTTTCTTCATTACTATTTCCCATATGTTTACGAGCATTTTCATTCATTCATAATGATTTCACTTGTCTATCATTTTCAATATACCTAGATGTTTATCATATGATGAATTAATGGATGTGTTTTTTTATTATTTCTTCCATTATTTAATAATCATTTATTTTTCTAGTCCTAGGGAGTTGTATTGTTTTTAAAAACCGATCTATTTTTAGTATTACAATATAGTCTTATTAATAATAAAATCATAATGAATGAGTATTTTGTTATCTAGATATAAAATATTCATTTCATTATAATTTTTATAGAATCATTATTGAAATAATATTTCAATTTATATTCAGACTCTACATTCTCCTTCTAGAATTTTTAGATGTGTTTTGGAATGAAACAGTTAATTGGAAGGGTATCATGTAGTTCACTAACCTCTCTTAAGTGTAGTCACTTAATTTTGAGGTGGGTCAGATTTTTTGATTGGTCACATAAGGAGTATTATTACTCATGTCCAATTAATATTCTCTAATTAGATAGTATTTCATAAAATTATATATGCCAGTTATATCTACTATAATATATATGTGTACATTTTTTCCATTGGTTATACATGGGATTGTCTGGGTTTTTTCTTTATACACAGCTTGAGGTAGACCAACAAAGTTGATTTGTTCTGATCGACCTTGGCTATTTTGATACAATGACCTTGTTTTATTATATGTTAAATTAAATTCCTACCTATACTTTGTTTTCATTTCATGAAAAAAAATTAATATTAGATATTATTTTGTTTGATTATGAGTGATATTCAATTAGGTTGATTTGTTTTATGATGATTGAATACACTTGTTTGGATGGTTTTTACACGGACATAATTAACCCTAATCATCGAATACACGATTTAATGGAAGTAAAAATATTTTTATAACAATACCTAGTAATATTCATAACAATAAATGGTAACTAAAAAAGATTCATAATTTTTTAATAATAAAATTCCTTAAATCCATTTTGATTTGTATTACAGAAATTAGTCAACTTATTTAACACTCTTACTAGATGTGTTTATTTATCAAAAAAATTCTACACTTTATGAATAAAAAAATTCTGTGAAAAAATTAATTAAAAATTAACTAAAAAATAATTCATGTACAAATGTAGGAGTATAAAATAAAAATACAAGATTTAAATGGGTATATTAGAAGAGTTGGAACTAGGGAATGAGGGTAATTAAAAAACAATCCTTTTCCCATCAATCAAACTAAGTAATAAAATATTCAATTTTATAACTTTATAAAATGAATGATATTCTTATAGGGTTAATAATTCAATATAAGTATATTTAATTGATGTATAATCTTATGATAAAAGAATTAAAACCTCTTGAAATTCATGTTTTAATTTATTTTTTTTACAAATGTGAAAATTATATATATTGTTAAAAATTTCAAGGTACAAAATAGATAAGATTTATTCTTTTTTTATAGAAAATACTTATAATAGATTTTAATGTGATCTCAGTTAATAAAATTTATATTAATCCAAGAATTTTTTAATATTATATTCTTGGGTTATCATATATTTATAGTTTCTATAGAACAAATTTCTCCAAATTTTATCACATAACAATATAATTGAACAAGAATTACTAAAATCAAAAAAATGAAAATCATATCACTAAATAGAGATATTTTGGATAATGATATTTAAAAAATATATGAAAAAAATAAAATTCAATAATAATGGAACATTACTCCTATAATTAAAATAAAAATTAATTTATTTTCATAAAAAATAATTCCAAATCCACCACTAATATCATTCTACACTATATTCAAGATCATCAATACTAACAATATTTTTTAATCACATTGCGTGCCAAATGACATCAATCACTTTTTTCATCTTCTATATCTTATGTTTCAGAAGGGAAAACCTCAATTTTTAGTTAGTCATTCAAATAACCTAGGATGGTGGAAATTTCCTCACATTCTATGAATCAAAAAGTTATTACAACATATAACAATATTTAACTAATGTGAATGTGGAGATGTAATATCTTGACAATGTGAAGGTATGTTATTATTCAAATTTTTATTTGAATCCATAAATGGGGAGTCTGTAAATTTTTTCCAGATCTTTGAAGAATATCATGATTTTTCATTGGGATTGGAATATGATGGAAAGATGAATCAGTCCAACCTATCTATGTTTTACAGTCGACATACGATTAGTGGAAACCCTGCATCAAAACCATGTTGACCAGGAAGAGTGGTGAATGGTTATAAAACTATCTAATGGAGATTTCTAGACTCTCTATGATTGGGAGAATAATTAAACATTCTTGGTTCTTTTTCTTCAAATTTTTTTAGATCCATAGATAACCATGTGACATAGAACCCTATTAGATAAAGGATTGTTCATGATTTAAAAAACCATGTAGCCAAACCATTCACTCAATTAAAAGTTGGTTCTTACCATTTACCCCTCAATATTTCAAGTGATATATCCAATTAATTTCCAAATTTCTTCTCCAAAAACCTGATAGATGAATAAATATCCACTCATTCTCAGGGATCAATCTTTTTTCATTATAAACGATTTGGATTGTTTTTTAGTTTTGATTGAAGCTCTAGGTATGTCTATTGAACCTATTTTTTCCGTTTTCTAGATTATGAAATGTGTATTGATTCCTAATATTAAAAATCCCTAAGAACCTAATTTTATTGTAGATCATAGGAAGGAGTATAAAAGGGTGTTTCATTCCATGAAAATTTCATAGGTTAATAATGCATTCATTATTAGAATCGAAGACAGTGTTCTATTAGTTTTATACTATTTTCTTGATGTTGATTAGTGCATGTTTGGTTGTGTTATTTCTTCACCCTTATTGTGAAATTGTTACCATCAATGAAATTTATTAAACTATTCGATGAAATGATGAATTAATCCTCTCATGAATTTTATTGGATGCAATGGGATTTACAAGACCAGTTTAGGGTTACCCATGGGGTATACAAACATTTCCCAACATGTAAAACTGTAACGATAAGCATAGATTAGACTAGTGATAAAGTATAACCAATGATGAACATTTGATATGTTAGGTGAGTATAAATGGTAATATTTATAGTTTTTTCTATAATTTTACAATATAATAATTTATTTTTTTGGATTATTATGAAATCAGTTGGATGAAATAAAGTGTTCATTACAAATGACTTATGAATTTTATATGGAATTCATATGAGGGTAAATACATCAGAAATAATGAACATGTTAAGCGGGTATGTTATTTTAAATATTTGAATATGATAAATGGGATATGTTATTAGAATTTTTTTATGAATATGGATTAATGAATTAAATGGGTAAATGTGTTAAATGATCTATTCAATGTATTTGGAAAATGTGTTAATGGTTTAAGGATTAATGTTAATTTACATATTTAATAATTATGAGATTCAAATATCATGTGTATTGGATTGTGCATGGTTATGATATGTTAAATTTTTTAAATAGATAAATGATAATTTTCACATTGAATTATAGTTCTAGGTTGTTGGACTAAAGAATGTATGCCTACAAGTTAGGTTTGAATGAGGCATTAAACCCCACCCGATAATGCATGGGTTATAGTAGGGGAATCGTTCCTTATACACCTAATGACTTTATTTAATGAGAATACATAGAATGAGGCTATATGGTAAATCTAATTTTTTTTTTGAATGTATTATCCCAATTTAGATAGGGAATGGGTATTATTCCTTACTCATAGAAATTGACTAACTTATTCCACAATATAAATGATTTAAATGCCCAACAAATTGATTTTTTTTAAAAAAAGGATAGAGTGAATCCGAATGACTATTGGTACCCTAGTTTTATTATGTTTACTATTTGAATTATGTAGTCTATACATGCCCTATTTGTTTGGACTGTATATTTTTTATACACCATTAGAGGTGGCCTGTGGAGTTTTACTCATGCCCTTCTTAGGATAGCATCCACTACTAAAAAAATTTAATGGTTTTAGATCATGAGAAGGGAAATTCCATTATGCAAGGTAGTTGGGTTGGGATTATAATGGTCATGGATGAGGATCCAAACTGAGATACATGAATTTCATTGGGGACTATGATATTTTTATTTATTTTAGGATTTCCTTCACCTCAAGAAATGTTTCCTTGAAATAGAATATTTTATGTCTTGTAGTGGTTTCTACATTTTTTTGGGAAATGGTAAGTAATGCATGATTCTCATATTTTCTTTTTCATTTCATTATTGAAAATTTTAACTAATGTCCATTACCCTTGTAAAGAGGTTAAAATCTACCCATGTTATCAATTGGACCCTTATTTATATTCATCCCCCTCTAGTATATGGGGAGGCATGCATGAGGTCAGGTGTTGACCTGGATTGGGGAACCACTTTAGTGGAATCTGGTTAGGTATGTTACAATGTGGTATCATAGAAGCTATTTAATATATATTATAGTTTGGGAAAGGTGTATGGTGGGTTAGGAAGCGTCCGAACATGGTAATAAGGGAATTATTTTTATTTGCTAACACATTTTTGAGGGAAAACCCATGTTCCCAGGGGTAGTTGTTTTTCATGATGTATTTTATTATGGTTCAATGATATTTCACCAATGGTTGATACACATGTTTTGTGATGTGATAGTTTTATAATAAATTTTTATGGATGTAATGGTATGAGTATGTTCATTCATGCATCATTATAGGAACAAAGGGACATAAGTAGCATGAAAAATTGTAGGAAAACATAGGTTGTGTGTGTGGGACATGAAGGGTGGGTTTCATATCAAATTACATAAATGTATAAATGATGTAATGACTAATAAATGTGATTAAAATTGGTAAATTGGATTAATTATAAATAATGGTTATATATCCATTGTAAATGAAAAGTAACGAATGAGTTAACATGTTAGTTGTATCATATTTTAGATATTAAAACATCCCCAATTTAAGAAGAACAATGTTGTTATGTTAAAATTACTACAAAATGGTGTCAAATAAAGACTAATTACAATGTGTAATGGTTTATACCATATTGAACATGAAGTGCAGTCGGGATGGTTTACAGTAGTGGTCTAGGTGCGACACACTGCATTTTGATAGTGTGTGTAGGGAGAGTTTTATGGCTATTAGAGAGACATCATTGTGTACTTGTGGAAGATTTATGTTGTGTTTCCTAAGACTAATGTATATAATTGATTATAAATGACACCATGTGGAGGAGTTCTGGTCAGAAGAAAAGGGAATATCACCTATAATGCTCAAACATATGTATGGATTGTTATTCCAGTGGATCATGATAAATGAGGATAGTAAATATTTAATGATTTTTTTATGAAAATGATGGAATAATAATCTTGGTGGGTAGTTTTGAGTCTGTTTGAGCTGAATAGAGAGTTTCAATTGTTTTTTCCACCATAATTTTCTATATACAACGGACCTCAGGCCACATAGTTATAGATATATTCCATCCATATAATTTTTTATCACCTGAATAATCCTCTAGATAATAGAGTCAAATTTGTAGGAATGTATGTTGCAGAGACTAGAGTAGCACTGGTTTGATATTTTGTTTCTAACATGGCCAGATGATGGTATTCTATACAAAAAAATGTAGGAAAAAATTAGGGATCATTTCTATCATAATACCTTTATAAAGGATTAAGATACAATTTTTATGAGTTAGAACCAAGGGGTAATGTCAATGATGGACTATGTTGGATGCTTGATTTTCATGAAACAATTTGTTCAAACATTGGTTGAGGATGTTACTGAAATAGTGATATGTTTCCATGACGGACTTTGACATGATATAATGTACGAGGTTGAAATATATCATTTAAGGAAGAATGAATTATTGTCGGACCATGAAATAATTTCGGATGTGAACTTAATGGGGGAATCCATTAGTGGCGTTGTGGTTCATGTTGAAAGGTCCAACTATGTGACTTCTAATGGAATGAAGATTCATTTTGGGAATATTAATTATTGTGGAACTGGGGAGAATATTCAAAAATGTGGATCATCCTCTCAAGGTGGTGTACATGTGTTTTCTATATGTGTGGTTGGACAAACCACATAGGTGGGGAATGTCCCCAACCACCATTTCAGTGTCATGCATGTGAAAAATTGTGACACATTTAATGATTTTGTATAATACCTCAAAATATTGGTATTGATAGCAGACCTAGGCCGATGTTGAGTTCATAAAATGGGTCAGTAACACCATATTATGTAGGAATATGGATCTCAAGTAGTACTGATCGTTGTGGTGGCAATAGAACATTGGGGGATGAGTTCCCATATTAGGAGGGTAGTGTAGTGCTAGAAATGATAACTAGAGCCCTATATAAAAGAGTAGGTTATATTAATAAAGTCTATCCAACAGTGTAATGCACTAAGGCAATACCATAGACAATATGAGTTATTATTCTTGAATATTCCATTCTCCCAAATGGTTTATTTTATACATGTTACTAGAATACATATATATCAACTCAGTTTTTTATCCTGTGGGAATCGATGTGGAATGTGTATGAACGATTATGAAAATTGAACACCATTAGGGGTGGGAGTGGAAATTATATGATATTGTAAGGGGTGATCCATAATGGATGGTGGGAATTGTTACCAATGGGAATTGATAGTGAATGAGATGTAATGTTTTGATCTGATATTAGGGATTGAATGATAGTGTTATACTAAGCCCATAAATGTTTTAATCATAATGTGGTAACATTCACATATATTTATTGTCACAATTCTGTCCATATTGGAGAATGGGATGTCTGGGTAGGCCGTACATGGCCAATTATTAGTAGCTGGGTGAATTCATAGCCCAATTGATGGGTCGTACAATTTATGATGGGGGAGTATAGAATATTTTTCTTCATTCTCTAGTGGTTCCATTCCAGGGGGTTTTTTCTTGAAGACTTATCTAGGTTCTTTATGAAAAATATTTAAAATTCACAACTGAGTTTTTAATGGTAGAATAAAAATTTATTAGGCCATATAGAATGACATGTGTTGAACTATGAGAGCATGAATCTTAGTTGGAGGTGTAAGAGTTAAAAGTCATTGTACATCCTAGTATTTCACCATTGTGATATCTAGTGTTTTCATCCAAGAAAAATGACATATTATTATGGTTATGTGTTAATTATAATATGATGAATTACATTATAGTTATGAATAGATACCCTATTCCTTGGATCGTTGAGCTTTGATACAAGAAGATATGTTTATTAGTGTTCTCTAATATTGATTTAAGAACAAGGTATCATCAGTTGAGGGGAGACCATCTGATATACCATATACTGCCTTCATGATGTGGTATGGATTGAATTAGTTCATTTACATAATGTTGGGGTTGACAAATAAGTGGGAAATTTTTATGGACCTTGTGAACTTAAAATTCTACCCATACCTGGATCAATTATCAGTTGTCATCAAGGATGATATCTTTAGGTACTCCCATACTCTTGACACTCATGATAAACATATTGACATCATCATTGGTACAATAAGATAAAATAAAATATTTTTAATGATTTCAAAATTCAATTTCTTGATTGAGAAGGTTCAATTCATAGGTCATATAATATATGAAGAAGGGATTTTATTAGGCAATGAAAATTTAAATGATATCATATATTCGGATATTCCCATGAATGTTTCTGATATCTAGTACATTCTATGATTAGTAGGATATTACCGATGGTTCATCAGAGGCTTCCCCCATTTGATGTTTCACATTTTGAATTAGACAAAAAGGCGTCACACTTTAATGGTCTGAGGTATGTGAGAATTCATTCCAATAGTTTATTACACATCTTACTACTTCACATTTTTTAAATCTACTAGTGTAGAGTATAGGGTATAACTTATTTTGTGATGCATCTTATGTCAGGATTGATAGGGTGTTGAGGCTAATGTATTAGGGTGTGGAATAGGGGTCTCAGTAGTTAATCTTCATGAATGAAATTATCCTACTACTGACCTTGAATTTTCCATGGTGGTTTAATACATAATGTGATGGTGGAAATAATTTTTATAGTTGTTTAACTTTTATAGTGATTGAAAAATATTTAATTATATTTTATCTAATCATGATTTGAATATTCTCTTCTGAAAAATGGTTGAGTTCATGCATTATGATGACATTGAGATAGATTACACACAAGTATTGGGGAATAATTTCGGTCATTCTTTGATTTAAATGACTCAAAATCAGGATGTTTAGGAATCAATCTTCATGTGGATGTTTATTACATTGTTTTATAATATTTGTATAGAGGATTGTTGTAGGAATGTATAGATATCCCATATATCATTGTTCTTTCACTCCACCCTTATATAATGGATCATAGAGATGCAATAAGATGAGCCAAAATGTTTTTAGTTGAGGTAATTTCTTGATTTCATGGAGATAAATTTAGTTTCTACTATTATTGATGATGAGATCTTTTATGAGGGTGGTTATGTTGTAGTGAATACATGTATGTGGGAAGAGTTAATTCATGAGTTTCTTCCATCTATGTAGGTGGTGTATCCTAGTTTAACAAAAATGTATTGTGAAATTGGTAGACATTATTAGTGGATAGGTATAAAGAACAACGTTTTGGGTTTTGAGGCACGACGTTATGCATGTCTGTAGGTAACAGCCAGGTTTTAGGAACTGGGTGGATTTTTATATAATTTTATCATTTTTTAATGGAAATAAGAATATGTGAACATGCATTTCATGGCCTCTTTTCTAAGAACACTTCATATGAATGATATAAACTGGGTAGCTGTAGATCCTTTAAATAAGGTAGACTATCTCCTACTGATTTGAGATACGTTCATTGTTGATCATATAGTGGAGTTTTCTGTTCCTAGGATAATATGGTTGTATGGGGTACCACATACTATAGTTATTGACTATATCCAATGTTTTACATCACCATTCTAGTAAGGATTCTAGAGGACTCAATGTACCCAATTTAGTTTTAGTAAATCTTTCCACTTGTAGACAAATGCCTAGTTAGAGCTTACTATTTAGATACGAGATATAATGTTGAGATCATGTGTTTTATATTTTCATGGATCATGGTAAAACGCCTATTTCATATTTAGTTCTCCTATAAAATTAGTTACCAAGTGGGGAATCAGATGGAACAGTATGAGGAACTCTATAGTAGACCCAGTAGATCCCCATTTTGTTGGACAATAGATGGGGAAATAATGTTTTTGGGGCCATGTATCATAAAAGTGATTCCATACCATGTTTATATAACTCATAACCCTATTAAAATGGATAAGAGTATGTATAATTCATATACATATTGTTATAAAGAACTAGCGTGTTTTTGGTGGGTGATCCTGTGTTTTTTGTGGGTCACCAATGCTTCCTCGCCATCAGATTCATAAATAGTGTATGTTTTCACCCATGTATATAGGGTCATTTGAGAATTTGGAGGTAATAAAATTAGAGGTGTACCTATTATCTCTTCCATGGTGGTACATTGGAATGCATGATGTTTTTCCTTTATCATAGCTTTGACAGTATCACTCGGACCCAACTCAAATGATTGATGTTGAGTATGTTTTGCTAATTGTTGATGTATCATTAGAGGAGCATCAGGTTCTTATAGTGAATCATATTGAGAATGTATTATTAGGATTGGTTGTACACATCATTAGAGTTCTGAGTTTTCATATTAATATTTTTGATGAAACATGGGAGAGAGAGAGAAATATGGACATGTGGTCCTAGTGTCATCATCTCTTTACCTGAAATTATTTATGATTCATTGAAATGATGCTCATGGATAATAAAATTTATTCCAGTGAGGTAATAATATGCCATACATTATTGAGGAATAATCTATTTTAAATTATTGTTTGAATACAGTAATGTTGGAAAATTACTTTTGTACAATATATCTGAATAATCATATATGTGTTATAATGTGTTGGGACACAAAAGGAAGGAAAATTGGGTCATGTTGTTCATGTTTCAAGGTTGACGCTCTGTTATTGGAAATACTGCACCCCAACTATTCTAACTAGTAGGATTGGTTCATGTTTAAGTATACAATGAAGAGGGGAAAGAAAAAAAGCGTGTTCTTGGTTAGAGATATTCCACAAGGATAACACAAGCTTTTTTAAATTGTGTGACCTCTCCATGAAACCATGAGGCTTACACGCATCATTGACATAGGATAGAACATGACAGGTTCATGATTTGGAAAATAGTGTATATAATGTTGTGTTTCATTAAAAATTTATTTTTAACACTTTTTCCCATTAGGATTGTAAGATTTCAACTTGATGTGTTCCCCCCATTTCATCTCCAACAACAATAGTGAAAATAAATGACCAAGGACTCCAAACCATCGATCTACTTCATTTCTAAGACATTTATAGAGTATTTATATGAAGATCCAATATCTTTTTATTTGAAATGATCCTCTAGCTTCTATTTAATGGATTAGTGATTTTAGTTTTGTTCTTATAATTTAGAATCAATAAAACCCAATTTTTCTAGAAGATTAGGAGTGTTGGATCTTAATGGTGTTTTAACCCATGTAAAATGCTGAGGTGGTCTACATGTTATATCCCATTTTATTAATGTATATTTTTGCATTTCTGGTTGTCTTATTTTCATCACCCTTACCGTGAAATTTATTAAATTATTTTGATTTAATAAAATAGTAGACTAAATGATTAATTGAACATATCATGTACCATATGGGATAAATTGTGAATGATTATTCTGATATAAGTACAACAATGGGGTGTGCCACCATTTACATACATGTATAACTATACTGTTAAGCATGGAATTGACTGGTGATAAAGTAGAACCCATTATGAACATGTTAATGTAGTATATGAGTTGAAATGGGAAAATTGATAGTTATATCTAAACATTGATAACGTAATAAGGGATCCATTGGATAATTATTCATGGGGTTTTATGAAATAATGTTTTTGATCTATATGACTTGTGAATTGTTGTTGAAATAAATAAGTGTGTTAACTCATGTGAAATAATGAACATGTTAAATGTGAAATTTATTATCAATTGATAAATTTGAAAAATTATCCAAGGTATTAGGATTTATGATTATTAAAATAGGTTAAGTAATGTGAAATGGAAATGGGTTAAATAGGATCTACAAGATATTTTTTAAATTTTTTATTAGTTTAAGGATTCATGTTAATTCACCTGATGAATAACAATGAGTTGTGAATATTATGATTACTGATCCTTGTATGGTTCTAATATGGTATATGTAGTAAATGGTTAAAAAATAATGTTCACATGGATTTCATATCATGGGGTATTGTAATTGAGGATCTAAACCCATGTGTTGGGTTAGACTGAGGCTCTAAACCCCAACCTATATTATAAAAGATACGGAAGGGGATAGAGGCTCAATTCCCCTAATAGTTTCATTTCATAAGACTACTAGTATTGTGGCTCCATAGTATGTGAGATTTATTGTTTTAGGAAATGTTTATCACTAGTGGGATAGAGATGTTGACTTATTTACCTATGCATGGTAATTTACCAGCATATTTCATAGTGTAAAGGATATAAATTCCTAATAGATGTGTCTAATGATGAAAATAAAAGACATAAATATAGTTAACTAATGATAAATTTTATGTCTTATGTACAACATTTCAATTATTTATTACATACATTGTATATATTTTTAGACTAGATATTTTATAGACACTCTTGGTGGAGGCCTACTAAGTTGTATTGA
Source organism: Viscum album (assembly GCA_963277665.1). Lineage (NCBI taxonomy): Eukaryota > Viridiplantae > Streptophyta > Magnoliopsida > Santalales > Viscaceae > Viscum > Viscum album. Next base: position 1,716,325,463 of record OY728132.1, read on the forward strand.
CACCCTACTCAGGCAGCCTTTGTAAACCAGAGCATATTTCATGGTTCCATATTTGGACAAGGGAAAATATTCTATGATAGGGAGTTGAGTTGGTAATGGTTTGTGAAGGGATAAGGATCTATCGTACATGTGATGACCCAATTTTTGACTCATATAATTTCTTTATTATTGGTTTTGCTTTACATATATCATAATTATCATGACTGCAAATATTTTTTGTTTTCTTATGGTTTGTACCATGTTTTTAAATTTGATAGTAATTCATGTTTCTCATTTCTCATTGATAGATTATATAATATACATCTTATATACTATGTAATACGTTAGTAAAGATGGTATAGCCTTTCCACATGATCCATTAGACATTCATTACTTGTTGTGAACCTCTACCCTATTAGGAGGTGAACATGATGTTAGGTATTGACCCTACTTGAGGCACTTGATTAGTTGATTAATTATTATTGATGTTTTAAGAAATATTTCCAAATATTTAAGTAAAAAAAGATAATGGGTATAATAACCCATTACTTATTCATAACATAATTATAGGATTAATAACAATGGTTTCACCTTCATAAATTTCATCTATCCTTCCAATTTATTATTGTAGAAAACTAGGTAAAATAGTTACATAACGATTTATAAACATTCACACAGTATACATTTTTTCCACAATGATAGATCTTCATAATTATTCCCTTATTTAATTCATTCTATATTTTCATCATTTAATATGATTAATCATATATGAAATAATGACATTTAAATTTTTTTACTCATACATGGATCATATAAAAAACATTTCAATACATGGAATAAGAAAATAAATTATAAGGGATATCTAAAGAAATGAATTAATTTATTATAGATAAAAACTAGAATATCTATTGGGACAATATCCTTATTAACAATAAATAGTTAATAATGATAACATAAAATAAAAAAAATCATAAATAATCATTTTATTAACGAAACACATTGAATCCCATTAAAAACCATTAGAAAATAAAAATATGGATTAATAAACTACAGAATAACCCATATAAAAATTTATTTGAAAGACAATTCATTATTTCATGTTATTAACCATCCATTACCACTTAAAATTAAAATGATTCCTTAAAAAATTATTTCCAGAAAAATATATGTTTGATAGAGGTTAATATTCATAAATTTTGTTCAATCATTTTTAATTTATGTGATAATTCTATAAAACCAAATAATTTTATAATTTTAACATAGTTTGTTATCTACCACATTAATCACATGTGAAGACAATTCATTATCATTTGCAGTAGATAGATATATCATTCTCACCTAGCATGATGAGCAATATTGGGCTGACATATCATAACCCATTTTTAAAAAATAAACTATCATAAAAGAAAAATTAGGAAGTATTTAATTTTACATTATAAACCCTCAAAATTTTCTTTTTATCCCACAATAAATTAAACCTTTAGTTACTAAATAATTATGATAAAGAGTGTATTTTTCTATAAAAATACTATCTAGAATGATAAATTACAAAAAAAATGGAGATAAATGTCTTATTAAAGAACATCTATGGATATTTACAAAGTAATCATGGTAACACATGATGGTAAATATAGAGGTAAATTGAGATCATGATATATATATTTAGAAATATACTTTTTCTAAATTTTTAAAAAATTGTTAAAAATAACCGAGGTATAATGTGTTGAATTGATAAAATTTTCAGAAACAGAAATGAATGTAAAATATAGTTTAAAATTTATATTACCAATCATTTAATAAAAGATAATAACATTCATGTAATAATTGAAGAATAGTTTTTATGGAGGAATAATATTTTTAAACTATTAAAAAATTAAAATAATATGTTTCCTTAAGTCCGGTCCAGATTTGTAGATTCTCTATCTATTAAATAATAAAATTACATTAGTTTTTTAATTAATAATAACATTTTTCGTGTTCAATAACTTATCAATATTCCATTAATTTAATAGATATATTCTTTTACATTGTTCTAAAGATGGTTTAGTTCATATTTGACTATTTGGGATTGTTCAATTCATAACCTTAAATTCTCATTAATTCATTGATTTGGACAAGGGGTTGTGGTTTAACTATATTAATATTCTAAACAATGATATATTTATCTTATTTACAAATTATATAAAATTATAAAACCATCCAAAAAATGTGGTAATAAAAAATTAATCACATTATTTCATTTCGACAAATATCTGTATGTACACATGAACAATGAATTCATTTTTCAAACGAGAGGAAAATAAATAAAATAATTAATATTCTAATTTCATAGAATAATAAATATTTTATACATGTCAAACTTATCCAATATTTATATCAATTTTTTCAACCTTATTCGACGAAATTGAAAAAATAATCACATCACATTGTGGTGGTTGTATACCACATGTATGAACAATTGATGTAAAAAAATTAACAACTGATGGGATTGATTAGAATATAATTAAAAATTTATTTAAATGAAATCATAATTATATCATAAATTTTATATTGATTTAGTATATCCATCATTATAACCATCAATATAAATTGATGGTGAAAAATGAAACAAATCCATTCATGGTGGTGGTTGTCCATAAGCACGCACGAATGATGCAATTAGTTCCCAGAATAATATAAAGGATATGAAAATGGGTTTTAACATAATAATAATAATAATAATAATAATTAAGTATATATTTTATAATTATGATGTTGATTAAGAATTTCTAATAATATTATAATGTGGTATAAGGAGAAATAATCTTGAAATTGTTCAGTTCAAACGTATAACATTTCCTTAAATATCTCCCTCTATATTACAAAATAATAATTAAAAGATTATCCTTTTGATAATTCCATGATATATTGGATTTGGTTGGTATGTTTTAGAGTTTTTTCAGTAGGTATCAGTTGAGATATGGTGTCCAAAAAGAGTGAGGATGCGAGGGGACTACAATTTCTTTTATAACGGAGGGAAGTAGAAGACTAGTAATTTTTCTAAACCAATTAATTTGATAAAAATTATTAATAATAGTAATAATTTTGGATAACTATCTAATTTTTATTCTATTTTGATAATTTTCTATATTTCATCATAAAAAAATAATTATGATATGTTTTTGGGGCATCATCTCAATTTTTACCTTAATTAACATGATTTACACATTATCATCTCATTTCATTTTTACCATGGTTAATATTTTGAATGAAAAAAATAAATATAGACACAATAATTATTTTGAAACTCATTAATAAATTTAATATAATTTTCAAGTTTCCATTTTAAATATGGTATTAAATTATATTAAATATATAGTATAGAAATAAAAAAAGTATATTGAAAATTGTGTTTATTGTATAAAAATGTACTTTTTTGTAGAATAAAATAAAATTTTGATACCTAATTAATTGTTTACAATTATTTATATATAAATTTATAATATATTTATTTTATAATAAATCTATAAAATAATGGTTATTTTAATATTAAATGTTTTCATTGTAATAAATGATATTTTAATAAATATATGAATTTCACTATACACTCAAAAGAAATACTTTTCAATAAATTTAAAAAACAAACTGTCCTAATATACATTACATATATTATTTTAATGGGAGATTCTTATTTAGGTATAATGCATCATGGGTCAAAACCAGAGATGCATCACATATGTATATTAATATGAATGAAACATGAAAAAATAAATTACATGAATAAACTCTTATGTTATGGTTCAATGAATGAAACAACCAAACATTGAAATAATTTCATATTGATTAATAAAACATAGACATAAAATTTTCTTTTCTCAAAAATAAATAAAAAAATTTCATAGATATACATTACAAATAAATTTTTTCATACCTCAAACAAGAAATCATTACTCATTTAAACTTCCTAAATATTCATCCTTAATGTATCTATCATCCAATTATCAAGAAATATCATTAAAATATTATCAATTTATGAAATAAATTCTGATCCTAACTTCTTCCATTAACTGAATTCACCCAATCATTGTGGATTTTGATATCACATTCCATATAATACTTCAATAGTGTAAATTTTATATTGTAATATAAATATTTATTATTTGGAAAAAATTTCAATGAATTTTAATAACCCAATATTTTATTGAGAGATCTGAGATCATATATTGTAATGTATTAAGTTTTTATTCCATCATTCCATCATATTAATGATGAAATGTTCTAATGAAAAATTAATTATCTACATAATGAATTTTGATGTCAATTCCAATACCTTTTAGTCAAATATTTGGCTATGATTAGGTAATATAGAGAGAGGTATGTGATGTCATATGATGATTTATTTGAGATAAATAATATCACCATTATTTAATTATATTTTTTCTCGTATAGGATGAAATTCATAAATTTAGACTAAAAATTAATAATAATAAAAATAAAATTATATCTTCAAGATGTCTTTAGTATTACCACAAAAAACAACCATAGATATATTCTCTTATTAACATTATGGAACTAGTAAGGAGAAAATCATTACATTCCTTAGTATTATATCATTATTAACCTATCTAAATTTAAAACAACTGATGGAATGTTTTAAAATATTGTTCTTTGTATTTTACCTCATAGAAAATTCTTGAAGATATTTGTATATCATTATATAGGAAATAAGGATGAAAAATAGAGCTATATGTGAATCCAATAATAATACCCTTTTCAATGAGAATCAATTGGAACACACAAATCATAAAAAATCTAATAAGACCTAATATATCAACATTTTGTTCACATGTTTGTCCATTTTATTTTAAGAATTCTATAATTTCATTAAAACCTATATTTTCATTCGTATCCACCGTAATTATTTTTTGGAATGTTGAGTGTACTGACATCAGAGCTGAAATAGACTATGTTCATCATATATAATTTTTTTGGGTAATATTACTTAAAATATTAACAAAATGATCATGTTTCATTCATAACATTTTTAATGATATATTATGTTTTTAATATAAGATTTTAAGTTCATTATTTTCACTCCTAGGATGTTTGTAAATTGTGAAAACAAATCCTATATTAATATATAGAATGATTCTATACCTCATGATTAACTATTTATGAGTGAATATATATCTAATTATTTTATGATTAGAATATATGTATCCTTTATTATCATATATGTAATTCCTCAATAATTTTAGAGAAAAAAATATTTTTAGGCACCTCAATAAAATGTTATGTTGATACTTCACCTACATTTTTAATTCATGGGATACAATAATTATAACCTAGTCATTCAACATTATGACATAACCAATTACCATTAATTATTCTTTAATTAAAATAAAAAATTAAGGTTTATAATTTACTCATACAAAATATGATCAATTTCAAATAATATTTTCAATTTCAAAAATCATTCATTACATTTTTTATTCTAGATGAAATTAGGTTCATTTCAATATCATATAATTAGTTAGAATGAAAAAAATAATAAAACATCTCAACAATATGTCTATAGTAATAAAACAATCCGAGAAAAATTAGAATCTTATTGACATTAATTTTACTTGAAAATCTACAAAAAATTTTTTTAGAAAAATTAAATGTAATTCCATATTTATAGAAAAAATATTTCAATGAAAATAAATCAGATGAACCCAAAATTAAAATTTACTAAAATTACCATAAAGCATATTTTCATTAAAATTATAAAAAATATATAAGTATTTCTCATGTTCCTTATAATTTCAAAATGAACCAACATTTCATCAATGATTATCCAAAAAAATTCATGTACCCATCTTACACTCTATTAAGTATATAAATATATATTATGAGTGCATTTTTTTGACCTATATGGAATAATCTAAAACCCATAATTGGAATATATATTTAAACTTAATCAATATATTTTATTCCCCATTACCCATTATCTATTTATTAATAGACCAAAGATCAATAATTTAAAAATACAATGCACCATGATACGAAAATAACATGTCTGGAATATAAGGAAACAAATAAATGTTCATAATATTAACTCAATTTCAGCCTTTATAATTAATGTGAAGTATATTAAAGCAGTAATTAATTTCCAAAAATAGATTATAAAACTCCATTGAGTATTTCTACGGTTGATGAAAATTATGGTCTGAAACTCAGGTAAAAACTTTTAAAAAAATTACATAAATCCATTTGATTATGAGATTTTGTAATACCAATAGAATCTAGAACTACAGCATTGTTAAAATTTTCCACTCAACAATGAATAAAACTGGAGAACCCTTAAGGAAATATATCCCTAAAATCATTCACTATAAGAACATGAATGCTTTTAATAGTTTCATTCATTCTAATAATATTTTCATGATAGAAATTAGTACCATGTTTTATCGTTTTCTCAGAATCCTCATAGGATATCAAAGTTATGAAAACATTATTATATAAAAACAGAAACTAACTATGAAAATTTATCATAACATCATAATCTATGAAATCTATCTAATTACGAAAAAATTAAAAACCAATCCTTAAGCATTATAACATTAAAATCTATAATGTCATGGAGAAAAAATTTATTGTGGAAAAAAATCCATAGAGGGTTAGATTATGGTTCTTAAAAATTGTTTCTTCAATTATAGTAACCATATGTTATTTTATAAAAAATTCTCATATTATTTTTTGAGATTTTATTTAAAATGTATTTTAAGATTATATTGACCACCTCTCTAGAACCTCTTAGTTAATACCTTCATTATTAAATTTACATAAGATAATAGAATTGCATATCGACAAACCAAAATAATGACTAGACTTCATAAACAGGATGTAAACATGATTATTATATTAACATTGAATATAATAATCTCCAATTAATTATTTTTTTAAATCAAAATTATTTGCGATTGAATTACCATTAATATTAATTATAGGAAGCTTCTAGGGTTTTAGGGAAAAGAAACAAAATAATGGTGACATCAAATTGTTATTAAGGGTCACATACCATGGTATCTATCATGAATTAATTTTAATAATAAAATTGTAAAGGTAAAAATCTGAAAAAAAATCCAATTAAATAACTTGAATTTAATGATAAGATAATGTATAACAAATATGGATTGATAAAAAATCGAAAACACATGAAACATAATCAAGAACTAATATTGAAATTTTTTGGGAGGTATTATCATTTTTAAAATCGAATGGATAATAAAAAATATACTCATAATGATTGAAATTTTTAATTATTATATGTTATGTCTGATGAAAATAAAATCTTAATCCTATTTTCATTTCACATGATGTTTTAAAACTAATTGAAAACACTCATGTAATGTTGGAAAACTAATTTGTCTAATGGGACCTTCCTATTTCACATGGAGCTATCTATAAAAATGAACCACACATATCATCTTGTTTAAATAATTCCTAAAATATTAAATTACTATTTTAATACCTAAACAATTTTAAAAATGATGACTCTAAAATATAATGTAATCACATTATATTTGATAGCATGTGTGACACAGGGCACAAAGTGAATAAGGGAATATAATATCCCTATACATTATAATATATTTATTATTTAAAATACATTTTATATATTTAAACTCACAAAAACAAAAAGTTATTTTGAATGAAACTCAATAAAATTCTTCATACATGCCTTCTGTTACACACAATAGTGACCTTCTTCAATGGCTTGGGCTACACGCCAGACTGATTTTCACTTTGTAACAAAGTATTATTAAAATAATTTTATCGAATATAATCTAATAAAACCTTGTATTTATTTAAGAATTTATTAATATTAATAGCTAAATTAAAATAATTTAATTTTTATATAAATATAAAATTAATTAATGGGTTACAAATTAATGATAAATGACAATATAAACCAATTAGTTATGAAAAAAATACTCATATTTTCAAGGATCCAAAAGTGTTCATTATTATTAAAACATATTTTTAAATATATTTACTAAATTTAATGAAATATATATTTTTTTATAATAAATAAAATATTATTTATATTAATATATTATGTTTAATAGGTATAATATAATAACAAACCCAATTTAACACAAAAAATTATATAGTTTTATGCTGAAAATTTTAACACCTTTTAAAGTAGAACCCATTTTAAATTAAATTTTTACCATTTCATAAACATATTTTATACCAATAAACTTCATATTTTAAATTAAAACATAATAATTCCAATAGGGTAAATTTTTTATATATTTCAAATATATATCAATTTTTATTAATGTTTAAAAATATTGAATTCTTGTTCAATTCTACATTTTCATCTAATTTAATTATAAGGAAAAATTATAATATAAATTTGTTTTAATGTTTATTTGGATATTATTACAATCAATTAATAAAATTTATATCATTAAAAAATATTTTACATTGAAATAAAATATAATATCATAATAGTGTTTTGTACTTTTTTTCATAAAAAACATGCATTCTCATCTAGTCACTGGGATTAAATTTAAATTAATATTTTCTAATTAAATGGTAAGAATTTGAAAAATTATAATCCATATTTGAATTAATAATTTATAATTTCTAATAATAAAAACATTTTATTAACCAAAAATATTAGTTAAAGTAATTAAAATGAATTACAATTATAAAGGAGAAGTTATGATTAGTAAAGGATGAATCCTTTTCCTTAGGCATTAAAATGACCAATAAAATTTTAAAAAACCCATTCAATTTCTATAATTAATCCATGAGATTTAAATTATTCATTTCTATTTAGTGGTATTATTGTTTTGTTCATAACATGGTCATACCTAACTTGTTTCAAAAAATTTCAAGTGAGTCATTTTCCTTCCATATAAACTGCCACCACATCTCTCTATTCATCACTACTCAAATAACACATACCTTGTGAAAAAATAATCCAAAATAGATTATCCAAATACCTACCCTAGAATATGAATTATACAATTGGTCAGGAAGGCTACCATGGAATCCTTTTGTTACAAACTAGAAGTAGTTACCCGATTTAGAGGCGATATATTCTCTCAAGATCCATAGTTTAATTTCCATTATCGACCACCTAATATATATTAATTCCATAAATATAAAATAGAAAAAGTTTCTTTAATATAATAGTATTATTTATGTAATGTTTTCTAACTGCACTTACACACATATATATATATGTTCTTGCAGACATTCGATTTGTCTATACCATGAACTACTGCCTCACAAAACGACGATTTTTCATTTTTTCCTTTACAACCTATCATGTTTGAAATTGAGAATGAAAATCAGTTTATATACAATACATATGATATTTATTATTTCATTACTATTATATAATTCTTTAATTTCATATATAATTAAGACATTCCATTTTACAATAATATGATAACATCATTTTAGGAACTGTGGACTAGTGACCCATCGAAGTGATTTGATTTGTTCACACAAAACACGAATGGTAAAAAGATTATTTTCGATTAAAAAATGTGTCATAAAAAAGCACTATATAACATTCATGATGTAATTACCATTCATTAAATCTACTATATATATATCATTATTATCATTTCACACACATAAAAATTTATAACATTGTTTGTGGATATGTGGACTAGAACCTCTTCGATAGGATATGATTCATTTTAAATCACAAGAATTATATATATAAGTATATATGATTAAATAATATTATATTTATTGTATAATTATCTTTATAGAGATATATTACTCTACATACCTTCTTTCCATTTGATCAATGAAAACGTGAATGTTACTAATTCATACATCTGACAAACTGTCTCCCTGATTGTAACATTGATTAATTTTTCATAATCATATTTAATGACTGTTTTATAATGTATATTTGTGTATAAATATAATAATTATTTAATGGTTTTTATTGTATATATGTTATATAAGGACTACTTTGACCATATTTTACTTAAAAAATTTATTTTTGACCGATAAATAAAATTTGGTCAAAACACTATACATATGAATAATTGTTTAAGAAGTTTAAAAAAATAAAGAATTAATCGAATTAAAAGTAACTATAATGATGAATAAGTTTATCAAAAATGTATTAAATTCATATATGTTTAATTAAATGGAATTTAATGAATGTTAACCTGAAATGGAATTCAATATAAGGTATTTTGTCTCAATTTACATTATATTGAGACTTATTTGTTGTTATGCTACCAATTTCTTTTATAAGGTGCATAGACATCCCTTTTACATGATATATCATGAATATTATTAATATAATTATATTTTAAATATCATTTCATCATATTTAATCATGAGTATTATTATTTAAAATATTTCAATGTGGATTGTTATACTTCTGAATGATTAAATATTTTTTACTCAAAAATAATAGTAATGTCCTTTCAATTGTATTTTCATTCAAGGAAATTGTATCAAAATTTATCAATAAGGCATTTAATTTCCACTACTATGGTAATTAATTTATATTTTCATCTATTAATACCAATAACCACTATTTGGTACTCAAAAAGATTTTGAATATATTTTCAAGATAATATAACTTTTTATCTATCATTACACAGAGAACCAATTTTTTTTAAATCAAGTTTTTATTAAATTCTTTCAAAAAAGAAATCCAAATGATTTATTAAATAAATGATTAACCTTTTTGTATTTAACCGTTTTTTTTCAAAGGAATATTTTTTTCTCTTTCCAAACAAGTCATTTTATGAACCATTAATTTTAAGAAAGGAATGTTTTTACCATATACAGCTTGTACAGATTTACCAACTATCATTTCATTGAAGAATCCATAGAATTTTTTAAAAGTCTTACATTTAAAAAAAACCACTTACAAAAAATATTTTCTAACAAATGGGTTTTCAAAAAAAAAATCATTCGAATGAAAATGATATTTTCCTTAATAATGAATGTAATAGACATTTTATTTTGATTCGAAGAATCGATGACAACAATGCTTTATTTTACTCAACATGGATTATGTGGTGTTGATTACATCCTTAATTTTTGTACAGATAGATTATAATTGATTTTACAGGGATATTATTCAAATTCAAATCCTTTATTTCTTTTAGCCTGCTTGAAATAATTGATTTCCTATGATCATTTTACATAGAATTTATACTATATATCAATATTATTTTTGATGGTTATGATTAATTTCTAAATCATATTCCTTTTTCCATACAGTGTTTAATTTAAATGATATTTTATTATTTATGGAAATATTAATAAACATAAATCATTTATTAAATATGAATATTTTTTATAGTACATTGATTATTTAAATGCTTTGGACATGCAGTACATGGCTGACAGACTAATTAATAAAAACCCAATAGGTCTAAGACCAGATCATACAAGCTCATCGGGGTGGGGATTAGTTAATAAAATCCCCTCAATGAATCATCATACTAATGATATGAAATTTGTTTTATGATAACCACTTTGTCCATTGTTTCCATTAATTATAGACATGTTTCTATGTATAGATTAAACCATATTTTGAAAGGTGTTGATTGAATGAGTATTCATGTGCCTCAAACATAAAATCCATTAAGAACAAATTTATAACAATTAGATTTATTAAATATTTATCCTTGATATTTTTCATCGACATACCTATAGATACATTTCATTTTTATTTTTTTAAATTGCATGTATTTCAATTTCTTACCTTACCATATTAATTTTTCCATATCTGGTTAATTGAATTTCATGTGTTTCCAGTTATTACATTTCAATATTTTTATGGACTTCCATTGAATATATTGATTGAAAATCATGTGTGGTTATTTATTTTCTCTTATATATTTACAATTCCAATTAATTCATTATTGATTCAGCTATAATTTATCCTTAATGAGTATTTGCACTCAACATTATTATGTTCATTCCCTAGAATCCCAGAAGCATACTATAAAATTAAAAAAGGTATTTACTAGAGAAAATAGAGTTATCCACAATGATATTTATTTATTTAGAATAAAAAAATATGTTGTAATTAGTGTATTATTTTCTAATACAATACTCATTTATGTATATAGAATAACAATACTACAAAAGCCTTCCGTCATTTTGGATTATAATATATGTAATTATTCCAATGTAAAATTATTAGAAACTGGATCGAGGATTTATAGGGTTGGTATGCTATAGTTTTTTATAAAGGGAGGTTTATTTGAAACATTGGGGACTAGATTTGAGAAATGTATGTATATACAACATAACCCTAAGGATGAATTTGAGGATATGTGTAGATTAACACCCTAAATTATTGTAATATTATAGATTATATACATCATTATTGAAATAAATACCTATATGAATACTACATCTAGTGGTGGTTTTGGAAAAAATATATATAGGATTACTAACCCCACCAAGGTTTTTTATGTTGAACATACTTTGACTTGGTACATGAAAATGGGCCTTACTACACACCTGGTTTCTCACTTTCACCGGATATGGTTAGGATAATTCACATTTTATTTATAAACCATTATACATTATTTTAATATATAGTGAAAATTAATATCATATGTTAAACCAAAGTTGATTTAGATTGAAGATACGGTTTCGTGACATAGAAAGCCTACAAATTATATTATGGAATAACTCGAGACCAAAGAAGTACCGTTTTAGAAATAAATCGATGAAGTATTTATGTATAAGTATTGTATTGAAAACAATGGTTAAAATACAATTTACTAATTAATATTATTTCAATGTTGTCGATTTGATTTATTTTGGAAAATATATTAATTAAGTTTTCTTAAAGGACATACTATATGCTGGGTGACAAAACATAAAATCTAGTAAGATAGAAGATATTGAATCCATGACTGAAGGATGATAATAGATTCATGCCGACCTCTAATCTATGAAATTTCATGATTAAAAAAATTATTTTAATTTTAATTTTTTTTTGAAATAAAAGTTAATGATGAATCATTAATATCAATTTTGAAGAATAGAGATCGATATATTAGTGATATTGGATTTATAAGATAGTTATGGAAAAAATAAAGTTAACATTGTCTCTATTTTGTAGGCCTTATAGTGCTATAAATGTTTCTTTTAGTTCTTTAGGACGAAAAAATTCATTATTTGTAATTATTTTCATAGGGTAATGGTTTTAATTAGAATTTTGATCAAAGAATAACCAAAATTCACGATTGTCCATTTAAAATTTAATCCAAAGAAGTAATAATATTTCATTTTATTCTAGGTTAGTAAAATAATCACACAACATTAGTAAAATCAATGAAATAAAATGTTTTCCAAATACCATAATTTACATCGAAGCGATGGTTTTCTATATAATTAATTATTTATGGATTAGGGGACCAATTGTTTTTAATTTTTATTCACTTTTTTTTGATCGATGACCACAGTCACTCTTTATAAACTTGTATGTTTTTATTCGAATTACATATCTCTAGTTTCCACTAATATTTTTCAACTTATATAAAATGAAAATGTTAGTCCATGTGACCTTTGAACATCACATTCTCCCTTTTTTAGACTATATTTTATGAACCCTTCTAAAAATGTTAATTTTAATCACATGAAATATCCATCAATATTTCACCAATATCGAGATAAAATTTCAAGTATGAAATTTAAATGCGGTGTAAAGAATGTGATTCCCCAATTATCTAAAGTATGAACCTTGAATTTGATATTGTGAAAGACACAAGACACCATGCACATAAGGGAATATAATATCCTGATGCTTGAAAAATTATTTACTATTAAAATAGATTCAATATATTTAAAATCACGCAATACAGAGATAGATTGTGATATATACAAGATAGACCATCCTTGATAGCTTTTGTTACATGAAAGGGAAACCTTCTATGATGTCTTGCATTAAAGACAAGACTCAGTTTCACCAAGTAAAAATGTATTATTAAAATACTATTACTTAGTAAAATATGATAAAACCTATAAGTTATGTTAGTGGTTAGAAATAGTATTAACAAAATTAAGAAAATTTGTTGTTAATATAAATATAAAATGAATAAATTGGTTTCTAATTAATGTGAAATTAAAATATTAACCAGTTGTATACTAAAAGAAATATTTTTATTTTTATGATTCTAATGGAGTTTTTTCTTATTAAATTTAATTAAAAATATTAATATAATGATTTTAAGGAATTAAATTTTATTATTTAATCATGATAATATTTTTTATATTAATATATAATGTTTCATATACATAAGATCAGATAAAACCCTATTTTACAAACAAAAACAATATTTTTATCATGGCAATTTTACATCCTTTTAATGGATAACCCATTTTAAATCCAATTTTTGAAATTTTAAAATATTCAATAATTAATAATGAATATATTATTATTAAATAAAACTTAATAATTAATTTATGCTTACAATTTGATATTTTACAAATACATGAAATTTTTTAATGAATATATATTAATACTGAATTTTATTCCAAACCAACATTTTCATATACATTATATATAATGCTAAATTATAATTTTAATAGGTTTTAGAGTATAATTATATCATATTTTTATCAATTCATAATGATTATTTAATTTTAATCAATTTCACATTTAAATTGAATAAAAAAATAACAAACATATGGGTGGTTTTACTTTAATCCCCCACATTTTCATCCCATCTAAGTGATTAAATTTGAAGTATTTATTTTCACATAAATAAATATTATATAAAAAATTTATTAAATATTTTTAATCATCTTTATATTTTATTTGTAATAATATAAAAAAATTGTCAAAAAATTAGTGAATTTGTTTAAAATTAATTACTATTATTAAAACAAAATTTAGTTTATTAATTGACTAAATCATTATCTTAGGTGGCCAAATGACCTATCCACAGGTCATAAATCAATTTATAGACATAATTTGTCCAAGAACCTTCCACGAGTTAGCTTTTATGTTTTTTTATTACTTTTGTTATTTAAGAAGATGTGTACACCTCACTTGTTTCCGAAAATTCCACATGATTATTTTTTCTTCCCAATAAAAGGAAAACAACTCTCTCCATTCCTTACACCTCTAAAACAGCATTGGCTCAGCCAATATCAGACAAAATGGATTCCAAAAATCACTTCTATAGACCATCTATCCTGCCTTTGGCCTGATATCCTTTCAAGGAATCCTTTTTTAACAAATATTAGTTAATGATTAAGAGTTCACATCTTCCCTTAATCTATGTGGTCTTTTTTCCATTATCCACACCCTCAAAACTCATTATAACATTCTTTTATAAAAAAATTTTCATATGTATACAATGATGTTTTTATGTAATGGTTTTTTCTTATACATGTACAAACCTCTTACTAATGGTTAATGAATGTCTTTCTTCTGTGTACATCGAACTACTGCATCATGAAATTATAATAGTTCATGTTTTCTTCTAAAATCTATCATGGTGGTCATTATTATGAAAATAATTTTTATATATGATATAAAAATTGGTATTATTTCATTATACTTTTTAAACATTTTATTACACATTCCATTATTAATTTCCATTTTAGGTATATACAATGACATATTTTGAGGAAGTGTGTAATATCACCCCTCGAAGCGATGTGATTCATTCAAACTATACATGGAAGGTATAAATATGGATTCAATTATAGATATGATACATAAAAAATCCTAAATTCTATTCATTACATAATTATCTTTATATATATATATACATATATCATTATCATTATTACCCTTTCATTGACTAAAAAATCGAAAACATCATTTGTGGACATATACACTATCGCCTCCTCAACATGATGTGATTATTGTTACATGAATATAATATATATATATATGTGAATATAGAATAAAATTATTTTTTATTTATGACATAATAATCATTATGGAAATATATTACCCTATATACCTTCTTTCCGAAACGATCATTGGAAATGATAACGTTAATCGTGCCTACATTTGACCAAACATCTCCAAGATTGTAACTTTGATTCATATTACATAACCATATTTAATGATTATTTTTTAATGTATAAATTCTTTATAAAGATGATAATTGGTTTTCATGTTTATTATTCAAGAGATGTTATATAAGGACCTCTTTTAATATTGATTATGTGACATCCTGAGTCTGGATGCCACTTAACTGTGCTCGAATCCCTATACACCATATGGCCTCATATGCATATCTCCAAATACTTGAGGATTCCGACTAGCAGTTAGGTCCATGGTGAAAACCATAAGGAGACTATTTTCGTATTATAACAGTATAACATATCAAGAATAATTAACATATAGAACAATTAGAAATACAACATAAGATAACAAAATAGTGGATGAATGATAATATAAATAACCAGATGTCATGGAATATAAATATGATGATGTATGTTACATTTTCTAGAAAAATATTTAAAATAGGCTACAATAATGTAATATTTAAATATAAGAACCAACAAAAAAGACGAACAATAGAAACTCTAAGGCATCACAATCCTCTATTTGGTCATGTGATCTCCTTCTCCTAAACAATATTCAAGTACAAGTAGAGGGGTTTTCCCTTATCAAAACCAACGACAACCTAATTAGTTTAAGACCGAAACATTACCCAAATAGGATGTGAGACCTAATTATTGTAGGAACCCACCCGAAGTCTATGCCAATTTATCAATGAATATATATAATATGCAGTATGTAATTGGGAATGTAGTAAAAATGGAATTACATAGAAGTAAACATTCCTAATATTACTTGTTTCCTTTAACATTCTTTTTATGATCACTAGAAATTCATTTTTGTAAAAATATATAAGAATTGAGATCTATTCTAGGCCTGACGATCTCCATAAAAATTAACCACATTAGATATCTCAAAAGACAATCTAAACAATTATTAATGAAGAAAACATCTAATATTATTCATTGGCATGGGAAACATGTCATATATCATTCCATTAGATTTTCATATTATAGGAAAATTTCAACTCATGGAACATAAAAAATTTTTAATAGAGACCATTTTTGTTATCCCTTATTGGATTGAAGATTCACATTGCATTTTAGAATTCTACATGAGTACGACCACAACATCCATGCATCGCACACAACTAGTCATGATAATACCTTCTTTGAGTGTGTCGATGGTATTTTAACTGAGGCCATAGTTCTCCCAAGATAAATGTTTCAATATTCATATCATCATGAACATACCTTTTAGCCAGATTCTATTGATTTAACATTTCTATTTACCCCTCTATCATGTCACATAAGAACCAACATTGCTAAATTAAAATTTAACATTTCATTATAATTAAAAACTCATATGGGAAATTCATATCACAAGAAAAACATGTATATTAAACTGTTAAATGTCTTCATATTTAATAAACATTATTTCGAACAAACAAATATGGGAAATCAATGCATTCCTCTTATTCATCCATGGCCAAACGACCAAAAATAGTCATCCATATAAAACAAACCGATGGGGTGGTCCTTAATCATGGTAACATCCCAAAACATGACATAAAACCCATTATCAATTACATAAAAATAATTAGAAATGGAAATATAAAAAATTAATTCATGGTGAAACCCTTAATAAATGGTATTGTGGAACTCTATCACATATAATCAACATGGAAATATTAAAAATTCACAAGGCCACCTACCTCGTACAAGTATAACTATCTTCCTCAAGTGTCATCCTTTAATTTGACTTTGGTTGGATTATATCTAGAAAAAGATCATAAATGATCATGGAACAATAACATGGTCATGATAAAAAATAATTAATAATAGGTACTGGGGAATCGAGAGCTCATCGAGGGTAATCCAATACATCTGATGGTGTTCGAATCAGTTATTGGATGATGAAATAGGAGGCCACCATATATAGGGATCGTCTGGGAACATTGTTCATTGAAGAAATGGGGGATTTTCTAACAATCTATGAAAAATAAATCTACTACCTATTTTAAAACAAAAAATTAATAAAATTAAACATCTTTTACTGGAAACTACATGTTGTATAATTCTAAATTTGTTAAAGTTCATGGCCTGACCTCTATATAGAATTTATCAAAATTTTACAACATGAAACCCCAATCAAATGATATTCACCTTGGTTTCATGTTGTGTAACCATAGTTTTCAACCACATACATAAGAAACACCAAAAAAGAGAATATGTCAACTTCAAAGGAAGAATGTGGTTCTTATAAACATCCCCCTTAAAGTAATTTGTCCCTAATTTTCCCTTTCAAGGGTGAAAATGATTCGTCTGAGAATAACTATGGAAATTGACCACATATGTGGCATCCCAATTCTAGATCTCGTCTTATAAAGGGTAATTGTTCCATAAAACCCAAACTTGAGGAATTAACCCACCTAAATGAAAGATCATACTCCAGTCAACAATACATTTTAGATTCTCCTCAAAGGACACATCATCCTGATTTTCAAACACCACAGGATAAAAACCTGAGATGGGTCTGAATGATAGTATTGCAGCTGAGATATGTGGAAGTCGGCGTGCATGTCTTAGTACCTCTATGGTAACTTCAACTGATAGGAAATAGACCCATCACCCTCCATAATATCGAAGACCTGATAAATATCAGTGAACGCCTACCATGTCTCATGATCTGCGTGTGTCCCAACCTCATAGAATCAAGAAAGAAAACCGGATCTCTGATCTCAAACTCTAGAGGTCATCTGCGGTGATCGATGTGTGATTTCTGTCAAGACAGTGTAGTATAAATCTGATTCTAAATCAACTATACGTGATAATAAGTTTCATGCACAAGATGTGGTCCCAATAATGTTGTTTCTCCTACCTCCAACTAGAACATGGGATAATGGTGTGGTGTAATATATAATGTCTTGTAAGGGTCCACTTGAACTGTCT
Source organism: Viscum album (assembly GCA_963277665.1). Lineage (NCBI taxonomy): Eukaryota > Viridiplantae > Streptophyta > Magnoliopsida > Santalales > Viscaceae > Viscum > Viscum album. The sequence goes on from OY728132.1 coordinate 1,716,344,408, forward strand.
CATGAGAACAATTATTGTAGTAAATTTTAACTAGGGGAATGTACTACCCCCAATATCACCAAAAATGCAGGACACATTCTCATAACATGTCCCCTGGATCCTGTATTGTATGCTTCGATTGACCATCTATCTGAAGTAGGTTTTTTGTTCTCTAAAGCACCTGTGTATCCAGCACCCCTGTAAAACATTACCAGAAATGAGATGTAAAATGTGAATCCCTATCTGAAACAATAGTCCACGGGACCCTATGTAGTAATACCACCTCTCAGTTATACAACATTCTAAGATCATCCACACTTAGTGTTTCTTTTATCAGCAAGAAATGAGATACCATCATAAAACTATTATCAACAACCCACATAGCTTCGTCACTTCTAGATGAACATGGTAAACTAGACACAAAATCAATCAAAAACAAATACTATTTCAACATAGGAATGTGTAGATTCTATAAATGTATATATTTCCACTGGCATTCCACCTTTACTAGCTAAAAGGAGGAACATGCCATGAAAAACCAGCTACATCCCCTTTTCATACCAGGACACAAATTCCATGGATATAAATCTAGATACATTTTGGGGACCCCCATATGAACTTCTCATATTGAGTCTTGAACGTACCAAATCATCTTCTCATTCAATTCAACTAAAACCCATACATGACCACATAACAACAGAACTACATCCTCACCTATGCTCCAACTAGGAGTACATCCCTCACGTATTGGAATCTCCCATCAAATATGGTTTTTTGAATCCGATAGATTCCACATCCTAACTATGTCTAGTAGGGTAGAGAAAATAGCAATGGATGAAATAAAATTATGTACCAAAATACCATACACCTTCAAATGCATCATAGAGAACAACACCATAAGCATCCACTCGATACAGGCATACTATACAACCTTAATCTGAGTCATACTTCCCCGGGTATCGACCACATTATTTCCATTACTAGGTTTGTAGACAAGCTCTATGTAGAAATACTGATGGTATTCCACCCACCATCACTGCATATGGTTAATATCACAGTAACTGAATATGTACAATAGACAATTTTGGTCCGTATACACCACACAACGATCTATCAATAAGTAATGTCTCTAATAGCATAAAGCAAGAACAACCATATCTATATTGAGATCTTTGATCATGTAATTACTCAAATGTGTCCATAACTACTGAGGCTCATAAAAAATGACTCGATCTCCTTGCATAAGAACTATTCCTAGACTGATATATTATGCATTTCAATAAATAGTGTGAATCTTAATTGGATATAGTAAAATCAGTATAAGCGCTGAAGTTAATTTCTATTTTTCCTCTTTAAATGTAAACTCACAAGAATCTGTCCAATCATATTTCAATCCATTTTCATTTAGGCCCATCAATGGTTTTTATAAATGTGAGAAGTCCTATATGAAACAATTGTAGTGAACATCCATCCCCAATAAACTACACACCTCAAATATATTCTGGGGATGCTCCACAGAATCTACTACTCTCACATCCCCTATGTCCCTTAATACTCTTGTATCTGAGTAGATGTAACAGAAGAAGTTAAAATAATCCATCATGAAATGGAGATTTTTGAGTATTGAATATAACTAATTCTCTCCCATTGTACTAAAAAAGATCTCATATTGTCTAGCATGGTCATGTTGACTGTTTGAATACACTATGATATCATCCATAGAAACCAATACGAACGAGTAATGATAATGATGTAACACTCGGTTCATCAGTTCCATGAAATCTATTGGCATATTAATAAGTCCATGACATATAAAAATATACTCATATGAACCATACCTACTCTTAAATTTAGATAATGATATGTCTGATGATCTAACATGAATGTAATGATAACTGAATCTCTGCATGATATTAGGAATATCCTAAGATCCTCAGAGCTAATCTAAAATGACATCTATTAAGGGTAGAGGAAAGAGGTTCATCGATATCAACTAGTTTAATTTCACATTAAACATAGAAATACTCAGGGATCCATCTTCAATTTTCATAAAAAGGACCGATAAAACCCCATGAAGATGTACTCGGTCTGATGATACCCTGAGCTTCCAAATATCCAGTTTACTAATTGAGATCCTACAACTCTGTTGTATCCATTCTTTAAAGAGGAATGGTTACCAATGCAGCTCTTAGCACTTGCTTGATAAGAAAATCTACCTATCTTACTGAAGGAATACCTGAAAAGTCATCTGGGAATATGTCCTTTAATTGATCAACCACTAGAGGTGAATCTAACTTATATGTCCCAGTGTCAGCTAAAAATAAACTAGCAATTTGGGATATCATCTTGGCCAACCTTGATGCATGTTTATAGCTCGCATCGCCTGGATATCTCATACTCCCTTGTGTAGAAATTATTCAACCTCTAGTGAGTTTAATCTCACCCTATGGTGATGAAATCCACAAAGGATTTAATGGAGACCAACCAATCAATATTAAGAATAATATTGAATAATTTCATCTCCAATATATTTAGGTCCCATAAGATGTGAAAACCATGAAACTCAAGTGGAAACTTCTTGCATTGACACACACTTTCCTTCCTAATCTATAATAGAGTTTCTAGCATCATAAATTCATTAGAAGTATAAATATAGAGCCCAAGGATCTCCAAAACGGGAACAGATAGGAAAATCCGCAAAAACCCTATATAAAAAGTGCATAAAATAAAACGGATGAAATTATAATAGTATATCTAAAGGTAGATGGTCTATGATCCTTCCCATGTTTGGTTTGTTGCACTGTATATGTTAGACCATGTACTGAGGCTCTATAACACTGTCTGGAAACCCTAACTTAATCCACAATGCATTCAATGAGTACATGGGGTCCTTCCACCATAATCCTGACCACCAGTTTGGCCAGAGCGATCTGGCACATTTTTATCCTCTGACTAGTGAAAATCTTCTGACCCTTCTCCTGAACCTGGTGTTGATAGAGACCCTCACCCACTAGATGCTGGTGGGGAAGTCCAACAAAAACTCTATAAATGTCCCATCATTCCATAATAGCATCACTCAAATGGGTCCTGAGGACATGGATCCCTCGTATTCCCTACCCTAATACAATGGTTGTTCCTCAGTTGGCTTCATAAATATATTTTCTAAATGTTAATATCACTAAGAGAAAAATCTAGATGATACTTCATGCTATCAGTTGAGACAATACTTGATCTCTGTGTCGATCCACCTTGGAGTGCACTTCCAAATTCTATTAGATTATTCTCTATAATCATCCCCTGATTCAATATTTAAGATATAGTAGTCAATGTGAATACATTTACCTGCGATTGTACATAATATGTTAGGCCATCCTCAAAATACCTAGCCTTTGATAAATCATAACCCATAAAAAAATTTTCCAAACGATGAATCTCTATATACTAGGTATAATAGTACATAACTAATAGTGTTCTCTGCTCTAGATGCATGAACTCTTAAGCTTTATCTTCCATCATCATCTCATGATAGTAATTGTCATAGAATCTTGTGTGAAAATATCCACATGCCATATCTCGATGATGCTCTATTGGAGTAATAACACACCACCATCACTTGGATGAATCACACATCATATACATCACAAGATTTATCCTTAAACAAGGCGACATCTCTAGTTTGTCAATGATAGAAAGCATGACCTGCATCCTTGACCCAAGAACATGTGTCCTGCATTCTCCTTAAAATGTGGATGGATGCAATTGCTGGAACAATCATGTAAGTTATTCCATACACATGGTAGGTTGTGGTGCTCCCTTAATGTTTTATATGAACCACATAAATCATTTATAGAACAGTTCATCATCACCAATGTCTGGTAAAAAATCTGGTTCCATAACTAGCATGATTGGATGATCCTCTAGTAGACCATGTCCTAGCACCATTGTGGAATGATAATTTCCACCATTTTACGACACAATTGAAGGTCATCGTGGAGTAATGACTCTACTTGTCCCAAAAAACTCCTCAGTTCATGTTTATTTTTAATTTTCAGATTTCATGAGATCAATAACCAAATAGCACAAGAAAACCCTCAATGCTTACCAATATTAGATTACATGGTGTATGAAAATAATACACGACATGTACCCCCATTCTCTGACCTGGGCGTATACATCCATTAGACATGATGTGTAACCATCATGGGTACAAAGAGTGTAACACTTGGACACACTGTGTACTCAATTATTTCCTCTATTCCATGCAATTCAACCATCCAAAGCCACATTGTGTCTTCCTGTGTAAAACTACATAGTGTGTTTCTAAATTACATGGCATTAACTTTACTAACTCATTACTATTATATCTATTTTCTCACATGTTCTAACACATAATCATTTACCACAATGTTTTTACACATAGTACACTATTTATACTAAAGATTTTTTTTTCGAAAATAGAATAACATATGATGTGTGTTCATAGGAACACAAGCCTTGTTTACTAGGTTTCTGGATAGTAATTTTCTGAAACTTTCGTTGAACCACCATATTTTAAAACTAAGCCAAATGTATTTAAAATTCTGCTTGATGTGGGACCATAGTCCCCAGGAATCAATGTTTGGCCACCAAATATATAGCATATAAAAAAATAAATTTAAAAAAAGAACCATTAAATTAAGATCCAAGAGGGTCCAAACACAATAAGGACCAATGTTTTGAGTCCATCCTCTTTGAAAAATAGCACATTCCAATATACATATAACAACTATATGCATATCTATTGTGGTACATATCAGAATAGCATGTGATATGAAATTATCCTTAAATGGGATGGAATGAATGCATGAGTTATGATTTCTTACAAGTGTCTATATAGTTCATGAGATGGAATACATTAATCTCATCATGTAGCAAATAATTATAACTCCAAGGATATCAATAAAAAACATAATATATGTTTTTCACCAAATGGTGAAGTTGAATTCACTATAACAACTAAAAATCCAATAATTATAATCTAATTCGAGAGAATTTTGCATTTCCATGTACACGGGGTAGCTACTATTGGGAATTTATTATTACCGAACTCTATTTCCTACTTATCACTATCTAATGTTTCAAAACAGGAAAGAAAAACCAGAAAAAAACACCATTGGATACCACAATGTAACATCTCGTGTCCGGATGGCACAGAATAGTGCTCCGAGCCTGGTTGGTTGCATCGCCTCAATCTCATCTCCCCAAATGCAATATGTTTCCAACTCGCAGTGAATCCCTTGGAGATGGTCGTGGGGAGACTATTCCCTCATTTGATGAGTGTAGTAGAACAAAAATTATAAATAGATATCACAAATACTAATACCATAAAATATAAGTAAACAATCGATGTTTGATAATTTAAATAACTTGATGTCATAGCATAAAAATGGATGATGCTTGTAAAATGTTCTAGGAAAATTCCCTAAATAGGTTACATTGTAGTAGTAAAAAATAAAGGTACCAATAATACATAATAACTAAAGAAATTCTGATTCATCACTATCCCCATCTTGCTCCCATGATATCCTACTAAAAATAGAAATCAAGTACCTGTATAAGGGTATGTACCCTTATCAGAACTTATTACAACATAATCTATTGGGGATCAAAAACATTACCCAAATAGTTTTTGAGAGTAAATCCTAGTAGGAACCCACCCATGGAATGTTCCAACATATCTATGAATATATATAAAATGTAGAATTCAATAGAGAAATTAGTAAACTAGGAAGTACTCAACTGTAAATAGTCCTCAATGTACTTGTTTCCATATACATTAATTTTATGTTTATTAGAAATTTAAAAACATTTAATTATATTTTTCTCAGCAACCATCCTAGGCCTGACGATCCTCGTACAAAATTAATCACAATAGATGCCTCAAAAGACCATATAAACAGGTATATGTGATGTCTAATTCAAAGATTGTGATTTGTCTTGGAAATGTGTCATAACTAACTAAATTATATGTCAAAATTATTAGTAAATTTCAACTAAGGATAATTAAAAAGCTTCTAATAGATTATTTCCAAGGTATTCTTAATTGGATTCAAGATTCTATCAAGGTTTATTAATGTCTCCATGAGCCTGACCACTACACATGTGGCTAGCTAATTACATGTCATAATAATACCCTATTTGAGTCATTCCATGGTCTTTTAACCAATTCCATGATTCACCAAAGATATAAGGTCAAAATATATTATGATCCCAATTATACATTTTTACCTGAGGCTATATCTCGCCCATTACTATTTACCCCTATATCATTTCACATTAGATACAACCAATGTAAAATAAAATATTATATTGGATTTAGAATTAATAAATAATCAGAGAAGTTCATCTCCCATCCAACACATATAAATTTACTATTACATGGATTGAAATTAAATTAAATTCATTTTAAACAACCCATGTAGGGAAATTAAGACATTTCTATTAGGCATCCTAGGGTAAACATCCTTAATTCATTCCTGAGAAACACACCCATGAGGTGGCCCTTAATCAATGTAACTATCCTAAAAATTCATTAAAAACCCTTAATAATTTACCTAAATACAATATTACATAGAATTGGACAATATTCATTTTAGGCAACACCCCACAAAAATGGATGTCTAGCTCATTGGCACATATATTTTACATGACAATTACCAAAAGGCACAAGACCACCTACCTCGTGTAGCTAGACTCTCCTCGTCCAACATCGAACACTAAATCATCATAGAACATAGTATATTGAAAAAACAATCATAAACATAATGATTTGATAACTATGTTCAAAAAATAAATCATGAATAACGACTAATGATGAATTATGATCTCACCAAGGGGAATACAATGCATCAAACAATGTTTGAATCCGAGATCAGATTACGAAATAGGATACCACCCTTTCCATGGATTGCATATTTACATTGTTCATTCAATGAAGGGGTTATTTTCTATCCATCTATGAAAATTGATGGTGCTGCCTTATTTAACACTAAAAAATTACACAACATGTACTTGAAACTAGACACCGTGTTGTGCTAGTTTCCATATAGTTTCTACCCATGCAACTACATGGTGTGTATTAGGATTATATAACCTATAACCTTAATTTCACAACTAGCACCTGGGTTACATCGATTGTAACCATCAATTTCCTGAATATTCTAAAAAATATCTAAAATGATTCTATTTGTAACTCAAAGTACGAATTGGGTTCTTACAAACTCCCCCAATTGAAGTAATTCATCCACGATTTTCCCTTATAAGGGTGGAAAATATTACAATGAGAAAACGTTTGGCCAATGATCATGTACGTCGACCTACCACTACTAGGTCCCATCCTATAAATGGACTCGCTTACAGAAAACTCATACTAGTGGAACTAACTGGCACTGATGAACATTCATGCTCATGTCTACTCTATTTATCGTTTTCCGCTCACCAGATGAATCAACCTAAATCTCAACCTCCTTGGGATAAAAAATGTGAGATTTTTTAGAGTTATAATACTGTAATGGAGACACATGGAAGTCATCTTGAATGTCTTGGTACCAATGAGTTAACTAAAACTGGTAGGCAACTAATCTGACTCTATACATAATCTTGAACGGACCATCATATCTCGATGAAATATTACCACGTCTAATAATCATGTGTCCTAACCTCTGTGAAACACACATCGGAACCCGATCCATGTCATCATAATCTATATGTCATCTGTAGTGATTAAAAAATAATTTCTAGAATGATTGAATAGTTTTCATTCACATATGAATCAACTGGACTTTCCCATATGTCTTCTACATAAGTTGTGGTCCCATTAAAGATGCCTCACCTACCTACAAATAGTATAGGAGAGAACAACCTGACTACCATATAATGACTCAAAATGTGTCATCTGATACATCACATGAAATCTATTATTGTAGGAGAATTAAACTAGGGTAATGTAATGCACCCATGGTCCCCCAATATCCATGATGCATGATCGTATAATGTCCTCTAGCACTGGTATAATACGATCCAATTGGCCTTCAATCTGAGGGTTGTATAATGTTCTTAGAATCACCTGTGTACCTATAGTCCACTAAAAACTCTACCATAAATGAGGTGTAAAATGGTCATCCATTTCTGAAATGATAGATTACTAGAACCCTTGTAGTCGTACAAACTCTTCGATATTCATACTTAAGAGATCATCCATAATGAAAATTCTCTTGACCAAAAAGAATTGAGGGACCTTCATAATCATACAAACAAAAACCAACACATTATCATTACCTCTTGGAGACCACATTTAACTAGTCATAAAATCAATCTCGAAATCATCCCATTTGTACCTATGAATAGGTAGCTGCTGTAAATGTCTGGCTAGTCATTGGTGTTCTGCCTTCACCTCCTGATCGGTGGAATATCTCAAAAAAAACTAGTGACGTCTTTTTTCATACCTGACCCCCAATACCGATGATGTAAATCTTAATACATCTGATAACACCATGATGAAATGCACGTATAGAGGCATGAATGTACCACATAAGCTCCTCATGCATTTTATCTGAAATCCATACGTGACCATGTAACCACAGAACCTCATCCTCACATATGGTCTAATTTGGAAGAGGTTCAACACCAAACAAAATCTCCCATAGAACTAGTACATTATAATCCAATAGTGTCCACATACCCAATTTTTTTATTAGTGTGGATATAACATCTAGGGATGAACAAAAAGTTAGTCCCTGTATATTTTACACCTCCAAATGCATATCAGAGAACAACGACATAAGCAGTAACTCACTACTAGCCAATTTTATTTCATATATCAGATTCTTCCTTCTTAGTGCATCGACCACAAAACATTATTTACCAGGCGTGTAGGAAATCACAATGTTGAAATAATAACGGTATTCCACACACCCTTGCTGTCTGAGGTTAAAAATACACTGAGTGAATATGTAATTCCAAAATTTTTATTATGTTTACACTACCAAACGATCCACCAATAAGTAGTGTATTCAATATCATAAATCTTGAACTACCACAAATTACTTGAAATCAGGCTTTGGTTAATTCCTTTCATGAGGAATCAACTACTGAGACTTGTAAATATGACATGATCCCCTTTTATAAAGATGTATCCCACCAAGATACTTGATGCATCATAGGAAATATTGTTACTCATACCTCTCTCTAAAAACATCAATATCTGTAAAAAAGTAAATCTAAATTTTAACTCTTCAAAGGAAATCTCGTAGGAATATCTCCAAACATATATCATACTACAATAAGTAAAACCCATCAAAAGCTCTGCTAATCACGTGATGTCCTATATAAATTCCTATAGTAACCATCCAACCCCAAGAAACACTGCACCATAATGATGTTATTAGTTGCTCTGATGAAGCTAATACTATCATATTCTCTCGATCCATTGATACACCTGTCTCTGATATAACAAGACCTAGGAATTGAATATGATCCATCCATAAGAATAACTTTATGAGATTATAATATAATTGATTCTCTATTAGTATATTCAAAATTATATAATTTTTTTGGAATGGTTGTGTTGATTGTGAGATTAGTCCAATATATCTTATATGAAAACCACAACAAAAGAGTCAATATAATGATAGAACACTCAGTTCATCAGTTCCATGAAAAATACTAGCATATTAGTGAGATTGAATGGAATATGAAGATACTCATAAAAACTATACATTCTACCAAAGGCTTTGTGAGGTATGTCTGATGATCTTACATGAAAATAATGAGTAATGAATCTCATATAAATCTTATAGATGAATCGATCTCCAGGGTGATGATCGAAGATACAATCTATTTGTGGTAGAGGACATAATTGTTTAACCATCTACTAGGTCAATTTATAATAATCCATAAAATCCATGAGGTTACCATATGATTTTTTCGCAAAATGGATCAGGGAACCCCATGGAAAATCATTGGGTAAGATGGAAGCCTTAGCTTTAAAATCCTTTAGTTTCCCCTGCAGCTCCTGCAACTCTGTCATAGCTATCTTATAAAGAGAAATTGACACCAATGAAGCTCCTGGTAATAGCTTGATAGATAACTCTACGACTTTCTCTAGAGGTAGGCTTAAAAATACACTCTAGAAGATTTTGCTGAAACAATCAACCATTGGAGGGAAATCCATATGAAACATCCCTTTGTTAACAAGATAAAAACTATAAATCTATGTTGTAATCCATCCCAACTCAAGATGATTGGGTATATCTCATCTTTCCTGGACACCCCACTCACCCATATGTAGAAATGATCGGCCCTCTGGCGAAGTAAAACTCACCAAGTACCGATATCAATTAACAATGGATTGAAAGTAGACCAAACATAATATTTAGATAATGAAATATAATCCAATCATATATAAGACGTAGAGGTATAATAAGAATCGACACCAAGAAACCTCAAGTGGAAAATCAATTAAATATTGCAAATATGTTTTCTTAATCACAAAGAGAAGGTCTGTCACCATAACTAATCAGATGTAAAAACACAGAGCCCAATGCTATCAACAATAGGTATAAATACAAAACTATATAAATCCTCTATATCAAACGTGAAAACAGATAAAAATAGGTAATTAGAATAGTTCCTTTAACGGTAAAGGGAATGTTACCCTGATCTTGTTGGGTCTACTCTACTACATAATTCTGACATATACCATGACATTGTGACACTGACTGGATACCCTGAGTCGATCCACCCTATAGTCTCTGAGTACCTAGGGTCTTGAAACAACGACCACAACCAACACCTCATCCTGAGTAGCCTGAGCATTCCAGTACCCAAAATGGTGAGAAGATTTTGACCCTTCTCCTAAATGTGGAGTCAGTACAGACCCTCCCCCACTAGATGCTAGTGGAATCATCCTAATTAAACAATGTAAATGGTCCACCGTTCCACATTATTGTAACTTGGCTAGGTCTTCATGACACTTTCCCTCATATGTCTTGGATTAGTACACAGTTAGCAACTCACATGGCTTCTTGAATATACTTTCTGACTACTACTATCAGCGTGAGAAAGAAATAGATGACGCTTAATGATACATGTTGAAACAATACCAAATCACAGAGCCAAACCACAATAGCCCACATCACCATATTCAATCAGATTAAGCTTGGTAATTAGTTCTTGATTTACAATATTTGATATAGTATTCAACATGAAGTCATTTAACCCTTATTAGACAGTGTACTTGAGGCCATCCACAAAATTACTAGCTATTGATAAATCATCACCCATCAGAATAGGTGAAAACACTGATGATCAATAAAACAAGACGAATAGTATACAAAATATTGTGTTCACTTCTCTAGATGAATTAACTCTCAAGTATTATCTACAATCAAATATTTATGATAGTAATAATTATATAATACTATCAGAAAATAACCCCATTCAATATCACAATAACGCTCTGTTTGAGTAATCTTATCCTAACATATCTTGTTGGAATCACACAGGATATGCATCATGAACATTACCATCTTATCAAGAGGTGTATTTAGATGATTGAAGATAGAAATCATGGTCCCCATTCACATCTATACAGCTTCTGTCTAGACACCCCCTAAAAAACTTTTCTGATGTTGCAGCCGGACTACTCATGTTAGTTCTTCCATAATCATGGCTGGCTGTGGTGCCCCTGAATTATTTTCATAAACCTCATAAAACATTAACATAACTATGCATCAAAACCTACATCTGGAATAAATTCTATTTACACAACTGGAAAAAGAAATGGATCATCTAGTATCACATGGCCTACCACCTCTAGGGTTTGAGAATTTCCACTCACCTGGTATACAAATGGAGGTCTTCGTGGTGGCATGACTCTACAAGGTCAAGCACAAACCTCAATAAAGGTTTATCATCAAGCCTCATAGTTCAAGAGAATAATAAATATATTGGAGAATCAATCCATCAATGGTTACTTAATGTGGAGTACACAGCATGTAGAGACCATACCCAATGGGAAAACTCAATCTCCAACTCAGATGTGTACTTCCATCGACCTAGACATATAACCATCCTAGGTACACAACATGTAAGACCGGGACACAACATGTACTCAAGAATATCCTCCATGTCATGTACATATTCATGGCTAGAAGCACATGGTTTGTGCTTTTGTTAAACTACACGATATGTAAATAAATTGCTCGACATTCATGGTGAAAACTCATTACTATTCACTAGTTCTTCTCACACAGTCCAAAACATGATATTTACCAAATGATTTGTACACATAATACAAAATGTATTGTTTAGAAATTAAGTTCTTCCCAAATATAAGATCAAATTTTGTGTGTTCATAGGACCAAAAACTATATTGTCTGAGTTTCAAGATTGTAAACCTATGAAACATTACCAGAACTCTTGTTTATGTAAAGTAAACCAAAGGCATGTCATATTCGGTTCCATGGGTCTCATAATCCAAAAGAATCATTGTTTCAAATCAATATATATAGCATATCATAATAAAAAATCAATTTAAGTCAACCACATGATCAACCATATTGTGATCCAAGAGAGCCCATATAGCTCAGGGAAAACATTTTGGCATCCACCAAATTTGAACCACAACACATACAAATACACCTATCATAACAGCAGGAAAATCTATCTTGAAACCGATCAAAATGGCCTGAAACCCGTAATTCACTCTAAATGGCATGAAATTTTATTTCTATCAAGATCATAAAAGATGCATGATATGTCATACCCTTATATCATTAGGTTAAAACTAAATATAACCACAATGATATCAATAATAATATTACAGGAAAAGTTTTTTTTCCAATGGATAAATCAAATAAACTATTAAAACTCAAAATATTATAGTCAACATTTAATTTGAGGTAATTTGGATTTTCCATTTATATATGGTTGCAACTCCCAAGAACTGCTTATTACCATACCCATTTTCCTTTCAATCATTGTCTGTTGTCTCCAAATAGAATGGAAAACTAGAATGAACACCCATTGAGATGACATTGTAACGTCCCAAGTCCTGATGACACCCAATAGTGATATGATCCCAATCAAACACATGGAGTCAAGAATATCTCTCAAAACAGCAGAGGCTGACAACGTGATGCAAGGGCCTAGGTGATGATAGTGGGGAGACTATTCCCTCGTTTTCAGAGTATAACACAATGGAAATAAAGAAATTGATTATAAAAGTAGTAATTCTATACAAAAAAATGTAAATAGTATAATACTAATAATATAAATAACCAGATTCCATAGCATACAAATATGATGTTTCGTCATAAATTTTCTAGGAAAACATCCAAAATAGGTTAAACTTTAGTAATAAAAAATATAAGTACAAATAATACAAAAGGGATCAAAAAACACTGAAGCATCACAAGCCCCTAATTTCTCCCATACTCTCCTTCAACTAAACATCAATCCAGTATATGTTGAAGGTTTGTTTATCCCTATTAACAACATCAATAGCATAATCTGTATGGGCCAAAAAAAGAGCCAGACCTGGTGTGAGACTAAATCCCAGTAGGCAACCACCCATGCTATGTGCCATTCTGTCAGTGAATATATATAACAGATAGTGTGCAGTTGGAAAAGTAGTAAACTAAGAAGTACACAAATATAAATACTCTAAAATGAAATGGTTTCCCTTTTTATTCATTTTATGTTTTTTATAAATTCAATAAATTGAATTATATACATCTTGAGATCTAGCATAGGCCTGAAGATCCTTGTATAACAGTAATCACAATATATGCCCCAAAACACCATCTAAACAAGTATAAGTGAAGATCGAATCCAATCTTGTGCTTTGGCATGGAGAAAAATATCATTAGTGAATCTATTCAATATTCGAACAAAATGTAAATGTCAAATCATGAAATATAAATATATTATAATAGTTCACATCATTGTTATCCATCACTGGATTCATGATTAAGTCGTCTTTTAATAACATCTTAATAATTCCGACAACTATATACATGGCTAGCTCATGACAGGTCATGATAATACCCTCTATTTGTAAATTTATTTTCTTCTAACAGAGGAAACGGTTCAACAAATAGAAAATTAGATTTATTCAAATGTACCCAAGGTATCCTTTTAACTAGAGGCTATGGATTCACCATTTCTATTTACCCCTCTATCATTTCACTTAAGAGTTGACACTTATAAATTAAACTATTACATGGCTTTAGAATCAATAACTCACCTAAACAATTCAAATCACATGAACCACCATATATTAAAATATTACATGCATTAAAATTTAATCAAAATCATTTTATACAATATAATAAGAGAAATCAATCCATGCCTCATAGACATCATAGGGGAAATGTCCATAAAATATCATTCACTAGAAACATACCCATGGGGTTGCCCATAATAAATGTAATATCCCTAAACAATATTTAAAACCCTTAATCCATTATCTAAAACAATATAAAATATAAATTTTAAATATTCATTCAAGGGGACACCCAAAAAATTTGGTGTGCAGTACTGCTACACATATATTCAACAAGAAATTTAGAAAATGACATGTGGAAACCTACGACATGATAGTATTCCTATCATCATCCATCATCAACCTCTAATTCGACCTAGAATTGTGTATATCTACAAAAAGATTATAAAAATCATGGATAGATAACTAGGTTGAGGGAAGAAATCTAGAAGAACGAATAAAGGGGAATCTAGAGGTCACTGAGGGGAATCTAATCCATTCTACAGTGTTCGAATCAGATATTGGTTTACAAAATGAGAGGCCACTCTATACTCGGATGGCCTGGGCATACTGCTCATCAAAAAAAGTTGTTAGTTTTTGTCCATAAAAGATAAATGACTCTACTTCCTGAGTTCACACACAAAAAGGTACACAAATGGTACCTGATACTACAATCCATGTTGTTCCTTTTTCTTTATGGTTCCTGGAAAAATCATTACATGGCGTGTATCGGGATAATAAAACATGTAACGACAATTACACAAAGTGAATCTAGGTTACAATATGTTTAAATATATTTTTCTACTTTTATATTAGAAAAAATGAGAATATTTTTACCTCAAAAGAAGAACCAAGTTATTATAGATTACCTTACACATTTATTTTTGACACATAAACAGAATTTGGTCAAAACACTCAACATTAAAATAATTCTTTAAGTGGTTATATAAAACATATTAATAATGTGACATAAATTTAATGATAAAAAATAAATGGATTATTAATAATTTATAAAATTAACATAATTTCATTATGGAGTATGTTAACGGATGTTCACCTGAAAAGAAACACATAGAATGGGATGTTTTCACAATTTACATTCTACTAAGACATATTTGTTGTTATGCACTGAGATTCTATTATATGGAATATATACAACATTTTTAAAAGATATATCATGAATCTACATATTCTCATGATATTATATCATTCATTTAATTTTATTCCTTCATGATAAATATGATTTATAATTATTCAATGTGTTATGAGAATGTTTGGAATGTTTAAAGATTATATTCGCCAACAAAAACATTAATGACATTGCAATGGTATTTCAATTCGAGAAATTTTTTTTCAAATTATTCAATAAATCGTTTCATTTTACCTTATATGGTTATTAATGAATAGTTTCCACTATTAGTACCCTTTCCCACTATTTAGTAGTAAAATTATTTTAGAAATTTTTTTTCTAAAAAACTAACATTATATATATTTTTAGTAGGTGAACCTCTTTTCATCAAAATACCATTTTATATTAAAATGTTTTAATTTTTTTTATAAATTGATCTTTTAATGAAAATTTTACACATTTTTTCATTTAAATATTTATTCAAAAGAATATTCCTGCCTCTTTTTAAACAATTAATTTTTATAAACATTATGCATACAAAAGTAATGTCCTATTTACATTGTACAAATTGTATATATTTACCCACCCTCATTTATTTGAAGGATACTTTGAATTTTTATAAGGTTATTTTTTAATAGAAAATGATTTCAATAGCTATTTTAAATGAATATGTATTTCAATATTTTTTTCTAAAAAATTATATTTTACCCGAGAATGTTTTTAAATGATTTTCTATATTTCTTCCATTCATGAGGGACAAAAAACTGTTATTTTATTACACCAGGGTGATTTTGTATTGATACCATCATTAATCATTGTCCAGATGGATTATTATTTATTTATTCAAGGATAGTATTCACAAACATTTACATTATTTCTTTTAGTCCCCTTGAAATATTAAATTTCCTATGATCATTTGGAATTGCATTTCCCTTAAATATCAACATTATTTTTCATGGATATGGTTATTTCCAAAACAATATAATATATTTCAAATGCTGTTTTTTAATGTTATTTTATTACTTTGTAAATATTTATAAACATGTATTTTTTATTCAATATAAAATTATTATAAGGCAGTTTGATTATTTAAATGCTTTAGACAAGCACTATATTGATTGGGGACTGTTTAAGGAAAGACCTATGGGTTAGAAAATGATTAATTCAAGATTTATGGTTTGGCAAGCATTTAATGAAATGCCTTTAAGGAATTAGTAGTCTGAAGATAAAAAATTAGATGGTGGAAAAACCTTTGAGTATGTTTCCAATCTGTATTGATGGGTTTCTACTAATTTTCTAAATTTTCTTACAAAATGACATGAGGGTATGGATTTTCATGTTCATTATATTTGTTCTACACTATGACTGAATTTCCCTAATTTAGTTTCAGTCTATATTCATCTATTAAATTTTCTAATGAAATACCTATGGATACATTTCATTTTAATTTAATTATATTACATGTGTATTATTTTATTAATTTCCCATATTTATTTTTTATCTTGTAATTTTAATGTAATGTGTTACGAGTTATTAAATTCTATATTTTTTACGCACTTCATTTTTTTTATTCATTACATGGAATGTCAGTTCATTTATTTAACTATATATATTGACAATTCTCATTGATTCATTATTTCTTCTACTATATATTACCCTTACTGGGCATTTGATGTCCCCAATATTTTGTTTCATACCACATGAATCCATGTATTATACTATGAAATATATGAAGGGATTAAAAATATTTAATAAAGGTATCATCAATGATATAAATATATTTATAGGAAAAAATATTTTGTTCTATTTAGTGATTTCAATAATAATACATGACTCATTTATGTATTAGGTTTACCAAGACCACTAAACTCTTCAGTCCTTAATGATTTCATTCCTTATAATTATGCATGTAACACACCATGGTTTTACAAATAAATTTAATGAAATTCACAAAACACTAAGACCCTTTGAAACAACATTTTTTAAGGACATGGTTCAATGCTTTCAATTAAATATAATTTTTCTGCTCCTATGAGATTAATTTTGATAAACAGACATATAGTGTTATGATCATTATGTTATTTAGAGTCTGAAATAACCCACATTATTTTTGGTGGGTAGTAACATTCACTTATGAGTAGTAATATGTATCTTATGAATACTATATCGTATTATTATTTAGTTGTATTATGTTTATATGATAATGAAATCATGATTACTTTTCCAAGGAGACATACAATAAGTTATAGATTAAAAATCGTTAGTTTTCAAACAAATTAAATTTTATTTAAAAATTAAATAATCATATTTAGGAAATTATTTTCAAAAAATAGTGTTCATTATTTAATTCTAAATTTTCATAAATGTGTGTGGTGAATTTTTCAGATTTTTCTGAAATACATGATTTTTTAATAGTGAAATACTATAATTTACCAAATAACATAAATACTTGAATTATTATGTCATAAATCTGATGTGGTGATGATGTAAGCCTATTATCTTGAACTAATATAAATTTATTACTATATTTATCCCTGTAATAATAACTATTTTATTGCATTTAGTGAATAAATATTAAATAACATAGTGGAAAACCCCACCACTCTTCCCCTATAAATACCACCCTCAACCTAGTCTTCCTCTCGCACCTCTCAAGACATGGGGATTGGCTAAATTCTTCACAATACTTTTCACAAGTATCTTACACTTTTACATGACCTACTGGTGTCACTAAATAGTCTAAAACAAAAGGACTTATGGATGATCTTAAAGAGAATAGATTAAGAGGTAAGAATCTCATTTAATATTCTTGTGTTATCTTTTCAAGTCCAGATACATTATTATACTATATTACCCGCCCATTATCAAAGAGGAATGAATTCTCCATAATATTATATAATATGGATTTTATCATGTTTATTGAATAATTCATTATTATTAAATATCTCATCTTTTTGTTATTCTATAAATTAAAACACCACCCATGATATGCAGATTTTTCAAAATCGTGGATGATGAGTTTTCAATTTTTTAGTACCTTAAAACTTCTTATAGAATGATATAAATAGTTGAAATATATTTTACGGTGTAATATATATCCTCTTATTTAAAATTTATCATATATACATAATATTACATAATATAACAAAATTACTACATTGTTATCGAAGAATCGCCAAAATGACCAAAACAAATATCATTAGTGATTTATCCAACGATTCATCCCCATACTATGTAACCAAAATGATTAATGGAATAATTAAATATTTTGGAAACAAATTAATACTATTTTATTTCACTTCGTGTACTTCTCTTCCTTTTGAAAAGAAAATCCTTTACGAACCGACCATGGAAATCATATAAAGTATGCACCCAAAATAATGAAGTGAACAAAATATTAAAAATTAATGGGTATAATAATTTTATAAAATGGCCATATAAGGTGTTACAAATTTTTTTATATTTATATAAGATATTAATAATAGCTTTTAATCATTATAATAGTTTTTTAAACAATATTTATATAAGAATAACATGAGGTAATAGGATTTTCAACACAATTTATATTCTTTGTGTTAACATTATTCTTTATTAATAACGTAGTACTATGATTATTTGGTGTAATTATTTTTTTTTATAGTATGTTTTATTACATATATTTATAGTGTAAAAACGTAATCATTTTGTTCTATTTTATTATCATGACAATTATATGTTATTTTTTAGGGAATTTTAATATAAAATATCATTTTAAACATCTAGTTTTTCAAAATTCAAAAATATTTCTTTTATGAAATTATTATTATTTTATGATTATGTTTTGGTTCATTGGAATTGTTTAGGATGATGGTTGATACCTATATCTCCCTCCAATTCAACCAGTATGTGTAATTTGTAGGTTAGTCGTATGGTTAAACCTAGTGTAACTTTGATGGTTACACCATAAGGTAGTAATGTTATTTAAATTGTATGTTATCCATGAGGGTTAAAAATACCAAGTTAGTCATGAGGGTTAAAAAATTAATTAATTCATTCCCCATGATACCGATATTCTCTATTTATATTTTCAATGAATAATTCAAATTTTATGTTTCACAAGTAAGTATATGATTCTTTATGGGTTACGGGTATGGCATTGTGAAAATTATTTTATTTGTTTATAAGAATTCATGGACTAATGATTTATCTCCTCATTTTTATATACCATACTGAGCTTTTTTTTCTCAATCAACATTTTCAAATGTTTTTCATGTGGAGTAAGGATGGGTAAGAGAAAGGGAGAATCCATGATGAATGATTTGATGACATTTCATGAGAAAATTTAATGTGTTATAAAAAATATATTCCATTATAAAAGAAATGGAAACTATTTCAGTTGTACCCACATTATATTTTTATAGGTTTCAATGTATGATTAATGTCCTAAAGTTCAATAACTCTAAAACAAAAATATCGTTGGGCATGTAAATATTTGTGATATAGTAGAAATAATTGTATTATGTAATGTTAAAGGTTCTATCCTTATAGTTTGTTTCAAAGGACTTTTTAGATATCATTGGGAGTTAAAATTGCGTTAATATAATACCATAAAATATTTTTTTAACTTTTTCTTATTCAGAAATGATAAATAATTTAGAGATTACATTTTTGCTTCATCTAAGATATGTCTATTCCAAATGCTTTTTCTATAGAAGAATGAGGGATGATGAGGTTGGAATTAACCGAGAGACAAATAACATTTTGAATCTAAAAACAGGAATGGTGGGAATTGGAAATGAGAATTTTGTGATTGTAATAGATCAGCTGAAATTATAAATAAAAGGTTTTGTCATCTATGCAAGAGAGTAACCAGAGCTGCAATAATGAAACCTTACGATAGTAGAACATTTAATGAGTCACAACCCTTCTACTTTATGTGGATCTTCTGCACTAGTAGATGCTGAATGTTGAATTAAATCTATTGAAAATATATTTTATCATATTGGATGTTCATATAATCAAATGTTAAATCATTCCATTTATAAATATATAAGCTGAAAATGATCAGTGGTGGTTAATGGTCAATAATATTTGGGATATAAATTAGATTGAATCTTTAGAGTGGAAAGAATTTAAAAGCCTTTTCCATGAAATATATTTTTCTATGTGGTTTATGTTAGGATGAAAAATATCATTGTTCAATTAAAGATTAATGTAGAAGATTCAGTGGTTTTGTATGAATCATACTTCACACAATTGGCAAGGTATGCTCCAAATATTATTTTTTGATCTTTATATACAAATCAAAAATTTTAATTCAAGATTGAAGTCATGAATAGGAGGTAATTTTCATCCAATGAGTTCAAAATTTATGAGAAACATGTTTAGTATGATGAGATGGTAGAAATTGAGTTTTTTGATGACCATTTGTTACTTGAAAACAAACAAAATAAGAGGCCTCAATGTGAAGTGAAGGATAAGAATCAATAAATGAAATCTGATGTTGAGAATGTTCAGTTTCTAGTTTGTGAAAAAATGTGGTAAAATTCACATTATGTAATGCCTTACCAAAACTGTTATGTTTTTTTGAAGTGGTGAGTTTGAGCATATGGCATGATACTGTAATGAAAATCATTCTAAGACTAATCCTCATAAGAAAACTAATATTCATTTTAAAATTGCAAGATGTCTCATTATATAAATTCCTACACAAGGAATGATCTGAATGATGAAAGGAAGATTGATTGTATATAAAAAGGTGTTCGGGACGAGTGGGTCTCTTGATTATGGTTCAAGGAGGTACCAATGAAGATAAACATTATTGTTTAGGGTATGAGAAATCAATCTATTCTGACAGAGGACAATGTTAAAAAAAATGATATTATGTGGCTTCTAAATGCTTCTACTTCCCATCTCCAAAAACCAAAATCAGTGTTTCACATTTTTATATCGAAACATTGGGAGGTCAATCTTTGGTCCACTTTGGGTAGTGGGTTTGTTTTGATCCATCATGTTCTTCCCTGAAATAATTAATCATTTTTCGGTTTTTGAATGTGGGGGTTCATGAATTGGAGTCTAATGCGTCTGTCATCATCTTCATCGTTGTTTTTTGGAACATTAGAAGGTGAAAAAAAGGGTACTCTTAGTGAAGAGATATCCGGTTCATTTTTTATAGATAGTAATAATGGCGTTGTTGCATGAGTTAGGATCTCTAGTAAAGGGTGCCATGAACACCCCAATAATTGTACTTATCTCAACATACTGGTGGTCCATCCCAGATTGAGTTGATGTTGTATTAGATGGTGGCCCCGGTGTGTGACTATAATCACAATGTGGATGAATCCTTTATTAGTGGCCATATGTGTGGCGGTGGGATTCTGTGTGATGAGAATGGATCTATTTTGGTGGCTTTCAGCACCTGGTTTATCCTGTGTGTAGATGTGATATAACTTTTATCTAGAGTTGGGATTTGAAAGAGCCTTTCACTAGTGGTTGCAGAGGTCGAATCAGAAAAAAAATCTTTGGTCTAAGCATTTAATAGTAAAGTCGTTTCAACATGGAATTAGGTATATATGGTCCATAGGATCCTTTTAGATATTATCCATGGTTTTTTGGTTCAACATGTTAGAAGAGAGGTCAGATTTATGGTAGATTCTCACTCCCAGGGTGCAATAATATTGTTCAGATGATCATTTACTCGAGTTTGGGTCCGTTGCGTATACAATGTAGTTAAATTTTCCATAGGGTTTCACATGGAAATTACTATTTCACACCCCCTTAGCATTTGTTGGTTGTTGGGAGGTTTTCTATAACTATTTATAAATAAAAAAATCATTTATGCATCAATGATGTAGTATCCGATACATTTATTGTTTACACATATTATTCTAATGTCATTTTTTGATAAACGGTATACACATGCCATTATTTCTATAACATTTTTGGCAAATTAAATATCACCTTAATAAATGAGACCGAAATATTTTAGTAAAACACTAGGGGAGATATTACAACAAAGAAGAATTATAATAATCTTTCGGTGTTTTATATAAAATTACATTACCAAAAAACAACGTTGTATTCCCCTTATAAGAGTTTGATGTTATTCTAGGTATGGATTTGATTTCTGTTTATCATGTTAGGATTTATTGTAGAGCTAAAGATGTTGTTTTCAGAAATAGTTTTAGATTTTATACACAAATTAACCCATACAATTGGTAACAAGTCAACAAGTTGATAAACCCATGAAATATTGAAATGAAATATTTTTTTCCCATATTATTGAAAATATGGGAATAGTTCTGATTAATGATATTCAATATGAAAATTAATATCTTGAGGTTTTTATTAATTAGTTACCTAGGGTTAGACCTGATTGGGAAGTATAATTTAATATTTACTTGGTTATTTATGAAAGGGCAACATAAAAATACCTTTATCAAGTGAATCAAATAGATGTATTAATGTTGAAGAAGAAGTTTCATGAATAATTATATAAAGGCATCGTCCGACCTAGCACTTCACCAAGGGGTTATCCTATATTTTTTTGTTAATAAAAATGATGGTTCAATGCGACTTTGGATTGATTATAGAGACTTGAGAAACATCACCAATAAAAACATTTACCATTCCCTCATATTGATGAATTGTATGATTTGGTCAAGGGAGAACAATATTTTTGGATTGTTGACCTAAGGATGGGTTACAATCATTTGAATGTAAAGGATGCATACATCCCAGATACTATATTTCATACTATATATTGGTATTAAAAAAAATTTATGTTATTTGTGGAAACAAATTCCCGTACTCTATTCTTGGATGTTAGGAGTAGAATATTTCATGAGTACATGGATAAGTTTGTGGTTGTGTATATTTATTACATTCGGGTATATTCTAAAATTAATTTGGAGTCTAAAAATATATCTATGTGTTTTTAATAATACATAAATGAAAATAACCTGTATGAAAATTAAGAAGGTGTGAATTTTGGTTTCATTAGATTTAATTTTTGGGGAATATTTTATATGAGGATATAATAACAGTTTATCCTTCTAAAACAAAATTAGTTAATGAATGGAAAAGACCTAAAAATGTTATATATATTTTTATGTTTCATGGATTATATGGTTAATACTGATGATTTGTAATAATCATTACAGAGTTATCTAGGCTGCTATCCAAGTTAACATGAAATATTGTTAAATTTCTTTGGATAAAAGAATGTGATTTTTGTTTTTTTGAAGTAAGGAACTTATTTTTGAATGCTCTAGTCTTGTCCCTTCCTTCTATAAAGGGTGAGTTTATTATCTACATTAAATCATCATAGAAGGAATTGGTTGTGTTCTAATATAGACCGATCAGGTAATTTCTTATGATTCACGAAAAATGAAACCTTGTGTGTTTAATTAACTCACAAGTGATTTCTAATTAGAATCCATGTTTCATTATTTGAAAATTTAGAGACATTATTAATATGGATCCAAATGTGAAATATACATTGACCATAAAATACTGAAGTATACATTTACTCATAAAAATTTAAAAATGAGGTATAGAAGATGGCATGAATGTATAATGTATTATGATTCCATGATTTTTTACCCTCTGTGGAAAAACAATGTGGTGGATGCCTTGAGAAAAAAACATCATTCATCATTAACCATGTTAAAATTGAATCAATACTACTTTATTAATTATTTGATGAATTTTTTCAAGGATGTTGTAGGTGAACGAAATTATTATATTTTGTTTTAGGTTTTAGTGATGTCATCTTTCTCTGAAATAAATTTAGAAAGTGAAGAATGAAGATAGTGAGTTATAGAAAAAGGTAGAATTGGATAAAATAGGTATGTTTCTAGAATTTATCATGGATAAAAGTATTGTATTTAGGGTTGGAAAAATATTATGTATACAATGTGATTTCTGACTGTATAAATATTTTTTTTGTAAGGCTCATAGTTCAACACTTTCAGTTCATCCTGGTGGTACTAAGATTTGTAGAGACCTTCAGGAGTATTAGTGGATGTATGGAATGAAAAATGGTGTTGCATATTTTCCCTTGAAATGATTGAAATTTCAACAGATTTATGTAGAGAGAAAATTATCGAAGGGGGTTCATTATCCTTTTCCAGTTCCAAATTGGTTGTAGAAAAACATATCCATGGACTTTGTGGTGGGACTACAAAAGACATATCAAGGTATTAATTTTATTTGTGTTATTGTCGATCAAATAACTAAATATGATCATTTAATTCCTATTTGAGATACTGGGTCCTTGGATAATCATTCTTAACCATACCTTAATGAGGGTTTCAGGTTTGGTGGAGTTCCTCATTCTATTGTAACTGATCAGGATTCTAGGATAAATTCTAAATTTTGGAAAGGCCTATAGATGTCGTTTTGCAAAAAATTAAATTTTAACACTACTTTTCGTCTATAATCTGATGGAAAGACAAGGAGAACAATTTAGACACTGAAGGACATGCTTCTAGGTTTTTTAATTGTGTATTAGGGATGTTGGGAGAAGAATCATTATTCATTTTATTTTTCTTATAATAATAGTTTTTATTATAGTGTATATATGGAAAAATACATGGAAATGTATTAGAAGTATTGTCAATATCATGCGTTTTAGGATGAAGTCGAACAGAGGATAATGATGGCACTATAATTAGTAAAGTATGTGGTTGAGAAAGTGATATTGATCTCATAACACATGAGGACATATCGGAGTAGGAAAAAAAAGATATGTAGATAACATGTGTAAGGACTATTTGTCTGAGATTGGTGAACACGTTTTTCTAAGAATCACCCCATGGAAATATGTTTTAAATTTTGGTAAGAAATGAAAGATAAGTCCACAGTTCATTTGAAATTATCAAATATTAGTGATTTTTGGACCAGTCACATACTGAGATGCTTTTCCTATGAGTTTTTCCCAGGTACACATTGTTTTTCCTTTTTCATGTTGACAATGTATGTTCTATATTTGTCTCATGTTTAGAGCCCAAAAGTAGTTTGGTTAGAAGAGAACCATTCGTATAAAGATAAAACTATTCAGATTCTTGATCTAAGAGAACATGTATAACTGAATTACGAAATCCTCCAGGTAATTGTTTTTTGGAGAAATCATATGGTTGAAGAAGAAACATGGAATTTTGATAATGTTAAGAGTTAAAGTTACTATAAATTTTATAATATGTAAATAAAAAATATGCAGATGCAGTTTCCAGAAGGTGGAGAGAATATAACACACCATGGTTTTATAAATAAATTTATTGAAATGCATAAAAAACTAAGACTCCACGAAACAACATTTTTAGGATATAGATACAAACATACTGTTAAATATAATTTTTCCACTTCAAATATTTGAATTTCGAATAAACGAACATCTATAGTTTTGATTACTAATTTATTTGGTGTCTAACAGAACTAACATTATTTTTGGTGAATTTTGACATAGCCTTATAAATAGTATTATGAATTGTCAAATGAAAATTATGAATAGTACATCGAATTATTATTTTATTATCATAAGGTTATTAGATAATTACATTTGGATTAATAATTCAAGGTTACATAAAATGAGTTATTGTTTTAAATTGTTATTTTTCAAATAAATTATGTTTTAAATTAAAAATTAATTTAATCATATTTATAAATTCTTTTACAAACAATGAAATTTATTTTTTTAATTCTACACATTGAAAAATGGTTTTAGATAATTATAGGTATTTTTCCGAGACACGTAAATTTTCAGTGAATATTGCAATACTAAAATTCACAAAATAAAATAAATACATGATTTATTTTTTCCTAAATTAATTGTACTGGGGATTTTAGACAATAATCATGAACACACATACACTGGTTGCATTATTTTGCTCTATAATCATCAATATTTATTATCTTGTAGAAAAAAATAAAATAATGAATAAAATAATGGAAAAACACTCCCCTATTTAACTATAAATAGAACCCACACCACCTCTTCCTATCACACCTCTAAAGATTTTAGCATTGTCTAAATTCTAAATAATCCATTTCCCAGGGCTCTCCCCCACATCCAAGTCTTTCTGGTCTCTCCAAAAGGAAAAAACCAATTTCCATAAGGACAATCTCAATGAGAAGAGATTAAGAGGTAAGAATCCTCTTTCATTTTATTTTTCCTTCATTTCTATTCATTTTATGTTCGTATACTCTCTTCCTTCCCCCTTATCTCGGATGTATGAAAGCACATTAATCATATATATTATTGATGTTTTAATTTTTATGGAAAATTCATAATCATTCTCATTATCCTCTTAAACTTATTATAATAATAAAAACATCTTCTGTGATGTGCTAATTTATCAAAACCATGGATGATGTGTTTTCAATTTCTGTACATCATTCAAACATGTTATAAAACAATTTTAATTGTTGAAAAATATTGTAAAGTTTTTATATAACCTCTTCTATGATGGGGACTAAACATATATACATAATATTATGTTATATAATTAAATTAGTTCATGATTATTGAAGAATTGGAATAATTACATAAATGGATATCACTAATGATTAATCTAATGATTCATCCTCATACAATATAACCTAAATTATTTATTGATTAATTAAATATCTTGTAGACATATTAATACTATTTTGTTCCAATTACTTTATTTCTCTTCTATTCTAAAAGGAAATACATTATGAACCAACCATGTAAATCGTCTAAAGAGCACACCCGAAACTTCGAAATAAATAAAATATTAACAATGAATGGGAAAAAGATGTTATGAAATGATCATATAACGTGTTAAAACATGTATAAATTCTTATAAGTAATTAATAATAGTTTTTATAAATTAAAAAATATGTTTAAAAAAGTTTTATGTTAGGAGAACCTGAGGTAAGGGAATTTTTAACCCAATTTCCATTTGTTGGGTTTACATTATACATCAAAAATTATGTGGTACTAATATTATATTATGAAATTAAATTTTTTATAAAATGTTATATTTTATGTATTTATAGTGCATGATTATATTCCATTAATTCTATTTGATTATCATATCAAATATATGTTATTTGTAAAGAACATTAATATAAAATATTCTTTAAAAATTCTAGTTTTACAATATTCAAATTTATTTTTTTATTTAATTATTATAGTTTAATGATTATGTTATTATTAATGGTAATTTTTTATGATGAATGTTTGTGCATATATATCCCTCTAATACATGGGACCTGTGTATATTGGAGGTCAGATGTATGGAAACATTATGTGTAATTGTGATGGTTACACCATAAGGCAGCAATGTGGGCTAGGATGTATTGTAGTAGTGAGGGTTAGAAATCATAAAGAAGACATGATGGTTAAAACAATTTTATTCAAAGCACAAAGATACCCTTATTCTATATTTATGTTTTCTACGATTTAGGAATATCTAATGATTAAAAAGTTAGTATATGATTCCTTATGGGTGAGATGTATGTCTTTGTGAAAATTATTTATTATTCTAATAAGTATTTATGTATTATTGATTTTATCCTTTGTATATACCTTAAAGATATTGTGTACTCAAACCATATTTTAAAATGTTATTCATAAGGATTATGTATGTGTAATTGAAAATTAGAAGCCACGATGAAATTTTAAAAGGCTTTTTAGGAAAAGATTTCATTTTTAATAAAAAATTTACATTATCAACGAAAGTTAATATTTTTTTATTTTACCCACTTTGTATTCTCATTGAATGATATGTATGATTGATGTAATAACATTATAATACTCCAAAAAAAACTATATTTTAAAATTTAAGGATGTAATATCTAGATTAATTTACTAGATTTTGTATTGCTTAAGGCCGAGACTATATAATTCCAATGTATTAATACCTGGCACTGGCTTTTGGCCTTCTTGGAATAGGTCGCTACAAAAAATAACATCAAAAATCCAAAATTAATGAAGAAAAAAAATTATTAACATTCCGCCAGATAAAAAATAATAATCAATGCATAAATCCACATGTAAAATGGAGTTTTTCTTTAGGAAAACAAATATACATTATAAAAAATATTTAAATTTAGTGTAAATTTAATTTCTAATGATCTAATATATGTGAATATTTCAGGGGAATTTTAATAAATGAAAAAAATAAATCAATGAAGTGATTTTATGTACTTTCCTTGGGAAAATAATCATAAAAAATATGAACAATGAATAAGGATAATATCAATAAAATATATCCTCAATAGAAAATATATAATATAAATGGATTTTGTCAATGAATAATATAAATACAAATAAAAATTGATTAAAACCATGAGTAAAATATCCTTTTCATTTAGAGAATAAATTAACAATAATAAATTTTCTCAAAAAAATAAAAAATACAATTCATTGAAAATTATATTTTAAACTTATAATTTTTTATTTAAAAATATATTGGTCATGATGGTTGGATGTTCGACACATGAAGTTTATATTATAATAATAACTCTATTCACTTTTTTTTATAAAATCCAAAAGGGCCTTGTTTTAAAAATGACATCAATATTCTGTTACATTTTTTCGAAAATTAAAAAATGGGAAAAATTACTTCTATAAATAATTTGGAATATGATAAATTTAGTTTTTGATAACATTTTTATGAAACAAGATGTTCAATGAAAACTGGTTCTTGGATGAAGAGAAATATTATGTCACCTTTTTAAAATATATTTTATTCTATTGTATTTATTTCCAATGTGTGAAAAAAATTACATCTTTATATAATCATTAATATCCATAGGAGAAAAAAATTTAAGTGTTATATTTTCAATTTATGCAATATTCTAATTTAATGGAATTACATTTGTAAATAATTCAAATTAAATGAGGTTTTGAGATAAACTCTCGCATATATCAATACATTATAATAAATATTAATAAAAGAATAAATTATGGGTATCAATTTTTTGTCCACAAAAAAGTCAAAATAACTGATATTTTAATAAGAAAATGTAACACGTATAATATTATAATGTCAAAGACAATGAATAAGAAATTAAACCCAATGAATGGAAATTGAGTGATTAAAGTTTTTACCACTTAATATCATTTAATTCAAAATATCATTAGGTAAAATAATTCAAATTGAAACATAAAAAAATAACCATTATGAAATATTGATATTAAATATCAAAAATGAGTTAAATAAAAAAAATATATATATATGAAATTAAGTGTGTAACATTACAGTATTCCTCAATGAAGGTAAATTGAGATGATGTACCTTGCACAACGACTCTTTTTTGTGGAAAATTCGTTATCATCTTGTATAATTATTTTAAATACTATTTGAACATATAAAATAATCATATTATAATTATTAATATCATATATGATCCTTTGAAAAAATATTCTCATATAATTGTTAATAATCCTTCAATATTTTCACAATTTGAGGTTTTAAATTCATTATTTTCTCATGCATGTTTTTTCAAGAACGATCTCATTATATAACATATTTTATAGTCATATAATCCCAATAATAATAATTATGACATAATTTTCATATTTATATCTCTATTATAACTTTAAAATGCATAATGTTTAATGTTTTCTAGAAATAAAGTATGTTATAATCATGGCGACGTCAGACCGTACGTACACATGAGTAACATTAACATATTTGTATGATCACTATGGAAAGGATGTAAGTAATATTTTAAATATATATTTGTAATAATATAAAATATTCAAAATCTTTTTTATATATACTTATATATATTTCATACATGTGGTGTGATGATAAAAAGAGAGTCACATCGCTTTTTGAAGGCGATAATCCACACACACTCAAATGACATTATAATTATTAAGTGAGGGAAGAGTTTATAAAGAAAATTATATTTTGTCATTTATAAATTATAAATATGTAATTAATATCATAATCCAATCATGTATGTATCAAATAGTCATTTAATTTATCATTATCATAGTCTACTAAAGCGTCGGTGAAACAGAATCACATAACTTTGTGAGGGGGTAGTACGATGTACATGTGATTGATGGTACTTTATTCTCTATAGTATGGAATGATAAAGTGATATATTTTATAAAAAAACTTTAGTGGTAAAATTATTCTATAAATATCATATCTATACTTTATATCCATCATCATACCCAATCGTGATAAGCGATAATGAGAAAATTAATGACATAAGCTCAGGGGATGTAGTCTCCCATTCTCAAAAATGATTATTTATTGACCTATTAGATGTTAGAGGATATGTGTTTAGATAAATAACTAGGAATTTTTTTTACTTAACATACTAATTTTATTATTTCAGTATGGATTAAAATTAATTAAAAATGGTGGATGATGAAATATAATAAAATTATTAATTAATGTATGTTACATATTTTTCATGTAACTGCGTAATGATTTCACTGAAATCATTATTTGGATTAATTTATAAAACAATTTAAGCATATAAGAGGATATTACAGAATTTGGAAAATGATTTGGGTTGGTAATGAAAAAAGGACTTGATGGTTTTAAGAAGATATGAGAGTGGGTGGCCTTTTTATAAGTGGGGAGAGTGGAATACTTGAAAAATTGTGAAAATAACAATGTGTTACCATAATATTCAAATAAAAATATGTAAAAATGAATTATTTTAGATAATTTAAAATTATATGGTCTAATAATATAAATTTTAAATGTTTTCTTTATTTTTAGTTCATTTAAACCGTTATCATTTCAGTTTAACTCTCAATAAATACATTTTTACATTGACCAAGGAAAATAATTTTTAGCTTTTTAATATAAAATTTGTATAATAATTAAATTTCATATATTAAATTATATGAATTATTATTATTAAAAATATAGAATAATTCTTTAAATTTTATATTCAAATAAGAGTAAAATTTTAATTTATAATTTATCTCGAATGTGTGATGATAAAGCATGTTTTGAAAGTCCAAATGTTATAAATATTAAAATAATTTTATATAAAACATATATAATAAAACGATAAAAATTAAATAAATTTGAATAAATGATATATAATTGATCTATTATTACAAATAAATTTAAAATAAATTTTATCTTTACAAATAATTTAAACAAAAATGTTTTTTACAATTAAAATTCTGTATTTTTCACTATTCATCAAAAAATGAATCATTTTGGAAAAATACCATATTTTAAACATGTTGTAATTTTTTATGATATTTTATAAAGTGATGTATATATTTTAAAATACATTATTATATGTTGTAAAAATAACAATAAAGTATGTCCTCATATAGATACAAACAATGTTTTTGAAAAAATATTTTTTATTAAATAACATTTATTTTTCTTTTAAATGATTCTTATTTTACATATAATTAACAAATTTTTCTAATTCTCATTAATTAGTTAATAATATTATTAGCTTCCTATTAAATATGAAGTTCATAATGTTATAGTATATTACTGTACAATTAGACTCAGGCTTTTGTGTTCCACATGTTATCGAATGGATTAAATTATATGAAATATATTTTGATAGTTTTCCCAAATCATAGTTGATAGTAACATATGATATTGAATAATTGATTTTTATTTAATATATTGGGATTCTGTTAAAAATCCCATAAATAAATTAATATAACTATATCAAACCAAACAAGATAATTTAATACTGTGAGTTAACAAGTAGTATACATGAATCCACTTAATTTGAATGACCAATATATTCTATAGTTGTAGAAAAATAAATTTCAACACATTTCATCCATTAGTTATAATGAATTCATCCTTTAGTAACAATTTTTTTCTAATTATAATAATATCTCAATACTTTTTAACTAACACTTCTCACTTCTATCTAAGTATCTGTTTTCACATTACTTGTATAATTATAAGACATTCTCTTATAGTCAATTATTAATTGTCCAAGATTTTCACATCAGTAATTCATTAATAATTTTACCAACAATTTTATAAAATTTAATTTTACTATTTTTTGACAATTTTTTGGTACTATCATATGATTTCATTGTTTAATTCTTTTCCATTGATAAACAACATGTATTACACTTATGTTTTTCCATCATGAACTTCATAAGTGTCAGAACAATCTATAAAAACATTATTGTCATAGAAAAAATTCCTCACAAAATTTTTAATTATGAGATGATAACCAACATTTTATACTTGGTTCCAGAACCAATAAAATATATCAAATTTATTTTCATTCTCAAAAAATTTATGATCATACATTTATTTTTTAATAAAATTTTTCTATACGCATCCCTTAATACAAATTCCAATTTAATTAATTTTAGAAATTATCATTCTATTATATGATAGATAAATATTGAAAATCAATCTCAATAAATCTATTATTAATCTCCATCCACTCCATGGAATTAATCCTTTGTTTTCATTATAATTTTTTATTAGAAACCTCCATCGATTGATTTCACATAAAAATTGACAAATAGAAATTGTTTTCATCCAATTATATATATATATATATTCTAATACATAAAATATCGTGAGTAGATAATTCATGAGTCATGATTTATTTAATAGGATCAAAGATCTAATGAAATTAGTAGGTTTATGCTCTATGAAATGCTTCACCATAAACATGTTTTTCTATAGATAATTCACCAACTCTCATTCATTGGTTCATTCCTTAATAGTTTGAAAAAACTAAGGAAAAATAGGTATAAAATATATTATTTTGAACCACATTTTGTTATATATTTGGAATGATATTATTCCCTTGACTCCAACATACATTATCGACCATACATTTAATATAGAGAAAATATTTTGATAATACATGGATTAGATAATGAAACAAGGTTTTTTTAAAATTAAATCTCTTAATTATATAAAAACAAATTAGAGACATCAAAATGTGCCATTTAATATTCTTGTAGCCTCTAATTCTATATATACAATTTCATTTTTACCAACTAGAATAACATATTCCTCATACAATTAATAATAACATAATTTATTACAAGGAATTGACCTTATTACATTTCATATATTTTTTTTTGTTTTGTGTTATATATAATATGGTAAAAAATATATAAAAAAAGTAAAATATTTACATTTTTCATCATTTATTAAAAAAATAGAGCTTCTTGTTTACAACCATAGTTCATTTATGACATTTTTATTTATTTCTGATGAGTCACTTTAACAAATATATATTTACATCACTAAAAATAAACTCATTATTAGACACTATGAAAAACATTTTAATCCTTAAAATTAGAAAAAAAAAGTTTCTTAAGGTATATTAAAATGGAGACACCCTCTTATTCCAGTTTAAACATGAAACCCTTGAGTTTGTTTACATTTTTCACAATAAAAATTTCAACACATAAATAACAACATTTATCAGGAGAAAATAATAATTTCATCATATAAAACCATTTATATCTATTATTAATCATAGATAAAAACATAAATACATCTTCATGAACATGTGAAATTATATAATCATTTCATTTAAGAGGATACCATTAACAATTATATTTTCAATACTTTTCCCTAAACAATGTAATGAAAATATTTATTGAAAAAAATTCAACTAATAATATTGGTATCTTGGAACATGATATTCATAACCCATTATTTCTAATTTTTTTTACCAATTTCTTAATAACATATTCCAATATAAATATTTATTATTGGACAAAAATATTATCTTAAAAAATATTATCCTTCAATGACTAATAATTTCCTAATTCATTAGAGATATTTATTTGGATAAACAATATCCTTATTAATATCAGGCTCAACCATTATCATATATAATTCACATGTTCCATATCCTCAAAAAATATAAATTAAATTTTGATTGTTCACCATAAAACACATGGAAAAAAATTTTCATCCCACAAGAAAAAGAAGTTCACTTATCTCGTAAATATGAAATAATGTTTTTGTATCCATATGAAACTTATTTTACACATAAAATTCTCCAAATATTTCGTGAAATATTTAATATTAAAATATTAATGGTACGCTTTATAGTCATATTTATAAAAAATTATATGATATTATGGAATTAAATTATGGTGACGTTATATAAGTAAAAAATTATTATTTTACTTTTTGTAAATAAATTTTATATACACCCGTAAGTCAAATATTTGAAATATTACATTTAAAAAAATTAAATAATTTAAAATATACTAACAAATTTCAATTATAAACTACTTAAACAAAAATAATCACATTCATAAATAAGTTATAAGGAAATGGATATAAATTAAAAATAGTAATAAACATTTATCATAACATTTAAAAGAATATCCATTACATTATGTCATTTCTATCATTATACATTCTAAAAATCAAGATTAATAAAGTTATATTAGTTTTATAATATAATATAAATCATTATAATGACCATTCTACAATCATTATTCCATTTTTTTATTTTATTGTAATTAAATTTTCAATTATTAATAGTTTTATGTTTACGATTGATATTTTGTGGTCATTTCTATATAACTGAAATCTACATTGAGGAATTGACTATATTCACAGGTCTTGTTGTTCAATTATCGAAATAATAATAACAATTTTTTATTTATCATATCTGTTTTTTATATAAACATTTTAAATCATCTTTGTAGGCTGTTCATGAAATAAAGAACTTGTTATTTACTTCTAACGACAGTTTACACATACACAATAACCATGTTATATTTTTATTAATGAGATAAAAATAAATAATTCAAAAAATATTTTACTTTTCAAAAATCGTAACTATGTAATAAATTTCATATTTATTTTTTTATCTATCTTAATTACTCTATATATAAAATGAACATGACAAATTTATCACATATCTTTAGGGAGGTGGGATTATAAATTTATACATGAGAACCATTATCAATTTATAATTGAATGACTATGTATTTAAGTAAGTTTTATATTATTCTTCAAGAAAAATAATTAATCCCTAAATATGGTTTTTTTTATTTATTAAAAAAATTTCTAAATAAATATTATAATATTTTGAAAACTGAATCATTTCTATTTTTCGAGGTTGTAATCCACATTCATGCATGAGAATTGTTTTTTTAGAAGATAAAAAAGTAGATGATATTTTGTATACAATAATAATAGTAATATTTCAGTATATAGAATATATGGATGGGTTTATTTCACCATGGTTGAAGATGACATGATAGAGGAATAAGAAGAAATTAACTTGAAATATGTTAGTTAGGACTCATACCTTCTCCAGAGATACATATCTTAGTCTTACTCCTTCGATATTCTAGGATTGGCCTTTTTATAAGACTAATAACATGATTAATTGTTTAGGGAATATATGAAGTGGTTCTTGGATGATATTAGATGAAAAAGTGTTCTAATAGGGTGATAGTAAGTAAGGATATGAGGATACATTTTATTTGAGGATGGTAGAACACTTTTAATTTCTATAAAAATTATGTATTTAAAAAATAATCATTATATATTTTATTCAATCTGATAAAATTTATATTATAAATTAATGTGCCTTGAAATACCATCATCAAATTAGAGTTAATAAACTATTATTTTCACTTATCAATTAATTTTTAACATTTTTATCTAGATTTATCTTTTCTCATTGAAAAATAATTTTTTAAGGATACTGTCCATAATAATGATTTATTTATGTTATTTTATATTTTTTGAAAAGTGAACTATCACCAAATCCATCATCATTCTCCATTGATTTCTAAGAAAATTAAAAATAATATAATAACCAAAAAACAAAAAATAACTTTGATAACAGTCTTATTTCTCATGGGTTTAAATCCTCATGTTACCCACTCATTACAATGATAATATAAGATCATATATGAGGAAATAAGGAAACAATAAAATATAATTTAAATAGTACATTTGAAGTATAATAAAATAATTAAATCCAATTATAATCAGTCATAGGGGAATTACTATGAACAATATTAGGGAATTTAAATTAAAATTATCAAGGATAAAAGATACAGATGACATCATTATTAGTATTCAATCATAATCTACCAACCATCCTTTCTTATGATGTTGAAAATTTGTAACCATAATATTCTCTTCTCATTCTAGACTTGAACTTCTTCAATGAGGAATTGTTGAAGAATCATTACCCATTTAGTTATTCAATGTAATATTATGGTATCTTAATGGTTGAGGGTCAGTAAAAGAAACCACAAAGAATATATTCATTATTAATTCATCCTGATTTAACGTATATCTTCTTATGCATTTTTAAAAAAAATTACCTAGAATGAAAAAAGATATAATATATATATATATATAATTGTACATGTTTAACCATATATAGATAAACCTTTAATATTAAATTTCCCATTGTGATAAAATTTTAATTTTAAAATGAAACTAGTTATTAAATCATGGTCAATTTAAATTTTAGTATAATAACATGAATATTAATGTTAGTATTAAATTGATTCTATTAGATATTACTTTGATTTTTTAACATTATTATTAATCAAACCACGAGTGTCCTTTGTCCTAGTTTTTTTGAACTTTTATGATTACTATTTATTTACATAACCCCTTATTTCATTTTTTTTATTCTCGTGTATTATCTAGTTGTTCATACAAAGCTCAAATAATCCCTACATCTTCTAAATATTCATACACAAATATAAAAATTCTATAGCAATTCATATGTATCTAGTTCAAGAGATAGTTTATTACTATGCAATACATAAAATGTTTAATTTACATTTATATAATATTTTATCCCAATGTTAATAGTTCATTGATTCTATATATCACATGAAAATATTAAAAATATTTTTTTTAATATTTAGTCCATGTAAATTTGTATAATTTGTTTACCTAAAAGAAATCATGAAAATATACCATTCATTAAAAAATTTAATATATACTATTAATAAATATGAATATATTAAAATCCATATAAATATGAAATTTGTGGTGAAACCAACAATGAACAAAAATATAATAATATCGAGAAATAGTTATTTTACACTCAGCCACAAAAATCAAATTCTCTCAAGGTTAAATGAAATAGTAAAAATGATCTTCTCATGGAAAATTTGGTATTACGAGTCATTTTTTACATTTTTTGACATGTCATTCCTTATATACAAATATGATTCAAATGAAATAATCTCTTCAATCAATATGATGTACACCCTTTTAATCCATCAATCAGTATTTTATGACCTACCGTAAATGAAATTATATTTTACATCACTAAATGATCATTTTTAAGGATTTATTCTAATCACGAGAGATCAAATGTTCCACTATTGTTTATTCATGTTCCTCTATCCCCACATCCATAGTTATCATCGACAAATAATGAAAAATTATATATATTTTTTATATGGTCAATGTGTTGGATGGTTTTCTATATTAAAAAATATAGAGGTAGAACTTGTGGGGATATCTTTTACTCACTATATGAAAAGATATTAACACAGTGTTGGAAATATAAAAATATTATTCCCATTCAATAATAATAAATATCTCTCAACATTGTTCATTGCTGAATCATAAGCTATAAAATATAATGAACGGTTTGATTTAGTGCATTTCATCCATATTCATGAATTGTTATTATTATTTTTCGGCTACAATATATCTATTATATATATGTATATATATTGTTTGAGAGTTTAAGGAGATTAAATTTTTATGCTAAACAATATATTATGATTAATGTACTCATATACAAGGGGCATTATTCCTCACACATAAAAAAATTTAAATTCCTTATAATTATTATGATGAATACACCATATACACAACACAAATATAATATTTTATCAATAAATTTGATGTCTAATGGGTAAAAAAATGTCTAATATAATTTTAATATTGTGTACATAATAGGAAACATATGGTATCTAAGACATAATAGAGGGAAAATTTAAATGTTTCTGTAAAATTTATTAATCAAGGGTTTTCAATGAATTTTGGCCTTAGTCATAAGTAACATACATTAATACTCTACTGTTGGAAAATAATCAAGAAAAATTCTATTAATAAAGATGATATAACACTCTCATGAACATATAGGACATTGAAAAATATATCAGATACACATTAGTGTAACAAAAAAAACTGAAAAATTAAATTACAATTGTTTCACAGTGACTAATTTGATATGTTTTAAATTATATATACATATAATTTCATTCACAGATCATTACATAAAATCAATTATGATCCACAACAAAATCATGATGTCATATATATATATATATATATTTATTAATGAAATATAATAATTCTAGCACTAATGTATAAAATATAATATTGAATTAACCAATGATGATTTACCTTATAATAAAAA
This sequence comes from Viscum album, assembly GCA_963277665.1. Classification (NCBI taxonomy): domain Eukaryota; kingdom Viridiplantae; phylum Streptophyta; class Magnoliopsida; order Santalales; family Viscaceae; genus Viscum; species Viscum album. Next base: position 1,716,383,155 of record OY728132.1, read on the forward strand.
AGTATAATGAAATATATGAGTTAGGTATAAAATTATGATTATTAAGGTAATTGTAAAAAATTTATTACAGAAATATCGATGTCAATGAATAAGAATTATCGTGTATATATATAGTTTGTAATTGGAATCAGGAGAATTAGGATATAAATATTATTTAATGTGACCACTATAAATATTTAATACAATGATTATTAAGGGGACGTAATTCAACCATCTAGTGGAAAATATGTAATTAACAAGTAAGATCCTTATTCATAAGGTAGTTCATTCTAAAAACTTGGGCTAGGTCTTATTTATACTTTTCTCCCTTGACCAATACCAATCAATGTGTCAATATAACTGGACATAAAAAATCTATGAGAGAATATAATGTTAATGGATTTGACCACTAGATTTATATTATATTATCCACCACATGAACGTATATATAAGATCCATAAACACATGATCCCATGTCCCTTGGTAAACATTTTCTTTAAAATTTCAAAATGATAAAATAATAATGATCAAATTGTATCATTAAAAACATATAACATCACAAGGAAATATTTAATCACTTACATACAAAAGGAATATTTATTTTTAGAGTTTCCAAAAATTAGGAAATACTCTTACATAACTATACCCATGTTTTTTTGTGATTATTTATCCCACATACACCAATCTTTTCTTCTTTATCCAATGTGTTCAATATATCCCATATATTTTTTCACACATAAATCCCCTCTAGACCTTAATTATTTAATATCATTCTTCATAACCAATGACAAATAAAAAATAATAATGGTGAGATTAAAGACCCATTTGGGAATATTATAAGTATAAAAAATGGAATGTCATTAATGATATACTTATGAGAATAATGGTTTAATGACACAATCATAGTGTATGAGATTTACATAATAAAAATAGTACTAATCAATTCATAGATCATAAATCATGAAAAATAGAATAAAAATCTAAAATTGGTAAGATTCATTGGAATCAATAAACATGATATATAAGATATCAATATTCATAAAAGGAATCATTTAAAACCCAAAAAAATCAAAAAAAAATTGTTTATAAAATTTATTTATACATTTACTAATTAAAATACCTTAAAAATAATAATATTTTCATAATAAACTATATAATGAATTGAAAATTAATGTACATTTCTGGGGAATTCATTTTCAATATCACTCTTAGAAATGAAATAATTTTTTAGTTGACTTCTACACATATATCGTGGGAGGGATATCATATACCCAAATTTCATTAAATTATAATGGATTCGCCCATCCTTGGTTAAAAACATCACCTCCTATATAAGTTTTATAAAAAACCCTATAAATATAAACAATTATAGAGAAACATAACATTAATAATGTACATAGATCTCTCATTTAATCATAAAAAATCATAGAATCATCCATTATTCCTTCCACAACCTGATTATCCCATGGAAAATAAACAGTTTCACTGAAATATCATAGAAATATGTATAATAAGTTCAGAGAATGAATAATGAAATAAATATTATATATTATTATTAGAAAATAATAATTAAAATTAGGGGTATATTTAGTTAATTAATTTATACACAATTAAAATTTCAGGAAAAATGTTCATTATGAAAATATCATTTTCACTTTTCAAATTTGTTTTAAAAACTAATAATTCATAAAATATTTTCGAAATAAATTTCTCTAAAAAAATTGAAACTTATATTGGTATCATCAAATAATATATTTTATATGATAGGGGTAAAATACATTAATTTTTTAAATAATGAAAATTAACATTCCATTCATGAGTTTTTAATAGGTGATCTAATGTGACCCATTTTAAAAATGATAAAAAAATTGATTCATGTTATTTTGAAATATATGAACAATTTACATTTGAAATAAGATTATTAAATCATGTATGTTTTTAGATGAATATTTTTTAAAATATTTTATAGAACAATGAAATGAAATATAATGAATCCACATCGAATAGAAGATAGATGATCAGTATTTCTACACATGACTTTCCGGATGTTTCATTAATAAATAAGGAATGAAGTGGATACTAAAAATGAACAACCAATTCATAAATATAGGTGAATAAATGATATTTTGTCAATGATATAAGTTGATATGGTTTCACACTATGGAACAATGAACCTAAAAAATCTCGAAAAAAGTGATTGTAATGAAAAACCTCTTCTCCTAGGGTAACACATCAATCAAAACTCCATTGAATGAATAACATCCAATGAGACATTAACTATAATTTAAAATTGGATATTCATGATATATTATTTCAAAAGGTAAATATTTAAACCACATAAAATAATATAGGTATCGAACCTAGAAATGTCACAATTGGAAAAGGAATTTCAAACTATTATCCCTTATAATGATAATATCATATCATTGAATATTAATAAATCAAGATATTTTTTAATGAAATAGAAAATAAAAAATGGGTAATTATATAATAAATTAATTAAGATAACAATTGAAACAAATAATTTTATAAAAAAATTTATGAGGGGGAGTTATATAACAACGAAAGGAAATTTAGTTAAGAATCATTTAACCAATGAGTTACAATCTAGTAAAATCCAGTTTGGAAAAGAAATTCATATTGATGCGTAAAATAATATTTTAAATAAATAATTAATGATATAAAATGTAAAATGGATTGTATAAACTCTATATAAATTATACTAAAACAATAACCATAAATTGTGCCTCAATGGTAAAAATTGAGGATCATTTGCATTCCTCGAATCGACACACTCTATTTATTACATTTACTCTTGTATAATAAATTCATATAAATTATATTACTTTATAATATTATATTCTAGGATTAATAAATTTTCAATAAACCATAAATTTTATTTACAGTTTTTAAATATATTATTAATGTTGTTAGGTATGTTCGCATCATGTATTATATAGAGGTTCAGTTACTAATTTTCAAATCAAATTTGGTGTGTTGAAAACAGTAATTGATGTCAATGGTCCATCACTTGAAAATGAATATAATGTAATAAATATAATTTTTATACATCAATTATAATTTTAAACCCACCCACAAATGATTATTATGTTAAATTTTACAATGTTAAAATCATGGAGATGGTAGGTCATACACTGACATGAGTAAAAATCTCATTTTTCAAATATCATAAACAAATGAAGGAAATTATTATTATATATTTTATATTGGTACTATTAAAGAAATTAAAATTATACCTCTAGATTAACTTAAATGAAACACCCATTTGATGGGGTGATGAAAAAATAGTGATACTAATTCGTTGGTAGTGTAATCCACATATACAGACAAAAGATGCTATTTTTTTAGTGAATGGAATTGTAATAAAAAATATGTAAAATTAAATTTTCATTAAGATAAATATTTCAATAATATATTATTTATAAATTAATATCATCGTTATAACTTCCCATGAGAGGTGGTTATGGAAAACGTAATACATTAGTTCGTGGGGAGGTACTCTTTTACAAACATGAATGAACGTATAATTTAGCATTTGATGGAAGAGGAGTGAAATATAGTTTATATAGTTTATATAATAATTTCAATATATTTGTATTATATTATTATTTTTATTACATTAGGTTTAATGAAATTTTTATATATTTTGAAAAATAAAAAATATGCAAATCTTCGGGATAAGAAATATAAAACTTCCTTAGACAAAATCTTTTTCTTTAAAAATTAATCCCCCTATGGTTGGTATAATTTCCAATATAAGATCACAATAAAATGATGATGTATTTAAGGTAGTTATTTTTTTGGGTTCTAGAAAATCTAAATTATTATTTCAATTATATGAAAAGATATGAATTTGATCCCTTTTATATGAGAGGGATGGGCCACTCTTTGAATTTCATAAAATATTAAATTTCTATAGTTTTATTTTATGTTCCAATGGTATTCAAATCGATAACAATAGATCGTGTTATTATCATGATTCTGTAACATCTAATTTAAAAAAAAGTGAAATTATAATAGTTTTTTACCATTAGGATTTTATTTCATCCTATTTTAATCACATTCTACCTGTTTCCTTATGAATAAATAATTTAATGTGCAAGGCTGAATATTTTTTCATTAAAAAGAAAATTATATTATAAATTAACCCTTGTAGGGATTTGAATGTATTCCCTCATCAGAAGATTGAAATACAATTTCTTTGAGTATTAACATATCTAATGTAAAATTAATTATTATATGAATGCCTAAGATAAATTTCAAAAATATTCATTTAATTATAATTATAAATTACATGAAAACAATGGTTTTAGTATAAAATGAATAAAACCCTCTAATTTGTAATTTTAATATAAATTAATTTTTTAATACTAAAGGTCAATAAAAAGATATTATTTTTATACTCTTTTAAATAATTTTTTGGTTTTCTAAAAACATAAAGAACATCGAGAAACAATTACGTATGAATTTATGAAAATTATTTCATTAAAAAAATAATCCAAAATAATTAAATAATATTTTATATTAATATTAATAATTTATAACATAACATATCATATGTTTATCTCTATATAAAAAAATTAGAGACATGAAATCATAGAGAATGATATTTTGGTCCTTTCATTATTTAAAATAATATTAACGTCGAAACCATGGTTAAATAAAAAAAGGTAATGTATTTAGATGTTGGATTCTTATAGATAATATTTTGTCATTTATTATAATTATATAAATTTTAGGCTCATTTTTTAGTTCGTGTCATTTTAATTAATCCTCAATTACTTTATTTTTAGTAAAAAATCGAATTTTTTTACTTATTTTTTTAATGGTAATGCTTTGGTCAAAGACCAAAGCACAATTTATTGATAAGAAAAAGGATACATAAGGCGAAAAGATGGTATTCTTTTATAATCTCTATCAAACAAAAATAATAAGTCTGCAGGAAAAGAGTTCAGCCAAGTCATGGTTTGATGAATGCCTTTGTTGGCAAGCGCATCTGCAATAGTATTCGCTTCCTGGTAGACATGAGTAGCTATGTAGTCAATCCCTTGAAGAGAGTTGAGACAATTCATCCAAAGAGTGGTTAGAGGCCAGGCAAGATGGATGGTTCCATTCCAGATGGCCTGAATAATGGTAGTAGAGTCACTTTCAATCCAAAGATTTCTCCAGCCTCTTTGAAGGGCAAAATCAACGGCGTGGATGACACCCAACATTTCCGCTTCCAGGGATGAGGAATGGCCACAGCCAGCATAGAAGCAGCCCTGAAAATCACCAGCCGAATCGCGAAAAATAGCACCACAACCGGCAGGGCCTGGATTACCTTTAGAGGCACCATCAACATTCACTTTGATCCATCCCGGCATCGGACATTTCCAGAATACTTCAAATGAATGTTTGGTCCATGGGAAGACGCCGAGCATGCGAAGGTGACGAAGGATCACAAAATCACCAACCGAGTTGTTGCAACAGTCTTTTTGAATTGAAGCAGCTTCATGTATTGCAATAAGAATTCGAGATTTGCCTACAATTAAACTAAATGAGCTCTTATTATGAATAATGTCATTTCTAGCATACCAGATCACATGAAGAAGTTCTGCTACCGCCTTGTGCAATAGATTTTTAACCTGAGGAGAGAAATCATATCTAGTGCACTTGTTAAGAAACAAACAAATATTGTCAGAAAGGGACCATCTGCAATTAAAAAGGTCAAGAGAATTTTTTTACTTTTGTTAAAATTAATAATAAATAAATATATATATATATATATATATATATTGTTCCTTTTTAATAAATTATTAAATCCTGACATCGAATATGGCATCCATTTTTATGATTATAATGTTTCTTGTTTTATAATTCAATTTACGATTAAATAAATAAAATATGACTGAAAATGGTTTTTCAAAAACTTCTCTTTTTATTTATAAATAATATTTTATACAAAACCACAGTATAAAATTATCTATAAATACTAAAATTTTATATTTTTAATCTATTTAAAAAATAATTTCTTATTACTTATCAAATATTTAAAATATACTATTTAAATAATTAAAATTATAACTCAATTTCCAATTAAAATAAGTCTCTTAAACTTTTCACTGAAAAATCAAGATCTCAATAATATTTTAAAATTTAATAATTAGATAATATATATATTATGATTTTGGAAATTATTTTTATGCTATCAAATATATATAAATAATTTTTTTTGAATTTAATTCAACTAATTTATTACTGAAATCAATAAAACTAATTTTTTATGAATAAATATTCTAGATGAATAAAATATCTTGAATAAAAATGGATATTATATTTCCTAATAAAAATTTAAAAAAATACATTTATTAGGTTATATATATGTATATATATCATAATTTTATTAATCCAACCCATACAGACCAATTCCACATATTAGTTATACTAGTCTTTCTTAAATGGAAATATGTTGTGGTTCGTTTAAACATTAACATCCACATTGTGTACACAATAAAAATTAAAATTTTTTTAATAACATTTTTAATTTAATGCCTTTAATAAGTTAAATACTCATAATTTGATCTTTTTATTTGGTAATCAAGATCCTAAAATTTTTATATTCTTTTTTGGAAACCCACTTGATGAAAATTATTAAAAATCCTCCTCTTGATAATCTAGAAAGGGAGGTTTTCTAGTTATCTTGAATAACACATAAATATGATTTTATGTATGAAACCATTAATGGGAAGGGAACATATGGAGATGGAAATAAAAATAACACCTGATTACTAATAAAGAGCGACAGAGGGCATAATTAGGTGAAATTTAATGACTAAAAAAATCATAAATCTTTGATAGGTGAGGAGTCTATCAATTCATCTAAAAATAAGGTTGTGTGAAATTCATAATGTTTCAAGATCCTTTTCTTATGCTTGATAATTTATTTGAACATCAGGAAAAAAACAAAAAAAATGTATTTCATGAAATTTATAGTTTCATCAGTTAATCAACATCCACAATAAACTCATATTTCACTCCCAATAATGAGTTTTTAAGAATAACATTAATTATGGAAGTACTAAAATGAGCTTATTATGGATCACAGAATCCATTAAATTTAAAAATTAAGCTATTAAAAACCTAAATGGTTATAATAATGTAATATAATTCCTAAAATAAATAAACATTAATAAGATGAAATAAATCATTAATCATAAAATCCTCCATAGTATCAACCAAATATCATCATATATCTTTACATGAAAAACTATGATTTTAAGTCTTCAAAAAAATTCATAAATATGATTGAAACCCAAAAATCTGAATCATTTTATGACATTGTATTTTTATATTAAGTTAAACGTTATCTAAAAATGACATTAGTCACTCATAAAGCGATATAAAACTAAATATATATTCACTATTCATATAGTCTTTTAAATATAATTATCATTTGGAATTGATAAATAACTCTACATCCCAAATAATATAATTAATTAATGTTCAAAACTATATGTTTATGTAATAACATTTATTATATTTCCCAAAATGTGTAACAGAATTATTCATAAAAAACATCACATAAAAACATATGGATACATATACCACTACCCAATAAATATTCTACCAAAAAATAAATATTAACATTAAAAGTAATTCACATAAAACCTCAAAAGGGGTTGCTAATATATTTAAATAACGACTACCCGAAAAGAGATAATCCAATTATGGTATCCATAAATAATAATATAATATCACATGGAAACATCCTAATATCTATGTACTCATAAACCATCCGATAATACCAACTAAAATTGGCTTCTATCCCTTTCTCCCAAAACTTAAGCATAGAAACAAAATCCTTAAATATTTTGATTGATACAAATAAATGTGAGACAATTTTTTCAATATAAACTAGTTGCATCAAAATAAAATCATGAATCCCTTACATACATGAGGATCTAATATAATTTGACTATTAAAGAATTATGAAAATCAATAACATAACAATATTCATGTCTTTAATAATGAATTTATTAGACATACAACTATTATTTCATATTTGAAAAAAGGTCTTCACTATCACCCACAATAATTTCCACACACAATTAATTTTTAGAAACAAATAATTTAATAACATTATTCATATAATGGTTAAAATGTAACTTAATACAGTGGATTTTAATCACTCAGTATGTGCAATAATAATCAATAATAATTAAATTCCATCAATTAGAGTAAGATGAGAATTAGGGTGTGATGAAATTATATTTGTGTATGTTCTTAAAAAAAGTATTTCATATGAATCAATTTCTGGATAATAATTCATTTCACTTTGAATAAATTGTTAAGAATGGAAATATTCTATGTACGTAGTAATCATGAGTCATGTGATATCCATATTGATCAATGAAAAATTTAAATACCATTAGCTTTTCACCCATAAGATGTAGGAAATACATTTCGTTAAAAATAATCTTTTTATATTACATTTAGAAATCATAGTATTTTCATAAAACCTTATACCATCACAAGATACACCATTATGTAACTTGGGACATCATATTATATATCACTATTAAAAATATAATAATCATACGGTCTAATTATATACCCAATGAATTATAGGGATATCATATATCCACCATTCATTATATTTTAATTGAATGATGCATCATTGGGATGTAATGTATCCACTAATCCTTGGGTTTTAATAAAACCACTCATCTAGGAAATATTGTTAGACCACCCTCCAGCATAAATATTCTCCATTATAAAATAACTTTAATAATTTAAATGGATACTTTATCTTCTAATAAAACACATTGGGTTATCGAATTATAATTTCATAACATGATTGTCCAATGGAAATTAAAAGGGTCCCATAAACATATCATTGAAACAATAAAAACCCATCCTGAGAAATAATATTGGGGTAATCAATAGCATGCATTCCTTGTGAATCATAAATAACATAATGGGATTTAGGAGTTGATGAATGGAAATACCATTTAAATATCATGAAATAAATCTTTAGGATAATATGTTACTCACCATTAAACTAATTTTTAAAAACTAATTATTCAATAAACATTGTGAAAATAATTATATTATTTATACTAATAAATATTTAAATTAAGATTTAATGAAATTAATTGTAATGATTATGGGAAAATCTATTCATTTTTTAAATATTTATAATAAACACACATTTTAATAACTTTTTCAAATAGATTCTAATGAAAAAACTATAAAAATTTAATGAAATTTCCTTTTTATATGTTATTAAAAAGGCCAATATTGTTGGCAATAACTATACGAAATCAATTTTTCATTGATGATATAAATTTCGAAATCGATTTTGAAAATATGGATATGGAAGATAATGATTTCTTATATTTTTTTGAAATCTTTTTTTCTTTAATGTATAATATAATGTTTGTGGGATATTGTAGTTCATACTGGGATATTCGAGAAACTATATATTGATGAATTTCAAGTTCTACAATTTGGTAATTGTTTTCCAAATGTTCTATATCAAGAAATTGTCCATGATTTCATATTTATTAATGAATGTAATAAATTAGTGGTTGATTATATTTCCATGATTATCAATCTATTAGGGTTTTATTTAACATAATGGTGAGATAATTCTAAAATATTTTATTTAATTTATATTTTTTGGTGATTGGTTATGAAAATGTAGGGTTTTCTATCCATCTTATTAAGATATATTTCTATCATCCAGTGTATATAATCCTTTATAATGGTCCTTATGGTACAAAATTTCTTTTACTACATCAAGTTGTCACCAAAGGGATGACACAAATAGTTTTATAATTTATTTATTTTTTGAAACTCTCATCCCTCTCATATAAGAAATATATGAAATTTGTTTAGTATATTTTTACAATAAATATTAAATACTATGAATATTACAGCATGGAATTTAGGTATGTAATTATTTTATTATGTTACTTTTTTGTTATTTTATAGTATTTTTTGATCCATCCTCCAAATCTATTTTTTTTAATTTTCTAATAGCCACTTTAAGGGTAAATGGTAACCATACATCAAAATATTCCAAATAATACACTATAATAAAACAACACACCACATTCCAATATCAAGAGAAAAACATGACATCCCACTTGTTCAAAACCAATGTTATGTGCCACTAACTTCAAATTCAAAATTCAGAGCCTTAAAACTGCTTTCAGACTACATGCCAACTGCATCATTTGGGTTGAACCAAGAGCCACCTCGAGCCGTGTAAATCACTCACCGACCAAGATTTGAGCTGACAGAAAGCCAACATCTGGTCAACTTTATCATAATTAATCCTTGTAAACACCACCTTTAATGACACCACTGTTTTCACCAGAGTATCCTTCACCACCATCGTCGTCCACCACCGAAAGCACCATCCTCACATTACTGTCCATGATCTGTCACCGTCTATGCATCAACACACCACCACCAAATACTTCAACCATCATGCATCATTGCCGCTGGCCACTCTGAACCAGACACCACAGAAACAAGTTTCCAACGATGATGGGAACCTTGAATCAAGCTACTCAAACTCAGGACCCAAAAGGACCATGGAGACCACCACACTGCTCCGCCTTGGAGATCTTGGAGGGGAAATGGAATCAGAGAAGAGAAATGTAAAGGCAGGTAGGATGAAATGTCGAAGACACCGCATATCTGCGCTAACTCTTCACCTTCGCCAAAATCACATTTAATCGATCATCAACATCAAGTATCTAAAATAAACATACATAATAAACCACCTGAGAAAATAACATAATTTACTTCAATCCACCCTCATCACCATCAAAAAGGCAACATCATTGTTTCATGACACACTGATCCTCCAAGAGGCCACAAGCCTAATAACGACTAAAGCCAAATAAGCGACTCAACAAGGACCGAACCCGATAAAAAAACAAGATAAAAACCAAAAAATGAGTTTTATTACGTGAATAAGTTTTGCGAATTATAAATTTTTTGTTCCTCATTTTTCAATTTAGTTATCTAACTCAGTGAATGAATTTTCCATTGAATGTTTCACAACATGAATGATGTTTGACCAATGTATTTAATTAATCATGAGTTATATTTTGTATCAAAAGTCTCCAATCATTCATAATTAAATACAGGCTTTATCAATTTTGTTTTGGGGATCCAATAATTTCTTGATACATATTTCAATATTTATTGTTTTTTTGACATGGGGAATAAATGATAGGAAATATTATTCTTATTATTCTTTTAAATATCATAATTTTTGGGGAGATACCTGAATATGGGGTTTTCTTGCACGGATATATGGTTTATTGGCCATTTTTATTGAATCACTTTTAGATACATTGATAGAATGTAAAATGGGGGAAACTATATGAATTTTTTCAAATATTACCACATTGATTTTTTTAAGTACAGGGATTATCTCCCTCTCCAGTTTTATTATAATATGAAGTCTTGCTTCTCAATATAATCATTATTTTTTCTAAATAATAATTCCATTATGTTATTTTACGTATTTAAAAATACGGTTTTTGGGTTTCACCGATAATAAATTGGATCAAATTATTAAATTAATATATATTTTAAAAAACTTTTCAGTATATGAGAATGAGGAGTGGAAAAGGTTTAATTTTTTCATGGTATATATTGAAAGGGAAAGAATTGGGTTGCACTTTCTTCATGAAAGAACTATAAGCTCAGCTTAATTAATGGTAAATAATCAACATGGGTTTTTAGGGACGAGAACCTAAAAATATAATGGGCTATTTAGTTGGACTTCTTTGATAGTTAATCCATTTTATTATTGTGTAACATGGTTCTGTGTCCATGATTTAGGATACTTTAATATAGATAAAATTATACCTAGTAAATTATTTGGATATATTTCAATACTACTATATACTTCCTCTTTATTTTTTATATTAAATGTTTTTTATCTTTGTAATCTTCCACTGTAATGTGTCGGAAGACTTAAGGTTTCAAAAAAGTTTTCTATACTCACTCAAAAATATGGATCTTTTTTCATTTGAATTATATGTATCAGCTTGAAATTTTATAATATGAAAATCCTAATTAATTATTTATGTGACATGGAACACCAAATATATAATGAAATATATCATCCCCGGAAATTAGGATATTTCAACCATTCAATATATTCAATAGATTTAAATGCACACAACACTTAGTTTACTTGCATTACATGCCATAATGAATATATTCAACAAAATACATTAAATAGAATATTGATTTATACCAAATAATATTGAAATTATTATTTAAAAAAATAACTATTAAATTTATATTAAATTTAAGGTTATGATTAGGATTAAATAACATATTGAAGTATATGGTTGAATGCAGTGGTTACCAATTAATTATAAATAAATATTAAAATCCATTTTATATAAAAGAAAATGATTTTATAAATAATTATTGTATGTGATGAAAGAATTGTATCATAATAAACTATATTAAGAAATCATAATATATAATAATAATTATTTTTTCTATATGACATATTAAATCAAATGTTCGAACTTTCATTAAATATATACTACAGGCATAATATACGAAAAAAAACCAATTTTATATATACAAAGATATACAAAATAATGGTCTTCTTATGACTTTTAATAATGATCATGTTTTAAAACTAAATTTGGAAACATTTAATATTTTTTGAAGAAAATTATTACATATTTAATTACATATTTTCAATATTATATTACTTTTTTTCAATTTATTTGAAATGTTTCAGTTTTTAATGAATACTGAAAATTACAGAATTTTAATTGATATATATTTTTTTCATCCAAATAATAACGAATATTAAATAATATTTGGAATTTGTTTTAAATATAAAATAATTCTATTCTACATACCTTAATACATGTTTTTCGTTATAATAAATTTCATTTTGAAATTGTGCATAAAAACATTTGAAACTTTTCCACATTTCTTTTTTCAAAACTATATACTCATAACATCCATGTGATTAAAATTGAATTTATTTTTCCTCCACTTCAGTGATGTGAAATTTGAAAAATAGATTCAATATTTGGAATAATAATAATTTATAAATTACAATAAGTAATCCATAATTTTTTTTCAATGTTATTATTGAAGGATATTAAAATTAATTATAATGACTTAGTGAAAAACGAGTTTACTAAGGGTCTAAACATTTAAATTTGTGAGAATTTTACACTAAAACATATCATATATCCATTTTTCATACATATTTCAATATTATACATTATTGGAGATTTTTTACGTCATTATTGGTGAAATTTTACATGTAAAATACGTGCTTCAAATTCACTCATTGAAAAATTTACTTCTGTTTACTCACCCCACATATAAAAGGCTACACATTACCACCTATTCACACATAGACAACTTTTTGGGGTCATCCAATACCTTCTAAAATCAATTCAAAACTTCCATCACTCATTAAATAATTATTTCCATTTTAATAAAAACATCTTATAAATAAATTAGTGTAAAATTGTGGTGTATACCTAAAGAAGTGGTAATGATTTTATAAAATTATTTTAGATTTAATTTTAATATAGACCTACATAAATTCATGTTATATCATTATTATATAATACATTATGAATAATAATTATATTTATATGACATTATTTCCTGGTTTTCACTGAAATGTACAAATACATCCATCAAATGGGTTTTGAAATCATTATTCGTGTTTACGTCAGATGACCACCAGATAAAAATATCTCCTTAATTTTTCCATAACCACATTTCAAGGATGGGATTAATGATGTAAATAGATTTTATATATGATATTTATCATATTTATTAATTATTTATTATTTAATAATAATTATTTTATAGAAAGCAACATAATTTCAATTTTGGGAATAAGATAATGTTAGTTGTGTGTAAAACGGGCAAACACCACATAACATGATGTGATTCAATCATGCTATACATTGATTGTATTAAGTATGGGGTTAATAAAATTATATTATATATATGAAAAAAAATGATTCTATAATTAATTTATATATATATATATATAATTTATTTTTATTTCATTCAATCTGACATGAAAATCGAAAAAAATCAAGAGTATGTAGAACTAATTAGTTCCGTGAAAGATGTATATAATTTCCTATAACCATGTTTTGAGAATTAATCTATATAAATATATACACAATATATATATGACATACATATTTATTTAAAAAATAGAAGTGAATAATTATTTTTCTATGTAATAGGAACAAAAAACTACAATTCAAAACAAACTCAAAAAATAAAACAATGTTATTAAAAACAAAGGTCTAAATAATAGATGAATTTTAATGAAAGAGTGTTAATATATTATAAAATGGACATATATGAAACACTAAATATGAATATGTTTCAATAGTATGTTATTAAAATTATTTAGCCCACAATATCCATGGTTAATGAAATTGTGTCAAAAAAAAGAAAGTGAGATGCTAGTGATTTCATATCAATATACTATCCAATAATACTAATATGATGCTATACACTAATTAAAGTTAATTCGGTTTTTATAATTTCTATTTTCCATTTAATATCATCATTCAATCTTAATTCAGGGTATTTTAATTTTCACTTTCAATTATCTCATCCATGGCATTTTAAAATGGAAATAACCATGTGGTAAAAGTTATCATTTTAATCACACAATCCGTTGTGATTTCTCACATTCTATTGAATCAATTACATAGTTATGATCATTTTATATTTTAAATTACAATTATATTAAATATACATATTCTTTTGTGATTTATTTTTTTATTTGATATACCATAGAGATTTTTTATATAAAGTGATTACTTGTTTTCTTTATTAATGGGGGAAATATTGATAAATCTATAACATCAACTCAATAAAGAGATTAGATGGTAATGAAATTTATTAAATGTTTTCTTGATATTTTAGGAATTATTTAGACCTAAATACATAGTTAGAGACTAATATACTATATCCCCTTGATGTGTCTATGATTACATTAGATGAATTTGTTGACCAAATCATATGTGTTTTTACCTTGAAGTATTTAACTATCTTGAGAACATATGATGACAATAATGGTTCCAAGTACCTATGAAAAATTGATCCCAATAATTAATAATTTCTTGCATTCATATTAAATTATTATAATCTTTGTGCTTTTCACTATTAAAAAAATATATGGATGTATTTCATTATCATCTTAATTATTACAATGGAATGTATGTTTAGTTATTTTACCATCCATATTAATAATTAATTATCCATTTTTTAAATCAAATGTGTTTTGTGTTATTTACAATACCAAATTTATTATACATTATTGATTCATCTTAACATCTAATGTTTTAACCCTTAATTAGAATGTGAGCTCACTATTATTTTTTTTCTTTTCTAGGTAATCTATAATGATTTCTAGGACAGATATGAAGTATTCACTAGATTGAATAATGTTATTTTCTAAAAAATAGACTGTTGAATTTTTTTCATTTAAAATATAATTCCAGTCTCTTTTATGTGTTTATTTTACCGAATCTATTAAACTAATCATTCCATTGGGTTTTGATTGCTTCTATCTTTTATTCTTATAATGATAATAAGAACCAGAACCATGATTTAGGGGTTTGGGTTTCCTCAATGGGTATCATAAGAAGTTTTTTTACATCCATCCATGATATATTTAGTGAAAAATATATTAGGAAACATGACCCTATTATTTACATTGATGATAATAAAATAATAACTTCAGGTATTGTTGGAATGGTGGATATTATGTGAATATTCTTATATATACACCCATTTATGGAAACTAAATGGGTATATTGTTGGGAAATATATGTCCATATAGGTAATTGCTATAGAAATTGTGTATTGGTATTGACCCAATCATCACTTGTTATATGAAAACATTTCTAACTAAAATCCGGGTTTGATACTCCCCAGGTATATTCTTAAGATATATTATTATGATAATTCTCATATTCCGTACAACCCAATATTATGTATTTGAATAGATTATGGAAATGAATCGCCTAGTTTAAACCTATTGTCTCATATATTAAAAATAATGGGTTCTGATTTAAGCAACATATTAATTATTATATTGTATTCCAACTATAATAATATTTTATTACAATATTCATTTTTGTTTTATTCGATTGCTGTAACGTCAATGATTCACACAAATAGTGAATTTCATACAAAAGGTTGTAAAATTGAGATAAATATATTATGTTTATTACTATAAATGATATCATGTTTATTCAAAACAATTTTCCCTGAAATATGATTAAAAAATACCTTAAATAACTCTTGAAATCACCAAGGAAGAGAGGAATAGATATTTCACAAAAGTTGAGTTGTGGTAGCCATTAGAAAATATGATTGGACTTCTATCACGCAACTAATGTGGATATATACACTAGGTTAAGTGTCTAAATTGAATAGGAAAATTCAATATGTTTGGAAATTAGGACATAAAGAAAACATTTTCAACAAAAAATGAGGTGTATAATGGATGAAAATAAATATCATACCAATGATCAATTTATTGTTCAAATCCTTAAATTGGGGGAATTTCTGATCTATAGGAGATAGATTCCTCTTTTATAGGGTATCCTTTAGACCATGAAAACAACTAAATGGATCTAAAAAGCATTTTTTATTTATATATTGATATTCCAGGATTTCCATCTTATTTATTTTGGAATCATTATAACAATTTTATAAATATTGTTTTAGAAAATGTAAAACATCCATACATAATGAGAACCCATAATGTCTGGAATGATGATGGGGCTAGAAACCATAATCATTGAATGAAAAGGGGTTTTGAACAAGCATTTCATATAAGATGAATTAGTTAATGCGCCATTGTATTTAGTTAAAAGTTTTATGAATAATAGTAATAATGAACCCTTAGTATTATTTTCTGGTTTACATATTATTGAATCAACCATATTGGGTTTATGAAAAATTTATAAAATGAAAAAAAAAATTGTCAACCTTATCTGGATCTATATAAATTAAATTTTATTGCATTCAAAATTAAACAAATATTCATTTTTGGATAATTATATCTTGGAATAAGTGATTAATTAGAAAATTATTTATGTGAAAACCGAGGGAGACATTGTTCTCATGAAATAAAAATATGTTATGTCAATATATATCTATATGTTGTTATATTTTAAAATAATTCTCCAACAATAGAAAACAGATCAATAAAAATGAATTTTTTTCATATTACCCCTAATTTTGAGGATATAAATGGAATTTTTAATCATATTATATTTATGGTTTTTACCCCATAAACATTCTTTTAATCATTCATTTGTTTTTGTAATGGAACCAAATTACTCTATAAAAATATTTTCACTTATTTTATGTCTATATTTTCACATTCAAATCATTTTCTCCTTCTTAGAAGCAAGATTATATGTTATTCCATGTGACCATTGTATATCACATTATATAAATTTAATAGTACATGTTAAAAAAACTTTTGTAATGAGTAATTTTAACAAATAAATTATATAATTTTATACACTTGGATTCCAAAATCATTTTTAAATATTTGGGACTCAATTTATTATATGTGGAGACAATGAAACACCTGAAATTTTTAAAATAAGAACATCATAATAAATTACCTATGTTGAATGTAACAACTAGAGTTGGATGGAATATAACAAACAAAAAAATTATTATATATGTACTATTCCATTTACTCTATATCATTAAATGAATGAAACACTATATCATCTTATATTGCACAGAGTAATGAATTATTAAAAGGCTTGTAGAACATATAATATTGAGATTTATTGAATTATATTAATATTATTATTTAAAATACAAATAACCTCTTACATGCTGAATTGGAGTTTATAAATAAAATTAAAAAACATATGATATGATATTGTTTATTATAATATTTAATAATTAATTATAAATGAATATATATTCAAATTTAATATATATGTAATATTTTATATAAATACCAATTTTATGAAAAAATATTTCTATTATATTTATAAATAATATTAAATACTATTATTTTATTTTATAACTAATATTACTGTATTATATAATAAATATATTTAGTTGACATTCATCCAATAGATTTTAGAGGCATTCTATAACAAAAAATATAATTTTAGGAACAAAAGGTTTATCCTTATGAAGACACTTATTATTCATTTTAGTGCCCGAAACATTTTTAAACAAAATTTAGAAAAATTTATAAATTTTTTCAAATGAAATATAATTAAATTTTTGATGTGATATGTTAAAATTTAAAGAGGCTGACTTTTAGGAATATTTTTGTGAAGTTTCATTTTATTAATGAATAATTAAAAATATTAAATATATTTATCTTTCATTATGGGATGGCCTCTTGACAAGAGGTTATTTGGAGAATGTATTTCATTTGAATTGGGAGGAACTTATCTCCTACAAAGAAAAATAACATCATTAATGTGATGTGAACTTGATAGGGGTTTCTTCCCGTCACTTATTAGGGGGTTCCCATGTTTTGTGGGAGATGACATGTATTCAATTTCAATATCATTTTTGGATGGATTAGAAGAAAATTTTCACCAAAGAAGGGAAAATCTATATCCATGGATGTTTTGGATTGTCTTTTGAAGTCCATTATCACCTCCAAATTTTTCTATTCATTTTGGGTGTGTAAATGGATAATTTCTCTATTTATGGGGATCAATGTCTCTATCAAGAAGATCAATTTCAGTGGCAGGGTCCTTGAAAGACGACTTGAAATTGTTCCATGGAATTTTGTTTGAAAACCTTATGATGAATGGGGTTTAGGTAAATAAAATCTCAAGTGCTTTAATGAATCCTTATAGGCTAGATTTATATTTTGTATTATAAATGTGCACACTTAGGAGCTCTTGTTTCCTTCGATATTGATTCATTTATAGAAAAATGTCTAAGATTGTCAATTATTTTAACCCTTCGGTGTGTCTTGCCTTCAAGAATATCTTTTATAAAATTGAAATTGACCCTCGATGGATGGTTTATAGGAAATACTCCCTTTAATAATGGAAATTTAACTAAATTTGGAGTAACATGATTGTAATCATCCTAAAGGGGGAATCAAATATTGATTTTGACTCATCAATTAAAGAACAAATTGATTATCTAAAAATTATCCCAAATCATATTACTTCTATTGTGGAAAAATATTTATCGTGCTTCGCTGGTCAAATACGGGAATGGTAGCCTGATGGAAATGGCATTCTTACCTCTAATGTATTTTATAAGAATTTTGTTATAACATCATCTGAACACAAATTGATGGGATATCTGCATAATAATTGTGTGAATCTTTCTTGGTTCATTCCCACATGGATATTGGATCACATCAAACATCAAATAGATGACGTCCAACAAGTATGTGGAATTTCCTCTTATTCCCTCTATCCTTTATTCCATTATCATGGGGATGATTTGTATCATCACTTATTAAGTATTATTTCTTCCTAAAAATTGTGGAAATTGATTTCTGAATTATTTAATTGATTATGCCTTAAGACAAATCAATATGTGACATCAGGAAGAGATGTCCTTCTCTGAATCTGTCACCCCAGATATGGAATCACATTCAAACTACTACAGAACAAGGTATTCTATAGTACCTATTATAGTACCTATTATTCTACCTACTACAATACTACTACAATACCTGGAAATTATGTCTTAGATCAGTCTAGAACTCTGGTCTCTTAGGTGCACTGGCAGAGTCCTTACCAACTGGACTGAGTCTCTTGTTCTGTATCAATTTACACTCAATTGAGAATTATTTGATCTCATAAACTAGTTATCTCTAATGAGGGGAATATGATTACCCTTTTTAAATTTATATCACGATTTGATCATAAATAATATTATATTACGATTCACTTTGAATAATCTTATATATTGGTGTTTCACATTGAAATGACCAAGTGGTAACTGTTTTCATGGAAATCTACCACTTTATTGTGATTATCACCTTTCTCATAAAATATTCACTCTCTTATAATAATTATTTAATTATAAATTATACTAAGAATAAATATTCTTATTCTTGTATGATGGATATTACTAATTCCAAATCTATATACATTTTTGTATATATGGTTTTTAATTTGTGTAATGTTTTATTAATGTAAGAAATGTTGATTAATATATATTGATTACTCAATTGAGATATTTGATAATATGAAGCATTATTATACATATTATTTGATATTTATGGAACAATTTGGTCCTAAAGACATTGGTGGGGATGAGTAAATGATATACACTTGACTCATTGGTAGACTCATGAGATGTATAACATAGCCAAATCAGATAGTGATTAATAGAGTAAATTGAAGCTTTTCATATGAATAAATATTTGATGAAAGGTATACACATACATAGAAAACATGGAATCCAAAAAATAAAAATCTCATGAATCAAATTACAATTATTATTATCAATGATACATTGAATTTGAAGAAATCACTTAATGACCTTCATTCATAACCTATGGATTAAATGACATGTTTGATCAGTTATTTACCTTTCCATGTTTATTATTTTATTGTCTCATAATTTTTGTGTTATTTTTTTATTTCTATTTAATTATTTTCATACCACAAAATTCGACGACATGTGATTCCAAGGATCAGAGAGCTTGTAAAAGAATTTTAAACTTTTTAAGGTAAGGTCTGTAAACATGCATGTGGGATTTAAATCATTTTAACCTTAGCTTAGATCAAAAGTCTGAGGACAAGTTGAATTTAGAATGATGGGATTCACCTTGAAATGATTAAAATTTTTCAGAAAAGGGCCAAGAAAGAAAATTTATTTTTTGGACTTTTCGAGAAAAATAAAAAAATAATCTAAAATAATTATTTTCATTTCATTCTCAATATTGAGTGGTGGACAATGACGTTATGTGGCAGCAACATCAAAGTGATGATGTGAATTAATGAGGCTCATTAATTGCGTTTTAAATCGTAGTGTATTGAGACTTTAATGACATGTAACAAAGATATAGTTTCTTAAATTAAATAGCACAACGACGAGTCGTCACATCATAATGTGAATGTTGCAACATACTCCTACTAATGGTTTGACGTGTTGGGGAAATTCAGATTATAAATTTTTAGGATTCATTGTTGATCAATTGATTGACTTCCAAATCCAGAAAGAATGAATTATGATGGTGGAACTTCATCATCTTCGGCACCTTGGCATATCAGAGTTGGGAAGAAATGTGGATTTCATAAATACCTTGAGGAAGAATGTCATGGAATTAGACATCATAGTAGGTAAGAGGATGTTTGATTTTATAGTTTCCCCGTAGATTTTTATTAAAACATCAAATGCGTATTAACCCATTGACATGATAATCAGTATAACTTGCATTCTTGAGGGAGGGTGACTTGTTTGGGGTTTCTTTATCCGAGATGGAATTATCAATGTTGTTCGAATTAAATTACTTGGACCTCCCTTTTATTTTAAACGTCTAACACGAAGGGTGCATGAAGACATTAAAATTCCCCGAGCCCCTCCAATGTTGGTGTTCTTCATGGTCAAACTCTAACATCTCATAATTTCTATGTGATTTTCTTTACTTATATGGAATTTTTTTGAGACCACAAAATTCGATTTCTTGTGATTTAAAGGTTCGATGATCCCAAAATAGAAATATTATTTTTATTAAGGTACATTCAATAAACATGGGAGCATGATTTTCTATATTTTGAACTAAATATTTTATCTAATATATGAGGGTACCGTTGAATTCACAATGCTACGATTAACCTAGAAATGAAATAACTTCGGCTAGCTAGGGTCCAGTAGAAATGTAATATTTCAAACATTTCGAGAAAATTAGTAAATAATTTTAATTAATTATTTAATTTTATTTCTCACTTTTTATTAGTGTATTGTGATGTTACGACATAGAGACACGGAAGCGGTAATGCGCATTACTAAGGATCATTAATTTAATATCACATCGTTGTGTAATGATGCTTTAATGATGCATAACAATGATGTATTTTCTTAAATAATATAGAATAACGATGAAAAATCGATTCATAATGGGAACATATTGATTCACTCTTATTTATAGTTCGATATGATGGATAAATAATGATTACAAACCTGGAGGAATCACTTAGGATCCTATGAAGGACTTCCACCCCAGTTAAGAATGACAAACACAAGTAGTAATTCATCATCATCGATTCCATTTAAAGATCGATGCTAGTAAGCGACATCGATGTCTTAACTCCCTTGATGAAAAACAACATGACATATGACATCGTAAGAGGTAGGGGTTGTCTAATTTTAATGATTCATTGTACTTTTTTTCAAAACAAATAATGAATATTTACCCAAGAACTAGTTAATCTGTTGACCTTTCATTCTTATGGGAGGGTGACTTCTTGGGGGTATCTTTATTTGGGATTGAATTGTTAATGTTCTTCAAATTAAAATCCACGGACCTCCCTTGTGATGTAAACATCTAATGTAGAGGGTGCGGGATAACATGAACAGGGACCAAGACCCTCTAACATGGGTGTCCATGGTGGCCAAACTCTCGAATCAATGGATTGACAGATTTAAGACCTTCGTAGTGGAGAGAATGTTCCCCAGAGAACACATCTGCAAGCAGCATGAAGAACAGACCACTAGTGCAGACCTAGTGTTATGTGGATGAGACTTCCGACACTTCAGCATCGACAATGGTGCCAGCAACTTCTGGTGGTGACCCGCAGTGGTAGCTGTGGGAGGGAGGCGACACACCATGATGGTGCGTTAGAAGAAGGGATGAGGCTCAGCGGGCCGTGGCACAACGTAAGAATGTGCCAGCTGGGCTGGCTACTGAAGACTGTGAATGCGGTCTCTCAACCGCATCGGAGGGTCATTGATGTTTCCCCAAGCCATGTCTCATGCAACATGCCATGACCGCTCGACCTTGATAGAGGAGGACACCCCCCTTTAACCCGCCGGGTGATGGTGGTGGACGGACGCACCCTCCACCCACATCCTGTGAGGTGGACCGGTCCACTTTTTGGGGACTGGGTGGGGTGCGAACAAAAAAGTGGGCTAGAGCTGTGACTCACCAATCTGGAATCACAAAGAGTTGACTGGACCTATCCCATTTGGGCTAGGTTAGACAACACCAGGACACCAGATGAGTTGGCCTCCTCGACTCTTAGCCAACTAGGTCGGGTCCAACGAGGGCTGTTGGGCCTGACACACTATCCATGGTGGACAATACCATCCTCGACCCACACCATGTCAAGTCGATCCCATATTTATGATCAGGGGAATGTGGTACACCAGTCTGGGTTGGTCGATCTTGTCTGACCGGGTCGGACCTTACAATATCTTAACTGGATCCTTGGTCACTTAAACTGATGTATCTTGCAAACCACACATTCAATAGTTGAGATGTTTAGAGAATTGGGATCCTCTTAATGAGGCGGATATTTTATAATTATATATGGTGAACCTTCATTGAAGTAGATATGTGAAGAAAGTCTTGTGGAGTGGTTCTCACAAGTGCACTACGTTCCAAACCATGTGACTATCTTATACCTGAATACAACTCACTTTTGGCCCAGTGGGAAGCACATATCATTGAATTGGAAGGCCTATTATATGTTATAAGGATGAGTACTTCATTTGGTCATGACTAGTGGGAAGAACTTCTCTCTAACGTTGTAGGACCATGGTACGCGATGGGGGAGGACTACCAATGTAATCCAAGGATAATGGTAAGCACATATTCATGACTTGGACGGCCCACTAAACTCCATAGATGATGAGTTCTCCAAAAGAATAGGTGTTTGACGATGTGACTAATGATGCTACTATTACACCATAAAATAAACCTATTGTGATTTTTATTGTGTTTAGTGCATTAATTTGAGGAATTTCTGTGTGGTGTTTACTTTTTCACGGGTCCCTACTTAGTAATGTGTTACTCACCCCTGCATAGGCTTCGCACGCATGTGTTGTATCTACTGTAGAAGACCGATGTTTCGGTAGGGGTTCTCAGGGAGGAGGGATAGAACGACACATCAACGGTGGACCAGGTGGCCAAGAACAAGGCAGGTCCCAGTAGGAATGGGTGGACATGACATAATACTTTGTCTCCCAAGAAATTCACTACTATCATAATCATGTGGGGTTTTCTGTAGATGGAAATCAAATTTCTCTTTTTTTACTTGTTGTTTACAGTTCTTTGTTGGTCTGTATTTTGGCCAACATATATTCAGTTTTACTTGCAGTCAATATTATTTCAGTGGTACATGTTTCCCTTTTCAGTGTCTTGGAATGTGTTTGGGCTTGTGCATGCGAAAAATTCGTCAAGAAAATGTCTTCTCCTTGTTGGTTGACGCATTCAGTGCTAGTCACCATCCCATGGCCATCAGGAGTCTGGCATTAGGTAGTCATGACACGGACCCCGGGGGATGGGTCGTGAAAAAGCTGAATTAGAGGGCGGTCGGTTCCCCATCAACAACTGTGAGTTAGTTTTTTTTTTGGGTCAACTTTTTTAGGTGGTGTGAGTCCGTTTTTTAGATTTTGGGAGTCTAGTGTTGGTGCGATAGCCGACATATCCATTAACGAAGACCTTGAATTGTGTTTTCGACTCAATACATAAAGAACTAGGTTGCATATGTGTCGCAATTTTTTTTGAATAAAATTATTCCCTATAACACTCCTTGTTTTAATAGTACCTTATATATTTAAATTAATTCACGGGCTTTCAATACAGCCAACACCGAGTTCGAGCACACCACGATTTACCAAACATGTCATTCAAAAAGTAGTTATGAATAGAATTAACCGCATTGTGAATTTTATATACTACATATATTATTAACATCCATATTATGTGTTTCTTAGACATAATTTAATAACAGATTCAATTTTTTTTTGATAAAAGAAGTATTTTAAAAATATGGAAATTTTACCTTTTTTTATAGAAAACCTTTTTAAAATGTAATATTTTACACTTATATATTCATTTATTGAAATTAAATTTTTCTTTATAATTAGGAAATGAATATTTAGTTTGGTTAAATTTTTTTAAGTTTCCGATAAACATCATATTTTGATGAGTGGTAAAAAATATAATATTTTAAATAAAAACAAGTTTTGTTAATCAAAATAATTGAAAGTAATAAATTATTAATTTGAGTAGTTTTATAGTATAATTAGATTTTATTTGAATTATTTAATATAATTTAGGTCATTGAAATTAATTTCACATTTCAATTGGACAAAAACACATGTCAATATTTTGATGGTTTTCACTTCTTAAAAATCAACTTTCTGGTTTTGACAACGAGATTTAATATTAAATTAATTAATGAAAATTCACTGTTTTTAATCTGCTAAAATAGATATAATTTTTGGATTTTTAATATCAAAATTATATATGGGTTAATGTTTTGTATTTGTCTAAAAACATTCCATTTTTGATGAATAGTGAAAAACGCTACGTTATAGATAAAAACCGACATTTTCATTTAAATAATTATTTGTAATTAAAAATTTATCATAAATTAAAAATTGATGCATAATAAATATTTTATCCCAATTTAATTCATTTGAGTAATTTTATAATAATATTGGACATATAATATGTTATTGACATTTTTTAACACCTTTTACCCACATTCTGGGCCAATTTACAAATTTTCATAAAACATAATTATATGGCATTCGTGAATTGAATTTTTAATATTTTAGAAACACCATTGACATCAATAAGTAATATTTGGTTCAATAGGATGAAAATAATTTTTTTGGAATAGTAACTTTTGAATTTTATTTACCACGGTTAAAATTAAATAATGTAATAACGGTGAAATAATATTAGAATTACCCCAACACATGTCCTTACTCAATTAGATAAGTATATTTTGGAAAAAATAAACCTTAGAATGAAAATAATATCCTTTTGTTACATTTGGGTATGATTGGGAAATTTATTATATTTTATTTATAAAAGAGATAAAAGTTCTAAATTCAATGTCCAATAAACAACCATTTTTAAAATTGGGATACATAGAATAAAAATTAAATAATAAATATTCATTCGAAAGATAAAAATATTTCCTATATTATTGTATTTTATTTATTATTTTTAGAAATCAAATAATTAAATTTATTTATGATGCAATGTTTATGCAGTAATTGCCTTCTTAATGAAATATTAAAATAATAGATATTATAAATATTAAAATAAAGGTAAAATGAATCTTCTGAAGCCATTAAATTATATTCCAGGTAAATATGGAATTTAAGTGGTGAATAAATGTAATTTTTGAAGTCATCAAGTATTTATGACTATAAAAAAAATCAATTAATAAATATTTTCAAAATTGACATAAATGAGTTTTTAAAACAAATATGATATTATTAAAGAATATAATATTTATAAAAATTTAAGGATAAAAAAAAAGGACTTATATAATTATATATCTATTATTAATATACCACTTGAGGTTCCTTTCACATTTAATAGTATTCTTACTTACCATTTATTATAATAAATCAAGAAAACATGTAAAATTTTATCTTTTTAACTAAGTGTAAAAACTAAAAGATAAGGTTAATATGGTTACCTAAAATGTCTAAAAACTATTTTCTGAGGATATTTCGACCCATAACATCCTTATAAAAAAAATAAATCCATTTATATCCATTATGAATAAAAAATGAATTTATAATAAAATAATATTTCATGCTTTTCCTAACTGACCTTCACCTCTCTTATAGAAGGGTACATCTCCATCTCTTACATTTACACCTCCAAAGCCATTTGGAATGGCCAAACCGTACCCAAATAATATCCCAACTATACTCACTTCTTCTTAGAGGCATTTCATTGATCATAAAGGCATCTTAAGGATCCCTTTTGTTCAAATCAAAAGGAAGCACCTGAAGAAGAGATAATAATTTCATCACCTCTTTCAAAGTTCTTTTATTCATCCTCTTCCTCTTTATTTCTTGTTTCTATACTAATATAATAACTCCAGTACACTATACATCCTGTGATTTTATTATGAATATGGTAAAACCATATTCATTATTTTATCCATCATATGACTAACAAATTCATCATACGTGTGAACGCGTGACTTACCATCTCTACGTCATGGTGTAGTTTTTTATTCAACACTACATTATTGGGATGTGTATAATAATGAGAATAATTTATTTAAATACAGAATATTACATGTTAATGATTCTATATATTTTATATACCATCTAATTAAACACCATTTCACCATCAGTAGAATGATATTATCGCTCGTGTGTACATACGACTTACGGTCTCGTTGACGCGATGAGATTCATCATCAACGATCACCCTTCAAGAATTTTTATAAAATTAAATAAATTGATTAATTTTGAGATATATGAAATTATATCACTAATAGAATAATATACATTTAGGTATATTAATCGATTTCCTTTACTAACATCCATAATATACGTTACAAAAATAGAAAAATCATTCATCTGTACGTACGGACTACCGTCTCCATGAACGGTGATTATTTTTTATATATATCTATTATACATATTTATATTCATAATATATATGATATATAAATAATTTTTTATATTCAAGAAGTATTTAAATCATGATCTATGTGATATGATCATGAATAAAAAGTTAAAACATGTACAACAAACAAAACAATTATTATCCAAAATGATACTTTAACATAGAAATTATTATTAAATGGTTAGTATAAATTTATAAATGGATCATATATGATATAATATGTATTAATATGGTTCTGGTGTAATTTAATAACTTACTATAGTCATTATACAGAAGGTTAGACATCCCCTCGACTAAAGGAAAGTACAAGTCAAGGGTTAATTCCTCAATCTCATTATTAAATGTTTTAAGGATTTATTTTTCTTAATATTTTTAATTAATGTGACTATTTTAAAAATAATTTTATGGATTTATTTATATGGGAATGATTGTTTTATAATGTTAATTCTCTTAAAAAGCATCAATGTTGTAAGGGACACTTTTATTAAAATTTCTCTTTTAAATAAGATCCTTTTTAAATGCATGACTTTTAAATGATTTCACAAAAAGGGATATTTCTCTTAAAGAGTTTTAATGATCATTTACAACTACGTCCACATAATTTATTGGATATTATTCTTGATTGAGGTTGATTTGTTATAATAAAATATACTATATTTAATTGAATTTTTTATGATATGTTTGACTGTGTATTTTCTATTTTTATACCATTCATGTTTTATGGTTAATGTATTAAAATATCGTAAGCTTGTTTTAATATGAATGTTTATGTTATGTTTCAACATTTTTATATGAAAAAATCATTGGACGTAGTAAGTGATTGGCGGATCCCGTAATAGCTCCTCGATGAATTGGTAGGTCTCATGAGACAAATTAGCGTCTTAGCACAAGGATTTGATAAAAAAACATTTATATTCATGGTACAATGCCAGGACTATGTGATTATGATATCTGGAATTATGCATTCCTTCATTATGAATTTTATTATTACATGTGATTATTAGACTAGTAGAATATCCATGTTCTTGATTATTTGATAATATTTTTTTAATTTTTTCCATATAAAATTCATGTTTAAGTTTAAAAGGCTATTGTTTTAATTACACATGTTTAAATGTTTACAGCTTTTGCTAAATTATTTTCCCTTACTTTTCATCTGAGCTCACCCACTTCTTATTTTTTGTTTTCTCAGGATACCAATAAGTTTATTATGATTGATACAAAAATTAACATAGGGGAATAATGGTGTCCTAAATGAATTATTTATGTTGTGTTTTATGTTTTAATGTTTAATGAAGCATTCATATAGGTAATCTATTTTCCCGGACTGCTAAAATGATTGGTCATTTAGGAATTGATTCCTTATAATCATGAAAATGTATTAAAATAATGCACCGGCTCTGGGATTCTGGGGTTAGGGCATTACAATTGGTATCAGAGAATGTTTAGAAACAAACTTGGAAGTAGATTTAGTTAAACTCTGATTTGATAACATTACCCTATGCTAAACATTGAGCATTAGTATAAAAAACTTCTTAAAATTTTGGTAATGTAGTGATTTTATGAATTTTCTATGCAACACATCCCTGTCTGGATACGATGAAGTATAGGTGACTCTTGAATAGATGTATCTAGGGGTAAAACCCAAAAACATCTCTTTGAGCTGGACTCGAACAGGAACTACTGTATGAATATGGGCCTTGTTTCACTCTTGTTTACAACACTCCCATGGGATATATTAGGATAATTTTCAATATCATTACAAAATATTATGAAGGGATTATGAGTAAATTTATTAGTAACGAAACCATTTTTAGGATTATGAGACTAGTTGTGTAAAAATATTCAATTAATGTTGAAAATATTTATAGTTTTGGGTTATAAATTATTATATGACTTAACATAGTGTTTTTTTTTAGAAATTGTTTCCAGTAGGGGGAATGAGAACTTTAGAAATATAGATGTTCTAATGTGTAATAAGGATAATATATTTCATGGCTTAAGTAAACATCTAGAAGGCAAATAGTCTCCCATGTATTTGTATCATATGAAGAAATAATATCACGTGTTAATATGATATATAAAAAATTCTCTGAGTCTGATGGATTTTAAGGGAAGCATGAAAATATGATAATGGAAAAAATATGGATAAATGGAAGAAAGGAAATATGGGTTTTCCAACATGTAATAACTGTAGAAGGAATCACCTAGGTATATACTTTAATGGAAAAGGAGTTTGTTATATGTGTATAGAAAATGGAAATCATGAAAAAAATGAAAAGGGATGAAGAAAAAGGGTAATATTTACTGTTTCATCTATATTGAAATGGGTCATTACACAAATAAAGGTCCAAATCATCAAGGAAATATCGCTCAAAATAATAAAAGGGATAAAAGTCAAGCATAATATGTTACTATAGTCAATGTGGAATAATTAATATATTTATGTTTTGGATTGAACAATTATTTCATTTGAGTTTTATATCAATGATGTACTGGTTATATGAGTTATAGAAATAAATAATGAATGTGCTGCAATACTATTTCATGGAGGAATTGAGATTATATGGTTCTAAGAAAAGTGACTCAATAGAATGTAAATATTTTTGGAAAATACATCGTTGATGGAAAGATAAACCATAATATGCTTCTGATACTGAGATAATGAATTATTAATAAGAGATAATTTAGTGGTATACTTTATAATGGGTAATATTGACATCCTTAGAACTAATTAATGGTTTTTTTATTCCATCATTGATGGAGTATTCAAATTTTTTGGGATTTAAGTAGTATATTCATTATTTTATACGGAACAAGAAAGCATGAATGTATTCCATAAGGTTTTAGGGTAATTCAGGTTGTTACCATTTATTATGAAAATACATGATGAAGGTATTCATATGTTATTATGTGACAAATGAGATAATCATTTTGTTTAACTTCATTATAAATATTGGACTGTGAGTTTGAACAGAAGTATTTTTGATAAGTCTAATGGTTTTAATGAATTATGTTAGACTTTGTATACTATTTTTTAATGTTAAAACATTTCATAAGTTTTTTTT
Source organism: Viscum album (assembly GCA_963277665.1). Lineage (NCBI taxonomy): Eukaryota > Viridiplantae > Streptophyta > Magnoliopsida > Santalales > Viscaceae > Viscum > Viscum album. The sequence continues at coordinate 1,716,413,851 of OY728132.1, forward strand.
GGATTGTTATTAAAAATAAATCATGGAGGTTGGGTGACAACCCGTCACATCAGGCAAGGCCGAAAGAAATGAACCCACAACTGAAGGGTAACAAGGGTGCATCACCTACAACTGGCTTATCTGATATCCTGGTTTTTATAATGTAGTTTTTTAAAATGTCCAGATAGATGAATTAAAAATTCATTTTTTTTGTAAATCTTATAAGATGAGTAAAAATAAATATATTTTTTAGTACTAAGATGATTTTGTGGTCTAAATTAGTTACAAGATGGGACTCTATATATAATTTATTCTTTTTTTATTATATAAAAAAATTAATTCTTAAAAACTATGTAAAGCAACATAAAACCAAAAAAATTATCCTAATAACTTATATTTTGTTGAACTAATTATATTTTAAATCATCATAGATTAATGGCTTGAGGCACTCAATTTTCAATTCACTTATTCATTATTGATGACCTCAATCACTCCATATTAATATTTACCTTATACCCCAATTATAATTTCCACTAATGTTCTCTTATTTGAAATCCTAATTTGGTGTTGAATTTTTCATTTCCCTTTTCCTCTAATTAAGTCTATTTTTTTGACCCAATTTCTAATGTTTGTTTTCCTCAAAGGTATTTTTTAATTTGGACCTTTTATTTTTGAAGACGAATTTCATATTGATAGGATGAAATTTATTGAATGTGGTGAGAATGTAACACAACATGATTTCGTAGTACGTTATCTGATTAATGTAATTCACTAGCTTGCACTGTACGAAATACTGAGTTCGAGCACACCACGACTTACCAAAAAAGGCATTCAAAAAGCGGTTATGAATAACATTAATTGAATTTTGAATTTTATATTCTCCATAAATTTTAAACAACCATATTATGTGTTTCTTAGACATTATATAAGATCAAATTCAATTTTTGGGATATATATTTAATTTTCAAAAAATGAAATTTTACATCCTTTTAATGGATAACTCCTTTTAAAATCCAATATTTGAAACTTTTATATATTCAATATAATGAAATTAAATTCTTCATTATATTCAAGAAATAAAAAAATATTTTGGTTATATTTTTGTAACTTTTCTGAAAACATTAATATTTTAATGAATATTAAAAATACAAAATAATAATTGAAAAAATGTTTTTTAATCAAAAAATATTAAAGTGTTAAATTATTCATATCAGGGTTTTTAAAGTATAATTATATTATATATTTATAATTTAATATAATTCTGGTCGGTGTATGTAATCTCACATTTAAATTGTACATAAACACATGTCAATCTTCAATAGTTTTTACTTTTTAAAAACACACTTCCTAATTTTGACAACGGGAAAAAATTTAAAATTAATTAATGAAAATTATATGTTTTGAATTTGATAAAATAGACATAATTTTTTAATTTCTAATATCAATATTATCTTTGGGTGAATTTTTTTAATTTTTCAGAAGACAATCAATTTTTGATAAATAGGTAAAAACATTGTGTTTTAGATAAAAATCGACATCTTAATTTAAATAATTTTTTAATTAAAAATTTATCTTAATTTAATTAAAAGAACATAATTCATATATTAGTCCAAATTAATTAATTGGTGTCATTTTTAATTAGATTAGACATATAAAATTTAATAGAACTTTTTTAAAGTCTTTTACCCACCTACAAGGCACATTTGAAAATTTTCATAAAACATCATTATACCGCTTCTATGAATTGAATTTAAAAAAACAAAGAGACAAGATTGACATTAGTATATAAATCTAGTTCAATATAATGAAAACAATTTTTGGTGATTAGAATTTTTTTAATTTTATTTACCAACATTAGAAGTAAAAAAGGTAATTAAAGGTAAAATAATATTATAATTACCCAAACACGTGTCCTTAATCTATTTGATAAGTATATTTCTAAAAAATAAACCTTAGACAAAAAATAAACTTCTTTTTATCCATTTAATTTCTATTGGGGCATTTATTATAATTTATTTATAGAAGAGTTAATAGTTTAAAATTCAATGTTTAATAACAAACCATTTTTAATATAGGGTTACACATAAGTTTAATTAGACTATAAATATTCTGTATAAATCTAAAAATATTTTCTATATAATTTTATTTTATTTATTATTTTGATACATCAAAATAAATAAATTTATTTATGATGCAATTATGATGGAGTAATTACCTTCATAATGAAATATTAAAACAATTGATATTATATATATTAAAAGAAATGTAAATTTTATTTTTTTTACCCATAACATTATTTTATAGGTGATTATAGAATGTTATAGATGATTCAATGTATATTGTTTGAAGTAATAAAATTTTTATGACTTTCACAAAAATAAATTACTCAATAGTGTCAAAATTCACCCAAATGAGTTTTTAAAATAAATTCTATATTATTAAATGATATTATATTCCTAAAAATATAAGGTGTAGAAAAAAGAAAAAAATAATGATATATATGTTATTAATGATATAATTTATGTTCTATTGTCATTTAATAGTATATTTATTGAACCTGTATTATAATAATACAAGAAGACATGGTAAAAGTTAATCTATTTAACTAACAGTAAAATCAAAAAGATAATGTTAACATGGTGACCTAAATTTGTATAAAACCTATTTGAAGAGAATATTTATACCCATTTCATCCTTATACACAAAATAATTCAATTTGGAGACAATATAAACATAAAAAGAATTTATAATAAAATAATAATTGTAGCATTTTATAATGTCACCATCACCACTCTTTTAATAGGGTATATCATCTTCTTTTATTTTCACACCTCCAAAGACATTTTTCTTGGCCATACCCTACTTAAATATTCTCCCAAAAATACTCAATTCATCCTAGAGGACTTTATTTGAACATAATTCCAATCTATGGAGCCATTTTGTTCCAATCATAAATAAACCCCTGAAGAAGAGGTCATTATTTCATCACCTCTTTCAATGTTCTTTTTATTCTTCCAATTCCACATTAAGTGTTGTTACTAGACCAAAATAATAACCCCATTACCCTATAAGTGATTTTATTATAAATATTGTATAACCATATTCATTATTCAATAAATCCAATGAATGATAATGTCACTATACGTGCGTACGCATGGCTTACCATCCCCACATCATAGTGTAGTTTGTTATTCAACACTACGTTACTTGGATGGGTATAATAATGATAATAATTAATATAAATATTGATTATAAACTTTTAATGATTATTTATATGTAAAATATCTTCTAATTAAACGCCATTTAACCTTTAATATAATGATATTATCACTCGTGCGTATGTATGACTTACGGTCTCCAAGATGCGATGAGATTCATCTCCAATGATCAAACTTCAAGAATTTTTAGAAAAATAAATAAGTCAATTAATTATGATTTATATGAAATAATATATCTACTAGAAGAATATATATTTATGTAGATAAATATATGTTGTTTACACACGTCCATAAAATAAGATAACAAAATACATACAATGTTATGGGTATGTATGGACTACTATCTCTATGAAAGGTGTTTCCATTTCATATATCTATCTATTATACATATTTTTTATTCAAGAATATATATGATATATAAATCATGTTTTATATTCTCAAATAATTTAAATCAATATCTTACTGATACGATCAAGAATAAGTTGTTAAAGCATGTACGATAACAAAAGTTATTATGAACCAAAATGTTTCTTTAACATGGATATTATTATCAAATTGGTAGTATAATGTAATAAATTAATCATACATAATATCATAATTATTAATATGGTTCTGGTGTATATTAATTACAGATTATGGTCATTATAAAGGAGGTTAAACATACACTCGACTAAAGGAATGTACAAGGTAACTGTTAATTCCTCAATCTAATTATTATCTGAGTTTATTTATGTGTAAAAATTAATGAATTTTTTTTTCATCCATTTCCATGTTTCATAATTTCTTTTTTAAAATGAATACATTATGTTTTTTTGGAATGTACTCTTTTGAATGATCATTATTTTAAATGTTTTAATGATTAATGTTTCTAAATAATTTTAATTAATATTCACATTTTAAAAATGATTTTAAGTATTTATTTCTATGGAATGATTGTTTTAAAATGATAATTATTTTTCAAAGGATTCAAATTTGTTTGGGGAAATTATATTCAAAATCTATTTTAAATAACTTCTTTTATAAATGTGTTGATATTAAATGATTTCACAAAAAGGGACATTTCTCTCAATGAGTTTAACAGAACATTTTCAACCATGCCAACTTACTTTATTAGAAATTATTGTTTGTTGCGGTTTATTTATTATAAAACAACAATCCATAATTTATATAATGAGAAATGATATGTTTGAATATGGATGTGATTATTTTATACTATACATGTTTTATAGTAACAATATTGAAATTATGTATGCTAGTTTTAATACGAATGTTTATGTTATGTTACAATATTTTCATATGAGGAATGCATTTGACACAGTATGTAACTCGTGGATCCCACTATAACTCCTAAATGAATGTGTAGGTCTCATGATAGAAAATAGTGTCTTGGAAGAAGGCCTTGACAATGTTTCTATTTTTAGTCTTGTAATGAGGCCTTTTCTATGTGATTATGATGTCTGATATTATGGATTCCTTCCCAATGAAATTAGTTATTACATGTTATTATTCAACATGTAGAATATCCATGTGAATGTTTATATGGTAATGATTATATTGTTATTAACATATTATTTTCATGTTTATGTTTAAAATTCTATGTTTTTAATAGATAATATTTCTTTAGAAGCTTATTGCTTCTGCTAAATTATTTACTTGAACTGAGAATCTGAGCTCACCCCTTTCTTATGTTTTGTTTTACCATGTTTCTAAGAAGTGTATTATGATTGATATGTAGGGTTGAGCTAAATGAATAATGGAATTATAAAAGGATTATTTATGTTGTGTTTTATGTTATAATGTGTGATGTAAAATTCATGTATGTAATATATTTTCCTAGAGTGCTAAACGGATCGGTCCATCGGGAATTTATTCCTTATAATCATGCTAATGAATCAAAATAATGCACCTACTTTGGGATTATATGGTTGGGGCGTTACATTCTCCTCAAGTATTACCTTCTAACTATGGTATATCATGATTTATCTCATGATACATCTACATGGACAACCATCTAGGATCCTGATTCAAGGTTGGTAGGACAACTCGCCTAGTGAAGAAGCATCCATTCAGGGACATGTCTGAGAGATGGCCCAGCCGGGTGGTGGACTAGTGCTACAACCACTGAATGGTTAGCTTCTATTTCCTGAGGATATAGAAGAGGATGTTGATAGTCTCAGTTCCCTACATGAGTTTTAGAGACATAGACATCGCTGGTTAAGGGGAGAGACGAATACTTAGGTCACTTAAGATTGGAAGGAGGCTATGATGCAAGTCTCCCACTTTGTGAGGAAACTGCCTAACCAGCTAGTGATCTTGGCATAGTGAAGTCAATATGGATTAGCATGGAGATGATGGGGTTTCACCTCAAGACTCATGATGAGTTGAAAATCACGTGGGTTGTCAGTGAAATTATTTTCAGTGATGTGTTTTTTTCCATGACCTTGTGCACTGTGAGAATCTAGGAGATGCTCCACCTATAGCAGGATGTCATCAATGTGGTCAAGTAATCGACATCGTTCATGATGAATTCTTTCTGCTCCATAGAAATGGTGCGATATCCTTTATTTAGGGCATGAGCCTTTGAACAGGGATTAAGGTTGGAGATCAAGGCTCTAGTGGTGTCCCTCAGCATCCCTACCCAAGATGGTGTGGTTGAGAAATCAATTCAAATGTATAGATTATTATCAGAGCAAGTACCCCTTAGCTAGAGATTCCAGCAGAACTTAGGGTCAAAAATCATAGGTAGTCATAAAACATCTAATATGTGGGCCAATGTGGGCTATGTATTTCATATTCTGACCCCCGGACACAGGGTCGGCTAGGCGAGGCTCCCAAACTAGTGGAAGTTAGAAGAGGGTCAGGCTTTCCTACTTGTGTTGTTGACAGGGAAAAAACACATGTGACTGCATAGCCCACCATACAGATGAATAGATGACTGTCAAGGGTCCACTGAGGCAGAGGAAATGGATTGTGTGAGGTTGTCCGCAGGGCATCAGATATTGAAGGTGTGTTTTCTGAGTGGAAAGCGGGGGGAGCCTATTCAAGTTATTATTTCCACCACCCCAAGGTGGTTCACCATGACCTCGGGAAGTTGGAAGACAATGGGGATGCTTAGATCTAGGAAGTAGAGGCTTATGACCATGGTATTCATTAAATGAGTTTAGGTACGTTTTGTGACTTCTAAACCATAACTGCATTACCAGTAGACACTGATTCTAGTCACTCCTTTAATTCCATGACCCTTTTTCAAAGCTCTAAGATTCAGGTGGAGTCATCGGCTTGATCCTTATGTCTAGAGACACCTATAAGAGTGGATTTGATGATTACACACTAGTTCAAATAGTGTGAGATTACTCTAGGAGGCGAGAGCTTCGTCTAGTTCCTCTAGTAGTTGTTTTGAGGCCTTAAGACGTAATTGCAGTTATGGACTAGTTGTCCCCATTCATTTCCCATATCAATTGTTTTAGGTGTACAGTGTGTTGGGTTTGTTTGGATGGAACTAGGTTTTCCTTCATAGGAGAGAAAGAAACCCATGTAGTGTAGGACTGACTCTTTTGGAGTAGGGTGTAGCTAATCACTGAGTAGTTAAATATCCTAACCCTTAGTGAAATATACAAGAGGTGTCCAATCATACCCAATAGTGTTGGATGATTAATAGGATGTATTTATTGATGAGGTTCTAGGGATACAACCTCGTATATAGGTAGATTATTTATCAACCTATACCCCCCGGTACGACACTAATATCGACACCATAATTTTGAATGACTGCTGTAGAGATTCACAATATGAGGTTACAACTGGATGAATCTTAATATATGGGGTTCATAAGGCCCAGTGTTTCACCATGGGATGCCTGATGCTTTTTTCCAAGAAGTCATATAGGAGTTTGAGGCTGAACCTGGAATTCTGATTCCTGAACTAGGAGACCATGATGAATTAGTGCCCAATTCAATGAATTGATGACCTCGTTGACCAACTTAAGAGAGCAATGTGGTTCTCAAAGATAGACCTCAGTTCTGGTTATCACATGCTCTGAGTATGAGATGTTAATTTATCAAAGACATCTATTAGGTTCTATTAATAACAATATTATTAATGTTTATGCTTTCTGGCATGACCAACACCCCATCAGTGTTCATGGCCCTTATGAACATGATCTTATAGCCATACCTTGATTGTTTTGTTGTACTCATCATTGATGAAATTGTGGTGTACATAGCTTCAGATGAGGAGAATGGCGTACACATGCAGATAGTCCTAGATACACTCTAAGACAACAATCACTATGATAACATATCAAAGTTAATGTTTTGGATTCAATAGTTCCATTTCCTAGGACATGTCATCTTATAGGATGGAGTAGCATTAGATGTAGTAGTGATAGATGATGTTATTGCTTGAGATCCACCCAGGAGTTTGACTATGGTGAAGAGATTCTTAAGTTTGGCAGGATACAATCATAGGTTTGCTCCAAACATTTACAAGGTTGAAGAACCTTTATAAGCATTAACACAGAATGAAAATCCTTTTGTGTGGATGGAGAAATAACAGATGAGTTTCTAGAGATGAGGCAGAGACTAACGACTACCCACATCTTGAGACTACCAAAGGAGGGAGTTTGGTATGTAGTTTATTATGATGCATCAGGGACCATGATTAGTTTTTTCCTGATGAAAGAGCAAGTTGTGATCACTTACGGCTCATAGAAATTGCGGCGACATGATTAGAACTACCTGCCCCATGACCAAGAGTTATCAGTTGTGGTGTTTTCCATAATGATGTGGTATAACTACTTGATGGGTGAACGATTTGTAGTTTACTCAGACCATAGGAGTCTATGGTATATCTTATCCTAGAAGGACCTGAACCTATGATATTGGTGATGACTAGAGTGCCTATGGGACTAAGATTTTTAGATAGACTCTACTCAAGGAATGAAAAACGTGCTGGTAGACCTACTCAACAGGATGACTATGTTATAGATTCTGAGTGAGGTGACAGATCAATTAGTCCCGATGCAGATATCCATCGTGGATGATGTTGAATCTTCATAAATCTTGTCTATGAAAATTACTCCCCCACTCTTATAGAAAATCAGGGATAAACCTATGGTGTGTGATGATTGTGATGACTGACGAGCTAAGTTATACTCAGTATGGGATCTTAATGGATTTTTGATAGGTGGGGATTGTGTCATCATTTTCAGAGTGTAAAACATAGTACCAGTGGCGTTGTGGGCAGAGGTGTTGATGGTGTTTAATATATCTCTCTAGGAAATAAATCATGGAGTGGCGATGATGTACCAGGACTTCTGGTGTCAGTACTGGTGGCCATGGATGATGAAATTAGTGGCTGAGTTCATTTCACAATGCCTCAATTGACTTCAAGTGAATGTTGAGCACCATGTTCATGTAGGCTTGACTCAGCTACTCAAGTTACCATAGTGGAAATTGGAAGGTATATCGATAGAATTAGTGAAATTATTACCATGTGCATAGAGAGGTCATGACTCTATTTGGGTGATTGTTGACAGACTAACCATGTCAGCTCACATCCTACCCATCTGGGAGCATGGACCAGTAGAGGGCTTGGGATCCCTCTACGTCTTTGTGATAGTGCAGATTCATGGGGTCCCTTCGACAATTTTCTAAGATTGCGAAGACCTATTTAAATCCCGGTTGTGGATGGGATTAGAGGAGGCCTCCAGATTGTAGCTGCATTTAAGCACATCTATTCATCCCCATACAGATATTCAGACAGAGTGGACCATATAGACCATGGATGGAATTCTTCACGCATGCGTCCTAGAAATTTGGTCATATTTGGGTGGAACACCTACCACTAGTTGAGTTTGGAAAAAAAATATCACTCCACCATTTTCATGGAACTTTTTGTGGCCTTTTATGTTTGGCCTTACAAATGACCCATATCTTGGAAATACCATGGGGTGTAGGCACTCATGGGTCCAGAGTTGGTATGGGCTACCACATAGAAGGTTCAAATTATCTAGGAGCGAATGAAGACTCCACAGAGCCTGAATAAGATTCATTCTGACTAAATAGAGAGAGCCTTGATGTCTGTGGAGGGAGATCATGTTTTTCATAGTGTCTCACCCAGATGAGGAATGTGGAGATTTGGACAGGGCTGCATGTTACATCCGAGGTTAATACAACTGTATCAGATCCAGATCAGAGTTGGGTATGGGGTGTACTACCTAGCTCTTCCCCCATATATGAACCGTGTGCATGATTTTTTCAGGTGTCTCAGCTAAGGAGGTACGTACATGATATATCACAATTCATTGACTGAGGGAGTTGGACATTGATTATGGAATGATGTTTGTGGAGTTCACAGTGTAGATAGAGGATCGATAGAAGCACATCAGATGAGGGATGTCTATTAATTTAGAGCACATCTGATAGAAGAACTAGAATCTCTAGGAGAGAACATGGGAACAAGATTCTCAGATTCGTGCTCAGTACCCCCATATTATTGTTTAGTTGTTGTTTTGGATTTTGCGGATATAAAGCCCTAAGATGGGGAGAATATAACATCTCAGAATATCTGTGTAATTTATTTATTTATTTGGAATGTTTTTCAGACCACGAAATTCGACGGAACGTGATTCTGAGGTCCAGAGAGGCCGAAACGAAATTTTGGACATTTTTAACATATCTTCTATAAACGTGCAAGTGGGGATTCTATCATCCCAACCATTTCATGGATCAAAAATCCTAGAGCACTGTTGAATTTAGAATTCTTCGATTATCCTAGAAATAAATTATCTTCGGCCGAAAAGGGATGAGTAAATATATGTTTTCAAACATTTCGAGAAAAATATTAAAATAATTTAAATCAATTATTTTATTTCATTTTTCACTATTGAGTGGGAGATTTTAAAGCAATGGGGTAGCGATAGTGCAGTGATGATTCACATTATTGAGGCTCATTAATGTTGCATAAACATGCAGCATAACGAAGCTTTAATGACGCGTAATAGCAATGTTGTTTATTAAATAAAATAGTGTAATGACTTGACGTCACTCCCTAATGGGAATGTTGTGATGTTCTCTTATTTATATTTTGACACACTATAGATAAATGGATTATAAATTTCAAGTATTATCTCACGAACCTCTGACTGACTTCCACCCCAGTGATGAACAGCGAACATCAGTGGAACATCATCTTCTTCAACTCAATTATAAGATCAATGCTAAGAATCTAAGTCGACAACATAAATCCCTTGAGGGTGAACCCCACGACATCAGATTTCGTTTATGGTAGGGGTTGTTTGTTTTTTATTTTTCCTTATCAATTTTTTTGAAAACGATGAAAGAAGATTATTCTAGGAATAGGTTAATCAATAGACTGATCATTCTTCTTTGATAGTGACTTCTTTGGGGTTTCATTATCTGAGATTGAATTATCAGTGTTGTTTGAATTAAAATCCTTGGAACTCCATTGTGTATTAACCATACAACATAGAGAGCACGAGATGTCATGAATAAGGTCAATAACCCCCGGTATTGGTGTTCTTTGTGTCCAAATTATAGAATAGAAAGCCAGACAGATTTGAGACATTCTTGATGGAGAGAAAGTTCCATGAAAAACATAGGCTTATGCAACACTAAGAACAGACCACAAGTGAAAACTTGGTGGTCTGTGGTCGAGTCCGCCAACGCGCCATCATTGGCAGCGATGCCGGCGACTTGCGGTGGTGACCCGAGATGATGACCACAGGTAGTAGGCAGCGCCCCACTATAGAGAGTTGTTGTCATGGCCGCAACATACTGGAAGAATCCATCGGCTTGAGGCAGTAGATGCGGTCATTCGACAATGTTAGAGGCTCGTGGATGTGACATCGAGTTGCGTCCCGTGAGACGGGCCATGGTCACTCGATCGCGATAGGGGAGGAACCCTCTAGTTCCCCATAGGGAGATGTGGGTGGGCATGTGCGACATCTGGGCGCATCTAATGAGGCCAAAAGGTCTGCCTCTTGGAGTCCTAGTGGGGTGCGAACTGCCCAGCATTCCAGAACCGCACTACGGGCTTGACCAACAGCTCATCGATACGAACCTGTGCTAGTTGTCCAGACCGGAAATGAGTGGGCCTGACTCATTTTTTTTGTTGGAACCATGCCATTTTGGTCGGGCTCAACTAGAACAGGTCACCAGATGACTATACGGGCTGGACCCTGAACCCACCGGGTCGGGCCTAACAAGGCCTAGCCCACAGGCCCGGCCAGACCAGATCGACCATAACCCACACCAGATCTGATCGAGTCTATCGTAATGAATTAGGTAATGGGGAATTCCCAGGGGTGAGATTGTCAGGATGGTCTTTCCGAGTCAGACCAGACCTCATCGTAACTGATCCGCTAGTCACTAAAACGCTTGTATCTTGCAAACTGCACGTCTGATTGACAATCTGTTTGCGGAATTGGGACCCTCTCGATGAGCCGATTAATTTAGCATGATCTATGGAGTCCTTTGTGTATGTTTAGTAGTGATGAATTCATTGTGGAATGGATGTCCCAAGAACACTACGTATAATACGTGATGGGGGAGGAGTATATATTTTGTCCCAGGTTAGTGGGAAGCGGCTCTTCGTGACATGGCTGGCCCAATTTAATCTCCAGAGGAGGATTTCTACAGCATCCTAGGTGTTCAAAGATGTGACTGATGATGAAACTATTACTACCCTAGAATATAACTACTGTGAGTTGTCTTGTGTTTCATGAATTATATTGAGGAATGGATGTGTGGTCTTTCCTTTTTCTTTTGGGGTCCTTACTGAGTACTACTTTAATAACCATTGTACAGGATTCACCAGCACATGTAGTGTCTAGTGCATACGACCGACGTTTTTACATGTGTGCTCATGGAGATTGGACTAACAGACACATCAACGGTGGACTTGGTGGCCCAGGATCAGGCCGGCCCAAGTAGGATCGAGCATACATGACATACAACTTTGGATTTCAGTATCTTCAATACTCTAATGATTAGGTGTTTTTTCGGATGGCCATTAGTGTTTTCATTTTTTTTTGTAATTTCCTTTTTAATTTCATTGTTGGGTTTGTATTTTGAACCAATTACTTTCATTTGTACTAGCACTCAACCATGTTCTAGTGGTACTTATTTTCCTCTATCTGTGTGTTGGGATATAGTTGGGCGTTTTTATGCATACTGTTACTCAGTCAAATGCCTCCCATTTATAGGTTGATTCCATCGATGCTAGTCAGTAGCCCATGGCCTTCAAGAGGCGAGCATGGGGTAGTCATGACATGAGCATTTGGGGACTGGTCGTGATAATTATTCATAATCCAATTATTTAAATAAAATGTGAGTCCAGTTATTTAATATAAAAATTTATTATAAATTAGTAATTCATGATATTTTTCATTATATTTAACCCTTACTACACATTTAATCTCAACCAGTTTTTTATTCCCTAACAATCCACACATTTTACTATCACTAATATGAAATTATTTTCTAGATAGAATTTTGTTATCCTACAAAGTTAGGTTTTTATTTTTTAATAAAAAATGTAATATTAGAGTCATGTATATATCATGTTTACCAATTATACAAAACTTATTGGACCTTTGAAATTTTATTTTGTGTATCCCATTCTAATGTAATCGTATGAGGCACTGACTCTAGGCTTTTGGGGTCTGGATCACTATAGTTTTTTTAATGATTAAAATATGGCTGAGGTATCAAACATTATTAGTTCAACGTGTGATTTTATATTTATATCTTTTTAGTGATTGAAATTAATGATTTATTACACGAGATTTTAGTGATATTTTATATTAGTTACTAGTTTATCTTGGTGTGAATAGAATGTTTGTTGATTTTAATACACCACATGACTTATGAATAAATTTTCAAACAAAATGTATATGTGTGATATCATTCATGGCTTACAATAATGAGTTTAAATGAACAACGACATAATATTTCATTATGAATATTTGAATGTGACTGCTATTACACAACTAATAAATTGAAATATGAATAAGAATAAAAAACTAAAAAATATGTATAAGTTCATTATATGATGAATTTTTTTATTAATACATATTAAAATGATCTAATTTTTCTATAAAATCATTTATGCTTTAAAAATATTCATGGAAAATCATATTAATTGCATACAATTTTCCAATAATATAGTTAATTTCATCTAAATTTAAAAATATTATTTATAAAATTAATTAATTTTTGAAATCACCATATCAATAATAACTTTTTCATGATCATTTGAAATTTTTTAAAAATATTAGGTGTTATATTAAAAGACAAAAATACTACTTTCTATTGAATAATTTATTATCATTAATTAAATAACAATATAATTTTTTTTTAATTTTTTTACTTTTTTTTTAAAATTTATAATCCAATTAAGGTAATTGAAATTAATATTGGGATTTATTATGGTATAAAAACATTTCTAATTATGAATATTGTTTTTGGATTCTATTGTTTTATATGATTTTATTGGTTTAATTTTATATTAAATTACCCAGCTTATATATATTTATTTTGATAAAATAAATTCCATATTTGTAATTTTATTAATTATCTTTATTTAATATGGTGAAATTAATTTTTTCTCAAAATAAATAGTAAATTTTTCAAAAAATTGTTACCACTATCAAATACAAAATAGTTTTGTTGGGGTTGGGGTGTTTAAAATAAAATGATTATTGTTTAAAGAACCTACAACAAGTCTAAATCCTATTTATTCCCATTTTTAGACTGTATCTCATATCATCTTCACAATTGTGCATTTTGGATTCATTTTTAATGTGCTATATAATAAGTTATTTTATTTTTATTTTGAATTACCAATAATGTCTTTTCCCACATTTATAAAATTACATGACCTCTATTCTCCTCTCCTATCTACAAATGATTAGATATTTGGGTATACAAATAAGAATCCATGTATTTTCCTAAATTCCCAAAGTAGGTAACATATGTGTTGTTTTTTGTATAATACCAATCTTAGAGGGATATGTTTTAATGAAAAATGAGATTTTCCAAGGAATATGCATAGCTTTTTATAGAGAGTTTTAATATTATTTATTGTTATACTTCCTTTTAAAATCATAAAACATTTAAGATAAAGTTCCATAAATATATCTTATATTATATGATGTTATTAGGTTTATATATTAATGGTAGCAAATCTCATTTTTTTATATAATTGGAAACAAAACAATCATTTATATGTATGGTGGAATACCACCTCGTGAACTTATATAAGTCATTTCCAATAACCTCATATTATGGAGAGTTATAATAATTGATCTAAAGGATATAATATGATATATATGAAATAAATTCAGATTCTTTGTTAAAATAATTTTTTATCTTCAATCATTATAATTTATGTAAATAAATAAAAACATCCCTCATTGGTATGGATAATTACAACATTTCAAGATGATGTATTTTATTTTCCTACCTTGATTAACATTGTTTTTCATTATTATATATTATATATTTATATATTTTATTTATGAAATTATTACTCTTCTTTTTCCATATCATCTACTCTACATACTTATCATTTCATCAATTGGAAAACAATAATTTCTCATATGTATACATGTGAACTACCACACACATGAAGTGATGCAAAGTGAATTTCATTTTTCAACTACATAGTAATAAATAATGAAATATTTGATGAATGAATATGATATATTAATTATTTTTAATATTGAATGATTATTTTTATTTATTTATATTTTCTGAACATCATAATTTGGAAAAATCACTCCTTAATTTGCATGGACTATTGTCCCCAAGAGGTGATGCAATTAATTTATCATCAATGAGTTATGTAAATAATAAAAAATGTGAATAAGATGAATAATTATGATAATTATTCCTTGATTAGGATTATAGAGATGATGAAACCAAGACCCTGTTTCATGTACTAATACCATCATTTTAAAAACTACATGAATAAATCGCTTATTAGTTAGAAAAGTGACTTCATTAATGAATTAGAAAAACTATTTATACATTTTTATTTAAAATAAATTTTAAATTATAAATATATATATATATATGGATCTAATATATATATATATATACTTGACTTTAAATTTTTATACCTAACATTTTAATGTTTCTGAATAAATATGAGACTTGAGGTAGGTGATTTTTGATTCTATCTCATTTAATTGGGAATGATTATACATGAATTACCATTAAAGAAATTATGATACATATATGATAAGAACCTTTCAGTTTCATTTACATGTGGTTAATTTTTTAATTTTAATGTTTTAGTCTTATTTTTTTCTTTATGAAACTCAAAATGGGTTAGAAAATGATTTTATGAATTTATGTCCTTATTTCCTTACATTTGATTTGAAAAAAATTCTCTTCCATATATGCATTTTTTTAAATTATTTAAATATTATTTTTTAATTTTATTAAAAGAATTTTTAATGTTAATTTTACACATGATGTAATTTTTCTAATATGGATGATAAATAATTATAAATATATTTAATGAATGATTTATTTTTTTTAAGTGTTTAAAAAATTTGTTTAACAATTACTCCTGGATCATTATTTTCCTCTATTATGATGCCTCAATGCCTTTAATAGCCCAAAACAGAGAGTTAACAATTATTAAATTGGCCATTTGAGGTTTGTAAAATGTGATGATTATTGTAGAAAGATTAAATTCACTATCATTTTATTAATACTTGAAAAAATTTGTTAAAGGGACACGTATTCATCTCTTTTAGATGCTTTGGTTAATAGACCCCTTATCAGCACTATTTGAACCATTGATTGTGGTTCCATTTATTAGTAATTCTAAAATAAATGACTATCTGGCATACATTAGTGTGATTATAAAATTAGAACACACTACAATACCATAAAAAATATGTATAATATTGATAGCACTGATAATAGATGATAAGTACAATACAAATTATAAAATAAATAAAATTTAAAACTCAAATAAAAAAACATTATATTAATAAAATTTGAAAAAAAGTTTTATATATTTACATGAGTATCTAAAAATTATCATTGAAATTCAAATACAATAATGTTCCCTTGTTTTTGTGTAATACCTTTAATGTTTTAAAAGAGTAAATATAATTCAATATGTTGTATGACAAACAAAACCAACTTTATAAAAGAATACTAAATCTGAACACATTATTTTAAATTTAATATTTTATATGAATTTAATTTGTAATACATCATTAAATTCATGAATTAATGTGTTATGTTTTATTATCTTCCACAATGTCATTCTTTGATCTCTTGCATTGTTGGGAAGACTATGTTTTACAAAATAATATTCATATTCATATTTAAACTAACAATATATAAGATTGAAATTAAATTGATGTTTAGGAATAATATTAACTAAATACTAAATGTATATATTTTATAAAAATATTAGAGTAATTCATTGGCTACAAATTAATTAGAGAAAAAATAAAATTCAATGGAATATAAAGGAAATGTTTTTTTAAAAATTAATTTTTATAGTCCTAATAATGTTTCATGATAATAAATTAATGTAATTAATACCAATTAATGATATAAATAAAATATATAAATCATATATTCATGAAAATATTTATTATATTCTTTAAATAGATTTGATATGCATAAGATACAAATAAATATTGTTTTATAATTAAAATAGCTATTTTTATAAAAGGCGATTTTACATTATTTTAATTTCTAAGATACTGTAAAAAAAATTTTTAAAAAAATCAATTTTATATTCCAAAATAAATATTATTTTTTGAAATTGAAAAATTATAATTATGAAGTCTGAGGGTTTTTATTTTTCGAGGAAGTTTTTTTATTGATTAATAGTAAATAAATACTGAATTGTAAATGAAATAATCTTTTTCATCAAATTTAATTATATAAATAAATTATATTTTAATTTGGATTTAAAATATATTTTGTTTAAATATACATTAATTAGTACAAATTAGTTAAATTATTTCAATTTCACAATGAGATATTATATAATAACATTTCAATCTTTTGATGATTTTAACTTTAAAATTGTCGCATTATCATTCCATCTATGGGATTAAATTTAATTCATTTTATGAAACATCTATAATTGGAATTTGGAAAGTGGGATTCTATAGTTTTAATAATAATAATAATTTATATGGTCTGTTATGTTTATATTGGTTTTTTTTAGCAAAAATATTAGTGAAGGTAATAAAAAATAATTATTGTGATCCAGAAAAAATTAAGCACAACTAATTATTAAACCATAATCATAAGTACCATAATAATGAATAAATATTATCAATGGTTAAATTATGTTCCTATTCAAATATTATATGAAATTTTATTGAATTGGAATAGTTATACGAGGATCTTAATGTATGGGATACCTCTCAATAGTGTTTATGTTTTATAATTTTTACAAAAATGCCACTACTCCACTAGAAAAAGGCCCTTACCCTACCTCATATTAGAACATTGATAACCTTTTGAATCATCCCAACCATTTACCAATGATCTAAAAACAACCCTACACTCATACTAGATGCCAAAATGTATTCATAAATCAAACCAATTAACTTATTTGGAATACACCCTAAGGAGTTACCTGAATAAGAGGTCACTCTCTTCGATGATCACTTTTGTTTAATTTACATCATCCACACTTTAAATTATATTTATATAATTGTTATAGTATTTCAAAAATATATTCCATATACAGATATTTTGTTATTATGTGATTTATACCTATAGTTAAAAACTCACCCATCAACTGGTATAAGCAATTTTTGCTCGTGTGTATTAAAAAGTACCACCTCCTGATCTGATAACATTTTTTCTTCTAATTAACACATTTCTATTCTGTTAATGATAATGTATTTAATTTTTATATATTATTGATATATTATTTAAATTTTTATATTCTTTTCTAATTCTTATGTAACTCATTCCTGCATACAATCCATTTTGTGGAAATATAATAACATCGCATATAGATGTGTGGACCACAGCCTCCTCAATGAGATATGATTTTTTCACTCAAAACATAAAATATATAAAATAATATATCAAATAAAATAGGTGATATATTTTTTAATATTATATATTATAATTATAGTATACATATATTTCATTTGTATTACAATATTTTAAATAGGACCTTAAAATAGAAGCAATATTCATGAATATGTATGAAATACAATCTTCATAAATGGTGATTTTCAATTCCTATCAGAAAATGGAATGAATTATTAAGAATAAATATATAATAATTTTTTATTATAAATTAATTATTATTTTTTTATATATTCTAAATCCTGATTTTCATAAGAAGAATAAAATAATTAGTAAAACAAACCCGAAAGGTTGGGAAACTAACACCTAAAATAGTAAAAATAAGGAATGATTGATAAAAAAAGGAAATATGATATTATAAGATGCTAATATATAAAATTATAAAAATTATTATGGTTATTTTATAGGTTATTAGAATCTTTAAAACCCTTATATATGAGTTTAAATTATGATCAGTAAAATGTAAACATAAGGTAATGGATTTTTGTCTCACATTTTCATTATTGAGGTATAGAATATATTTGGCACATATTTATTTAAGGTGTGGTCTATACTACCCCTAATAAATTTTATATCATTAATACATTTATCTCCATGGTACAGAATGTTTTATTTTATGTTATTTTCCTCATTGGTATATGATTGATCTATTACCAAGAAGTAGTGGATTTCCTCTCATTTTTCATTCCTTCGATACTTATTCATTATTATTCACCATCTCAAATTAATGTGGTTTATATACATCCCATTTATTATTTAATATCATTATTATCTCATACATCATGGAATTTTTTGTTTCACTTTGAAATATTTCATCAAATGGGTTTTTACTTGAAAATTGTTTAGTAGTAAAAGATAACTTTTCTATATAATTTTATCTTGAAATATTAACTTCCTTACATTAATTTATATATTTTACATTACCTAAATAATAAATTTCCATATTATGATGAAATTAATATTATTATTGACTAAACCATATTTGATTTTTTATATATGGTGTTCACATTGGTAGTTATTTGTTTTATTAAACATTGATCAATCTCCATATTATACTCAATGATGATATTTAATGATAAGGCACGTGGTTAATTATTTAAATAGATTATTTGATATGTGATGAATTTGTTGGAAAGGAACTACACGGGTAGTGGTCCAGTTAACCCAACCCCTCTATTCATCTATATTTTAATGAGAACAAATTAGACGGTGAAAATCCCATTGAGTTTGTTACCAATTATAAAAGAAGTTTTTCATCCCATAACATTAAAATCTTCAAAGAATATGTCCTAAAATTAAATTTATAATGTTCTTGGGAACATGGAATCAGATAATTAATGATTTATGTCATTGTATTTATTATTATCCATTATATATTTTCAATGACATTATTTATCGATTAATTTCATTATCATTCTATTTATTAAATGGAATTTGTTTATGTAGTTTACCTACCATATTGGTTACACAATTAAGTATAATTTTATTTCTTATATATAATATTTCCTTACCTATTACCATGTGATATTGACTACTGTAACAAATATATTATTTCCATCTCAATTATTTACCCTTACTGAGCATTTCAGCTCACCCTTATATTGTTTCCTTCCACTAGACTCTAAGAAGTTTAATAAGAATAGTATAAAAGGATACGCTAATATGAAATATAGTTTTATTAAAAATAAAATTAATATGTTTAATTAGTGTTTTCATATGAAAAAATCCCCTTCCATGTATCTTGTTTAAAAATAAAAAATAATCTCCAGTCATTCATGATTTGATTATTTTGAATCATTCCGCTATGATTTTAGTAAACACTGGATCTGAGCTACTTGGGGTTTAGTTGGGTTTTTATAATCAATATATTACTATTCTGAACCATGGAATCCTGATTTAGTAAAACATTGAGTCGGGATGTTAATACTAAGATAGAAATTGTAGATAATTATAAATGAACATCGTAAAAAATTAGAAAAGGTTGATATTATGTGTCAATTCCTAGAAATACATCCATGTCATGATACTAAAAGTGGGAGTAGTTTTGGAACATATATACCTAGGGGTAGCAACTATAAGTAGGTTGATCAAACATGACATGAAGTGACTGTAACATGATACATAAAAAATGGTCTAACTATTTACCTTATTTGAAACACATGGGGTATATTCTTATAATAATTGACATTTATTTTACATCCCATTATGAAGTAGTTAAATATATTATGAAAATGAATAACCAAAGATAAACATAATGTTATTTATATTGAATATTTAATTTAAGAATTAAACAACTTTTATGTTTTTTTTATTAAATAATACAATGAATTGGAATATTTTGGAATAGATTTATTGAATAATAAAATGTTGTCTTAGTACAGGTTTTAGTGGAAGAGCTACTTGAGGAATAATAACATTGTATTTTAAAGAAAATATTTTAATGATACTGATAACCTTTAGTGTTATTAATATCATTAATGAATTTTTATTTTTTTCAATTAATATTATTTGGAATTATTATAATTTTTTGTATTGAAAACCCTAAAAATTAGTATAATTAATGATTAACCATATTTAAAGGATGAAAATAATATTTTTTTGGAATAGTATATAAATTATATTAGTGTAGTTTTAAAAATAGATAACCTATATTCCAGGTAAAACCCAAGAAAATCCAGAATTGCAGTGGGTCATGAACCTGTTTTGGAATGATGATAACAGTTTCACTCCTTCCACTAGCCTATGTAATGTACTAGTTGATTTTTTATTGTTGTTAGTTAAACAATTTTATTAATAAATAGTACTAATAAACCAATATTGTAAATTATTATGTTTAGAGATTAATGTAATGACAATATTGGATTTGGATAATAGTTCTAGTGATATATAATTACTTTTTATGGATCAAATGATCAACTAAAATGTAATTTTAGTACCACATGCATCTAAGACAAATTTTTTATATCCATTTAATTAAATCATAGATGATATTGAAATTGATCATTTCACAAATTAAGGATTAATATTATTATTCTAAAATATTAATATTTAAATATGTATATTTACATATATTATTAGGTTGTAAATTAATAACTCAACATCAAAAAAATAATCTAGAAAAATGTTTTACTAAAACCATAATTTTTTTGATCCAATTCTCTATTAAATCATCATATTTTGAAGGATTTCAGGCCCTCAAAATTCCATTGATCCTCCAAATTTTCATGATCAATGAACTCAATCACCTCAAAAAATAATTATTATTTTCCTTAATGTGTGTATCTCTACATTCCAATAATGTTCTCCCATAAATATATCATGTTCTATGTTATTCCAAGTGATATTTGTACTACCCATTATCCCTAATTAAGTGGATAGTTTATAAATTCCTATTTGGATGAGAGACTACAGAAAAGAAATATATTCTTATCAAACCCTATATTTTAGAGATTGAGTCTAAATTTCTTGTACAAAATTTAAATATGTTATATAGTATGTAACTACATGAAAATTCTAAAATATAAACTTTTATTAGATATTGTTTATAACACAGAACACCTAACATATAAAAGAACATAACCCCTTGATAATTTTTGGTATATATTAAATTTTAAATAAATTAAATATATTCTATAGCTTGTACTGGATGTAATATTGAGTTATCTTTCATTAAACACAAAAATTAATATATTTGAGTTTTTTCATTTCACACAAGACTGAGTTTTTTTGCAAATAATACTAATAATATTAGTTAATATGATAAGAAGTAACCTATACTTCAATTTTGAGGTTTTGAATAGGATGAAATAACTTATTAATATATATAGTCTCCAGAAATATAAAATTAAATGATTGTTTACCAATTAATTATAAATGAAATTAGAAAATGAAGTTAATATAATAGATGTTTTTTAAATAAAAATTATTTTTTGAAACCTATGGTGCTTTATCATATTAAATAGAATAAATTATTATTATTTAATAGAATCAATAATATATATATATAATATTCAATAAAATATTTTTTATATTCATATAATAGATTTAATTAGTTTAGGATAATAATAAATCAAATTTTATACATAAAAATTGTATTTTCTAGAAATAAAAATTTACAGCTTTATATTGGCACCCATATTTTAAAAATATTATTTCAAGATATTATAAATATGATATTAAAACTATATGTTATTTTTAACACATAGACCTAAAATTTATCATTACGATAATATTTGATATTTTTCTGTGATGTATTGGTTTTTGATGAAAAATGATGAAATAATTACTTTTAATTCAAAAATGAGTTTTCATCTATCTTATTTATATAGATAAATTATATTTTAAAAAGGAATTATCATATATTTTTTTCAGTATAAAAAATTATTCCAATTGATCTTATTAAAATAAATATGATATTGAAATGTGTTTTAAAAACTTTCAGTCTTTTAAACATTTTTATATTAAAAACATGCTTTGTTTTCTCATCCAAGTGATTAAATTAATATATATTTTATGCTTTTAATTTGTAAAAATTGATTCCATATTTGGAATAAAAAAATTTCTTTCATGGTACGGTCAACATAGTTTTATACCTAAATTATTAGGGAATGCACTAAAAATTAATTACAATGATTAATGTAAAATTAATCATAACAAGGGACTTAACTGTGTTATTAAGGATGGAATTAACCTAAAAAATGTATAAAAAATAAAAATTTTTGAAATATTTATACAATATTCTTTGTTTTATATAATTTTGTTTATTACTTTAGAAATATTGTGAAATAGAGATAACTCAATAGTGTTTACCAATTTATATTTTCAATAATTTCAATTTTTCGCCACAATAAAAAGGCACTAAACCATACCACTTATGAGTAAACATAAAGCCATTTTGCACAGACAAAACCTTAACATATAAAATAAAAAAAAAATATAAACTCATAAAATAATCCTAACATTGGTCATAAATTATACACATAATTTATTTTGGATAAAAACCAAAATGAGTTACCCAAATAATAGTTCAATGTCTTCACAATTATCTTTTGTTTCATTTTATTTTTTACCCATCTAAATTATATTTATATAATTATTTTATAATATAATCAGTTTTATAAATATAATTAATTGTTTTATGATAATTTTTATACCATAAATTTCACATTCATCCCTTAAATTGTACAAGAAATCATCGTTCATGTGTCTAGCAGGCTACCGCCATGCGAACCAATGTCATTCATTCTTCCATTTTTTAAATTTCAAGGTTGAAAATAATAATGGATTTATAGCTAATATATTATATACATAATATTTCAAATTTATTAATTCTTAATTAATTATTTTAGTTCTCAGTCCTTTTACTTTTTATTTTTTGGGAATACAATAAATACATTTTTGGATTTGTCGACTACCTCCTCCTCATAGATATGTGATTCGTCCATGCCATGAATTTTACATATAAAGTATTATTATAATTAAAATATGATATATATATATATATATATATATATATTTGATAAAATTTTCATAATAGAATTATAATATACATATATATCATTTAAATTACAATCTATAAATATGAAAAATAAATGAAATTAGTGTTCATTCGTATGTACGTCCCACCGTCTCCCTGAATGATGAATTTAATATCTTATATCCAAATATAATTTTTTAATATAAATAATTATAATATAATTATATAGTATAATTATATAATGGTTTTTATTCTAGACATCATTATATCAGGACCAATATAAGTAGAAAAAATTAACAATTAAAAAAATACAAGGAAAACTAGGCAATTAACAGTTGAAATAGTGAAAAAAATAATTTATTATTTAAAAATTGGTAATTAGATATTATGAGAATATAATATATGATAATATAAATATTATAATTTTTCTGGTATATTTTAGTAGAATTTTTAAAATAATTACACATAAGGTTAAAGGATATTTACCCAAAAGGAAACACAATGTGTGGGATTTTTGTCTCGCCTTTTCTTTCAAGATGCATATTCCATATTCAAAATTCATTTCTATTTTTTTGGGTAGACAATGACGGATTTTTATTTAATATGATTAATATATTAATCTTCACATAATTTAATGTTTCTGGTAATGAAATGTTTTTCATGGGTATTGTCATTCCAAAGTTACCATTTGTTATGTTATTTCTACTCAATTTATATTCCAATGACACTTGTTTGTTATTATTAACCAATTGAAATAAAAGTTTTTTTTATTTGGTTATGGTTTTTAATATCATTATTTAACCATACATAATTATATTTTATGTTTTTATTTTAACAACATCATCATAGTAGTATTCAATATGAAATTACTATATAGTAAATGTTATGATCACAATATCACTTTCTTTTGGGATTTAAAAATTTTCTTAAATCAATCCTTAACATATGATCATTTTTTATTTAAAATTACATTTATTATAAATATAAATATTCTCATGAATTATATATTATTATTTCGTATAAGTTTCTCCATTTTGGTATATTTTTTTCACTTCAATACATATTTGTCTAATTAATTATTGATAAATTTGATCCCTTTACTAAGGATTTTTTATTATAATGAATTTTTTTCAATAATTAAAATAAATAATTGATATATTAATGTTTATTTCTACATGAAATACATTGGTTTAGGACTAGTTAATGCAATACCCACAATGCATCAGTTGCCTTTGGAGACTGAATTAGATTGTAGCATACCCATCGAGTTTATTTCCATTAAGAATAGATGAGTTTCCCCCTATAGAATTAAATTGTCTTGAGAATAGGTCTTTAATGTTAGGGTATCATGTTAATAGAAAACATGAAATAATATAATTAATCATTTAATTAATTTAAATTATTATGATCCATTTTATTTTTTATAATAAAATATATATATTCATTTAATTTTAATTTCATTGATTAAATGGTATATGTTTCAGTTATCTAACTTTTCATATTAGTTACTCACATTCTTCTAATTTTGATGATGATATTTAACAATTCTTCACTATTACCTTTCCATATTGAATAATAAAATATATTCATTATTTCTTCTTCTATACTTAAACCTTACTTGGAAATTTAGCTACCACTTATTTTATATCCTTCCCCATGAATCCTTAATATGTACCATAAATGATAAGCATGGATATTCTTAGTGGGAATAAAGATATCCTAAATGTTAGGGATTACTTTTTAGTTAGTGTAATATCTTGGAAAAAATTACTCATGTATATATATTTTTACCCACAATATCAAACTCATAGGTTATTTGTTATTTAATTCCTTAAAATATTTTCATTGTAATGATAGTGGACACCAACTCCAAGATTTCTGGGTTCAGGGTGCTACAATTTGGCCCTTGGCCCCCAATAATTATATTTCAGAACAAAACAAAAATTCATCAGAAAAATTATGCACTTTTATTATATTTTTATAAATTTTAATAATGAAATAAATTAATCCGAGAATGATAATTTTTAACAAAAATTTTGAACAAAAATTTGAGTCATTCCATGAAAAACATTTATCAAATTGATGTGCGGTTTATTCCCAAATGTAACCCCATTTATAGTTCTTCGTAAAACATTGTCTATTTTATTATTAGTGAAATAATTATAAGAGAAAAATTACTATAAAATAAAATGTGTACTAGATGATACAATGATATGGAAAAAAATAAGATCATTTTATTGGTTTTGGTGATGTGATGAGTGTTTTAAACTAAAATTTTACTTATATATTGAAATCATGAACATGGAATCATTTTAGTAACACCAGGTGTTGGATTCATGTGTGGTGAATTAATACATATCCCAAATGACATATGTATCATTTTATGAATTTATCAAATATATATGAATGTTTTTTTGGATTGTAATATGTCACACGTGTTTTTTAGTAAAATTCCATTTTATATTGGACACACACACCTTATGTAAAACTAGTCGCATAGTGTGTCTATTTGATGTGAGACAAATTGTGATACATCCAAAATTTATATTGATTTTTTTACCCATTTACCTATACAATCAATGTTTTTATCTCTTTTCGGGACTCTTGTTGAGTTAAAATGTATTTTAAAAACTAATAACAGACAAATTGATCCTTGTCAAGAAAATGTTTTAATTGAATGAGGTGATGCTAATTCCTCCATATCATAAATGACCTATGGGTCATTTTTTTAATGTATTGAATCAAATGGAAAATGTTTTATAAATATTTATCAAGTTAGTTGTATTTTATATAAATCTTATTGTCATTTTTAAATGAGAAGACACATTTGGAATCATTATAATGATATCCTACTTCAGATTATGGTTTGGAATATTCCTACACATATCATATGAATTATTGGATCTGTTTTATAAAGTATAAAAATATTTTGAATGTTTTTTCTCTTTTTTGAGTATGTCACATTTTTTTCTTACTAAAATTTTATTTTAAAATGTAAACAAACACTTTGAGTCATACCTATAAAATAATTTTTTTCTTTAATATGGGAATAAATAATAAATTAATAAAATAACATATGAACCAATTTCCTATATTGTTTGGACCATCCATATATGTTTACTATGATTCGAGTGAGTGACGCAATTTTATATGAAATGTGAAATTTAAACTGATATTATATACATTGAGGAATACTGGGAAAATCATGTATCAAAATTGGGATTGAATAATTTCTACATAATTTAAATGAAATATGGATCATTTTCTTTATTGTATCAATACAAATAGATTGTTTTTACTGGTTTTGAGGGTCTTAGTTGCCTTTTATACTATAATTAATGTCAATTTTAAATTAAAAGTATCTATTGCTGTCAAAATGGAAACACCATGAATCATATTGACATGTTAACAATTCTGACATGGCCTAAATGAATTATTGATAATATTTTTTATGTATCAAAATACTTTATTGTGATTTATGGATTTATATTATCTCACAATTTTTTAATAAACCATCCTTTAAAACTAGAAACATAAAAATTATGTCATACTCATAATATCATGTGTCATTGTGATGTGAAACTGATTGCAATACACCACAAATGAAAAATAAATATTTTTATTAAATCATCAATTTAATACAAGTGTGTTTTATTGGATTTTAGATAGAGACAATTATCGAACTAAAATATCAAATTTAGTCTTACCAAAAAAACTTTAAGTCATACTGAGAACATCATGTATTCTATTTTTTAGAATTTGATTACTACATATCACAAATGACTCATAGATTATCTTCCTAATGTTTCAATTCAATCATGTTTCTTTGATTAGTTTTGAGTTTGTTAATTGTATTTTTTAATTGAAATTAATGTCAATTTGGAATAAAAAACACATATGGAGTCATACAGGTCACACTGTTTGTCAGATTTAGGTACTCCTGATTCCCACACAACCAAAATTGCATATGGATAATATTCTTAATGTATTAGAACATGTTAAATGTTTTTCCCATTTTTTATTCTTTTATTTCTTTCCCTGTAGAATGACATTCTAAACTGGAAAGAATAACTTTTAATCATGGCAGTCACATCATGTGATAGTATGATGCAAGATTCATTCATACTAATAAAAAATAAATTTTGAATTATTTGACTAAATTATTATAATATTTCAACCATGTTTTCTTAGTACTTACTGATTAACACATTTTAAAATAAAATATTAATTTTAAACAGACAACAAAAACTTTCAGTCATACTTGGAACATTCTGTATCATATTAAGGATAGAATGATTCCTACACATCCAAAATGACATATGGATAATTTTAAAAAAGTATCAAAGCAATCTGAAATCATTTCCATGGTTTTGAGTTTGTAATTTTTCTTTTTTGCTAAAAGTATTGTCACTTTTAAAAGAAATAATTCATTTAATGTAAAACCAGTAACAATGTGCATTAGGTTGAGGTGATTCCAATAATTACATTTCAAAATTTACATATGAATCATTTTTCTAAATTATTAATCCATTCTAAATAACTATGATCAGTTTAGTGT
Organism: Viscum album; assembly: GCA_963277665.1. Taxonomy (NCBI): domain Eukaryota; kingdom Viridiplantae; phylum Streptophyta; class Magnoliopsida; order Santalales; family Viscaceae; genus Viscum; species Viscum album. The sequence continues at coordinate 1,716,442,198 of OY728132.1, forward strand.
ATCTCACATATATTTTTCATGAGTAGTAATATTAATATTAAATAAAAAAGACACTTGCAGTTATACGAGTCACATTATGAGTAAGATTTTGGTATATTTGATTTATAAATGTAAAAAATAAAATATATACTGTCTCCCCAATGTGTAAAAATAATCCAAATGTGTTTTCCAGATTTTTAGTATTTCACTTTTCATTTTTTCTAAAATGAAATTTTAAACTTAAAGACTTACTTTGAGTATGTCACATTTCATTTTTTCTGAAACATGTACTTCGAGAAATACCATGAACATCGGGTATCAGAATCAGGTGAGGATGATTCCAACACATCAAGATTGTATTATAGAACAATATAAAATTATATTAAAAATTTTCTATGTGTTGAGTATGATAGTAGACCTTTTTTGTAAAATTAATGTCAATTTTAAATAAAAGACACACTTGGAGTCATACCTGTCACATTGTGAATCATATTGATGTTAGGATTATTATTACACATCATAAATTATATTTAGATTATTTTAATAATTTACATAATCAATGAAATTGAGTTCTCTAATTTTTAGTATCTAAATATTTTTTATTACAAAAATTAAAGACACTTTTAAATAAAACATTCACTAGGTGTGGTGACTCGGGTTTTGGCCCTGTCAGACTTTGAAATATTCCAATGAATAATTCCAAAGTTACGTGTGAAGACGACATGTGATTCCGAGGATACTTGTTTCAAGAATTAATTTTATAAAAATATTAATTTTTTTAAACAATTAACGTGGAAGGGGTGTGTTATCTACTAAAAGGTCGCTCAGAATGGGAATCTGAAGGCAGAGTTACGTCCGGAGCGTGCCGTTTACCCTATGAGGGGTGTAAAATTTGCGGGATCGGGCCTGCTGTGAGAAAAGTCACCATGGGAATTGTCATAAATAAATAGAAATGATTATTTATGAGCGTTGGCTTGAATATCATCTGAAAGGAGACTCGGATCGAAAATATGAGTCCTCTCTTTTGTTCAGAAAGTCGGGATTACCCTAGGCGCGACATAACTTTAGTCGGTGCTAGGTGTCGGGTTAGAGGTGTGTTGGCGGGGAGTTAAATGAAGTTTTTTTTAATAAAAAAATCAATAATCTTCTCCATGCATCCATGTATGCTCCAGATGAAGCACCTCTCATCCTCCCCCATTTCTTCGCCAATTTGAGCTGCAGACGACCGTTTTCAGCGACGATCGTCAGCAGATCGAGCTCCAGTGCGTCGTAGGTGTTGTTCTGCACCATAAGCTTCGGCGATCTACCAACCGGTAGGAGTTTTGAGTTTCAAAACCTCATATCCCATTATGTTTGGTTTTTATCTGTTTTGAGCCTGATGATTTTAGATCATGTCCCGGGGGGCGTGCATATGCCTTCAGATGCGCCTTTGGACCATGAGGTGCCCCTAGCGACCCTCAGAAGGTCTGTCGGTGGGGCACCGGCATGGGCTGTGGGAAAGCCATCGGACTGCCGCAGGGGCGGCCATTCGGCCACCAATTAGCTGTGACCCCACTTCATGGGTCGGCTGTGCGTGTGCAGCGCCGCGCCGCAGTTGTGCGGCCTGCCGGCAGGAGCGGTCGGGTCGGCCGGTGCGGGTCGGCCCTCTCCTTGTTCATGGGGGTTTTAAAACCCCAGTTTCTTAAATCTGTGGGTCGGATTCGTATGCTGTCTGTGGTGGCGTGACCCTGGTAATAACACTAACCCTTTGAGGTGGTTTCAAGGTATTCGCAGTTTTGGGATCGAGGCCCGGGAGCTTGAAATGTCAATTAAAATAATAAAATATTATTATTATTCGACTTCGGGTTGTTGTATCTTCTACCCAGAGCAACCGATTGATGTGTCATCAGTGGTGTTGAGGCCATGATACTGCGTCGAACGTTTCTTGTTGGTTTTCGGGTGTTGGGACCGAGTTTCGGGTGAGGGACCCCTGGGGCTGGGTTTGGGCGTTTAAGGAGAAACGCAACATTCTCACCAGCTGTCCGATTTTGGCCAATGAATAGTCGATCCTATGATATTTTCTGATAGGTTCACAATGTTGCAATCCATTCGACAAGATTTAGGAGTGTTTTTTGGGCCCCACCTAGGCTTGTTTTAGTGAATAGTACCTTATTCACTGGGGGTCCGTTTGGGACGAATGAGTATTTGAACACATGTGTTTTTCTGAGGGGATCGTAGGGTTATGATCCGCTTGAAGAGTTTCGGGATCGTACTATGGTCCCCACATGGGCATTCTATGGAGAATAGTGCATTATTCACCGGTTGTCCATTTCGGGCGAGTAAACATCATATCCTATGTGTTTTTTCATGTGGATCGTGATTGTGGCCTCGGAATTGGCCTTGTATGTGCGTGATGTGGTGTTGTGGAGGATCGGTCGGGTTAGCGATGTTTTAACCAGCAGTGCTTGAGGTTACACCCTTGGTTCGTTCATACGAGGGTTCCCAGGGAAACACAACATTATTATTGTTTTGTGATTCCTTCGATGGGATGTTTAATCTTTTAGAGTTGTGGCATCGCTCTGGTGGTCCCGGATTGGGATCCTCTAGCATCGTTTCCCTAGATCGGGTTTTCGGTATCGCTGTGACTACTTATCCGCAAGAAACATTCCACTATCTAGCAAGTTAACCTTGTAGGGTTTGTGGCATCATCAGGAATGTGATCCCCTATACAGTGGGCCATTCTTAGTATGGTTGTGGCATCGTTGGTTATACGATCCCCTACTCAGCATGAAGCTTTCAGTAGGATTGTGGTATAATCAGTTCGATCCCCTACAGTACGAGTTGTACCAGATTGGTTTTTCAGAATCGTCATAACTATCATAAAACAAGTGAAGATCCTCTATTTGAGTGACATGTTTCTATCGAGTGCCAGATCGGTTGGTGGTATCCCCCAGCAGATCCTAGTAGTGATCCCCTGTCTGTGAGATCTACGAATGCCAGATCGGGTTGTGGTATCCCCCAGTGGACCCCAGGAGTGATCCCCTATCTATGAGATCTTCAAATATCAGTGTGGGTTTTTGTATCCCCTAGTAGACCCTAAAAGTGAACCCCTATCCGAGGAGTTTGTTGTTCTTACTATTTCAGCATGGCTTCCTCAGTGACGGTATCCAATGAGTGTGATCTCTTCGGTGAGCATCTGAGATGTTTGTGTGGGACCCGATGGAGTGTATCTCCAAGAAGGGTGTCATCTGGGATAACAGTGATCATGGAGTGTGTTCTCCTGGTTGTGAATCGTTTCTTGTGATGGGGTCGGTACCTCATGTGGCTTGGTCCGTGAGCTGAGTATATCTAGATTGTTCATGGTGTATGTATGGGCATACACCTGAGTTGAGATGACTAGTTTTGGTTAGCCGATGATGGGCATGAGATATATTTTCCCTCTCATCTAGGTTCTCTCTGGCTGGGATGATTGGATGGTTGTCTTTCAGTTTCTCTCATTTGTTTTAGGGTTTGGGGTGCCTACTGAGTATTGTAATACTCACCCCTTCATGGGCTTCGCTTGCACATGTTTCTTTCTTGTGCAGAACACATGCCTTTCGACAGAGTTCCAGGATGACCTATAGCAGGCGAAGCATAGTGAGCGCGTTTTATCTGGGTATTTATCGGTGTTGTTCCAAGGAGCTTACCGATTGTTGTTTTGGAAGTTTTTTCCCTCCTTCTAAGCTGGTTGGACACTTTTGTAGTTTTCCTTTGGTGGGACATGTTTTTCACTTTTAGTACTGCTGTTGCACTCTGGATTGGGATATATGTGTGCGTGCATTTTCTTTTTAGTTTCATATATCTCTGCACTATTTCGAGGAGCTGTACGTGGGTGTGTGAGTACATGTACCTTAGGCTAATGCCTCCTTTGTGTGTGATAGCCTACTCGGTGCTAGACGCCAGCCCTTGTCCAATTAGAGGCCGGCTTGGGGAGTCGCAGCATGAGCCCCGCTGGGTAAGGTCGTGACAGAGTGGTATTAGAGGAGGTTACAACTTTGGGATATTAGAGTGTTGTTGGTCTTGTTGAGAGTTTGGATTGGTTTTCATAGCAACAGAGTTATGATGTTTCGAGTTCGGCATTATGGACAAGGACTCTAGTGTTGGTGCTGCAACCGACATATCCATTTTCTAGGACTCTGACAATATACTTTTCGACTAGGGACGTTCGTACAATGGTCGCAGGGGAAAATAATGGGGCATGCATCATATCAGACTGGTTTTTGGGTTTTTACATTTCCTTATGGAGTCATCTCTCCACATACACTCTTTGACCATGTATCGTCTTGATTGTATTTAAGGATGCCCCTACGAGGACAGCCAGGGATTGTTCTGCAGCAGGATTGAGGTGATGATCTTCCCCATGAAGAGGATGTGGACTAGGGAACAGATTCTCAGGCTTGACCACCAGGTGGTCCTCCAGTTGATCCACCACCTGTTGAGAATCTAGTTATTCCGGATTTGCAGGTTGAGGTTGCACACAGGATGACTGTAGTGCACGAGTTTTATTGGCAGTGACCTCTGAGGTTCTAGGGTGATCCATAACCTCAGGTACCTGATGACTGGCTCGATGCAGTCACCCGTGTTTTCTGCTCGGTGAGGACACCTCCAGATCAAATTCTAGTCCTAGCAGCGAGCCTTCTACATGGTTTGGCCGGGCGGTGGAGGAGCCTAGTGATGTAGTCCCACGATGAGGAGATGCTCACATGGGCAGAGTTTGAGAAGCTCTTCAAGAAAGATTTCTATTTGGTGATGCTGATGTCAGTGCGGATTCAGGAGCTCTGCTGCTTCGGTAGGAGGGCATGACTGTGTTGGAGTACTCAGCATGTTTTACAGACTCGTCGCGCTACTCCCTCTATATGGTTCAATACTCATTTAATAAGGATACGACCTTCGAGCAGGGCCTACGAAGAGACATCTGGGATTGTATGGTTTCTTTGTGTCTTTCCACCAATGCTAGAGTGCTGGAGTGAGCATTGGTGGTGGAGAGAATTCTGGCTGAGAAGATCCCACCTGTTAGTGATGGGCACGCGAGAGATGAGACTTCGTCAGTCGAATTGTAATCTGGTATCCATCGATAGGCGCAAGTGTCTGTACATGGCCTACGTTTCAAGCGGTGACCCCCAGATGGAGGATCAGAGGCTTAAGGCTCACATGATAGTTTCGGCTAGCTACAGGAGAGGTGGCGGCATGCTTGCGACGGTCAGGAACAACTTTCTAGAGATTTTCTGACCCGTCATGATATTAAGAAGGAGTCGATCGACAGACCGCCTTGGCAGAGCCAATGTCTCGAGCAATGAGGTCCACAGGGCGGCGGGCATGGTGACTGAGCTGGTGCAGTAGCAGGAGGTGGTAGGCGGTATCAATTTCCATCACCCCCACCCCCAGGTGGTCCACGCCAAGATCAGGGAGCTGGTGGCTGGGGGCGAGGATAGTTGCATGCCCTAATGGTTGTTGACCCAAAGGATCTGCGGATGGATAGAGGTACATCTTGTGTCATTTCTACATTCTACAGTAGTTTGATAGACACTGTTTAAAGTTACCCTTCCTCTCCTTTGCTTTCTCATGTTTTGTTAACGAAGTTGGTAATACCATGTGTGGGTATTGATTGACGTGCTTCAATTGTGTGAGTAAGAGGGATCATTCCACCACCGAGACGCATTTTTGTGACACGATTAAAACCATGCGGGCGAGTGAGTGCCGCCCAAAGTGGATAGTGTTGAGGTGTGGTGGATGAGTCCTTCTAACTTATGAGTTCGAGAAGGGGTGTCTGTTGGTGAACTCACTGGCGTGGCAGACCTTGTTGAGAGTTCAGTTGCATTATTTATGATTATGGCTTTCCGGGGATGAAATGTTTTAAGGTGGGGAGGATGTACCGACTCGGGTTTTGGCCCTATCAGACTTTAGAGTATTCCAATGAATAATTCCAAAGATAGGTGCGATGACGGAATGCGATTTCGAGGCCCGATGTGACTTGATTAGTTTTATTAAAATAGTAAGTATTTTTAAATTATGCACATGGTGGAGGAGAGGGGGTTTTATCTCCAAAAAGGAATCTCAGAACAAGAATCTAAAGGAACTGTTGCATCCGGAGTGTGCCGTTTACCCAAGGCGGGTTGTAAACAGTGCGGGCGTGAGCCTGCAGTGAGAAAAGCCACCAGGGGCATTTTCGTAAATAAATGGAAATTTTTATTTATAAGCATTGGCTCGAATAATTTTTGAACGGAGTCTCGGATAAAAAATTTGAGTATGTCGTTGCGTTGAGAACGTCGCGTTTACCCTAGGAGTGACATAACTTTAGTCATCATTGGGTGATGGGTCAAAAGTGTGTTGGTGGGTAGTTAAATGAAGTTGTTTTTATTATAAAAAGGAAAATCAATCATCTTCTCCCCCCCAACCTTTTACGTGCAGGACGAAACCCCTCCCCTCATCCTCTGTTTCTTTGCCGATTCGAGCCACAGACGACCGTTTTCATCACCGATCGTCAGTGGATCGAGCTCCATCACATCGCCGGCGTCGTTCGACACCCAAAGCTTCCGTGATCCACCAACAAGTAGGAATTTCAAATTTCAAAATCTTGCATCCCGTTTGTTTGGTTTTTCTCTATTATGAGCCTATAGATATGTAGTTATGGTCCCAGGGGGCATGCAGATGCCTTAAAATGCGTGTTTGGACCCTCGAGGTGACCACGACGGTGATCAGAAGGTCCGCCGGCGCAGTACCGGTGCGGCGGCGGGCCGACGGAATGTCATCGGACCGCCGTAGGGGCGATGGTCCGGCCACCAATTAGTGGCGACCACACTTCGGTGGTCATCTGCGCACGTGCTGGATCACGTCGCGGTGGTGAGGTCTGCCTGCTAGAGCGGCCAGCGGAGGCGGCGGCTAGGTCGGCCTGCGTGGGCCGGCCCAAGCTGGACGGAATGACTGTTTCAGGTCGGTCGGGCCCCCACCATGTACCTGGGGGATTTAAAACTCCCTTTTCATGCCATCCAAGGGTTGTATTTGAATGTCGTCTTTGGAAATGCGACCATAGTAATAAGGTAATCCCTTTGAGGTCGGGCCGGGGGTTTTGTAGTTTCGGGATGGTGGACCAGGAGCATGAAACATCGAATAAAATAATAAAATTTTATTATTATTCGACTTTGGGCCACTGCATCTTCTACCTGGAGCTTCCAATTGATGTACCGTCAGTGTCGTTGAGGCCCTAATGGTGTGGCAGACTTTTCTTGTCAGTTTTTGAGAGTTGGGACGGATTTTGGAGTGCAGGCCCCACAAGGCCGAGTTTGGGCGTGTACTGAGAAAAACTACATTCTCACCAGGAGTTCGATTTCGGCAGATGAATAGTGGATCATGTGTATTTTTCTAAGAGTATCGAATTGGTGTGATCGGTTCAATGAGTTTTGGGTGCATCGTGTAGGCCCCACCTGGGCTAGTTTGTATGAATAGTACATTTTTCACCGAGGGTCAGTATGGGACGAATGAGTAGTGGATCTCATTTGTTTTTCTGAGGGGATGATAGTAGAATGATCTGCTTGATGTGTTTTGAGGTCGTACTATGGTCCCCACATAGGCAAGCTACGGTGAATAGTGCCTTCTTCCATGGTTTTACATTTCGGGTGGGTAAACAGCCTATCCTGCGTGTTTGTTTCACGTGGATCTTGTTGGTGTCCTCTGTATCGTCCTTGTAGGTGCATGGTGTGGCATTGTGGCTAGTCGCTCGGGTTAGCGAAGTTTGAACCAACGGTGGTCAAGGGTACTCCCTTGGTTTATTCCTATGAGGGTTTTCATGGAATCACAACCTTAGTATTGGTTTGGTATCCTCTCGATGGGATGTTTAATCTGTTAGAGTTGTGGCATCCCTCTGGTGGGCCCGGAGCGGGATCCTCTATCCGTGTTTCACTAGATCAGGTTCTTTGTTATCGTTGTGACCAATTATCCACAGGCGGCGATCCCTTATCTAGCTGGTAAACCCTGTAGGGTTTGTGGCATCATCGGGAATACGATCCCCTACCCGGTGGGCCATGCTCATTAGGGTTGTGGCATCGTCGAGTATACGATCCCCTACTCAGCATGAGTATTTCAGTAGGGTTGAGGTACCATTAGTTTGAACCCCTACAGCGCGAGATGTACCAGATAGGGTTTTCAGTATCATCGTGACCTTCATGAGATGGGTGATGATTTTCTATATGTGTGACGTGTTTCTTTCGAGTTACTGATCATTTTGTGGTATCCCCTAGAGGATCTTGTGATTGATCCCTATCTGTGAGATCTACGAATGCCACATTGGGTTGTGGTATCCCCCAGCGGACCCTGAGAGTGATCCCCTATTTGTGAGATCTTCGTATACTGGTGTGGTTTTTTGTATCCCCTAGCAGACCCTAGGAGTGGTCCCATATCTGAGGTGTTTGTGGTTCTTGTTCAGCGTGGTTTCATCAATGACTGTATCCAACCAGCGTGATCTCTCGGGTGAGCGTCTTAGATGTTTGTGAGGGTCCCGATGGAGTGTATCTCTCGGACGGGTGTCATCTGGGATGACAGTGATCATGGGGTGTGTTCTATTGGTTGTGAACCATTTTTGGTGATGTGTTCGGTACCTCAGGTGGATTTTTGTGTGAGCTGAGTATATCTGGATAATTCATGGTGTATATATGGGCATACACCAGAGCTGAGCTGACTAGTTGTGTTTTGTTGATGATGGTCATGAGATGGAGTTTCCCTCTTGTCTCGGTTCCCTCTAGCATGGATGATCGAGTTTTATCCTTTTAGTTTCTCTCTTTTGTTTGGGGTTATTGGGGTGTCTACTTAGTATTGTTATACTCACCCCTTCATAGGCTCTTCCCAGACATGTTTGTGTGTTGTGCAGACCATAAGCCTTTCGACGGAGTTCCATGAGGACCCTAAGTAGGAAGAGCTTAACGAGTGGGTTTGATCAAGGTTTTTACCAGAGATGTGATGAGGAGATTACTGGTAGGTGTTTTGGTAGTGTTTTCCCTCCTTCTGAGAAATATGGACACTTATTTTAGTTTTCCTTTTGTGGGCTTTTTTTCCCATTTTGACATTTATTGCACTCTGGATTGGGATAGATATGTGCATGAATTTTCTTTTTAGTTTTATATATCTCTGCATTTTTTCATGGAGGTTTATGTGGGCACGTGCATACATGTACCTTAGGCTAATGCCTACCTTGTGTGTGATAGCCTACTCAGCGGTAGACACCATCCCCTATCATATTAGAGGTGGGCTTGGGGAGTTGCGGCTTGAGCCCCGCTGGGTCGGGTCGTGACACTAGGACTCATATTAGTCACATTATGCATTGAATTTTTGTGTATCTAAATCCTAGACACAAAAAATAAAATATTAATCATTTTGATAGTGTCTGAAATAATGTGAATGTGTTTTTTCATGTCCAATCTCCCGGGGCTCGTGTTAGGACTACCCCAAACCCGCCTTCCATAATCCAAGGGGTTGGAGACTAGCACTGGAAAGGCATATCAAAAAAAAGAGAAGGAACTTCCTATAAAACTATATAATAACACATTCCAAGAAGGCAAAAAGATGCAACCTTGATGTAATACTATTATAGTAAGAGTGTATAAAAAAAGTAGAGGGTGGAATACAATCCCAACTGAAAAGGTACAACAATGGAAAATAGAAAACAACTCATGTTATTTTCCAACAAGGATCATACCGGAAGGGAAGGTACAACTCATCACACGGATCTCCTAGTCCACTAGTCACCTCTGTCCAAAATATGTCTTGGATCAACAAGTCACAATCAAAGTTTCATGTCATCAGCAAAAGACAGATCAAGGTTTGTGAGAAGACCGTGCATGGGTGAGTATCACAATAACTTTTTGGGACCCCGAGAACCCAGATGGTCTCTCAGACATCCACAAAGGAAAACCAAAAAACCTGATCTCGATCAAATACAAAAATAAAAGTGCTCAGATAAAACCATATATACTCATCTAATAAACAAAAAAACACAATGACTCGACATTAATCTATTAATTGAATTTCCAAATAATGATCAAAGTGTAACTCAAGGATCATGATAACATACCTTATGAAATGGCCATCCATGATGGAACCCAAATGAGAGATGTACTACATCAGGTAATACTCAATAATTTTTAATAGAATATCAAAATGAAAATTCTCCATCAGAAACTTTCTTCTAGAACTGCCTCATGTGCCCGACACAAGAGGTCTCGTAGTCATAGTCTTGCACCTGAGGCATGACCAAGGGAAACCAAGTGAAGAGGCCCACTCCTTGACATTATGTCCTGCAGTCGAGGGAGTTCCAACTCCTTTGAAGGACCCACTCTCCATCTCTACTCTAAGAAGGGGGTGTACCACTCCATATTTTAGGACCATCACCCTACCTAGTAGGGGTTTACAAATATGGTAGATTGTTGACTGTGGGGGACCCACACCCTAGAACGTCGGGGGATTACTAAACCCATGCAAGAGGACCTGCACCATGGCACCGCAGGGGAGTAATGACCCTATATGTGTAGAGACGCACCCTACATGGTAGGGGAATAAAACTATGGTTGTTTTTTCTCTGTTGGGGACATGAGCCCAAAAACGTTAGTGGAGTACCGACCCCAGGCTAGAGGACCCGAACCCTTTCACGGTAGTAGAGTACCGACTCTGTTGTAGCACTTTATAAGGAGGATCCACACCCTAGGTTGATAGAGGTTACCTAATCATAATATAGGGGACCCACACCTTACTAGGTCGGGGAGTACCTGACTCTATGTGAGTTAAGTACGGAGGACTCGTACCCTAGTTCAATAGGGGTGTACCGACTCCAAATATAGAAATACCAATTAGAGGGAATCAAATTTTTACTTATGAAGTGAGAATTCCCATATCTAATAGAGAAGAGGAGTAAGGAATACCCGCGCCTTGAGTCATCACGGGAGTATCCATCCAAAATGTCACTAATAAAAATATCATGGTTCTAATCCTCGAGTTATCAGTTATACCACCACCCCAAAAAAGATCCACGATGATGTAACCCGATGATCTGTCATGTCACAAGAGTTCTAACGCAATAGACGACACATTAACCAGACACCAGGTCTATAAGAAAAATAAATTTTAGTACCGATGGCCTGGTTGGATTCGGGAACTATCCAACCCAGCCAAACAACAAATTTCTTTGATAGTAATGTGGAGAATCTCAAAAGGACCTTCTATCTCTAATGACCCTAGCACTATAGACGATTCATCAAAAGAAAGACCGGTTCACAAGATACAATCATGAAACCGTATCTAGGCCTAAGATTTGTCTAGGTCTAGTCTGTCTCGGTCAGACTGAACCATCCTAGCTCACCCTGACTAGGATGGGCCATAGCGGGCCCGACCCGCTGTCTGGCATGACCCACGTGGGGTCGCACTATCCACCATTCCAGTATGACTAAAAGGATTAGTTCAACTCCTTTATTGGTGGTGCTAGGTGGCACTGCCTCATCACCCTTGGAAAATGCATGGAGCGGGTCCCCTACATCATCATTATTTTGAGTCGTGCCTCCCTTCACCGCGGGCGTGATAGTGCGCCACCTACACATCCATGATCGACCGCTGTCGACCGCATGTCCAAACGTTGAGGCATGGAGAAGAAATTATCTTCCATCTTAGTTGGCAATTTTCGGCTACCTTACTCGTCCACCTCCATCATCCATCGGTACTGATGCTTCTTCTACGGGGATCGGGGAATGATCTGGAGCTCTGTTTTCACATCCTCTTGCGCCTACAGGTTCCCAGGGATGTCGGAATCAATGCACATCTCTCGGATTTGAAATTATAATGAGTTGAATAATTGTACCCCAAATAAAAGAACAATAATAACATAGATGAATTTTTAGGCCTTGTTTGTCTGGCCCATGCCCTCCACGTTATCATGATAACAAGTTGGAGGAATTTTTAATTCATCAAAGAAACATGAAAAATATACCACCAACCATGATGACTACATGAGGTGTCATGGTTGTGATGGAAAGAGAGTCCTCATGTGATGAAGGTTGTCGGTGTTTGTCAATCCCAGATCGTGACTGCCCAAGCATCCGTCCTACGTCGGTCAATGTTGTAGAAAAACCTTTGTAGAGGTTCCACGTTTGATGAAGCCATATAAAAACACCACCGTGTGCTCCATTTAAATAGAAGAGAAAACCACCCATGTTGTGTGTCACTAATGTGTTTCATTTATGAACCAAAATTAATGTTGCAACATTGATGTTAAAAATTTGGAGGGTTAAGCCATTATTTGGATTGACAAATCATTGGTGCCGCCACCATCTCTTAGAAATTATATAAAATAAATAATATTACTTTTTTATGTAATATTATTATTTTATCGTAAAGTCCAGAATTTATCGTTTCCACCCGACCTACTACGGTCAAGGTAAATCTTATCTTAAGTGAATTTTGGCACTGCGGATTAAACGGTGCCCTCAGATTTCAATTCCCAGAACCGGTTCAAAAGTTAGAAAACGCCACTCATACGTTTACCGAACGTACAATAAAAAAAGTTAAAAAAATTACTAACAATCACACTTGACCCTCACCGGTTAAGGTTTGGCTCCTATTAAGTAGAAAACAACACCACGAGTCCAATAGTATTATCATATTTTCTATCAAATATATGGTTTATAATTTTTGGAATTCCACTATTAAATAATTTTTACTTAATTATTTTATTTATAGCCATAAATTAACAACCACTGTTGGCATGTTCCAACCAATGTTAGGGTCTGTCTAAGGGAAGCATACACTCAGGATTTCAATGGAGATCTTATATTATTAATCTGAATCCGTGTTTGTAAGTTATAAGAATTTGAAAAATATAATAATTTTGTTTAATTATTTTATTTACAGTTTTTACATTTTCCAGATTTCTCTCTGGAGGCCTACATAGAATAACTTTATGTCGCACCTAAGTTAAACACACCATCCTGAATTTAATTGTGCACTTAGATATCTGATCTGGGCACCCATTTAAGGGTTATTCCACTTTTTCAGGAAAACCACTCACACGCGTTATTTTAAAAATAACATTTTTCAATGGATCATTCAGGGCACTCCAGGCCTCACAATTAAGCGAAGTCATATTTCTTGGCCTCTAAATAATTCTATATAAAACATTAGTAAGAAATTATGGGATATTACATTCTACCCACCTTAGGGCATTACATCCCAATAATCCAAAACAAGGAAAACCAAAAAAATGATTGTACTTGTCACGAATATGAGCCTCTCGCTCCCATGTTCTCTCATGGTGGTTCCCATGCTGCCACCAAAATCGCACCAGAGGGATCATCCTTTCACTAAGTACTTGCTCTTGTCGATCCTATGTCTCCATCGGAAACTCCGTAAAAGTCTCCCCATCCTCATGTCTAACTCGTTTAATTGGATAACATGTGACGAATAATTCACGCATCCCCTAAACTATAACATAATGGAAACATTATGCACCTGGTGCATCTGTGGGGGAAGAGCTATATAGTATGCCACCTCGCCCCCTATGCTATGAATCTGGAGAGGTACGATGAATCTCAAAGATTGCTTGGTGCCCGGGACAAAGCTCAACTATCCCCATCGGGGTGAGACATATAGGAAGTCATGGTCTCTCTCCATGAATTACAACGGCCTTTATCTCCAGTATACATACGACTAATTCCAGATATGTTCAGTCTTCTTCCCTGGACACTAGTAATGATGGTGAAGGTCCTAGTATACTATCTCCAAACCAAGATGTACCGCCAAAGGGGATGTGTGGAACTCCATCAACACATTCTTTGGTAGCGTCACTGGTACATTAATGCGTCTTATTAAAAGGATGAAATGATCCCCACCTTCATAAAATCTTTCCGGATCCTATCATGATGATATTGGAGAAATTCGGGCCTTGTAGCCCATATCCCCATGTTGTGCCTCCTGAACTCGCTGAAGGTTTGGGGGACTAAAAATTATAGACAGGAGATAAGAAACATTATAACTATCCAAGAACGGTTTCTATAATACACCTAGCTACCTTGATGCCTCACTCAGCACTTATATACCAAACCTCATACTGAGTGCATCTGCCACCACATCCCCCTTTTAAAATTTCCACTCCTGGAGCTCTGTGGGTGCCATCTGATATGCAATTGTAGATATCAGTGGAACTGCTGGTAACAAGACAAAGCATAAGTCCCTCTCTCTTCGAGGAGGTAATCCTGGAATCATATTTTGAAATGATATTGCTGCACTATGCCACTACTATTGGGAACTAAAAACTCAAAACTCCGGTTGGAATTAAGGTAAGGCTGGCCAAAACAATATTGATCAGATATACCCTCCAATACAAGAGTTTATCCTGTGCTGTCTGGGTTTCCAATTTCACCGACCAAGGAAAACCTCATTACAACATTGTAGTCAAACAAAAAGCTTTTTCCTAAAATAGTCATTCTCAGTACGAAGTGTGGATGTCTAGTCCATACTGAAACTAACGTCGTAAGGACTCAACACTGCCACGACATTGTTCCAACCCAAACTCATGCCTCATGGTTAGGATCACACCATCTACATAACTGTGATTATCATGTCTCCTACTAAATGTATCTCCAGATGTATGGGTTAAGTCGCCTATTTTTCCGAAAACTCAAGGTCTCGAACAACATTAATGGTATGTTAGAATGATTAGTACCTATATCTATTAATTGGTATGCTAGTAGTAGACAAAGATGATACATCGAATCATTCTTTGATCCCTTGGTTCACACTCCCTGATCATATTTAGACAATCTGTTCCCATGTCCTCTCGCTCCCTGATCCTCGTGGGGGCCTCATTGGGGTGTTGGTTGTAACATTTCGAAAAGTATACCACCTATTGTAGATATTAAGTAGCTTTATCTACTTAGCTAATGAATTTTCAACCAAAATTGATCACTCTAGATCCCTATCATAAGTAGGAATGTACATATGAATTGTTCGAGCTCGGATATCCCTAAACACATCTCGCTCGGATGTCTGAGCCCTGATGCACTGGTCGTATCGTATTCATCGTTTACTAGGAATGGTTGGTACGCCTCAACTAATACCTAGTTACAGACAAGTCTACCTATCGAAACTATAGAATCTATTGGTAAAACAATCCCCTTAGTTTTTTTTTGGAATGATACCCCCTACTCTGAGGATGGTTCTAATTCTCATTCCACAAAAAATTCAGCTCTTTGATAGATTGGGGAAATCCAAACCCTTCCATCAGCATGATCATCCACATAAAATAGTCACTTCTAGGTCCACCATTTGATCGCATGGTTCCCTGGATAGACGGAAACTTGGTCACCAACTCATGCTAGTGCTAAGCCACCTGTGAGTTAGGTCCGCCTCGAATCCTGAGGGGTATCATTAAATGAAACTCAGTAAGTCACTGCTCCAAAATTTGTCATCAACAGGATGCACCGGTAGTAATTGCTGGACAACAGGGAGTGGAATCGCTGGGAAACATACCAAATGTACCATCACAGGAAATAGTCCTTCAACTGAAGCCTCATCACACTGTAGACCATCCACATGGTCATGCATAGGAATCCTGGATGGCTGTCTACAATGAGGAATATTGAATTAGAATCAAGATGATACATGGTAAATTAGTTATACCTAGTTACTTTACTCAAAATAGATCAAATGTAAAAATTTCATAACACACAAAATCAGTTCTATCGTGCTCTAAATCAGAAATCAGAATTCAGGGCCATGGTGTATGGTTAAGTTTGCCACCACACCAACACTGGAATCCCTAAACTGAAACCACATTAAAACACATAAAACTATTTCTCCATTGGAGTGATAAGTTTCTTATTTCTTTGGTAGAACTGAATCCTCTAATACCACATTGTCACGACCCATTCCCAGGGGCCCATGTCAAGACTACACCATGCTATCATTCCATAGGCTAGGGGTTGGAGACATTCAATGAAAAGAACTTTATCTAAAAAGGGAAGGGATTTCCATTAAAGCCATATAATCAAATTGTATATGTACACTACATGATTCCACCATGAATTAAAACTACAGTAGTAAAAGTGTGTAAAAAATGTAGACGGGCTGGAATACAATCCCAACTGAAAAGGTACAACAACAACGGAAAAAATAGCTCCTACGATCGTCAACCAAGGATCCTAAATTAATGGTAGTTATAGAGCATAACACAGATCTTCTCGTCCACCGGTCTCCTCTATCCACATCTTTTCCTCGCTCCCCATGTCTCAGTCAGGGCTATCTTTCATTTTCATAAGAAACAACAAGGTGCAGGCGACGCCCGTGTAGGGGTCAGTATGACAATACTGAGTAGGGGCCCCGAGACCCCCAAATTTTCTCTCATAATTTAATGAAAGAAAACCATAAAACATGATCTTGATCCCTAGTACAAGGAAAAAGACTCATCCTATTCCAGATATACTTTTCTTATCCACAATGAAACATAAGGCCCTGACCTCAAGCCATTTCTAGTATTTCCAAAGAAGGATCAAAGTGTAACTCAAGGATCAGGAGTACATGCTCCATGATCTGGCCATCCCTGATGGAACCAAACTAAGATATGTACTCCATAATGTAAAATTCAACCATTCTAAATGAAAGGTTCAAAAGGACGTGCTCCATCAAGAATATTATTCTAGAACTACCTGTAGTACCCAGCACTGGAGGTCTCGAAGTCACAGTCCAGAGCCTGAGGCATGACTAAGGGAAACAAAGTGAAGTGGCCCACTCCTCGAAATTGTTTCCGGTATTTTAGGGATCACCAACTCCCATAAAGGACCTGCTCCACATCGCTACTCAGAGACGGGGGAGTACTACCAAATATGTGAGTACCTACATCTTAACTGGTGGGTGGGTAATAATCTAGTAGTTTTTTTGTTGTCGGTGACCCACACCCCAGTACATTAGGGGAGTTCCAAACCAATGCTAGAGGAACCACACCCGGGCATGATAGCTGAGTATCGAATTTATATGTGAGGACCCACAAACTACAGAGTAGGGGAGTAATACTATGGTAGTTCGATCATTGTGGGGGACACACAACCTAGTACATAAGGGGATTACAGACCCAAGGCTACATGACTCGCACCCTAGCACGACCGGGGAGTACCGAATCTATTGTATCACTACATAAGGAGGACCCACATCGTGGGATGATGGGGGAGTACCTAGTCCTAAAATAAATGACCCCCACCCAACCTAGCGGGGGAGTACCTCACTCTATGTGAGTCAGGTATGGAGTAGATGCACACTAGTCAAATAGGGGAGTACTGACTCGAAAGACAGAAAAACCAATCTTAGGTAAATGATCTTGCACTCATGATGTGGAGAGTCCCATCTATAACGATGTAGAGGAGTATGGAGTACCTGCCCCTTGAGTCTTCAAAAGAGTAGACTTCCAAACTCTCACTATACGAAACATCATGGTTCTGCTCCTCTGGTTATCGGTTATACCTCAATAGACTTGAAGTTTCACAAAGAAGTAACCTTATTTTCTAGAATGTCATAAGAGTTAGGAAGAAATAGATTCCACGTCAACCAAACACTCGGTCTATAAGCTATATAAATTTTTGTGTTGGGGGCCTGATTGGATTTTGGTACGATCTAAACCAGCCAAAATCAAACATTCTATGACAGTCTTGTGGAGTATCTCAAAAGGTACATCTTGCTCTAAGGATCCCATCATTATAGATAGTTCATCAATGAAATGACTGGATCCCAAGATGCGACCATTAATTCATATCTTGCCCCGAGAGGGGTCTGGGTCTGGTCTGACATGGTCGAACTGACCCAATCTGATCTTGCATGGGATGAACCGACACAGTTCGTGTCGGCCCGACCCAACCCGATTGGGCTGGGCCAAGGTGGGCCAGACCTGATGTGCCGTGGACCTGCCAACCCACCTTGGCAGGGCTGGGCCATGGTGGGATCGGCCCGCTGGCTGGCATGACCCACATGGGATGCGTGGTCTTCAACTCTTAAATGACTCAAAATAGCTATTAAACTCTTTTATTGGTGGTGTCATGTGGAGTCACCTCATCACCAATGGGAACTAGAGGGACTAGGTACCCTGCATCACCGTGACGCCCTTCAGTGTGGCATAGGATGCCACGCCACCTTCACCTCGGCGGTCGATTATCTCCGACAACCTCTCCGACCACCGCAGTGCCAAGCAATACCAATAATCAAGCACGGATAGTGTTGCCTGTCATCGGTGCTGCCGTGCTAGTAGATGGTTCCACACCATCGCATCATTCTCAAGGGTTTGGTTATACTATAGGGATCTGTTTTCAATTCTTCTTGTGCCTATGGGTTCTTCAGGGTGTTGTCTTCACTGCATGGTTCTCAGGTTCTAGATTCTTACTAGTTAAAGAATTGTGCCTAGAAGAACGCAGAAATAATGATGTGGCGGATGGTTCGGTACTTGTTCTTTTGGTTCGTGCACTCCATGTCAACATGAAAACAAGTTGGATGAATTTATAATTCATTAAAGAAAACATCAACAATAAACCCCTACCATGAGGACTACTAGACGTGTCGCAGTTGTGGTGGGAGGAAATTTCTCATAATATGATGGTCGTCGGAATTCATTTATCCCATATCATTGCTACCCAAGCTTTTGACCTCCGTTTGTAGAAGTTGTAGCAGGACATCACTTGTGGTTCTTCTCTTATTGATGTTGTTTCAAAACCCCACCCGAGATCCATATAAATAAAAGGGGAAACCACGCATGTTAAATGTCATTAATCTGTTTCATTTATGAACTATAAAAAAAGATACAACATTGAGGTTAAAGTTTGTAGGGTTAATCCGATATTTGTCTTGATAAATCATCTTTCCCGCCATCACCTCTTACCTGTTATAGAAAAGAAATAAAATAACATTGTAAAGGTATTTTATTATTTTTGTGTAATGTCTAGAATTTATCTTTTCCTCCATACCTACTGCGGTCGATTTGAAACTTCCCTTAATCGAATCTGGGCCCTAAAGATTCAATCGTGCCCTCAGATTTCAATTCCGAGCACTGATTCAAAAGTTAGAAAACCCAACTCGTACGTTTAATGATTATACCTTAAAAAAGATAAAAAATTTATTAACAGACACCCTCGACCCGCGCTGGTTGATGTGAGGCTCCTCCTAAGAGAAAAAAACCCTTGAATCCAACAGTACTCTCAGATTTTAAATCCGAGTTACTGTATATAAGTTAGAGAATTTAACACTAAAATAATTGTTACGTAATTATTTTATTTAGGGAAAAAAACTAACATCCACTATCCATGCCATCCAATTTTAGTGTCTTCCTAAAGAGTGAATACCCTCACGAGATTATCAGTGGTATCATTTTTTTTATATCAGTCACCATTCATGAGTTATAAGCATTTGAAAAATAAAATAATGTTCTTTAATTAATTTTTTATGGTTTTTCCATTTTCAGGTTTTCTCACATGAGGCCTACGCCGACTAAAATTATGGTGAACTTAGGGTAAACCTTCCATCCTAAACGCAACAGTGCCATCAGATTTCTGATTCGGGCCCCCTATTTTTGAGGTATTCTAATTTTTCTAGTAAACCACTCATGCACTCTATTTTAAACATAAAATTTTCTGACAGATCTTTCTGGGCACTCTGGGACTCAGAATTATGAGTCATTAGATTTCGCTGTCAGGAAATAAATCCATATAAAAAATATTTATAAAAAATTCTTGTAATTATATGTATGATTAGTTTTAAATATGTCATTTTTTTACAAAAATTTATACTAATTGTAAATATAAAGATACCCTTTGAGTTATACCTTTCAGATCGTGCACTGTATTAAGGGATGCTAAATTCTAATATTTCAAAAATGATTTATGGATTGATTTTATAAAGTATAAAAATAACGAAAAAAATCTTTGTTTTTAGTAAGTAAATTTTTTACCTAGAACATCATTTTAATAAAAAATAATAATTTTGAGTCTTACAAGCCACATCCTTTTTTTACATGACACTATTTTTAACTTGTGAAAATTATTTATGAATTATTTTACTAATTTATGAATAAAATCCTTATTTTTTTCACTTTTAAATGAGTTAGTCATGATTTGAAATAAATTTTAAATTTTTAAATGATATAGGAAACTATGAGTAATAATTAGTGTAGTATTTATGGGACTGTGGTATAGATTATTCATACACATCGAAGCTGACTTATGAATAGTTTTCTTAAATAATTAAATCAATTTGGTTTTGTTTTCATTGTTTTGAGTATGCCTGTTTTCTATTAAACTAAAATTACTACAAATTTTAAATAATTATACACACATTTAGTCTTATAGGCCACACCGTGCGTCAGATTAAGGTATGAATGATCCCTACACTTCACAAATAATATATGGATGGTTTTTATAATGAATGAAAAAAAATTTAATTGTGTTTTCTAAATTTTTATTAATTCATTTGTGTAGAATAGATTTGTAACATAAATAAATCTAACCAGATTTTGTGACATTATATTCGGAATATCATTGATGACCCAATTACCCAAATATTTCCACAACCTACAAATGTGAATCAATATTTTTTTCATTCATTCTACCAACAACCACCCCACACGATAGAACCATAAATACTAGATTGGATTATTTTTACAATAAAATTAAAAATGAAATCTAGTAAAAAAATTAGATAAAATGATGATATATTTAACTAATTGTGTTTTTGGAAGTCACCACTTCATGATAAATGTATTCATTTTAGAGTAATGAATTCTACCCATTTATGAAATATATTTATTTCCTCCATTATTATTATCCTATATAAATAGATAAAAATAAATATGTAATTATTCTGATACAAATAATTCACATAGAAAATAAATTAATATGTTCCTAGCACATAATATGCTACAACAATATATACTAATATCCTAAACAATCATAAATCATGTGTGCTTCACAATAATATCTACAAAAAATTACATAATCTTTTGAGTATTACTTTTTTTAGTAGTCTTGGTAGTATGGATAAAATATATAATAAAAATGATTTCAATATAGTTTCAATAATATTTCAATTACCCTTATAAAAAATTTTGTTGGATGGTAGCCTTTCCATGGTATTTGATCACTAACATTAATTTTGAAACATAATATATAAAATCATTTCCAATATCATTATTTATAAACAATAAAAACATCAACCAAAATTAGTTTATTTTTAAAATGTTATGATTGATAAATAATTCAATATAAACCGTGATATATTTCTATTGGATGAAATTTACATGATTTTTATAGTCAATGACATGATTTCATGATTTAGCCTATATTTAGTGATCACCATTTCATAAAATAGTTCTTATTAAAAAGAAATATTGAAACATTAAATTTGATGTTAACCTATAAAATTTCGACTATACTGTGTTTCAAATTCACCATAAACCTCATCTGTGGTTGGTTTATTATATATTAATCATTTGGATCAAAAAAATAAATATTTTACATATCCATATTGTATGTTATCCAAATTTATTACATCCTAAAGAATTATCAAATATGTAATGAATAAAATAAAAATATATTTTATGTGATTACATTGTGGAGTTTTAAAGGTTAATTGTAAGAATAAAAATGTGTCTATAATATATAGTTTTCTTCTCATACACATCATATTAATCTTCTATAGAATTTTCAATTTCATCCCTACAAAAAAAATTCATTAGAAAATATATATGGATTATTTAATCCAAAGTATGATTCGCATAGTTTTCCTATCATATTGTAGTAATATAACTTCATATATAAAATATGATTAGTATATAACATTAATGATCATATTATATCACTATTTTTTAATATGTAGTATGAAATTTTTTTGTATTTATGTTTTCTCAAATATGGCTTGTTACCATTAAAACATGAGAATATCATTTTTTCTGTCATGACCAACTACATCAATAATAAAATTTCAATGTATTTCTTATTCATATGTAATATAAGACATATATTAATCTTTAAATGTGGTCTTTATATAAAGTTATAATGAAAATAAATGTTTTTGTGAAATTAGTTGGGAGATGGTACTCCCATAAAGTCCTTTTACATTTTTGGTCGATTCCAATGATTGTCTTGATATGGAAATTTGTTTAATAGTCACATTATCCATCATTAATGACATTCCTCACATCAGAACTTTTTTCATCAAGCATTACATGTATTTTATAAGAAAAATGTTCTTCAGTACATTCTATATGTATCATTATAATATTATACATCTATTCTACAAATGTTCCAATACCATATTTATCTACTTTTATACATGGATCACCTAGGGGAACCTAAAATGTAGAGGTTAGATACTGATCTACCTCAATCCATACTCTTAAGTGATATTTTGGGTGTTTTTAATTTTCATGCATGCCTTATAGGTTTTTATACACCATTACACTCATGATAAGATGATGCATGGGTGTTGATAGATTAAAATGAAATACAATGTTCCACAACCAAATTTTAGTAATATAATGGAATGAAAAGTTTTCTGATTTAAATTTAGGATAATGAGAAATAACAAAACCACTTCCTTTACGATGGTATGTGGTTGAGGGGAATGACAACCTTTAAAGCTAGTGGGTTCATTTGGTTGTTCATGTGTCGACCATTGTTCCACTAGTAGTTCGCATTGATTATTTATAGTATATTAGTCTTCCAAATTAGTCTAGAAAATGATATCTTGAAATACATCTACTTGTACTTATTGTACTTTCATCATCTAATAAGAATATTCATGTGGTATTTTCTTCTAAAAATATGTTTGAGGAGACAGTCTAAAACATACTCCACTAACATGAACATAGTGTTCTTGGCACATAAATGAAACTAAATTAGTTTTTTATTTCAGTATAACAACTTATGATTATTATTTAATACCCGTATAAAAAATATATACACATAAATTGATATTTTTATGTAATATAGTATTGAATTATAATGAATTACAATTATTTTATTCATACACATGTTTTAAATACTTATTATGACATTTATGAACTAGTTTACCTTCCTTATTTATGTGATCATCATTCCAAAACACATGACCTGGGATGGAAGTTTCTTAATATGTGGAATTTTAAATATATATATATATAAATGAACATATTTTACATCATATCATAGTGAATTATTTGGTTGATTTAAAATACATACTTATATTTTAACAAATGGAGCACACCTTATCATTGTTATGATATATGGATTCATTAGGATTGTTTTAGGTTCATTATTTTCAAAAGGAAATTATTATATGTTTCACAAATTAACAATTTTGATTCATAATCAAAAAAATGATTAATGTAAAAAAACTAAAATATCGATAATAATTCACCTAAAATGATTTCACAGCACGATAACTGATGAAAAAATCCTTTGTTTTCTACATTATAATGAGTCTATAACTAACTTGTTGTTTGGTATTTACATTACCCTATAAATCCTTATGATATAAATTCCAAATCAGTGCCTGGAAGTCTCTCTGGGATTTTACAGAAGACATTAGGACATATTTCATTTGGAATTCATCAAAAATAAAAAAATTTATACGGAATAGAAAAAATTAAATCAATGTTTTATTATTGAATTTTATTAGTAAAATTGGTAATATATATCATAAAATTTCATTTATATCAGCATAAAAGATTTATTTAATTACTAGATGGACTAGGAACCACAAATATATAACAATCAAAAGATTCATCCTCATTGTGACCCCATCATGGAAAATGAACATTGAATTTCTAGGGTCTATAGGCCTGTTGTGTTGATTCTAACAAACCTTATATTCTATACCCTTACAAAATTCTGTGATAATTTATTCATCACTATGTAGTTACAACATTTGTGTTTTTTTAATAATTAGGCTATTTAAACCTGAATAATATTATAGTTTTACCATCAATAATCTTATTATCACCATAATTGGTAACATCATCATGTGAAGAAGAAATTGTCCCAAATAGTTGTAAATTATTAAATTCTTATTATATTAATGTAGTATAAATGAGATAGTATTATTAGGAAATTAATTGTTTATTATATTCTCATTAGTATTAAGAATGAACTCTCATTGTTTTTTTAAATTCTAAATGGTTTTGGATCCTCTACCATGAATCTGAATTCCCCCTTTGTTGACCCATCTAACATAAAATTCATTGTCTACAATATGACCAACAAGAACTAATTTTTATCTCCTAATGAAAATTTCATTCTAAACTAAATTTTCAGAAGTGCATACAATTATATTAGTCTCCAACAGGAAAATAAACCTATTCTTTTTTATCAGATCTGAGACATAAAATATGTGCAGTACATATGATTCAATTCATGGAACCTCTTCAGTTTCCCCTTCCATACTAAAATTCATTTTCATTATCCCATTTCTTTAACTTTCATAGCCCACTTATTTTAAAACCATTTTCAATGGAATATATATACCTAAAATATAATTTAGTCAAACTCATCTTTCTTTTTGATAATGAAGAAATATGACATATTATTATATATCTGATATATATTCATGAAGCAAAATTTGTGCCTCGCATCCCCTACAATCATAGATGCACTATTTTTTATCGTACTACTGTTATAGAGATATTATTTTTTAGAAAAAGTAACCATTAATTACTATTATAGTGTATGACATATCATTTTTGTTTGGTCCCCCAGCTCTCCATCAATGTTATTCAGCAATTGCATTCCCTTTTTTAGATTACACCTTATAAATTTGTAATCATAAACATCTTATAAACCTCTAATACTGTGTATTTTATATCCATCCATTAGTCCTTTATGGTTTCTAATATCTGCGAATTTATTTGTGTGATTCAACATAAGTATCAAAATAATCACTATTATGTAAAATGTAGTGGTGTTTTTTTTGAACTCTATGATGGTAATTTTTAAAACCCCTCTTCCAAAATTCCATTTTCCCATAAGGTGTCTACAATAAAGAATGTTTAGATACCTATTTTGTCAAAACCTTGGTGGAAATTAGTAATGAATTCAGTAGATTCATTAACAATATATCATTCCAAAATACAAATTTATGGTTGACATTGATTCTTGACATAACCTTAAAATATATTCATATACTGTTTGGTTGGGGTAAATCCATTTGTAATAGAAAGGACTGCATATTTGATCCCCTTTAACCAGTTGAACATTATGGTGCAACATTATATCAAATAATGATAATAATTTGAAACTATCAAATTAACATAATATATCTGAAACCATCATATTCTTTGTTGTAAAATTTTTTGTACCTCTCGTACCCCTCGAGGTTTAATTTTCATGATCACAATCACTCTATTATTTATCTAATCTTGTTTTAAGTGTTTTTGGATGATAGGCATGATTTCAGGTGGGCAAGGAATTGGGCCAAGAAAACAAGAAGCCAAAGTGGACTGATTTTCAGTCCACTGGCCAACCGGTGGCTTCACCACCGGCCAGCCGATGGACCCTGGACAGAAGGCTGAGCCACTGCCTCAGCACCGGCCAACCGGTGGCCTCAGCACCGGCCAGCCGGTGGCACCCAGCAGAACAGTGTCAGCCACTGTCTCAGCACCGGCCAACTGGTGGCCTCCTCACCGGCCAGCCGGTGGCTCCTGGACAAAAGCCCTCCTCCATTTTGCACACACCGGCCAACCGGTGGCTCTGTACCGGTCAGCCGGTGGAGCCAGTCAAACTAGCCGTTGGGTCTTTGACCAGCCCTGTCCACATGCCTCCCAACGGCTCCGAAGGCCTCTCCAACGGCTCCGAAGACCCCCAAAGGCCATTTTAGGGTTCTCCCTCTATAAATAAAGGACTAGGAACCCCCGGAAGCCTAAGGATCAATACCGGAACCATAACCAAGCCATACGGAAGCCAACTGACACATTTTTCATCATTTGGCGAACCTCCGGCGGATTCCTTCAAGGAACCTCAAATTGCTCCAACACATTTCCACATCCAAGGAGCACCACCAAAGAATCTTGGGAGCGCTCTTCATCAACTTCATCAATCCTTTGGCTCCCAAGGCTTCTCCCATTACTGTTTTTCATTGTTTTATTTATTTTGAGCATCAAATTGAGTTTGTGCCTACAAACTCCCATTTCTCTCATCCTCCATTCTTTTGGGTGTTCACATCACCTTTAAGGTGTGAAGAGCTTGGTCAAGCTTTGCCTTTAAAAGTCTTGAGACATAGGTGAGCTAGCCTTCACCTGTAAGAAGGCTAGTGGGTTCTTGCTCAACCATTGAAAGCAAGTGGGTTCTTTTATAACCATTTAAAAGCAAGCTGTAATAGGTTCTAGACTAACCTTAAAGTCTAGTGGGTTTCTTTCTAAAACCATTAAAAAGCAAGCGGTAGTAAATCTCTCAACGGTTGAGTTGGGAGCGGAGACGTAGGCTTGGGTTTAAGCCGAACTCCATTATCAAATTTTGTGTCTTGCCTATTTTATTTCCGCAGCACTTTCAACTTTGATTTTAAATTGTTAATCATTTTTTAAAAGTCAATTCACCCCCCTCTTGCCATCACTTCCTTCTTTATCCGCCCAAAAATTGGTATCAGAGGAAAATTTTGAGTAATACCATAACCCGTTTCAAATTCAAGATCCATTGTGATGGCATCAACCTCTTTCGCCCCCGAAGGCTATTCTTTGGGTCGTGCTCCATTTTTTTATGGAACCGACTATACTTATTGGAAAACCCGCATGACCACTTTTCTTAGAAGTATAGGTTATCCCATTTATAAAATTGTCATGCATGGTTATTCTCTCTCCTCTCCCGATGAATCCAAATGGACCCAAGCCGATATTAAAAATTTCGAGCTTGATGGCAAAGCCATGAATGCTCTTCATTGCGGCCTTGATCGTAATGAGTTCAATCGAGTTGCCACATGCACCTCCTCACATGAAATCTGGAATCTTTTGGAGGTTACCCATGAGGGGACCAACAAAGTGAAGGATACTCGATTGGACATGTATCGTCATGATTTTGAGTCTTTCACCATGCACCCACATGAATCAATTTCTGAAATGTTTACACGTTTTACTGACGTTTGCAATGGTAGAAAATCCCTTGGAGATAACATTTCTGCAGAAACAATGGTCAAGAAGATCCTATGGATCCTTCCAAGCTCATGGGCACTAAAGGTAACGGCAATCCAAGAAGCAAAAGACATCATGAACATGCCGGTCGAAGAGCTCATCGGATCTCTCATGACCTATGAGATCACCATGAGGAGGCAAGATGAAAAAGAAGGCAAACCGATCAAAGTTCCAAAGAACATCGCCTTCAAAGTACAAAAATAAGAAAGCTCATCCTCGTCATCTTCTTCCTCTTCAAGCGGCGAATCCGAAATGGAGAACCTTGCCCGCAAAATGCACAAGTTCATGAAGAAGCACAAGAAGAAGAAATCCCGCAAGGCTCGAATGGAAAAACACGACGAAAAATCCGATCCCAAGGTAACATGCTATGGGTGTGGCAAGAAAGGCCATTACAAGCCCGATTGTCCACTCAACAAGAAAAAGGCCAAGCAAAAGGAGAAAAAGAAGGCATTCAAGGCCACATAGAGTGATATCTCCGCATCATCCTCCTCCTCCTCCTCAAGCGACAACGGTAACAAATGCCTAATGGCATTCCATGAGGTAACCTCTTCCGACTCCTCATCCTCTTGTTCTTCAAATTCAAATTCTTTTAATCACATGTCATATGAGGATCTCCAACATGCGAGAGATCAATTGGAGGAAGGTTTTCACGAACTTTCTTCCAAATTTGATGCTTTAAAAAAGAATTTCAAAAAACTTACTTCCGAAAAGGAACAACTTCTCAAAGAAAAGGAGGAGTTGTCCCTCAAAGTCCAAAACCTTCCCGATGTTGATTCCATGGAATAAACCATCAAAGATCTAAGGGAATCCCTTGCCAAGTTCACCCAAGGTGAACAAAATTTGACCAAACTCCTTGGTTCCCAACGCATATCTAGAACCACCGAAGGGCTTGGCTATTCCAAGCAAGCTTCCTCTTCCGATGCACCTACTATTTTTGTAAGGGGGAGCTCCCAATTTAAATTTTGTAATCATTGCAAAAAACCCGGGCACTTAATTTATGAGTGCGATTGCAAAAATGCCCGGTATGGTAGGCCCAAAACCATTTTCCTTAACGATGAATTTTATAGGAGAAGACCCGCAACTAGACAAGTATGGATTGAAAAATCCCTTTTAGCGAGTCTCACCGGACCAAAATTTGTTTCGGTTTCAAAATCCTCTCCCCGGTGATTTATTGTTTTTATTTAGGGGGAGTTAGGATTGTTTAAGCTTTTTTGAGTTTTTTATTTCAAAACTCTCATTTCAATTTTCATTTCAAACTTTCAAGTCAAACTTTTATTCAATTTTTCATTTCAAAACTTTCAATTCAAAACTTTCAATTCAAATTTCAAAAATTTCAATTGGTTTTAAAATCTCTATCTCGTTTTTCAATGTTTCCCTCAATCAAGTTTTATGCCCCGTGCTATTTTGATAATCACAAAGGGGGAGAAATTCTTGGTTGATTGGGGGAAAAATATTCTAAATCATTCCTTTCATTTCATTTTTACATTGTTTGTTTTGGTGATTGTGATCATCAAAATAGGGGGAGATTGTTGTACCTCTCGTACCCCTCGAGGATTAATTTTCATGATCACAATCACTCTCTTATTAATCTAATCTTGTTTTAAGTGTTTTTGGATGATAGACATGATTTCAGGTGGCCAAGGAATTGGGCCAAGAAAACAAGAAGCCAAAGTGGACTGATTTTCAGTCCACCGGCCAACCAGTGGCTTCACCACCGGCCAGCCGATGGACCCTGGACAGAAGGCTGAGCCACTACCTCAGCACCGTCCAACCGGTGGCCTCAGCACCGGCCAGCCGGTGGCACCCAGCAGAAGAGTGTCAGCCACTGTATCAGCACCGGCCAACCGGTGGCCTCCTCACCGGCCAGCCGGTGGCTCTTGGACAGAAGCCCTCCTCCATTTTGCACACACCGGCCAACCGGTGGCTCTGTACCGGTCAGCCGGTGGAGCCAGTCAAACTAGTCGTTGGGTCTTTGACCAGCCCTGTCCACTTGCCTCCCAACGGCTCCAAAGGCCTCTCCAATGGCTCCGAAGACCCCCAAAGGCCATTTGAGGGTTCCCCCTCTATAAATAAAGGACTAGGAACCCCCGGAAGCCTAAGGATCAATACCGGAACCATAACCAAGCCATACGGAAGCCAACGGACACATTTTTCATCATTTGGCGAACCTCCGGCGGATTCCTTCAAGGAACCTCAAATTGCTCCAACACATTTCCACATCCAAGGAGCACCACCAAAGAAGCTTGGGAGCGCTCTTCATCAACTTCATCAATCCTTTGGCGCCCAAGGCTTCTCCCATTACGGTTTTTCATTGTTTTATTTATTTTGAGCATCAAATTGAGTTTGTGCCTACAAACTCCCATTTCTCTCATCCTCCATTCTTTTGGGTTTTCACATCACCTTTAAGGTGTGAAGAGGTTGGTCAAGCCTTTCTTTAAAAGGCATGAGACATAGGTGAGCTAGCCTTCACCTGTAAGTAGGCTAGTGGGTTCTTGCTCAACCATTGAAAGAAAGTGGGTTCTTGCATAACCATTTAAAAGCAAGCTGTAATAGGTTCTAGACTAACCTTAAAGTCTAGTGGGTTTCTTGCTAAAACCATTAAAATGCAAGTGGTAGTAAATCTCTCAACGGTTGAGTTGGGAGCGGAGACGTAGGCTTGGGTTTAAGCCGAACTCCGTTATCAAGTTTTGTGTCTTTCCTATTTTATTTCCACTGCACTTTCAACATTGATTTTAAATTGTTAATCATTTTTTAAAAGGCAATCCACCCCCCCTCTTGCCATCACTTCCTTCTTTCTCCGCCCAACAAAATTCAATCATTCTGTAAGTTTATTGCATATGTCTTTCAAAAGAATTTAAGTTTTCTTATTCAATTTTATACCTTTTTATATATAATGAAACATAATTTAATTTCACTAAAATGACTAAAAAAACATTTATTTCATGATATTTTGAACCCTATAACAACAAATTAGTCAACTAGATGCCATTATTGATATTTGATGGATAAATTCATTCTAGGATTTTCAATTCCTTTCATTGTTTCATATCATATTTTTGTTCATAGTTTTCTATTGGATTTTGTCTGTTCAGTGATTAAATATGGATTCTCGGGTGTTCATGATCTAAGTCATTAGTCATGGATATTTTGGATGGTATTTGGCAATGAATTTTGTTAAAGAGAATGTATGAGTATGTTTAGTATTGGAATTGAATTTGTGACCCATCTAGTGGAACCTTTTATGGGATCTTTTTTTTTGGGTTGTTTATATGCATGATTGAGATTTCTTTTATCGTAAAAAGTGGGTTTTCTATTCTGAATTATCTCCCATATCATTTCCCTATCTCACCCCATAAATCCTCTATAAACCCCCATTGAACGTCAAAAAAATGAAGAGTGTTTGGGTGCAGAGAACATGTCACAAGGTTTCTTACATGGTTATAGTATTTTTAAAATTCTAATATTCCCTTCCAAAAATTAACCTAATCCACCCCCTTATCCCCAATTCAACCCTAGAATCCATTGTAGGTCTACAGGACTCCACAAGTTCTCATTGAACTTATTTGTGATGGGTAATTTTATGGGGACACACCAATATATCTTTATGTAAGAGTTTTCATTTTTTATTTCTCCCATTTCCATAGGGTTTCTTCCCTCCTCATTGAAGATACAGTGGTCCAGAAACTAGAGATTCATACCTAGGGTTTTTTGTGTTTCTTGTTCTATTATTGTTGTTTTAGGTTCATTTTCTCTACCTTAAGGTGTAGAAATGTTTCATATGAAGTTTCAAATAATTATTTCAGTTTTTTACATCTATGGTTTGTGATACCATGTGTAAGCATTCAATGATATGTTTTATTACTTGGAATTTTTCTTTAGAATTTTCGTAATATGATGTGTGTTTTCAGAAAAACATTTTTGGTATCATTTGTTAAAAATTTAATTTTTTTTAGTATTTTTGGCATGATAATGTGTTTTTTTCATTTGTAACACTTCTGGTCACAATTGGGGTTGTTTTATTATTCATGGAATGTTTTTATTAAATGGAGTTAGGGATGAAAAATATGGTTTGGTATTCTAGTTGAATGCATTAGTTTTTTAAAAGAGGGGTTTTTTGATGGATTTTATGTGTAATTCTTGGTTATACTTATTGTAATTGTTTTAGGAACTTTTTAAATGGTTCATTGATTTATATAAGTGATGAAACCATGATGAAAAATAGTTTGTATAAGAGTATTTTTTTAAAATTTTCAAATTATTTTGAAAGGGATGTTTTGTGATGTTCACAATCTTGGAAATAAATTATAAATTTGTTTATTTGATTTATTGAATTTTTAAAGAGATATATAACTTATTACATGCTGTTTTGGTGTGACTATGATGTTAAAAGGAATTTCGATTGAAGAGGGGGATTATGTGGCAAGTGTGTGGTCTGGTTGGTGTTTGTGTGTGTCATTCAAAGACTAAATTTTCATGTGAAATTTGTATTTAATAAGAGGTGGAACTTTTTTGAGCACTTGATTGAAATACTTGGTACCTTGGTGGGAAGACATGTACTAGTATGGTAGTGATCTGAAATAGTTTTTTAACTATTTCATGGATAATGATTGATGATGACCACAATAAATAAACTATTATGATGATGTTGGGACAACTAGTTTATGATTATTTTCACTACTAGTGAGTAATTCATGAGAACAAATACTTGTTAGGGTATCTTTTCACTGATATACAAAGTACCCAGGTCCCATATCTAACTAGTTCATAGGGGTGTTCCTGTGATTAGTGCTCATTGAATATTTGGAATTCAACATCGGAAAATGAAATTTTTGGATGTAAAATTCAATAGAAGTTACATTATCATTAAATGTGTTTTTTTCGTAATTCTTATATGTTAGAAACTATATTCATATGTTGTTATATATTTTTAAAATTATTACAATCATATTTTTTTTACAAAAACCTGTATCATATTTTTCTTACAGTGCTTATAAAATGGAATCTATATGGGTGGAATTATAATGGGATTAGGATCACACCCTAAATACACCATTGTGTGTAGGTAGACATTGTAATGTTTTCTGCAATTTTTGGTAATGCTCTTAGAACTGTTGGTATGGGTTTCTAGCGGTCCTTCATGATGCAGTGTCATGGAGATGGATTTAGCAAATTTCATGTTTCAAAGAGGATGGAGATTGTCTGCCCTTTTTTGATTTAATCAAGTGTTGTAGTATTTTGGACTTTTATAAGACTATTTATAAGAATTTGTAATTTTTATTAAGACTTGTTTGTTGTAAATTTTCAGATTTAGTTTATTAATCATTATTGGTAGTTTTATGTTTCTAATTTCGGGTAAATCATTCCTAAACAAGTGTTAATGATTCTTGAGAACATGTTATAGCCCCTGGGGATTGGGATATCCCATTGGGAATTCCCACGAATCGTGTTGGGTGCTAGTTTTAAAGGCACCAAGATTCAGTTCGTGTCAAAATGCTATCTATAGAGGTTCACTATTTTTGGGAATGATCTTTTGGGGATATAGTCAAGGATGATTAGAGCTAGGATATTCATTAATCGAAATTTTTATTACGATTAGAGTTCCTAGCTAGAAAACCTCATGATGGTCTTCAATTCCACATTGGATGTTGGGTTTTATCTTAGTCATTTTGTTCATGTGGTTCATAGAATATTGGGGGAATGGAAAGATATTTTTTTCAATGGTCTCAGTGATCTCACATGGCTTAGAATGAAATGTGGAGAATGAGATATATCCACTGAATAATCCCTATAATTGTTAAGTGACTGGTGTATGGCCACCAACAATATATCTAAACAACCAGCCAACAATAATTTCCTCGGGAATTATATTCTATCTCCATGTGTTAGAATCTTGGAAACATGGTTTTAAAATTAAAAAATGACTGGATTTTGAGAAATGGTATTTTTTTAAAAATGAGTTTCTTGTAAATAGGTAATGGTTTTTTTTCTGAATTGGTGCAATTTTGATTTCAAATTTATCTTGAAATGATATTTAGTGTGTTTACACCTTTATCGAGATTATGAATTTTGTTAATGTGATTTTGAAAATATGTTCAAATATAATTTTTTGCATGATTGAAAAATATTTTTTAGGGTTTAAAATGATATAGAATATATGTATGGGATTTTAATATAGATTGTTTTCTGGTAATTAATGTGAATTTAAGATGTTTCAAGAGGGTTTGGGAAACTTGTTTTAAATGGGTATAAATGAGTTTTTAAATTAGTTGGTATGGGTGAAATTGAGTTTTTCTAAAAATAAAATGTGTTTTGAAATTGTTCTAGATGTTATGAAACTAATGTGTGTGACTTGTAAATGAGTTTTTATTTGAATGGTTGGTACATTTTTGAAAATAATAATAAGTTTTGAATTGGGTTTTGAAATTTTGGTTAGTAGTTTTGAGATAAAGGTATTTTTGGTTTAATGTTCTGGTTTTGAAATGTTGAATGGATTTATTTAACCCTTTTTTCATGAGAAACCACATACATGGTTTTACAGGGAATATGGGTGGTTAATGGAATGAATAGATTAGTTCTACTTTATATATACAGAAGGTGACCAGACAGGCATAGAAACATGCATGTGTGAGGCTCGTGGGTTACCGTTGGAAGATGTGCTAACCGCCGACCCATTTATTTTCAAAGAAATTATTTTAATTGAACATATGTCGTCTAATTAACGATTTTTGTGGTATCTCTTCTTAGTTTTTTGGGAATGTTTTGTTGGGGTTTTTTGATATCGAGAACCCCTCTTATTTGAACAATGTTTTTTGGTTTTTTGATGTCAATTTGGGTTGAATTATTGATTTTTATCCCGTTTGTGAGAAATGTTTGTAGAAGCCCATATGGTAGCTTCCCTCATGTGTTCAGACCTGGTTTGTTGTAAATTTTTACCAATTTACTAGCTTGGATGGGTCCATGGGTTGTCTTTTTTGGCTAAGGTATTCCCCCATAATAACGTTAATGAAATGTTGATGTGTGTCCATGAGTGATTCACCCTTAGCGGCCCCCTAGTTGATCAATGTATAGACCTTCTTCCTATGTTTTAGGGTTGAGTCTACCCCTCTTATTTTTCTATTATGTGGATCCATGGGTGGTAGGAGAGTGTTTATAGAAGTTTGAAATATATGTTAGTTCTTTAATTTTCATGAGTTTCTTAAATTGATCAACGTGAAGTTAGACACCATTGTGTCAATATGTTTTAATAGAAGTGTTGAAGGGGAATTATAATGAAGACGGTGAAAACAATATGTGGTCATTTGTGTATCAGGTTTTCATGAAGGGTATTTGAGTCTTTTTTTATTCATGTTGATCCAATGTTTCATACAGAGAAATCAGTGTGGAAAATTTGGGTTATTTAAGGATGTTATAATTACTTACAGTAATATAATGCTACATAGAACTCTGTTCAAGGTTCCACTCCTAGTAATGATGTTTTCACTTGCAAGGTTCATTTTCGTTTGTGTCTTGTTGAGTTGTGTTTAGATTTTGTGGGCAATTATAGATGTTACAGAACCATTCAAGGTCTTCTACTTATGTTAAAGAATGTTTTTATTTGGAGAGTTTTAAAATTCTCATTTTAAGTGAAGATTTCATCCATGTGTTTTCATTCATCCATTTCATTTTTTCCGTGAAAGAGGTGATGCATTTTTATCACCTATGCCCATGTTTATGAAAAGGTGTGTTGTTTGAGGTGTTGATTTTCATGGGGTTTTTTGATCATTACCTTCAGTCATTAGTGCCAAGAAAGCATCAAACACAGGGGATCCAACCACAAGCCTCAGAATAAAGATTTTATTGTAATATGGAAACCACTGTGGGTGTAAGGGATCATGTATTTAATTCATTCTCTCATGTGGGATGTAGTGAATATTTGAGGTTTCAATGTAATTGTTTTGTTTCGAGCAGTCCTGTGTGGTGGAAGGGGATGTGGGAACCTAATCCCTCAGTAATGTAATCATTTTGGGTGGATATGACCCTCCATTATTTTAGGGAGGAAAAATGGTTTTTTCCTCAACCCCAGTACAAGAACCCTTGTGGGTGAAACCATCAATGTTGTTGTTCAGGTATAAATAACCTTGTATTCTCTTTTTGATCTCATTTATATTCTTGATCAGTAAACAATGTTGATGCCCACTAGAGTGGTGAACTATGGAGTGACTTTGATGGATTGGAGTTTCATTTATAGAGAAACATTATAGTGTGGATATGGTCCAATGGGATATCTTTCATATCATGTGCTATATGTGTAATACGTTTGATACTGACAGTGGAGAGTAGGTTCCAGACTCCCCCTATTTCTGTATAGGTTCAAAATCTTGAAATTATGGTCATTATTATAGTTGGGAGTCAGTTTGGGAAACCCCATATTAGTGACATGGTTTTGTCCATAGTTTTATCTTGGTGGTAGGTAGTATAGTTCAGAGCTATATAACTACAACATTCTTTATTTGATAAATGTTGTTGTTGAAGAATACACAGTGATTTTGTTGATGTATGGATTTGGTAACATTGTTCTGGTTCATTGATTATTTCTGGTGTATTTATGGAGCTTCTTCTAGTAGTATTAGTGGTGTTTATTTTTAATTGGATTGAATATGTTTAATCATTTCATGTTAGAGTGTTAAATATTGGTTGGTTATAGTGTCAATTCATTTTGTTTGACCAACTGGAGGTGTTCAGACATTTTGGGGGAAAATAAACATGGAATGGTAGTCCATATTTTCCAATTATTTGGGTTTTAGTTTTGTATCTCACCATGTTGTGGCTTTTCGGGGAAAAAATCCCTATCTTGGGTAGAATTGTCACACATGGATTTTCGATTCCATGATGTTCCAGGACTTATTTTGCTTCCTTATTTTCTCTTGGTTTTTGGGTGTTCTAGGTTTAAATATGGGTTCATGTGTATTCATGATCTATTTCATTAGTCATAGATATTGGGGGTGGGGGTATTTGGACATATCCTTTGTTAGGTAGAGGGTAAGAGTATGAGGTATCTTGTAATGGAATTTGTGACACTTCTAGTGTAACCTTTTTTAGGCATGATTGTTAGGGTTGTTTATACCATTGAGTGAGATGAGTTTTATGGGAAAAGGGTTTTTTTATTTGGGGACTATTTCCCTCTATCCTTAGCATATATCTCCCCATTGAATCTTCAATAGTCCCCTTAAATTTTAAGAAAAATGGGATAGATTATGGATGGACAAAACAAGTGCATGATGTCCAATATGTTGATTTTTTTTTAAATTAATTTTTTTATTCCGAAAATAATATTATTCTACCCCCTTCTTCCCCCATTCGAACCTAGCTTCCATTAAAGGTCTCTAAGTTTCCACAAGATCCCATGTGACTCCATTTTGATAGGGTATTTTATGTGGAAATGTAACGATATCTTGAAGTACATTTTTCCCTTCCTTATTTCTTCAACATCCTTAGGGATTCTTCCATACTCCCTGATATATCAAATTTCTAGCCACTATGGCTTCATAACTTGGTTTTTTTTTGTTTAATTGTTTAATATTGTGGTTTTAGGA
This sequence comes from Viscum album, assembly GCA_963277665.1. NCBI lineage: Eukaryota > Viridiplantae > Streptophyta > Magnoliopsida > Santalales > Viscaceae > Viscum > Viscum album. Next base: position 1,716,478,915 of record OY728132.1, read on the forward strand.
TCATTTTGACTCCATGAGTTGTGGCGGTGGTGAAGTTGATGTTTCACACAATGATTTGGTGTTATTAACATATTTGGTTTGTGATTCCATGTGTAAATATTTTATTATAAGTTAGAATGAATGATTTATTTGTTTATAATGTTCCAAATATACTATGTTTGATACAAAAACCATTTTTTGTTGTATTTGTTATGATTTTTTAATTGAAGTTTCATTTTTTCATGAAAATGTGTGTTTTTCATGTGTAATATTTGTGGTCTTGATTTGGGTTTTTTATGTTTCAGGAAATGTTTTTACTATATGGTGTTACAGATAAAAAAGAAGTTTTGGTGTGATATTTTCTTGAATTTTGTTTTTAAAAGTGGTCTTTTAGATGGATTTTATGTGGAATTATTGGTTATACTTCTTATAATTGTTTTGGAAATATTTTAAATGCTTCATTGATTTATATAGTAGGTGAAACCATGTTCGGAATCTATTTATGAAATATTATTTTTTTGAAATTGTCAAATTTTTTTCAAAGGGTTGTTATATTATGTGTTCCATCTTAGACATTTTTTATAAAATTTAAAAAAGGATTTATTGAGGGTTATTTTGTGTGTGTTTGTGTGTGTGATATTGAAAAGGAATTCTCATACGAAATTGGTATATTATATGATATGGATCTTGTTTGAGAACTAGAATGAAAACCCATGTATCATGGTGGGTGGAATTTTACTAGTACTCTTGTTATCTGGAGTCGTTCTATCCTTATTTGAAATAGAATGTTCGAATATATCAAATTTAACTAAAATATTATGTTGTTGTTGGTAACCCCTATGTTAGGGGCATGTTCCTTACTAGTGGATCATTCTTGAGAACATATTGATATGGTTAATTTTCACCAAAATACGAGGTACCTCGGGCCCACAACTTGCATGTGCACAGGGGCATTCCCATGACTAGTTCTCATTGATTATTTTTCATTCATTATTGTCATACAATGTATTTTTATGGAAAAACTAGAAGAATTACCTATTTCCTTGAAAGTGTATTTTTCTTAATGATTCTCCTTTAAAAATTGTTTTCATTTATAGTTTCATTCATTTAAAAATTATTAGTATCATATCATGTTTGTAAACAATTTCAATATTTCTATATTATAATGATTATAACCTGGAGTCTATTTGGGTCGAATCCTACTATTCATAAGATCTCAAACTACTTATACCATTGGGTGTATGTAGACATTGTATCATTTGTTGTAGGTTTGGATAAATGTTTTCAAATCGGTGGACTGAGTTTCTATCCATCCATCGGGATGTGGTGTCATGGATATGGATTGAAGGAAATTCCCCTTTCCTTGTTGTGGTTGTTAGGACTGCATTTTTTAATTTCCTCCATTTTAGTAGTCTTTTGGGATTATATAAGACTATGTATTTTAGTTCTGGATTTTTGTTGAGACTTGTTTGGGGTAAATTTTTATATTCGGTTTATTCATCCTTGTTGTCTATTTTAAGTATATAAATTCCAGAAAATCATTCCCAAAAACGTTTTTATGATTCCTGAGCACATGTGCCAGCCCTTAGCGATTGGGAACACCTTTTGGGTTTTTCCATATACTGAGTCGGGTTTAGGTTTTGAAGGCGGCCAGATGCAGTTCTTGATAGATATCCCTATTGGACATTAATATCATTAATAAAAATTGAAAAAATTAAATTATTCCTATATGGATAGATTTTAAGCTACTAGAGTAAAAAAATAATTCCCTTTACCCTTCATTGATGCACACAAATCTTGTATCTCCATCTTAGTCATGACTAACAATGAATATATTCCATATTTTTTTTCAAGGAAAATTTATTAATATGACTATAACACTATCCAATAATTTTTTTCTACTTTCATGAAATCAATAAAATTTATAACATGAAAAATTTACAATACAATAATTGAAATAAAAGTTTCTCTTTTTCACCTATGATTTCATATGGTTTTAAAATAATGGTTTTCGCAAAATAGTGGCAATTATGTTTATATTATCAAACAGTTGACGACTCGTTACTGGAGATGGTGTTATACCTTATTTTTTATTCACATAGTATTATTTTATCGCTAATTGGTATTGTTTCCTCGAGTTATAAATTTCTAATTCCCGAAATCACATTCAACGAGGAATGATTCCACACAACTGAGCATGAAAATTATTCACAAATGGAACACCCCAATATTATATAAATGATATATCTTGAAAAATATTACATAAGTAGGATATTAATTTGTCAACTCATACCCCATGATCCATAATGTTAATTATTTATTTTTATGAGCACCATATATAGTAACACATATATCTAGAATCTATTTTAGATATTAAATGAATAAATCTAAATAGAAATCAATATCCTTATCAGGTTTCTGAGGTCTATATATTATTAGTGGAAATCTAATGTATTTACACTTTATGAATAACCACTATAGACAGATATAATTTACCACCATGATAGGGCATGTGATATTAGTTCAAAAATGTACACCAAAAGGATATCTTCCATATGAAGATCAAACAAGACAAATGTTTCACTACTCTTTTTCTTATTGGGGATACTCGTAATACATTTTTATCTACTAATGCGAATCTATTGGAGGATGTAAGTTTTAATATTTCATTATTGTATATTTATACCATGTAAATTGTCTCATGATTCTATGACATCTATATATTATTATAAACATTGTAATGATAATAATGTACAATATAACATTCAGTTAACATGATACATTTTTCATTAATCGATTTTCACAGCACTTAGGGAATTTTATGTGTGATTTATTGTCCTTGATAGTCAATTTCCAATCATTTAAGATATAATGATTTTTATTGACATCCAGAAAATTGAATGCATAATTAATTTGGTATCAAATTTTCATCATAGGTGTTCAATTTCTTATAGTATCACAAAATTTAAGAGACCAATTCATTCTATATAGATAGTGTCTATCTATACACTTCCTTATATTATATTATATAAATTCAATATAGATATTTTGTATTTAATAGAACTAGTATAAAAAATTCTATTATATCAACTATTTATATTTTCAAACAATTTTTTTAAATGATGAAGGTCATCTTAAATATGTTTTTTTATTTAATCCATTAAATATACATAATAATTTATTCTAATATTCATATAAAATTATTCAATAACACATTATAATCTAAAATGTTTTCATGATTAGTTTTCCTACATGGTTTAGTATGCCATTTATCTCTCTGATCTATTATGTGACAAATAAAAATTTCATCTTACTATTAATGAATAATATTTTTTGAATAAAAATAAGACAGACATGAACAATGGATTTGATAAGGGTAATATGTGTGGTATACTAAAAACATTATGAACACTATAACCATATATCCAAAGTCTTCTCCCATACAATTTGTGTGCATGAATTTTCAATTCATGTCGATTCCATTAGGATCATGAAATATTCATTTTATAAACAAGTAAATAAGTACAAATAATAAATTCATTGCCGATGGAGGATGATTTAGATAATTCGAATAAGGGTAACCCAAAATACGATTGTTACAAAAAAATTTGGTACATATTGATGGAAAATTTTTATTGAATTTAATTAAATAATTACTCCACTATGGTGGTTGTTATCATCTAAATTAATAAAAAAACGATTACTGGTGCAAAGTATTTTATGACTACTAATCAAAATAAATTAAAAAAATTTGGTGCATGTCTAATAGAGATACGAGATGAGTCAAAATCAACAAAATAAAAAAACTATTCGATATATAAAGATGTTGAGGTTGATAGTTGTCTCCAAAAACCAATTAAATTACAACATATCAATTTAATATATTAAATCTCTTATCATAACCTATTTTAAAATTCAAAATTATTATTTTTGATCTTTGAAAACCTAAATTAAAATTAGTTTTCTTAGTCCACAAAAAAAAATTGACTATTTATTTAAAACACTTTATGGGATAAAAAAAATTCTATTAAAACTGTTGGTATCATGAGAAAAATAATAAAAAAACCTTTTAAAAAATATTAAAAATAACTTAAATATTTAAAAATTTTCTTTTATATATATACACTTTGAAATGTTTAAAACATTATCATTTATCTTTGAACTCATTTCATGAGATTCAAAATAGAGATTCCATCTTAGTTCATTGTAAGGGAATACCTTATTGATTCATTTCAAAACCCACATCATCATTTTAAATAACATTTCCATTTTCAAAAATAAATTTTAAATTAGTTATTAATTTAAAAATTATATGTAATAGACCTCCCAATCAAATTTAAAGCATTATTATTAAACATTCTTTGAAATTAATATAATTCCATCTGAAATAAAACATTTTCCATAAGAAAATACTAAATTATCAAATTAACTCCAAACAAAATTTCAAAGACTACAAACTAAACTATTAAGGTTGTCATGGGATTCATTTAAATTCAATAAGTGGGTATTTATTAAAAAAACTAGTATAATAAATTATTACATAAAAAGCCAAAAATTGATTCGTCCATGTACCATAAAATTTATTCAAGAATATAAATTCAAAATCATTTAAAAATATTGATTTCCTAGAAAACTATTTTCTAATAGATCATGTAGTGTTATATGTAGTCTGTGTGTGATATAAGTCCTATTATTTATTTTAATTTAACATAGTGAGAGTCAAATTTGAGTTTCTCTAGTATCTAGAGTGAGATAGTAGAAGAAGATTTGTTTTTTGATTGGAAATGATCCAATCATTATGTTACACCATATATTGAGTTTGTACAGAGTTTAGGGTATTTAAAATATGATACAATTATTTCAATTGATTATTAATTGTGTTGGAGTAATAATACACTAATTCATTTGGTGAAATTGATCATTTTCAGTGAAAATTTAGCCATGGGATAATTGAATAATGATTTCTCATGAAATATGGTATTGTGAGACAGAAACCTAATCACGAATATTAATCACATTATTTATTTGTTCTTGGTTTATTATGTACTATTTTTAATAGATTTACCTATTTCATAATTTTTTATTCTAAGTAATTAATGTTTTATTTGTGTTATTTAATTATTAACATCATTTCATCAGAATAAGATCATGATTATAAGTTTTATAACCTCCATATGATTTTATGATCCTTATTATTATTTCGATATAATATGTTTACTCCATCAAATTGGATCTACCCATATTGGAAACCGATCTTTTGTAAAAGGGGTTGTTTCCACATCATCTGAAATAGTTGAAACATCCCTATTAAGAAACATATCAAATTTTGGTCCTAGTTTTATGTAGTATAATTAAATTGGGATCATTCCATTTAAATATTCTAGTCTGGTTCAAGAAGAGTATTATGATATGTTTTAATAAAAAACCAAAAAATATGAATAATAAATATCTATGTTTTATTATTAGTTCAGTAATTAAACCCTAAATATTATACAACCTTCATAAATGGGCTTCTGATATCATCATATAAGAATGTAATCATTAGTAGCTTTTCAATTTACACAACCTTAATTGGAAATACAAAACATTGATTTGATCAAAATTATCAACTACACAACCTTCAACATTAATAGATATTTAATTCTAACCAATTTAATTATAGAAATTGATGAATTATTTGATGGATTAAAACAATATCGAATTAAATTAAATTTAAATTATATACATTGAAACTATATGGTATTTAATAATTTATAGAAAATATAGAAAACTTGTAATTTTATTGGATGTTTCTATTTTGAAGATTCTAAAAAATCCCAAACCCCTCGAACATATTCATCACGTTTTCATAGTGTTGTAATGCAACCACTATTCATTATAAAATATACAAATTTTATTTAATAAATATAATTATTTTTTGAAAAACATATTACAAATATACAAATTGTTGTTAAAAGAATCATTGAAATGAAAAATATTTCACAAAAAATAAATTCAAAAAATTAAAAAATTCCTCATATTAGACGTAATAAATTATTATCAACTGAGAAAAAATTAAAAATAATAATTCATAAAATTGATTTTAAAATCATGACAAAAAATAAAAATCTACATTTCTTTTTTTTCATTATAAAAATCGGTAATTAATTTTTTCAAAATATATAAATAAATATAATTTATAAAATAACATTATGAGTAATATATAATTAATGAATACAACATCAATTGTGATATTTATCTAAAAGTATGAATGTGATTTCATACATCCTATTAAAATTGAAAATGTCACTTCATGTATTAAATTTAAATTTATATAAACAATGAGTATCATTAAATATCATGATATGTTATCACAGACCAGGTATTTATTGAATAAAAAATTTCATATCTATTAATATTTATGAATAAGATATTAAATTTATGTTAAATGAGAATAATTTTCTGGATATCTTACTCAGATAACAATAATGTGTTTCTAGGAAATCTTATGTTGCACACAACATTGAGTTATACAAAAAAATTACAACATTAATATTATTATTTTAAAAGGAAATTAACTCTTATACATTAGAATGAATATAATGAGAAGTATCAAATAAATTATGAAAATCAGTTTCAAACATGTTTAAATAATGATTCATTGGTTACCAAACATATTAAAAATGGAAATAAAAACCAGTTGAATACAAAGGTTGTGTTTTCATGAAATCCAATTTAAAGAAGAATCATTGTGTACATAAAATCATATCACTAATTATAGAATTTTATATAATGAAAAATATATGTTTTATATACAATTTAATAATTTAAATTGATTATATATGTTTTCTAAATATGATATAATAGAAAAATAATTTTTTGGGATAAAATACCTATTTTTCTAAAAATAAAATTTTAAATGCTTTTGATGGGGAAACATTTTTAAATATACTTTTCTCACATTAAAATTTTATATTTCAAAAAATAATATTTTTATTTAGAATCTGGTAATCAAAATTTACTTTAGATTAATTTTTGGTAATTTTCCAATAAAATTCATATTTTAATGAATACTTAAAAAAATAGCATTTTAATTCAAAAAATCCTTTTCATCTAATTTATTTAAATAGTTAGATTTAATTTTTTGTTGTTTTTAAATTTAAATTGTATTATTTGTTATCAGTTAATCCAATTATGATAATTGAATGATGTTTTACCATGAAATTAGACATAAACACATGTCAATATTTTGACATTTTTTACATCATATAAACCATTTTTTTGGTTTCGACAATGTGAATTACTTTTAAATTAATTGTTATAAATTATGTGCTTTTAATTTGTAAAAATTGATTCAATATTTTTAATCATAAGGAAAAAATTTTAATAATAGGTACATTTTATTTTTGGACACAATGAGCAGTATCTTGGAAATTTTTATTTACCGATGTTAAAGGAAAATCGGGCAAATTAGTGAAATAAAAAATATGACAAGTATAATAGAATTAACATAAAACATTATAAAATCCTATTGGTTGAATAAAAGTACACAATTATCACCTAATGGTCTCAATAGATTCATTTAATTGATTTTTGAGCATGAATGTGATGTAATTATTGTTAAAAAAGAAGGTGGCAACATGTCACAATTTTATCTCTAATAAATATAATTATATTATTTTTGATTTAAATTTAATAAATGATTGAACATAAATAGTCTCTAGAAATATGATTAAAATATCTATAAAATGAGATTATTTTAATTTTTGGATATTATATAGTATCCATAAATATTGACACAATAGTGATATAGTAATTATTTAATTAACGGAAATTTTAAATAAATGATATTTTAAAAATTAAAATCAATATTATATTGAATAATTTCTATCTTCATAATTTTTATAGATTACTATAAAATGTTAGGATTGTGTTGATGTATTTTTTTCAATGCTATCACGCTAATAAGAATTTTTTTAAAAACTCAAGTATGAATTGTGTCAAAATTCAAAGAATTAAATACATAAAATATTCAATAGATTAGTAATTTATTTAAAATGCCTTAAAAATAAGATTTTGAAATACGGTTATGATAATTCCAAATATGTCAAAAATGGAACCTTTTAAGACTTTTGACGTGCTTTGGTAATTAAATTAACCCACAAAGTGTAAATAATAATATATCACAATATGATTAAGAAGGTTAAAATAAACGTTACTGAAATATAATGGTTAAAAAATATTCAATAACATTATTTTCCTAAATTTCATCTACTCCGTCCTAAAAAAGGTAAAAAACTCTACCCACATAGACAGACCAATTAACCCCCTAGGATCATCCAAATTCTGATCAAATATTGTAACATCAACCCTCACTTTTTCATATAACCCTTACCTTGGTTGTAATGAAAATGAAGAAATCCTTTTGCATCAAATTAAAAAGGAGTTACCCAATTTTGATGTATTGTCTACTCTCAAATTCCATAACATTATTTTCCTTCTTCAATATGTATGCTTCATTATTTTATGTTCATATAACAACAACTGTATCCTAAAAAATACATTGATTTTTAAATTAGAAGTATTTGAACTAAACTTTCGCACACCCTCATCGAATGGAAATGAACATACTGTTTATGTTTACGGCAAACTACTACCTCACAAAACGATGAATTTTTAATTCTCTCCTACCACCAATCATGGTGTTCATTATGATGGAACTATATTTATATATAATTTAATCTATTTATTTTTTCGATATTCATATAAATTTTTTATTTACAACATACCTTTATTCTTTATATAATGTGTAAATACGATAATTTCATTTGAGGAAGTGTGGACTACCACCCCTAAAAAGTTATATCACTCATTCATGCCATACATTGATCATATAAAGGATGGTCTAAATGAATATATGTAAAAAATGTAGCACATGAATTATTATTTAATTATGATATTCCAATGTATCATTTTGTTTTCAATAGCTTATTATGACAAAGAATTAAAAGTAGCGTTCATGTGTACGTATAGCCTACTGTATACATAAACTGTACAGTTAATTTCAATTCTATAAATTTCATGTACTATTATAAATGAATATACGTTGGATATATATGGTATTTAAAACATGAAAAATAGTTTTGATATAATGGACTTATGACCACATGGATAATTTTCACCAAAACAAGATTATTATTTACTCAAGTATTGAACATCGTCCAAATATATGGTATGATCTAAAACATTTACTTAATTCTTGTAGGTTGATAATAAGTGATATAAAATAAATAATAAAAATTTAATATTTTATAATGAAAGTAGATATAACACTATTATTTTTAATCTTGTAATTAACGAACGAATGGTACATGTCTGATTTAACGTGAGGGAAATCATATCTTTGTTTCTATTCATTGATATAAATATCCATATTATTGGTTTTATTTTCCAATAATATTTTTGAATGAACTCTGATTGGTTTACACTGAATATCCTCTTATATTAGGCGTATTTATATTTTTAAAAAATAAATTTGTCACTGATTTATCTTTAATCTATGGATATGATCTTTTTATGGGATTACATATCAATATAAATTCTTGTGTGGTTTACTTATTATTTAGTAATAATTCACTTATATATGTTGTATATACACCCCATTGACATATTATATCATGAAACCCCTTATAATCATGATATTATTTATTAATATTATTTTTTAATCATTTTTATTCATCTATTTCTCAAGTGGTAAGGGAATCGTTAACTAAAACATCGTTTTAAATGATTTAATAATTTATTCGCCCAAATATTTATCATTAATGTCCATGTTTTAAAAATTATTTTAAGGAATTATTTATATGGAAATTAAGTTTTCAGAATGTCAATTCCTTTAAATGATTAAATTTAATATGAGATACATTGATTCAAAAATATTCTTTTTAAAATTTTGAAATGTTTCTTTTAAATTGTATTGATTATATTATTATCTTGAAGTGATATATTGTGAATAAAAATATGTAAATGTGTTTTTTATGTATTATGATTATGTTATTGTTCTTGGGAATTGGTTATTTATATGAGTGGTTCCATTATAAATAAAGGGAAATGGATCCTTTGATAGTTCTCTAATTTATTATGTAACATGACAGTTGTAAAGGATAAGGTTTCTACTAAGAGATTTAGTCAATATACTGTGATGGGTATTCCAAACATAACTATTAATATTACTCTCTATGTAGCTGTTAAATATACAATGTATGTATGATATGGATGACATATGTTACCATTAGGATTTATGTTTTATGATTTTTATATTACTTATATTTGTTTCAAGAATTTTGTTTTTTCATGAAGTATGTTTAAGAGTTTATGTTCTATGGTTGAAATTTATGATTTTATAAAAAAATCAATGAGATTATTATATTAATGGGATTGGATTTTATTTCCTCACTTTATATTTCTTACTGAGCCTTTTGTTCTTTTTAATTGTTTTTGAAATGTTTTCCAAAGGGTATAATGATGGGTAATTGAAAGAAAGAGGTCAAGATGAATTTTATCAAGATATTAAATCATGTTAAATAAATCTTATCTTTAAATATATTTATATTTTGGAAGAAATGAATGTTGTTTTTATTGTATCCACTTGGTATGAATTTTTTATTTTATGTAATAGTTATGGCCCAGTTATATAAAGTAATTAAACTAAAAAGATCCTCAATGTGAAATAATGTTAAATTATTAACATAAATAAAAATTAAATAATGTTTGTGTCATGAGACTTATAGTTGGTATCAAATGATGGTTTAGAAAAAATTAGAGATAAGGATGTTTTCTTATGAGTTACGGTTATCATCATGGGTTCATAATTTTCAGGTTGATCATAATATCAACATCTTAGAAGCCCATTTTTATGATCTATGATATAAAATATTAAATTGACTAGTGGTATTTTTGGAGACATTCACCTTTTATGAAATTGATGGGTTATTAATTTTAGGTATACCAAATGTGAGGTATGAGATAAGCATTGTGGCTAAAATATGTAATAGTTATTTGAGGATTTTATCTCATTTTAGGAATGTTATAAAATTATATAATATTTGAAAAAGGATAACACACACACCGTGTGATGAACCATCACATCAGATAAATCTACAGTAATCATGCCCACAACTGATGCGCGAATTTAATTTATTGACAACCACAAGACTACATGAATTTCCTGGTTATTATGACATTTTATTTCTATTTAATTGACAGTATGGATCATGAAAAATAAGATTTTGAAATCCTATGTTTTAAAAAATGGATATCCTTATTATATGAATATGATTTTGTGATTAAGTGATAAATGTTATTTTGGAAGACATTATTTAATTTTGAAATTCTATATTCCTAAGGAAAATAAAATAATATGGGATTTCATTTGAAGTGTAACTTTTGAATTTTATTTTTTTAATAATCTATGACTTTATTGTAGAATTATAAGGATTTGGGTTATTTGTGGTGTCACAATTTCTAAAAGGGGGGAATGATGTAACATCCCAGATATTAATAGATTAATAAATTTTTATATCTATTTATATTTATGAATAAGAAATTATTTTTACATTAATGGGGATGATTTTTCATATAATGTACACGGCACTCTGCAATAGGTTTCTCCGAAACCATACATAGTACACAACATTGTCTTATACTGAAAAATAATATAATAAAAATATTATTTTTCAAATGGTATTTAATGTCTAGACAGTGGAATGGCGAGATTGATTTATGTCAACTGAATTATGAAAATTTGGTTTAAATATGTTTAAATAATGATTCTATGGTTACCAAATTTATTATTAGAAATAGAAATTAAAACCAATTTAGTATAAATATGTGTTTTTATAAAAACGTATTTAAAATATTATAATTGTGTTTTTAAAATAAAATCACACTTTATGAATTTTTATTTAATTAATAAATATGGTATAAGTTATATTTAATGTTTTAAATTTATATTATATGATTTCTAGATAAGATATATGAAAAAATTCAATTATTCAGATAAAAGATGTATATTTCTAAAAATGATGTTTTACCATATGTTGATAGAAAACCCTTATTAAATCAATTTTTTTATCACTATTATATGTTTTAATTAACTGAATAAACTTATTCATTAGAAGGGGAACATCAAAATTTACTTTGGATTAAATTTCTGTGTTTTTGTGTTAAAATTTACATTTTAATTAATTGTGAAAAATAATGTATTTTAATTAAAAAAATACCTTTTCATCTAATTTATTTATATAGTTTTATAGTACATTTAATTAATTTTAATGTAAAATTGGATTATGTTATAATCATTTAATCCAATTATTATCATTTGATGTAATTTCACATTGAAATTATATATAAACACATGTCAACCTTTTGATAGTTTTTACTTCTTCAAAACATTCTTTCTCTTTTTCAAAATAAGAATAAATTATAAATTAATTAGTGAAATTTATTTATTTAGAATTTGGAAAAATTGATTCCGTACATGTAATCATATGGTTTAAATTTATTATATAATTACGGTTTGTTTTTGTACATTATTTATAGTGACCATGGTAGTCATTATTTGACATTGTTAAAGGTAAATCAGGTAAATCAGTATAACAAACAATATGATAAGGAGTATAAAGTTTTCCTAACACCTGAAAAAAATACCATATGATTAATAATAGTTGACTCATATCACTTATGGTTCATAATTGATTTATATAATTGTCTTTGGGCAATGAATGTTCTTTAATTATTATTAAAAAAAGAATGTGACAACATGTCACTCTCTTATATATTATAAGTATAATTATTTTATTGTAGATAAAAAATTGTTGAAACATAAAACATTAATTCTATACATAAATATAACGCATTTATCTATATAATTAGAATTTATTTTGAATTTTTATAAATTAAATAGTTATCATAAATAATGACTCAATAGTGATATAGTAATAATTTTATTTAGAGAAATATCAACTAATTGATATTATAAATATATCCGAAATATTATATGACTTAATTAATGTCATCCACATATCGTAAAAATTATTATAAAATGTTAGGTTTGAGGTAATATATTTTTTCATTATAATCATGTTCGTTTGAATTTTGGAAAAATGTCACGTATAAATAGAATCAAAATATACATATTTCATAACATTAGATATAAAATAGTATATTAAATGTTTCAAATTCATTAAAAGTATATTATTTTCAAAAACTGTTAATAAATGTCAAAATATGTCATAAATGTAATATTTTCATCCTTTGACATGTTATGGTAATTAAATTTACCAAAAATTGAAAACAATAAAATATCATGGTAAGATTAAATAGGGTAAAATATATTTTAAAAAAAATTAGGGTTAAAAAAATTTCAAAACAAACTTAATATTAATTGGATTATTGGTATATGACCAAACATCATCTTATCATGGATATATATTTTCTTTTTTCTATAAAAAACCAAAAATCAAATTATAATAAAATAATATTTCAAAACAATCATAATGTGCCCCTCCTCCATCTTATAAATGACCACCACCTCTACCCACATACTCACACTTCTAAATCCCCTTCGATCACCAAATTGTTTTTTAAAATAACTAGAAACATCCCAAAACTTTTCATTGAATCCTTAACTTGTGTTGAAGGAAATTCAAGAAGTTCTTTTGTCTCAAATCTAAAAGAGTTACCTGATTTAGTGGAAACATCTTCTCTCAAGTTTCATTATATAATTTTTCTTCTTCAATCGCTATTATCATTTATTATATGAAAACATAAAATCACTACTATCCTCAATATACTATTATTTATAAATGATAATTATTAGAAATACAATTACACACACCTCCATCTAAAGGATACAAACATAAAATTTCTATGTACGTAGAACTACTGCCTCACAAAATGATGATTGTTAAATATTCTCCTAACACTTATAATAGAAACCATTATGATGGAAAGATATTTATATATGATATATATTTTATTTATTTTGTTTTTATACTTAGTTAATTATTATTTACAACATACCTTTATGCTTTCCATAATGTGTAAATAGGAAATTTTTTTGAGGAAGTGTGGACTACCACCCCCTCAACGTAATATTACTTGTTCATAACACACATGGAACATATAACGGATGGAATAAATTATCTTATGTAACATTCATAACATATATATTATATTTTAATTATAGTATACCTATACATCATTAAGTATTAGTTCTTTTAATATTGAAAGTAAATAAAATTAGCATTCATCCATACATACATCCTACCGTTTCAATGAATCGTTGTTTTCATTTAAAATCATAAAATTATATAAAAAATTCTAAACCCAAATATACTGGATATATATTATATTTAAATCATGAATAATATTATGGAAAAAATGGATTTATGAGCAAATGGATAGTTTTCTTCAAAATGAGCTAATTTTTTACTCAAGTACCGAACATCGAGAAAATGATCGATATGAACTAAAATAATTAACTTATTTCTATAACATGTTAATAAGTAGTATCAAATAAATAATAATCCTTAAAAAGTTAATAAATAAACTATACATTAATTTATGTTTATTTTTCATGAAACTATATAATGTATAGTACAAGCCATATTCAATGTGAGGGAAATCTAAACTCATTTTCCATTCATTGAGTTAAATATCCATGTCATTGGTTTTGTTTTTTCATGAATATGTGTGAAATACCTATGATTGTTTTAAACATAATTTACATTCCATTTAGTCTTTTATGTTGTTGTTCAATAATTGTCATTAATATAGTGCATATAATACAATTTGTCATATTATAACAAGAATATCCTTATTCATATGATATTATAAGTTTTATTCAATATTATTATTTATTTATTTTTATTTGTGTATTTTTTATGTGGTAAGGGACTCATTAACTAAAAAATCTTTTTAAATGTTTTAAATATTTACTTTTCTAAATCATCAGTATTATTGTCGATGATTTCAAAATGTTTTTAAGGATTTATTTATATGAACATCGATGTTTTAAAATGTTATTTCTTCTAAATTATTCATTGTGGTATCAGCCACATTTATTAAAAATTATTATTTTTAAATGTTTTTAATGTGTCTATTAAATTGGATTGATTATGTCAATATATTAAAATGATATCTAGTGAATGAAAATACAGAAAGTTTATTTTACAATTTGCTTGATTTATGGGTTATAATTATATTATGGTTCATGGGAAAAACGTTTGTATACATGTGGTTCCATGATAAATAGAGGGTGGTTGAGCCTGTGATAGCTCTCCAATGCATTGGGTAACATGAAGGAAGTTAACATTATGGTTTCTCCTATGAGATTTAGGTAATATACTGCGGTGGGTATTGAAAACATTACAATGAATTTAGCTACTTATTTAGTTCTGAATTTTATAATGTAAGTATGATATAGATTCTATATGTTACCATTTATGATTTATGATTTATAATATATCATTACTAAGAAGATTTTAAATAATCTTATGATTTCATGAGGTTTTTGTACGAAGTTGCGTTCTAAGGGTGAAAAGTATTAATTGTTTAATATGTTCTCAGTGAGATTAAAATATTATTGGGATGCTGTTTTCATTCATTATTTTATATCCATTACTGATATTACTATTCTCAAACCATGTTTCTAAATTTTTTTCCATAGGTTATAAGGATGGGTAAGAGAAAGGAATAAGTAATGAATAATTCTATCATGAAATGAAATCACGGTAAATCATGTTTATCATTAAAAAGTTATATATTGTTAATGAAATTGATATTGTTTTAGTTGTATCCACATTATACAAATGTGAGTTTTTATGTAATAGGTATGGATGAATTCTCTAAAACTATAATCCTTATAAGATCCACAATGTTAAATGATGTCAACTTTATGACATAACTCAATATTAATTAATGTCTATTGATGGGGCCTTATATAATTTAACTATATATTTTTAAAATTATATTAAAAATAATTTTAAATCATATTATCATTAGCATAACAATTTAAAACCATCCATATTAATGATATCTATGACGATATATGATATATAAAGTAACATTGATGATGTTGTGATGATTTTTTATTAAATAGATATATTACCAGATTAAGACTTAATTAAATAATTCTAAAAGAAATTTTATATAAATATTAATCTGTAGAATGTAAAGTAAATGTGGGATAACTCTTAAAAACCCTTATATTAATATTGTGTTAGTAAAACTAAATTATTCACTAACATCCCCTTTTCATTATTTAAATGATAAACATAGTAAACCAATTCCCCATATGGTCATTTATATATATTATTAATAATCTATATTCAATCTCCATAATCTATTATACCTTTAATTAACCCTTTCACAAATGATAGAAAAAAACATTCCTTGATCATTCAGACACTCATTTGTTAAATTAAATATACTATACATGGTATGAAAACAAAAGAACGTAAATTAAAAACACTTTTCCTATTGTGAAAATGAATTATAGGATTTAGAGACACCAAATCATCAAAATGTCATTCAACAAATTTTACACAAGTTAAATAATCATTTTAAAAAATTAAACCTATCACAATTTTCTTAACACACTCTAAATAGTCATTATGTTAAATATATATCCTACTAAAAATACCTTATACACCCATTTATTGTAAAACAACCTAATTTATAACTAATATTCATCAAATAGTCAAACATGAAACCCCCTAGGAAGAAACAATTACAAAAAATCAAACCAGGGTTTTGTGATAAAAATTATAACTTTATTTAAAAACCAAGTACAACTATAAAAATAGAAGCATTGGTAGAGGAGAAAGAAAAATGGGAAGTTGATAATGATATTGGTGATGGTGATAGAGATTGATCTATCAATTGAAGCATCCAAAAGTGAAGGTGGTAATATGAATTGGAGTAATGAGCAATAATGAGATATACAATTTACGAATAGAGCTATGGGAAAAGCCAAGTGTGGTTGATTATGGTTGGGAATAACACCTAAATGAAAACACCATAACCTAATAAAGGAATCCAATATGAATGATGAGAAAATAACATAACTTGGATTCTAGCATGGATTCAACTAAGAGAACATAGAGGTGTAGCACTTGCATGAGTTGAGTTCCTGGAATGCTTGAGAATCAAAAATGAATCAGTCGTAGTCAGGGTTCATATTTATAGATCTGAATTGCATTACCAGATCTTCTAAAGAATCATAGATAAGGATAATGATTTATCAATGAAAAAAATGCAGCAATAAAATCTGTATTTATTAGTGCTAATTCATCATAACTGATAAATATTAATTTTACTAGGTTTTTAGCATCGATAAAGCTCTACCATTATCATTGCTAAAGAAGTGTCATTAAAATTCATTTGAATTGGTGATAAAAATTTAATGAAAATTTTAGATTTATAATTAGAATTATAAATAAATTATATAAATTTTATTTATAAATTTATATTTGTCTTATAATATTATAATTATTTAAATATATTATTAGTTATCAATAATTATATAAATACATTTTTTAAAAACTAATATTTTTTATTTGTAATTAAAAATATATAATTTTATAAATATAGTTAATATACATTTATGAAAACTTCTATAATGAAATATTTTAGTAAATTTTTTTATAATTATATACTTATAATTGAAATAATAATTATATCATTATACCTATTTGTATAATTTTATCTATATATGTATAATATATATTGAAAATATATTCATTGTTTAAATTTATTTGTAATCATGTTATAATTTTAAATATATTTAAATTATTATATATATTAATATAATTTTATATTTTTATTAAATATATATATTTAAAAATATAAATATAGCAAAATTATCAAGTATTTTAATATATATTTTTATAATTATATACTTATAAATATATTATTTAACTAGAAATATGTATTTATATTTTAAAATTATTTAAAATTATAATTTTTTAATTATAATTATACAAATGTTTTATTAAAAAATAATATTTTCAAATTTATATAATTATATGTATTTAAATAGTCATATTTATTGATTAAATATATGAAATTTATATATATAAATATGGATATGAATATTAATACATATAATTCAGTCGCGTCATGCATGTATCACCCCTAGCCTGTGTCGCCGTCTACCAACATAAATTCACTCACACCCAGGTTTTGACTCGAATCTAATGTACTTTTACATAGATCCTCTACCACACGGTCAATCTACCAACTACAATATCAATGTGTATTTAATCATAAAAGTATTTTTCACATACATGAATTATTTTGAAGTTAAATTTCATTTATTTTCCTTTAATTTTTTGTTTTGGATGGTTTCCAAAGGTTTTATGGAGAAATAGATGAGTTTTCATGAATTGGGCAAAACCGTGAGCCCAATTCCAGATTTAAAAATAAAATTTTTTTCCTTTATAACATTTTCATTTTTTAATATTTTTCCTTCATTCCAATTCCTAAATGGTCTCCTCTGACCTATTAACACCAAAATATAAATTTGGAACCTTTATATATCCATAATCATGGTGGATATGAGTTTTTATTTAAGATATTGGGCCTGCCCGAAGGCCCATTTCCTGCATTAAAAATAATTTTTAAATTTTTTTATATCTCCTTCAATATTTGCGTTTTTTCGGTGATTCCACCTCCCACTCGACCCTAGGAAACCCAGGCGAGCTCCCATTGCCTTCCTCCCCTCCTTGGAGCTCTTTGATATCGCGAATTAGGGCTGATCTTCATAGGGTGTCTCAAATCGGCCAGAATTGAAGAGGTAACTTCATACCTTCTTAACTCTCTCAATTATTAATCTTTTCCCTCCATTCCAGTTCCCAAATTACCTTCTATATCTTGTTCGAAGAATCCCTAAATTTTTTCTGTTTTCAATTTCAGTAACTATTGTTTTAGGAGTGATTAATTCAGGATACTTCAAGTAGGTGATTCTATTTCTTTCCTCTTTCAAATTGCTTAGGGTTTCTTCCCTAATTATTGAATTATAAAAAAATTCCAGAAGTTAGGGTTCGTGAATAGGTTCTAAATTACTGTGTTTGGGGTGAAATATTGAGGTTTTAGGTTTCTTTTAACTACCTTGAGGTGCGGCGGTCATGCAGTTGATGTTTCGTCCCAATATTTGAGGGTTTCGACACATTCGGTAGGTGATTTCGTGGGTAACCATTTAATGATGAGTTAGTTTGCATGATTAAATAATTTTGCATGTTCCTTATGTGTTTTTCATTCTGAGAAAACCATTTTTGGTTTCAATAGTAATGAATTTGTTTTTTTAAAGTTACATTTTTTCTTGAAGTGTGTATTTTTCAAATGTATTTCATGTGTTATATCTTGTGGTAGTTTTGTAAAACATGGAAGTGATTTATAAGTTGTTGAAAGGGGCTGACAATTATGGTTAGGTAATGATATAGTTCCATGTGGGCATAAAAGTGGGGTGTATTTGAATGGTTTTATTTGTATAACCTTGTTATACTCCTTGAAAGTGTTTTATGGATTTGTGTGTTCTCATGGGTATCTTTTGTGATATTATTCAACGTGATTATATAACATTTGAATGTGGATTATTTCATGTTGATTGGGCTGACAATTATGTTTTGGTAGGGTCTTGGTGTGCTTTTGGCTTAAAAATAGATTTTTTAAAGGGATTTTATGTGCAAAGTTTGGGTATACTCTTTATAGTTGTTTTATGAAAGTTTTGAATGCTTTATTGGGTTGTGTAATAGGTGAAACTATATCAGCAAACTGTTTTGGTAGGATTATATTTTTAAAAGGTCCATTTCATTTGTGAAAAGGCTGTTATGTGATATGTATCATCTTGAAAATATTTTATTAAATTGTTTGAAGGAGATATTTTGGAGTGAAAGTGATGTGAAAGTGATGTGGAGTGTTTTGTGTGAGTGTGATGTGAAAAATTGAATTTTTGATTATGAAAGAAGTGTTATATTCCATGTGTGTGGGCTGTTATATGAGTTTATATATCTTATAATTGTTTTATAAAATTGTTTAATGGTTTTGTGGAAGTTTTGAAGAAATGTGAAATGTGTTGTGGGCTATTTTGATGTGATTCGGATTTCAAAATCATTTTGAATGAAAAATGGATTTTTGCAACTTGTGTGGTATACATATGGGATGTTTGGTGAATTTGTGATGTGGAAATGATATTTTCATGTTCAATGTACATTTCTTGACTTGTTGAACTTGTTTGAGCACAAGGGGAAAACCTGGGTATCTAGGTGGGTGGGCCTGTACTATTATGCTAGTGAATCCGTGAGGTTTGGCCTCAGTTTCACTTAGCAAGATTGACGCTTACAACTCTAACTAAACTATGATGATGATGATTGGGGACCACTAGGTTATGGGTATGTTCCCTACTAGTGGATCTTGCACGAGAATGGATATTTGTGATGGTTACTCTCACCGAGATACGAGGTACCTGGGACCCACCGCTAGCAAGTGCCTAGGGGTTACTTCCTATTTCTTGTGCTCATTATTTACATTGTACTTACCGTCGGTATACGGTATAGTTCGCTGGAAAATTCAGTATTTTTGACATTATTTTTAAAAGTGTTGATTCTTAATGATAGCCCACTTGAAAACTATTTTTATTCAAGTAGCATCTTTTAGAAATTGTAACTAGCTTTTCATGTTTTTGAAAACTTGCATGCTTTTCGTCTTTAAATTGTTTATCACATGGAATCTCTTAGTGGTGGTATCCTACTGGGCATTGGATCACACCCTACATACACCCTTGGGTGTAAGTAGACATGGTTGTTTTTGTTGTCGCAGGTTGGGTACAGTTTTTTTTTCCAGTGGTTCGGGTTTCTAGCAGGTCCTTGGTGGTGAAGTCTTGCGGAGGTGGCTTGTGGGTGGTGCCCCTTGCCCTGAGGGTTCTTGGGCTGTCCTTATTTGGATTTTTGACTTTGGTATAGACCTTTTGAGTTGTTTTAAGCCATGTAATTCAGTCCTGAATTTTTGTAAAAGATTGTTTGGTTTGAAAAATCCAGATTTGTTTCATTGGATTCTTTTGTTGTTTTATGTTTATAAACTCGGGTAAATCGTTCCCAATTTTCATTTTATGATACCCGGGCAGTTGTGCCAGCCCGTGGGGATCGGGAACGCCCCTCGGGTCATGTCACGGGCTGGTTTTGTTGCCGGTTTTGGCGGTGACCTGATTCGGTTCGTGACAAAATGGTATCAGAGGGAGGTTCGGGTTAACTCTTTGGGTCACGTTATTTGGGGAACAGTCGGGATAGTATAAAGATACGATTGTTGGGACTTGGTAGTTCGGTTATGGGTAGTGTTCCTGATCACCACACCTCATGACAGGATTCGAGTCGCCATGGGAAGTCGGGATTTATCTAATTCCTTTGGTTTTCTTGGTTTGATGATGATTAGGGGAAATGAAAAGAGAGTTGGGATAATGGTCTCAGGGAGCTCGTAGGGCCTGGAAAGCCATGTGAAGCTGGGGATATTCCCTAAAACACTCTCTGTGACAGTGAAGTGATTGGAATATGGCTTCCAACCATATTTTCAAGTCACCCATTGAAACTAGTTTCCTCTCGGATTGTTTTTTGCTTTAGTTTTGAAATTCCCGCACTTTGGTTTTCTGGTGACTTGGTTTTAATAAGTGTAAAGTTTTTATGAAATGATTTTCAAATAAAGAGGGAATTTTTTGGTTTATGAAATTGAGGAATTCAATTTTCAGAATTGTTTTGAAATGTAAAATGGTGTGCTTACAACTCTTTTGAAATAAGGATCTATATTAAAGTTGGGTTTGAAAAGTGTTTCAAATAGAGTTTTATAAATAATAAAACGGTGTTTTAATGGGATGAGATGTTTTGATATTGATATGAATATCTTGAATGTGGGTTCTTTTCCAAATTGTTGTGTCTTTATGAAACGTTTTGTAAGATGTGAATTGGGATTTTGATCTCATTGTTAGCAGTTTTGAGAAAAAGGTTGGGTTGGTTGAGCATTTTGTTTTTGAAATGTGGAAGGAATTTTTGTTTTACCCTTTGGTATTTCCTTGAGTGACCACATTTATGGGGTTATATGGGATGATGGATGGTTGATGGCATGACTGGATGAGTGCTGGGATGGTTATGAGGAGGGTGCCCGGTGTGACACAAAAACATGCATGTGTGAGGCCCATGGGGTACCATTGGTGGATACACTTACTGCAAAACCATTTGTTTTCAAAGAAATAGTTTTAAAGAAAAACATGATTTATTGATGAGTAGTTTGGTATAGTTTTTATTATGGGTTTTTGATAATGTTGATGTTGTGGGATGTTTTGAGTCCAAGAACCCCTCCTGTTTGAACTGTGTTTTGGGTTTGTGTTTGGTCGGTGAGCTGTGTTGTAGGGACGATTAGTGGTCTCTTTTGAAAAATGTTTTGGGATGCCTTTACGGTGGTTCCCTTCATGTGTTTGGATCTGGTTTGAGGCATGTTTTTACTAATGGACCAGCTTGGTTGGGTCCTTGGGTTCTCTCATTGGATAAGGTATGCCCCCATTAAGGGTTAATGCACAGCTGAAGTGCAATCCATATTGTTTCGCCATTTGCAAATCCTCCAGTTGATCAATATAAGGAATATTTTATCGATCATTGTTGATTGAGTCTACACCCATTCATTTCGTTGATTTTTGGATCCTCTTGTAGTGGTAAAGTTATTGTGGAAGGTTGAAAGAAACCTTAGTTTCTAAAGTTTCATGATTTTTCGAAGGTGGAAGTGTTCTGGGTTTGTTAGCATGGATGAGTATTTGGATAGTCTCTAAGAGGAACTCTCGGTCCTTCATAGTCTCTTCGAAGAAGGACATCATGTTAAACTACTAGTGTGGGAAATCTGGTCATGAGAGGATATTATGGCCACTTTCTAGAATTGTGTGTTGTTTTGGGATGTTTTACAAGTTCCTTCTCTATTCATTGTTTATATCAGTCGCAATGGTCATGTTCGGTGATTCCTCGTGATGTCATGTGCTCGATTGACTGAAAAGGTGAAAGTTGGGCAATCATCTGAGAGTCTCTATTATGTTGGGAGAATGTCTCCCTTGAATAAAAAACATTAAAAAAATATTCCATTTTAGAGGAAGGTGAGTATAAGTGTTCTTTACTTCTATTGTTTCTCGACCGAACAAACAAGGTGTGATGTGTGTACATATTCTAATCCCTTGTTTCAGTGAAATATCGAGTTAGGATAAAGTGAGTTTGGAATGTGTTATGTCTTAGAAAAACTTATCGGGGATTGCGGTGTAGTTGTTGTTTGCAACAAAAGAAGAATTCTCATTCAGGTGGTTTCCAAAGCCTAATTGTGAGGCCGAAGATTCTTCAATATTTTGAGCTCCAGCCATAGGTCCCGCAGAGAAGCTGGCGCATAGTCAGGGGAAACCCCAGTGTCATTTAAACCCTTATGCAAAGTCCTATCCTCAATATGAAAGATAAGAAGAGTTTAAACCTATGGTGTCATCATATTTCTTCAGTTGTTACCGTTCGGTGGAGATAGGTGGAGGGTCTTGTACCCATGTCATCACACAATGATATTCCCTCCCACTTTGGTTTTCATTGAGTCTTTAGAGAAAGGTATGAAGTTTGGCTAGAAAGGTTGACCGCACAGTTTACACTTGGTTAGTAGTGACCATGCCCCCCCCCCCAAAAAACCATGTAGATAGAAGAATCTCCACTGTTAGTTCATGGTTTCCCACACCATGCAGACTAACCATGTGGTCGTCCCAACACATTATATTTTGGGGTCTTTCTGTACCGGCCCATGCTGGTCGATTAAGATTGTTGGTTCTTATGGTGGGGAGCCTTTTTCCCCCCCGTACCAATAACTTAGATTTATCCATGGTCAAGGATTGGTGGTAGGTAGTCTCATTTGGATCTATCAATCTACCTAAATCTTCCTTGAGTAACCATTGAGATTGGAGAGTGCCCAATGGTTTAGTTATAGCAAGGTATGTGTAACCTTGTTCGATGTTGTTGTTCGTTTGAGTGAATTGCTTGAGTCTTGTTCTGATAGTGTTTGAGGTGTTTTCCTTTGGGATAAAGCCTGAATGTGATTGATTGTTTCAGGAAAGTGGTGTATGATTTTGTTGTGAATTATTCCTTCCTTAATTGATCAATGGAGGTGTTTTGGACTTTGGGGGCGAAACCTGGAAAGGGAGTACATCTTGGTTTATCAGTTCAGTTTGGCTTTCGTATCTGGCCTTTCTGTAGCTTTCCGGGGACGGAAAGTTTTCATGGTGGGGAGAATTGTCACATAAATGAATTATTTTGAAGTTAAATTTCATTTATTTTCCTTTAATTTTTTGTTTTGGATGGTTTCCAAAGGTTTTATGGAGAAATAGACGAGTTTTCATGAATTGGGCCAAACCGTGAGCCCAATTCCAGATTTAAAAATAAAATTTGTTTCCTTTATAACTTTTTCATTTTTTAATATTTTTCCTTAATTTTAATTCCTAAATGGTCTCCTCTGACCTATTAACACCAAAATATAAATTTGGAGCCTTTATATATCCATAATCATGGTGGATATGGGTTTTTATTTAAGATATTGGGCCTGCCCGAAGGCCCATTTCCTGCATTAAAAATAATTTTTAATTTTTTTTATTTTTCCTTCAATATTTGCGTTGTTTCGGTGATTCCACCTCCCACTCGACCCTAAGAAACCCAGACGCGCTCCCATTGCCTTCCCCCCCCTCCTTGGAGATCTTTGATATCGCGAATTAGGGATGATCTTCATAGGGTGTCTCAAATCGGCCAGAATTGAAGAGGTAACTTCATACCTTCTTAACTCTCTCAATTCTTAATCTTTTCCCTCCATTCTAGTTCCCAAATTACCTTCTATATCTAGTTCGAAGAATCCCTAAATTTTGTCTGTTTTCAATTTCAGTAACTATTGTTTTTGAAGTGATTAATTCAGGACACTTCAAGTAGGTGAGTCTATTTCTTTCCTCTTTCAAATTGCTTAGTGTTTCTTCCCTAGTTATTGAATTATAAAAAAATTCCAGAAGTTAGGGTTCGTGAATAGGTTCTAAATTACAGTGTTTTGGGTGAAATATTGAGGTTTTAGGTTTCTTTTAACTACCTTGAGGTGCGGCGGTCATGTGGTTGATGTTTCGTCCCAATATTTGAGGGTTTCGACACATTCGGTAGGTGATTCCGTGGGTAACCATTTAATGATGAGTTAGTTTGCATGATTAAATAATTTTGCATGTTCCTTATGTGCTGTGCATTATGAGAAAACCATTTTTGGTTTCAATAGTAAAGAATTTGTTTTTTTAAAGTTACATTTTTGCTTGAAGTGTGTATTTTTCAAATGTATTTCATGTGTTATATCTTGTTGTAGTTTTGTAAACCATGGAAGTGATTTATTAGTTGTTGAAAGGGGCTGCCAATTATGGTTAGGTAATGATATAGTTCCATGTGGGCATAAAAGTGTGGTGTATTTGAATGGTTTTATTTGTATAACCTTGTTATACTCCTTGAAAGTGTTTTATGGATTTGTGTGTTCTCATGGGTATCTTTTGTGATATTATTCAACGTGATTATAAAACATTTGAATGTGGATTATTTCATGTTGATTGGGATGCCAATTATGTATTGGTAGGGTCTTGTTGTGCTTTTGGCTTAAAAATAGATTTTTGAAAGGGATTTTATGTGCAAAGTTTGGGTATACTCTTTATAGTTGTTTTATGAAAGTTTTGAATGCTTTATTGGGTTGTGTAATAGGTGAAACTATATCAGCTTACTGTTTTGGTAGGATTATATTTTTAAAAGATCCATTTCATTTGTGAAAAGGCTGTTATGTGATATGTATCATCTTGGAAATATTTTATTA
Organism: Viscum album; assembly: GCA_963277665.1. Lineage (NCBI taxonomy): Eukaryota > Viridiplantae > Streptophyta > Magnoliopsida > Santalales > Viscaceae > Viscum > Viscum album. The sequence continues at coordinate 1,716,504,805 of OY728132.1, forward strand.
AATTGTTTGAAGGAGATATTTTGGAGTGAAAGTGATGTGAAAGTGATGTGGAGTGTTTTGTGTGAGTGTGATGTGAAAAGTTGAATTTTTGATTATGAAAGAAGTGTTATATTCCATGTGTGTGGGCTGTTATATGAGTTTATATATCTTATAATTGTTTTATAAAATTGTTTAATGGTTTTGTGGAAGTGTTGAAGAAATGTGAAATGTGTTGTGGGCTATTTTGGTGTGATTCGGATTTCAAAATCATTTTGAATGAAAAATGGATTTTTGCAACTTGTGTGGTATACATATGGGCTGTTTGGTGAATTTGTGATGTGGAAATGATATTTTCATGTTCAATGTACATTTCTTGACTTGTTGAACTTGTTTGAGCACAAGGGGAAAACCTGGGTATCTAGGTGGGTGGATGTGTACTAGTATGCTAGTGAATCCGTGGGGTTTGGCCTCAGTTTCACTTAGCAAGATTGATGCTTACCACTCTAACTAAACTATGATGATGATGATTGGGGACCACTAGGTTATGGGTATGTTCCCTACTAGTGGCTCGTGCACGATAATGGATATTTGTGATGGTTACTCTCACCGAGATACGAGGTACCTGGGACCCACAGCTAGATAGTGCCTATGGGTTACTTCCTATTTCTTGTGCTCATTATTTACATTGTACTTACCGTCGGAATACGGTATAGTTGGCTGGAAAATTCAGTATTGTTGAAATTATTTTTAAAAGTGTTGATTCTTAATGATAGCCCACTTGAAAACTATTTTTATTCAAGTAGCATCTTTTAGAAATTGTAACTAGCTTTTCATGTTTTTGAAAACTTTCATGCTTTTCGTCTTTAAATGTTTATCACATAGAATCTCTTAGTGGTGGTATCCTACTGGGCATTGGCTCACACCCTACTTACACCCTTGTGTGTAAGTAGACATGGTTGTTTTTGTTGTCGCAGGTTGGGTACAGTTTTTTTTGTTCCAGTGGTTCGGGTTTCTAGCAGGTCCTTGGTGGTAAAGTCTTGTGGAGGTGGCTTGTGGGTGGTGCCCCTTGCCATGAGGGTTCTTGGGCTGTCCTTATTTGGATTTGTGACTTCGGTATAGACCTTTTGAGTTGTTTTAAGCCATGTAATTCAGTTCTGAATTTTTGTAAAAGATTGTTTGGTTTGAAAAATCCAGATTTGTTTCATTGGATTCTTTTGTTGTTTTATGTTTATAAACTCGGGTAAATCGTTCCCAATTTTCATTTTATGATACCCGGGCACTTCTGCCAGCCCGTGGGGATCGGGAACGCCCCTCGGGTCATGTCACGGGCTGGTTTTGGTGCCGGTTTTGGCGGTGAACTAATTCTGTTCGTGACAGTATTCATGTAAAAAATGACTGAAATATAGTAATTAAAAATTAGTACTTCATTGGATGTTAATATAAGGACTGTGAAAGAATAATTTGAAATGATATGATGATTATGGTGTGTAGTTAAGAAGTATGATAACGTTGATTATGAATTCAACTATTACACCTACCAAAATATAAATATGGAGTATATGAATACTTCTTGTTTTCAAATTACTCTTTTTGTGTTAGTTTGGAAATTCAATGAGTCATCAATTGACATTATTGGTAGATTACCATAGACTACTGGATGGAGGAATACTATCTTATAGGTGATTGATTACTTGACAATGTCGACACCATTATTCTGATAAAGGACACCGCTAAAGTTGATAATCAGGGATGGAGATCCTATGGTTACGTGGGTTTCCGTATGTCGTTAGTTTTGTTTGGGATCTTACTTTTACATCAAGGTTATAGAAGATTAACGAAGAGGTGGTAGTGACTCATTTTTGGTAGAGTACAACGTTCCATACTAGAGTGATTTCCAGATAAGGCATTCTATTCAGATCATGTAGAATATGATTTTTTACCCCATTATAGATTTCAGTGCATCATGTGATATCCCCATGTAACAAGTTGTGTTTTATTATAACAAAATATTTTAGTCATTATTGAAATGGATCCCTTCATTGATTTGTATGGTCACATGTTCTTATAAATTATTAGTTGGGAAGATGTGGGGTGGACTATTTGGTGGGACTGAGTATTGTTTAAATTATGTCAGTGTGTATTTAGAATAAAATTTAATGTTTAGTTACATCTCAGATTTGACAAAAGTCTTATACAACTCAAAAGGGTTAGCCATTGGTATTTTCAGTAGATGAACATGTTTTCTTGAATGTTTTCTCTATTTTAGGTAGATTTCATCTTGAAAAATAAGGAAATATATATCTATGATATGTTGGAAAAATTGAGGTCAATGAGTGGCTTCGGAAGGTTACTTATTGGTATTAATTTTTAATTTAGTATATTGGAATTCTTGATTTTATCGATATATCATAGAATAGGAAATATCATACAAACCCTCTCTTGTTCTACATTTGGAGGAGAATAAGTTATTGAAAATTTGTTTTGTTATGGATTTAAAAATGGGAATATTTTAATCAAATAATGAATTATTTCAAGTTTGTTGATTCTATTTTAAACAGTTTTATAGAGACATGGATAAGATTCTATTAAGTCACTGGAGTGTTAGTATATGATTAGGGAGTTGTTACAACACATTTTTTTATAAATTATTCTGCTATATTATTATCCAGTGAAAAAAAATATTGTGGAGAGTTTGTAACATCCTAATACCTACATTTAAGTATTTTTAATATCTATTAATATTTCCACCTTATATGGGTGTGTTTTGGGACTCATGATCATAGAACATTTTCTAGTAAAAATTATTAAATGTTCATGGATATATGTTTATTTGAATTAATGAATTGGTTGTATAAATTTGTTAACAGATGTGTGTAGTTCACCAAAACTCTAGAGACCACTTGAGTTGGTTTGATTTATATATGAGAGTATAGAATTTTCCATAAATTTCTATGAAATTCATGTTTTTTAATGTGTTTACACATTGTGTATTTTCAACATGATGATATCGTGGGGTTTTGTAGAGAATGAAAATCATACACATAGTGATAAGTTTATTCACCATGTAAAGTGGTAACAAGAATTTTTTTTGAGTTCCAAGTGGATGTCATGAACCGGTACAAGGTATTAATAGTGTACATGATTTGAAACTATTACACATTGTTTAATGGGAAAAATTGATATTTGTAATCCTTTAATAATTAGGTACTTCCGCAGTGTTCAGTGTCATGTAATACATGAAGTGATAAGGGATTCTATAACATGTAATAATAATAGTTGGTTTATTTTTAGTGCCACACAGATGATATATTTTCTATTCATCTTCATTAATATACCCATTAGACCTTGGATTCCTCACAATTTTTATTGAAACATATTATCATTCTGAATCATTGCATTTTGATAGTGATCATTATTGAATTGTTATTGTATCCTTCCTGATGATTAATCCTTATTTTTCTTCATTTTAGTGGTTGTGGGAGAACCAATGGTTTGTGTTAATAAATACCGTGATATTATATGACAATAATCAAGATCATTTCATGTTATGTTATATGAACTTCCGTTAGAGGATAACCAGTGTGTTGGTTGTGTGATGACATGTGAGTTTCTTTGTTGTATGTTGTGTTATTTATCTTCACTATCTTATTTTCATGTAAAATTTATTTTCTAATATGGGAATCAATCAAATGGCATCATTTTTTGTATTTTCATTCTTCCTTGTTATGGAATTCCTTTGCTGGCATGTGTGACCCACTTTTGTGGTAGATGGTTCCATCACTATCCTGTGATGGAAAAACTGTAATTCTATAGTTTTTTGTAGATATTTATAAAAGATATAGAATTATGGATTGATTTATTTGTGTTTGGGAAGGTTATTTGAGACAATATTTGTTTAACATTACATTTGAACAATGAAAATGTATTTTCAATGAATTTTGAAATGGATTTATTTTGTGTTTTCAATGAATGTTTTTGATTAGTAGTTTTGAAAATATAATCACACGGGAATCCTATGGTGATGAGGTGGAAGGTGTAGTAATAGGTCTCATCATTTGATACTCTTGGGGGTTCACTGATGAGGTTTTCATATTACCTGTAGTATTGTTGTTACAGCGACTTGGTAGAAATTGTTATGAGGATAATTTTCTACGGCGTTTCTCTAATATTTGGGTTTAGTTTATATAATATTATTAGTAATGTTTTCTATAATATATTCCCTTTTGTGAGTTTCATAGACTCCCAAACCTGTAGTGATATTAAGTGTTCTATTACATGATATTTTCATTGTACAACTTTATTTCTGAATTTCTAAGATATGATATGATATGATATGATATGGGATAAAATATTTAGTTTGATTCAATTCGTTGATGGAATGATTTGAGATTTTAATGTATTATTGATTTGGATATCTATAAAAGAAGGGAATTGATTAATTTTCAATGATTTTTATATTTAAAATAATTAATTGTTTATCATAACATGATTTCTCTATTATTTAGTTGGTCCATATTATTGTACATTAACTTGTTATAGATCACCTGGTTGGGATCTTACTAATAATTTCAGCACATACCCCACACACCCCTTGAAAACCACATTTACCTTTATATTTCATTAGATTCATATAATATAATGTAACCACATTAAGGTTGTGTGGTTTATATCAGTTGAGATTGGGTGGCTAGTTGTCACATGTTGGTAGTTTTCACATCTTATAACACAGATTTTTCATTGTTGTGTTTTAGTATTACATTAATGTTTTATTGTAACAATGGATGTTCTTATATGATTTTATTTATATTGTTTCTGTTATATAATTTTAGTTAGGGAATATGTTATTACCTCTTCTATTTCACTCTGTTATATATACTCCATGTTGTTTATGTAGGTGGGATATATCATTCCCTCTTTTTGTTATTGATTCTGGGGGTCTAGTTTCAATTCATTAGGTACACGGGAAACCATTCAGATATGTGTATTTTCCAATTTATTACTTCTTTTATAGGGTAATTGGCTAATGTTGGTAATATGTATCATTTGTCCAGATCTTTGGGCAATGAAATTGACTTTTTTATGTCAATATTTTAATATAGTCGAATCTTGGTTATTTTTAGTTGAATCATGGTTGAAGAGTTGGACTATGATGTTTTGGTGACATACCTCCACTATTTTCTCTATTATTATGTGTAACACATGTTAAATTTTTTACTATTTGGGGGAACTAATAAATTGGAATTGAATGAAATATTATTAAATAATATTATTAGCATTTTAAATCATTCTATTCGTTTTTTGAATTTAAATATTATTTGATTATATAATATGGGATTCTATATCATTTTTAAAGGTATTTATATAATAATTTTTGTTACTATTATCATAACACTTTTTATTAGTCTGAACATTAAAATAATTTATGTACATGATACTACAAGATAAATTTTAGAGTATAGGGAATTTGTAACACCCCGATATTTTATGAAAAATATTCTTTTTAATTTCATTAATGTCTTGTGTTGTACACTACACCAAAAGGAGCTTGCACAACACGCATCCTTGACTTGCCTTGTATTATACGCAATCACGACCTTCCACGATAGCGTGTGTTGTACGCAACACCAAGTTTCGCTAAACAATGATATACTATTAAGATATTATTAAAACTAGCCGTTATGAATAGTAATAACCACTTTTTGAAATTTTGTAAATTTTATTTTTCAAAATGGACTTCATTTATGGATTAGGAGTATCGAATTTATCCTAAGGTGAAATTTTGGTAATTTTCGGATAACATTCATATTTTGATGAATAGTGGAAATTACTAAATTTTAATTAAAAACAAATTTTTCAATCGAAATAATTAATAGTTATAAATTATTAATTTGAGTGGTTTTAAAGTATATTTAGAATATATTTTTACAATTTAATAAAATGTTGGACATTGGATGTAATTTCACAGTTAAACCAGTTATAAACAAGTGTCAATCTTTTGATAATTATTATCTCTTAAAAACATGCTATTTGTTGTGACAGCGGAAATTAATTATAAAATTAATTAATGAAACTTATATGTTGGGAATTTTGTAAAATAGAAATCATTTTTGAATTCGGAATATCAATTATAGCCTAGGGTGAAATTTTGGTACTTTTATGAAAACTTTCAATTTTTGATGAATAGTGAAACCACTAAGTGGTAGGTTAAAAACTGAATTTTGCATAAAACTTAATTTTATCGCTTCTGTGAATGGAATTTCGAAAATCCGACAGACACGGTTAATATCAAGGACTAAAATGTGGTTCAATGTGATGAAAATAAATTTTGGTGAATAGTAACTTTTTACTTTTTTTACCACGGTTAATAGTAAATAGGTTAACTAAGGGTAAATATGATATTATTATTACCCTAACACATGTCCTAATTCTATTGGACAAGTGAAATTCGACCAAAAACAAACTTAGGAATAAAATATGACCATTTAGGTCCACTTGGATTAGATTAGGACATTTATTATTAATTTATTTAAAGAAGGGTTAAAATAGTTAAAATCAATGTTTAATAAGTAAATAATTTTTAATATGGGGTTATACATAAGATAAATTCGACTATAAATATTCATTAGAAAGATAAAAAGATTTCCTACATGATGGTATTTTATTTGTAATTTTTAGAAATCATATAATTTAATTTATTTATGACACAAAGATGATGTAGTAATTATCTTATTAATGAAATATTGACATAATTGATGTTATAAATACCCAAATAAGTGTAATTTAAGACTTTTTATGAATTAAACTTATTTTCTAGGTTACTATGATATATTAGTGTTGATTTAATCAACTTGGTTCGAACATATAATTCTGTTATGACTTTCACAAAAATCATATATCAAATCGTGTCAAAATTGACACAAAGTAGTATTTAAATCAAATATTATATTATTAATTATTATTTCATTCCTAAAAATATAAGGATCGGAAAAATGACTTAGATAAGGATATATATATTAATAATAAACAATTTGGGGTTCTTTTGGCATGTTATAGTAAGTGTATTAACCATATAGTGCAAGAAAACAAATAGACACGGTAATAGTTAAATTATTTAACTTAGAGTTAAATGTAATTGATAAGGTTAAAATAATAACCTAAACTTGTCTAAATCCTATTGGTTGATAGTATTTCGACCCATCCCCACTTTAGCTTCGAAATAAGACTCTTTGGAACCATTATAAACCGATTTTGACTTTAATATAAAATAATATTTTGAGATATTCCTAAGCTGCCCCTCTCCTCCCTTATAAAAGGGCACATCCCCCCTCCTCCTCACACAAATTTGAGCACTCAAGCTCGGAAAACCCCTGCCATTTTCTCCTCTCCACTTCCCTATAATAATCCTAGAGGTCCTGGTCTTCTTCAAAGACCAATCTTAGTTCCCTAAGTGGAGGATTCAAAGAGGCGTTCCAAAGAAGAGGTAATATCCATTACCGATCTTTTCAATTTCCTTCTTCTTCAACTTCTTCTTCTTTAGTTGTTTCATGATAAAGTAATAACATCAGTATTACTTACATACTTATATGTTTTTATAAATATGAAACAACCCTAATTCACCTTCTATCCATCCTACGGAAAAATGAAATCACCGCGCGTGCGTACGTACGGAATACCGTCTCCACGCCGTGGTGTACTCTATTTTCCACCATCACCTTACAAGGATGGGTATAATGGTGTAATGAGTAACTATATATGATTATTATAAAGTTATATTGATACTGAAATAGTATAAATACACTTAAATACAATTCCACAATCATAGGAATGATATCATCACTCGTGCGTACGTACGGAATACCGTCTCCACGATGTGATGCGACTCGTTCTACATGATCTTCATTTCATACTGATTATATAAATGAATTTAATGAATGAATATGATATATATTAAACTAATACCATTCTGGAAATGAGGTATCTATAACCTAAAGAAAATAATAAGAATTTATTCGACAAAACACGCATAAAAACAAAAAGTTATAAACACCCAAATAACAAGTAGCAATGAAATATTACTACTAAGAAGCTAAGAATATGACCATATATGATATCATATCAAAATGTATGATTCTGTAATAAGTCAATGACATTATTTAAATAATTATACAGGAGGTTCAGACACATATGAAGAAAATCGGACCTAAGGTAAGGGAAAATATCACAATCTCATTTTTATCCGAGATTGTTATTACTTTGGAATTTACTGGGGTGTATTTTATCATCCACATCCATGTTTCCTCAATATGTAATATTTATATCCATATACAATAGTTTATATCCAATTTTACCCTTCGGTGTGTTTTTAGTAAAAGATATGAAAGGAATCTTTTGTCATTTTTCGTAGGAGGTACTTTTTGACTTTTCCGAAAAAAGTACGAGAAGAATGTTTTTTTAACTTATACGGCATGAATGGATTTTTAAAAAATTATTTCCAAGAATCTTCCTTTACATGTTTTCAAGTTTATTTTTAATAAACTTCTTTTATATTAATGTCGTATGACATGTTAAGAAAGGAAAATGTTTTTTTTGAAGTTGAAAAGACATTTTCCTCAAGAAAGGAGTTCAAGTGTGTTATCAAAATTATTTTCCATCTAAGATAATAAAGGGTTCTCTTTCTATCCAAATTTTTACATTGATTTGACTATTTTGTGATGGAATTATGTTTATTAATTCCTTTATCTTATATGAATGGTTTTATGATGTCATGTTGTTTAAGAATCCCGTTTTTATTACATGGGTTATGCTATGATGTATGGTTTATGATTTTGTGGCACACATAAGAATGGTATCATTATGAGATGGGTGGGACCTATATCTCCCTCCAATGCATTGGGTAAAGATTTTATATCTCACGAGATAGACATGGCTGGAATGGTAGGTTATACTGGTTCAGTGAAACAGGACTGAAACGAGGGTTACTCGATTCTGAAAGGGACTTTGTCCACTAAGATAGTCTTGACAATGAGTCTTGACTAACAAGAAATGATTCTCTATGATTATGTGTGTATGACACAAAGTTTCATGTTTTATGTTATGATTATTGTGATTACATTTCACTGCCATGATTTCTTCCATGTTATGAAATTATGATCTCTTTTGCAGGTTAAGATTTCCAAAATGTTATGTTCTTATGAATATGATGTGATTGATATTTCTTTTGTTTACCCTTACTGAGCATTTGAGCTCACCCTTTTATGTTTTCTTTTCCCAGGATATAATGAAAGGTTTTAGGTAAAAAAAAGGAAGATCTTTATGGGAGATATTGATGATATTTCACCACGATTAGAAGATTATATTCCGAGTTTCCAAAGACACTAAACTATTACGGTCCTTGTGTGTGTGTTTTTGTTATGTACTAAGTATTCCACAAATGTAATGTAATTTAAATGTACGTCAAGCTTCGGGTCTCTACAGTTGGTATCAGAGGAAAGGTTTATTCAACCTTTGGAAACTAGGATGCGAGAACTTTAGTGAGATCCCTATAGATATTTATAAGGTTTGCCTAGGGATGTCCCTAAGGATAAGTATGCGTATAGGATACAGTCCTATAACTACGGTAACGATCTTAGAATTTAACCTAAGAAGTTAGATATTGAGGATACTCCCCCTTTATTATGTTGTTTTCCCTAGCATGATTTTTGCGTCTCACACTATTCTTTTTGGGTTTTAGACGATGGTTGGAACCCGAAGGAACCGTGTTGATCAATGCAATGGACAATGCAATAATTGCCCTCCTGAACAAACAAATTTTATGGGAGATGGAGTGCAAAATCTTATTGATATACTTACACAAGCTATGAATCATTCTGGACTTCCAAATGAGCAGAGAAGGGAATAATATTCTATTGAGTCCTTCATGAGTCAACGTCCACCTTCTTTCAGTGGGACTTCTGATCCACTTGTTGCTGAACAATGGATCAGTACCACTGAAAAGATATTTTCAGTTCTTCATTGTTCTGAACATGATAAAGTCATCATAGCAGTATATCGTTTGGAAGGTGAAGCTGATCAATGCTGGAATCTTATCAAGAATACGAGGCCGAGAGAAGAAATTGAGTCCATGGAATGGGACGAGTTCAAGAACATGTTTTTCAGTAATTACTTCCCTCATATTCTTTGAAAAAAGATGGAAAAGGAGTTTCTTGAGCTGAAGCAGAAGGATGATGAATCTGTTGGTATATACGAAGCGAATTTTACAAGACTTGCAAGGTATGCATCTGGCATTATCATCCAACCTGAAAGTAAAGTTGATCGATTTTTCAGGGGCTTAAAACCAAGTCTTCTAAGGGCATTAGCTATAAGATACTTCAGTAGCTATGAAGAAATTGTGCATTGTGCTATCAAGGTAGAAATGGAAGTTGGTGTTACATATCCATCTCAGGGTTTTGACAAGAAACGAAAGATGGAGTTCAAGGAGAAATCTCAGAATAATGGTGAAAATAAGATGAATGTTTCCTTATGCACAAAGTGTGGAAAGAAGCATGGTGGAGATTGTCTTAAATGGACTAGAAAATGTTTTAAGTGTGGAAAAGAAGGTCATCGAGCAGCTGAGTGTCGAAGTAGTGGTAAAAGGGTTTCTAATGATGTGAATAATGAAAAGACTGCAGAGAACGCACCACCAACACTTCAATGTTTCAAGTGCAAGGAGATGGGACATTATGCCAATAAATGCCCTAATCCAAGGGTTAGTGATGATCGACATGAGCAACCGCTTAAGGAAAAGGATAAAGGGAAGTCACATGCGATCACTATTGGCGATGTTGAATATGACAACGATGTGGTGGAATGATTAAGTGTTTATGTAATGGGACTCCAAAATAATGTTGTATCATGGAGTATTGGAATATTTATGTATTGGTCTAATGTGGTATTCAAAGTGATTGAGATATTTTTGGAAATAAGACAATATGCACATAATGAAGGGAAAATGAGAAAATGAAATGTTTAACAGTATTCATGAGCTCATGATTGATATAAGGTCTAAGTGATATCATGGTTTGACTATAAATAATTTTGAGGATTTTGGTATGTGGAATGTGTTAACGTTTAACTGCATTCATGTTATCACTAAGGTTCAATGGGTATTCAAGAGAATACATGATTAAGGACTTTGAATGTTTAGAATGTGACCAACAAGACATATCTTATGATATATGGGGATCAACGATGGTATTAAATCTCTGATAATTGTTTTCACTATATTATGAGAGTGGACTGCAGTATTATGGGTAAGCCTAAAGATTGGAATGGATTATGTTGGACATAAGTTAGTATTATTTAATGATGGATGTTTTTTTCGATATTATTGATGGGATGTTATAGTAATATAGTTTTAGAAAAAGGACAACCTGTGGGACGGGCGACAGCCCATCGCATCGGACAAGGATGTGGGAATCGAACCCACAACCGAAGTGCGACTGGCCTTTATCGCCTACCACTGGCCTACAGGAAGTCCCTGTTTAGTAGAAAATAGTTTCATTATATTGAGCAGTATGATATATGAAGTATAAGTCCATTTTAGGAACCATATATGATTAATCTCACTATAGAATGACTTATGTATATTTAATAACTTTTGCTAACCTTTTGTTTGAGATAGATGGAATGACCCGTCATTATATCACATGATCTGCTAACACTTCACAAATAACAAATTAAACTTCATTTATTTAAGAGATGAAGTGGAAATTGTTCAAGGCATGAACAACAGTGAGATTGTACCAAAATTAAGTAAGTATTAATTCTAATTCAAATTCTTCAACTTTAGGGAAACGATCTTGAAAACCAAAAATGTTGTCCTAGTCCTCTTATATCTGATTAATCAGATGGTACCTTAGATCATCACAAATTTATGGATTTTTGATTGCTGGCTTTTCCATAGCCATGTTCTCTACCACTCTCCATCAGAACATGATGGTTAGATTTCTCTTCCATATCCATATTTTCACCTATGTGGAAACCCAGTGATTAGTTTATTTGGGTAACCGTTACATTTCATAATTTTGTTTTTAAAGATTGGTTTTGGTATTCCTTTTTATGATGTGGGTTTCGATTAAAGAAAATTTCAAATAGTAAACCATTTATAACCCCGAAGAATTTCGAGGGAGAATTTCATTTTAAGGGGGGTAGAATGTAACACCCTGAGATTTTATGAAAAATATTCTTTTTAATTTCATTAATGTCTTGTGTTGTATACTACACCAAAAGGAGCTTTCACAAAACGCATCCTTGACTTGCCTAGTATTACACGCAATCGCGACCTTCCATGATAGCGTGTGTTGTACGCAACACCAAGTTTCGCTAAACAACGATATACTATTAAGATATTATTAAAACTAGCCGTTATGAATAGTAATAACCACTTTTTGAAATTTTGTAAATTTTATTTTTCAAAATGGACTTCATTTATGGATTAGGAGTATCGAATTTAGCCTAAGGTGAAAGTTTGGTAATTTTCGGATAACTTTCATATTTTGATGAATAGTGGAAATTACTAAATTTTAATTAAAAACAACTTTTTCAATCGAAATAATTAATAGTTATAAATTATTAATTTGAGTGGTTTTAAAGTATATTTAGAATATATTTTTACAATTTAATACAATGTTGGACATAGGATGTAATTTCACATTTAAACCAGTTATAAACAAGTGTCAATCTTTTGATAGTTATTATCTCTTAAAAACACGCTATTTGTTTTGACAGCGGAAATTAATTATAAAATTAATCAATGAAACTTATATGTTGGGAATTTTGTAAAATAAAAATCATTTTTGAATTCGGAATATCAATTATAGCCTAGGGTGAAATTTTTGTACTTTTCTGAAAACTTTCAATTTTTGATCAATAGTGAGACCACTAAGTGGTAGGTTAAAAACCGAATTTTACATTAAACTTAATTTTACCGCTTCTGTGAATGGAATTTCAAAAATCCGACAAACACGGTAAATATCAAGGACTAAAATGTTGTTCAATGAGATGAAAATAATTTTTTGTGAATAGTAACTTTTTACTTTTTTTTACCACGGTTAATAGTAAATAGGGTAACTAGGGGTAAATATGATATTATTATTACCTAACACATGTCCTAATTCTATTGTACAAGTGTAATTCGACCAAAAACAAACTTAGGAATAAAATATGACCATTTAGGTCCACTTGGATTAGATTAGGACATTTATTATTAATTTATTTAAAGAAGGGTTAAAATAGTTAAAATCAATGTTTAATAAGTAAATAATTTTTAATATGGGGTTATACATAAGATAAATTCGACTATTAATATTCATTAGAAATCTAAAAAGATTTACTACATTATGGTATTTTATTTGTAATTTTTAGAAATCAAATAATTTAATTTATTTATGACACAAAGATGGTGCAATAATTATCTTATTAATGAAATATTGACATAATTGATGTTATAAATACAAAAATAAATGTAATTTAAGACTTTTTATGAATTCCACTAATTTTCTAGGTTACTATGATATATTATTGTTTATTTAATCAACTTTTATCGAACATATAATTCTGTTATGACTTTCACAAAAATCATATATCAAATACTGTCAAAATTGACACAAAATAGTTTTTAAATCAAATATTATATTATTAATTGTTATTTTATTCATAAAAATCTACGGTTCGGCCAAATGACATATATAAGGATATATATATTAATAATAAACAATTTGGGGTTCGTTTGGTATGTTATAGTAAGTGTATTAACCATATAGTGTAAGAAAACAAAAAGACACAGTAATAGTTAAATTATTTAACTTAGAGTTAAATCTAATTGATAAGGTTAAAATAATAACCTAAACTTGTCTAAATCCTATTGGTTGATAGGATTTCGACCCATCCCCAATTTATCTTCGAAATAATACCCTTTGGAACCATTATAAACCGATTTTGACTTTAATATAAAATAATATTTTGAGATATTCCTAAGGTGCCCCTCTCCTCCCTTATAAAAGGGCACCTCCTCCCCCTCCTCCTTACACAAATTTGAGCACTCAAGCTCGGCCAACACCTGCCATTTTCTCCTCTCCACTTCCCAAGAATAATCCTAGAGGTCCTGGTCTTCTTCAAAGACCAATCTTAGTTCCCTAAGTGGAGGATTCAAAGAGGCGTTCCAAAGAAGAGGTAATATCCATTACCGATCATTTCAATTTCTTTCTTCTTCAACTTCTTCTTCTTTAGTTGTTTCATGATAAAGTAATAACATAAGTATTACATACATACTTATATGTTATTATAAATATGAAACAACCCTAATTCACCTTCTATCCATCCTACGGAAAAATGAAATCACCGCGCGTCCGTACGTACGGAATACCGTCTCCACGCCGTGGTGTACTCTATTTTCCACCATCACCTTACAAGGATGGGTATAATGGTGTAATGAGTAACTATATATGATTATTATAAAGTGATATTGATACTGAAATAGTATAAATACACTTAAATACAATTCCACAATCATAGGAACGATATCATCACTCGTGCGTACGTACGGAATACCGTCTCCACGATGTGATGCGACTCGTTCTACATGATCTTCATTTCATACTGATTATATAAATGAATTGAATGAATGAATATGATATATATTAAACTAATACCATTCTGGAAATGATTTATCTATAACCTAAAGAAAAGAATCAGAATTTATTCGACAAAACACGCATAAGAACAAAAAGTTATAAACACCCAAATAACAAGTAGCAATGAAATATTACTACTAAGATGCTAAGAATATGACCATATATGATATCATATCAATATGTATGATTCTGTAATAAGTCAATGACATTATTTAAATCATTATACAGGAGGTTCGGACACATACGAAGAAAATCGGACCTAAGGTAAGGGAAAATATCACAATCTCATTTTTATCCGAGATTGTTATTACTTTGGTATTTACTGGGGTGTATTTTATCATCCACATCCATGTTTCCTCAATATGTAATATTTATATCCTTATACAATAGTTTATATCCAATTTTACCCTTCGGTGTGTTTTTAGTAAAAGATATGAAAGGAATCTTTTGTCATTTTTCGTTCGAGGTACTTTTTGACTTTTCCGACAAAAGTACGAGAAGAATGTTTTTTTAACTTATACGGCATGAATGGATTTTTAAAAAATTATTTCCAAGAATCTTCCTTTACAAGTTTTCATGTTTATTTTTGATAAACGTATTTTATTTTAAAGTCGTATGACATGTTAAGAAAGGAAAATTGTTTTTTTGAAGTCGAAAAGATATTTTCCTCAAGAATAGAGTTCAAGTGTGTTATCAAAATTATTTTCCATCTAAGATAATAAAGGTTTCTGTTTCTATCCATATTTTTACATTTATTTGACTATGTTGTGATGGAATTATGTTTATTAATTCCTTTATCTTATATGAATGGTTTTATGATGTCATGTTGTTTAAGAATCCCATTTTTATTACATGGGTTATGCTATGATTTATGGTTTATGATTTTGTGGCACACATAAGAATGGTATCATTATGAGATGGGTGGGACATATATCTCCATCCAATGCATTGGGTAAAGATTTTATATCTCATGAGATAGACATGGCTGGAATGGTAGGTTATACCGGTTCAGTGAAACAGGACTGAAATGAGGGTTACTCGATTCAGAAAGGGACTTTGTCCACTAAGATATTCTTGACAATGAGTCTTGACTAACAAGAAATGATTCTCTATGATTATGTGTGTATGCCACAAATTTTCATGTTTTAAGTTATGATTATTGCGATTACATTCACTGCCATGATTTCTTCCATGTTATGAAATTATGATCTCTTTTGCAGGTTATGATTTCCAAAATGTTATGTTCTTATGAATATGATGTGATTGATATTTCTTTTGTTTACCCTTACTGAGCATTTGAGCTCACCCTTTTATGTTTTCTTTTCCCCAGGATATAAAGAAAGGTTTTAGGTAAAAAAAGGAAGATCTTTATGGGAGATATTGAAGATCTTTCACCACGATTTGAAGATTATATTCCGAGTTTCCAAAGACACTAAACTATTACGGTCCTTGTGTGTGTGTTTTTGTTATGTACTAAGAATTCCACAAATGTAATGTAATGTCAATGTACGTCAAGCTTTGGGTCTCTACAGAAATAATACCAAGTCCAAGCTGTGTCACTATTCTAGTGGCCTCATATATTGATGTCATATATAGATTAATGATAATGGTTAGTTTTGAATGCGTAATTTTATTTTATTTAAAAAAATATCCTAAAAATATAAATATGGTTTTAAATAATCTTTATAGGAAATGAAATTATCCCTTATCCTGGAAACTCCATTTTAAAATCTAATCCTCATGGATATTCAAAGAATAGATTTAGATATCATAAAATGATTAATGGTCAATAGTGATATTCAAGAGTATTTTTAATTGGGTATGGTTGTTGAGTTTTCATGATTATAAAATCCCAATCTAAATGGAATTATAAAATGGTATATATTTTTGGATCTCAATTTAGACATGGTTAATATGTAATTTTAATCTCCTAAAATCCATAATCAATAACTGATGCTTGGACTGGTATTCAATATATTACCTTAAGAGAAATCCCCTATAATGATTGAGTTTTCCAACCAGTCACATGTGTCTAATGTGGTACAATGGTAAGACTATACACACATATCAGAGTAACAACATTTCTGGAAATAATTATGATTTTTGTTTAAGACAGATAAATAAGACACTAAATTGAAACTCAATGAAGTATTGAATAAATAGGAAATTGTCATGTAGTAATAATATTATGGTAATAATATATGTAAGGAATGAAGGAAATCAAAAAAATACGTTGTAAAATATTCCATTGACAAAATTAATAATTAATATAGATTACTAAAAAATTCCCATCGACACTAACATGGTCAAAATAAAATTTTATGACATAGAATCTTTGAAATCAAAAATGATTGTGTGATTTCCCTAAATATTTTCTATAATGAAATTATATTATATTATTAAGTACCTAGGATCCCTAGACTCCTAAAAAGTGTGTGAGTATAATTTAATAGACAACTATCTCTACCACACCTGAATTAAAATATACAAAATAATGTTGATGAAGGATTGAATTACATAATCATCTACAAAAAAAATTAATATTTAATTATTTCAAAATATATGGAAATTTATATAAATTAACCACCATTAATGGGATTCATAGTGTCACCCAACATTAGACAATACATAATTTTTCTTTCACCTATGTGTCTTTAATTATAATATATGTCATAGATCATCTAGTTACATGGTGTAAAAATACAAAAATATTGGATACATTAATTATGGGAAGCCCACATGTCTCATCAAGGCATTATCTTTGAATGAAACTCATATGGAATCAATGGGTATTTCATTATCATTACAATAAATCTATTCTATTATAATGATATCAAGGAACTATCCAATATATTTTAAACCAAGACATTATTGGAAGTCGTTACATACACTAGAGGAATTCCACCCAAATAAATCATTTTGAATATGGGTAGCTCATCCTATGGAATTCAATAAGTGAACCCAACCTGAGTCCATAATATTAACCAATGGAATTTAATATATACTATTTTACCAGAATTCGTGTTGTATTTACCCTAGTGAAATCAAGGAAAAAATAGAAGTGAAACTAATTATATGTATAAACGTATTATATTTCACTAACCCTCAATGAAGATGACTGTGTCATGTCACTCCATCATTGTTCCGAGTCTACTATGTTGTCTAGTTATTTCTGACCACATTCCACACAAAAAAAGACTATATGTAATACATAGAATATCTCCAAGTCATTTCTAGAACATCATAAGTAAAAAAAATTCATGACACTTTTTCAAACCATTCATTCATTACATTCCATATTTGAATATTATTCTTTACTTGTATTATTAGTCTTCCCACAATTATCTATCTTAAATAAATTGGATTCCATTGACAAGCTATAATCTAATTTGAATTAAAGTATTATTATTATAACTATTATTAACCTAACACACCGTAATAATAGAAACACATTTCATTCAATCATTCCGTTAATTAAATATTTTTCACATAACTAACATTTTAATTCTTCCGATTCACATTTATAATGTTTCATTCCCGAACATGGAAACCATTTCCATTTATCAATATTTCAAATATGCTTTTATTTTATATCAAATATGTTCTTCTTCATGGACAATTATATTAATAATTTAATATAGACCAACAGAAACATATAAATCAATAATGGATTTCCCATTTTATAAAACAATATATGAAATGATATATTCCCACATAGCTATTGATATGGGATAATTAATTCTATTCGGTTAAATCAATGTTCATGAAATTGGTAGGGGTATCTTTAGAACCTCAATCCATAAAAAATATAATAAATCAATATGAGTTTTACAAGTGAATGGACATAATGGGGTTTAAAAATAGTTTTTGAAATCTAAGCCAAGAATTTGGTGACACACAACTTAATGCATCTAAAAAACATCTAAAACCGCTATTTTTTAATTAAATGGACACCTACCATAAAAAAATAACAAATTAAATGTAACTATATAACTAAAACCACATCGCCTGGGTAATTATGGGATAAATCCTTACACTAAGAATTGAGTGACCAAAAATCTCAACCATAAATGTAACTATTGAAATATAAAAATTAATTTACATCCTAAAACAAACTATCCAACATAGTTTTCATCTGAATACATAAAATATCACTTATTGTAAAGACTATTTATGATAGCATCATGTTTATGTATTAGAAAATGAACTATGGCTTAATCTAGAACATATATATATGTAAAATTCCCAAAAAAATAGTTCCTAATATATTAGAAAAAATATATATTTATGATGAACCAAATGAAAACTTGTATAGTGACTTACCTCAACACAAATAATGTGTGGTGTGGGGAAGACATTATATTGAGGAATAATTTAACAAGGGACCAAAATAAACCCATAAATGTAATATAATTGCACATTCATCTAACAGAGTCATATATAATATCTCAAAATGAGATAACGAAAAATTATACAGAGATGATTAGTGATGAAAGGGAGATCAGTATGAAGAAAACATTGCAGTGTTATCCCAAAAAACCCAAAATTCCCACACATAAAGGGTTAAAAAATATATAGGGAGGAGATCTTCTTGCCCTGTACTGAACCAATATATTCAGGGATGTGTGTTTTCACTATACAATGAAACAGTGAATAATTATAATTTAGTCCCTTAAAATATCCACTAGAGAGCCAGTGGAGGCTACTAGCTGGATATGGGATACCTTCCAGTGAGCAGCCCCATATCCAAGATCTCGAATATTGGTTGAAATAGGATGTATCCTCAGCCATGTGACCTATCTCTAGTTCCATCAAGTAACAATCTCTAATCCTTTATCTCTAAAACAACTTCCAAATGAAAAAATTGATATAAAACAGAAAAAAAATTATATCATGAACCATAGTTATCCAAAATAAACTATCATGTAATTTAAAATCATAACATATTCAATTTATAAAAATCAATATGTAAAGATAGATTTTTAATAACTATTCTCACTAACACTCCTCTTCTATAGAGATACATAATTTGAAATAAAAGGATTTATATAACTTGTTTAGTCATATAATATGCTCAACTACCATATTCCAATAAGAATGTTCATTGTGATTCTTGAGCTCAACATAAACTATATAAAGATAAACACACAACATAGATCCCCATCACATATTCATCATTAAAATTTTGTGACAGTACATTTCTATTCTCATATAATAATATTCAACAATTTTTCTCAGTCCAACCACTCACAAAGAGCAACGTTCTCCCCACCATATGAATGATGTAATAGAGTCCAATTTTGATCCAAGAATCCACAATGATTTGGGAAATTGGATAAATTATTTCAAAATGACAACCTTCAATTTTATTTCAAAACAGAAACCCCCACCAATTTATAAAACACAAGTCCAATGCTGATACATTTCATTATATTCAAATTCTATAATTACCAAATAATGATATTTCATCAAATAAACATTAAAACAACAGTAAAGTTTGCTTGAAATTTCTCTGCGGACTCCCATAGTGTACCCATTATACTTAAATACGATGTTCCCACAATGATTTTTTATCCACCAAATCAAATAATGAGGGACACAAAATTAATTTACAAATGAAGTATTCCGTGCCATCTAGCCCATCCCATCCCACTTTTATAGTACCATCGTAAATTATACCACTGCATGTTTTTATGAATTATTATTTTTATGATATATTAAATTACATTAATAAAATGAATTTTATAAAGACCATTTCCTTCTTGAGGACCAAAAAACATATGGTGGGATTGTGATATGCATGAAAATGAGTTTTAATAATACCTTGATATATTATTAATAAATTATTTAAAAATTACTATTATAACCTTATTGGTGTACTTGAAAATATTAATAGAAACAAATAATTTTAAAATATTATTTATAAATTATTTATATAAAATAAACACACTAATAAAAAATTACGAATTTTTTTTTAAAAAAATCATTACATGACTAAAAAATTCTTTTTTTTTCAAAAAAACTGTTTTCATTCATTTTTCTGGATATTAAAAAATTTATTTTTTAAAACATTCGTAAAATTAATTTCATATATTAAAAAATATTTATGAAATAATAATGTCAAATATATCTTAGTTCAATTTTTTAATAATTTTTCAAAAGATTAATTATTTGATGAATTGTTTACAAGAATGAATATTTGTTGAAAACTACATTTTCAATGAAGTAATTAAAAAAGATAACTTATATATTAAAATTTATTTAATAATAAATAGATAAATTATAAATTAAATAATAAAATATAGATAATTATAATAAATTACGTATTGAATATGATATATATAGTTTTTTTAGAAAATGAATATCTTCACATTAGAAGCCCTCTTTCTTATCGCATCTCTGGGAATAAATTAATGTGAAATTCTAACACAATTTAAAAAATAATATATAATAATGTATTAAATATTATTAATCAATATAATTTATATTATCTATTATATACAACATAATATGTTACCAAAATCAAAAGAGAATCCAATAAAAACAAATTATAGTGGTTAATGTAAAATTAAATTTACCAATGAATTTAACTAAGATGAAAAAGGATAAAAAAGTTATAACTTTTGTTATATTTTTATTGAAAGGAAATATTTTAAAAGTATACAATCAATGTTATTGTATATGTTCATTTGAAATATTTTTTTCTTGGGAAAGGCCTTTTTATTTTTGGATTATTTTTGTAAATATCCTATAATTTTCAAGTGGGATCAATTCCCCCCACATATAAAAGGCAACCAACACCCTCAATTTCATTTTTACTCTCATGAAATAATGGTCGGATATCCCCATCCAAGATCCCTCTTAAAAATCCTTATCCATGTACTATATATTATGGACATCCCGTAAGACCACCACTAGGTTCCTAAATAAATGATTAAAATGAGGTGCTTTTACGATAAGGTAATTATCATCACTAAGAACCATCATTTTATTTCATATTTTATACCAATAATTTGTTTGTGTCTTATAATTTAACTAAAATAGAAAGTCCAAAATAATTAAATGTTATTATGCTAATATTATTACCTTTAACAATATCCACATTCTAAAAAAGTGTTATGTAATCCTTGTCTGTGTGTTTGTTGGATAATTTCCTTATCAGCCGATGTATTTGGTTTTCCCATTACAACATATCATGAATTGAATTAATTATGAGTTTATTAATTTTTATATATTATAATCATGATATTATTATACTTTTTAAAAAATTATATCACATGTACCTTCATTATTTCCATTTTAGGGGAATACGATATCATCACTCATGTGTACGGTGTACTACTGCCTCACAAAGAGATGAAACTGAATCAAAATTTACAATGAAGATAATAATAATAATTTTAATGAAAATATGTTTTATTTATGAGATTAAAATTATTTTATAATTATGATATATCATATTAATTTATTTAAAATATCTAATAAGAAAATGAAATCATCATTTTGGCAAAGGTAGGGCTTACCTTCTCGATGACGGGTGTATTTCCTTTTAATTCATAAAATAAAATTGATTCATATAAAAATATATACAATTAATATATATTATATTTACATCATGGTTAAAATTTATGAGATTATAAAATAATTATAAAATTACTGTGATGGAAAATTAAAAAACATTTATTACACAAAAAGTTACATTGACATTGAATTGATACTAAATTGGAACTATATGTTCATAATAAAATAATATATTCTATGATATACATAAATAATTTTATAAAATAGCTTTACAATTAATAGATATTTAATATAATGGAGGTTAGAATGTGTATGGTGGAATTCCAAACTTATGGTAAGATATTACTGTCTCATTATCCAATCTGATGGACATACATTGTGTTATGAAAAAATATTCCATCTCACGATGTATATAAATATGATTTGAAATGTAATATCAAGAATTTATTTTTAATAATTCTATTTTAAAAATATATTTTATTTTATTCCTTCATTAGTATTTTGATTCAATAATAACTAAGTGGTAACAGTTTTTTTACAATCTCATCCCTTATAAGGATTTTTTATGATTATTATATTAATGATATAATTTGATGATCCATATCTCAAGAAAAATATTTATTTTCATCTCTTATACATGTTAATTATGTTTTCATGTAATAGTACCACTTTCACCACATTGGTATCTATAATAATGGACAATTTTTATTTAATAAAATCTAACTTTAAAGCAATATTCTGTTGAAAATATACATTCTTCCAAAACCTGGTTTTGTAAAACAGTTTTAAAAAATGTATTATTTTTATCATTTGATTATATAATATCATTTTTTCAAATATTTTTATAGAAAATATTTCAAGAGGAATGTTCATGTTGTTTCTGGAACAATTGATGAATTTATTTTCCCATAAATTGGAAAGTAGATATTTTTTAACCTGGATGACAAGAAAAAACATCCCATTAACATGGACATTATTTTCCATGAATAATACATTATATATTTAGAACACCATTTTCAATGTAAAAAATTTTCAAAATGATATATATAAAAAAAAGAATATATATTTTCATCGTGATAATTTTTAACTTATTTTTAATGTAATAATTATATGATTTTCTTGTTTATTTTGGATGAAATTGTTTTCCTAAATATTTTATAATTTTTTTATTTTAAAAAATTATTTTCATTGATTAGATATTTTATTAAAATGTTTTCCCAACTGATTTTTCTTTGAAGATGATTCGTTATCTAAAATGACATCTAATTATATATCTTTTTTCACTATAGATATTGTCAATGAATACCATTCACATTCTTTATCTGAATGGTTTGTATTGATAATGACATGATATTTATGAAACCCACTTCTCCACTATGGGTAATACCATGATTGGACTATTATGAAACTAGAATCTCTTCCTGGGTAATACTATGATGAATTGCTGACTTGATCATGAAACCTACATCTTTTACATAAATTTAAAAATGAGAAAATGTTTATGAAACCCATTTCATTTCATGGGTAATTTTATGTTTAATTATTAATGATATAATAGAAGAGAAGTGTATTGATTTAATTATGTTATCCGTGGGACTTATATCTCCCTAAAATTCATTGGATAAATATTTATATTTCATGATATATATAAAAAATAAACAAGGAATGAACATAGTTCAATAAGGGAAACTTTATTCTATGATGGTCTTGGATGTAAACCTTGACTATTATGATGTTCAGTGGATTAAAGCCTTCACACTATGAGGAATATGTATTCCAATAGGGATGGTAATGTTTCACACATGGTATGTGTAGCCACCCATAGAGTTCCATGTTATTTTATTTATAATTCCCCTTGCCTACAATGGAAATGATTTTAAACTTATGCTCTCATATATCATGTTATTTTATCAACTTCTTCTTCATGTATTATAAAATGTAATTATTTATACCATTACTCATGATTTTGATATCTGATATGCATTGTTATTTTTCCAAATTTTATACTCAGGGTCTCAAACCTATATGATAATATTATTGTTAGGAATCTCTCATGCTTACATATAATGAGTATCTAATCTCGTCCATTTTTATTTTTCATTTCAATTGGTTATTACAAAATGTTTTAATGTAGTTTTAATGAAGGTTAATATCTTTACAAGAGAAATATATGATATTTCCTGATTTAAGAAATTTTTATTCCATGTTTAAAAAGTAACTAAACTATTACGATTCACATGAATATGTTTTTAAAATGTAATGAATATTAATCTAAAATTAAGATATATTCATGAATGAGAATCATGGGTTCCATGAGTTGGTATTGTTGGAAAGTATTTGTTATCCATTTGAAACTTGGATGAGAAAACATTAGTGGGATCCCTCCTGACATTTATATGAATATTTCTAGGGATACATATAAGGATATGTATAAGTACCATTAAAAGTATAGATAAATTTCCTAGATTTTTGGTGATGGATGGATACATTAGTTTCATTTAAATTACAATGAATTATAGATAATAAATGTTTATATGGTCATAACATTGAGTTACCTAGGGGTAATAACTCTGAAACTTTTTTATTGAGTTGGACTCAATCATCACCCAGTTTGTGAAAACAAGCCACACCATGTATCTAGTTTGAAAATCCCATGGGATATTGATGGGAAGTTCATAAAAACTCCAAAAATTATCACAAATGATTTAAATATATAATGACTATGAATTTTATTTTATAATATTCTGGTTTCATAAATTAAATTGAAGGATTAATCATTTAAACCTCATCATTGTAAATTTCATGATTATAATCTTTCCCACTATGGTTATCATTTATAAAACAATTTTATTTTGTTCAATAAATAGAACATGAATGAAATAAGGAAATAATCAATGATAAAAAAATTATATGATGTGTCAAATTGGGTGATTAATGGAGTGACATATATTTCATTATGCCTAATCAGTTACCATGATATATAAATAAAAATAAGCACCATATTTACATTTACATATATTTATCATTTTTTAGAAAATGAGGAATAATTCTACTTGGCCATAAAGAAAGTCCCCAAGATTCCATAGTCTAGATATAAAATCCCAGGTACCTCAACATACATTGAGGAATATTTTCCCTTTTATAACAAAACATCTAACCAAAAACCATAAAAAAATAAAACAATACATGCTACATGATAAGAATAAGATATAACTAAAACAAGATAATTTATATGAAACCAACCAAATATCACCAAAATGGATGGAAAACTATCATCAATGTAAACTTAGGAAGACAAAATACTAAAACTCAAAGACAATCACACGACTCCAAAGCTTCAAATGCTCTGTTCTCCAACACCACAAAATAACCCAAGTATAATGAAGTAGTGGTAATGATGTGTGAAACTTTACCTTTTCCCATGACCGAGTAGATGAAATATTTAAAAGCACCAAAGTGCCATAGAAGGTGTGAGTATTAAAACTCAGTAGGTTTCCCTAAATTACTTCCCTACTCAAACCATCATGATTGAAATACTAGCTACATTTTTATAAAATATGTTATATAAAACAATTTATAAAATATTATATGGTTAAATATAAATAAGATAAAATGAAAACAAATTCTCAAAACAATATCATGTTATAATGTATACTATAAAACAATTCCTTATATATTTTCAAAAGCATTATTTTATCGTAACTAATTAAATTTTCATAACTAAACAACAATCCATGCATGTTTTTCTATGACATTTCCATATTCGTGAGCTGTTTCTCATCAATATAATATGTCATCAAATGGTAATTTTATTTCACATACCATTACACCATTGGAACTAAGAATGAGGTCATATTTTAACCAAGCCTCATAATGATATATGAACACAAACCAGAAATTATTCCCCAAAACCATGTCAATAAAATCATTCCAAATCCATTTAAATAAAACATCAATTTTATTGTAAACCATTTAAAACAATCCATTACAAAAATAAAGAAATTCTATATTTTAAAATAATAATTTTAAAATATTAAAAGCAAATAAAATTTCCCAAACAATTACTAGGATTCAACAATTTTGAAAAAACATAAATAGACAATTAATATAATTTTTAACATGATTTTCAATATAGTGGCTGTATATCTAACCATATCCGGTGTATATATATGAAACTGAGGGAGATTATAAATAATATTGATGAAAAATATAATGAAAGAAAACATAACATGATGAATCAACTTTTAATCACTAATGGATGCCTTTGGGTCACCTATAGATTGATGAGAGAACCTTTTGTGACCTTTGAGAAGAGAGAATATTTAATGATGTACAAATAGAAGGTAAATTAAGGGATATTTTTTAATCCCAACCAAGATCTTCAATTTTATATCTATTTTTAATCCATGCATGGATATTCATATGATTAGACAGACAATGCACTAACTATGCATCTTATTCTATCTCAAGGGGGACCTCACACATTTGGCCCACATGGTTAGTCAAACCATGTTCAAATTGTGAAAAATATCTCTATATCTTTTCATGTATCCACCTTTGTGGTCACATGGTTTTTACCAACTGTGCACCCACCAGTGGACCTTCTCCTCATCCCAGGTCCCATTAGGCATGGTTTCCTATAATTGATTCATGGTTTCTAAAAATTGTGAATGATCTGTTCAACCTTATTAAAACTCTAAAATCATTCCATTATACTTCCAAACCTAAAAAAAGTCATCCAATAACTTTTTATACATAATAGGAAAAAAATGGTTACATACATGTTATTAGGGGTGCTATATTATCCTAACTATTGTAATTTAAATCCACTAAAATATAAAAACAAGTATTTTTCTAAAAAAAATATTTACATTACTCTTTCATTTCATATCGGCATCCCAAATATCTTCTTGAAGCTATCCATATTTCCAAAAAACTAGGAAATGATTAAACCATTTTCCAAAAAATACATTCTTTTACCATTACTCAATCTATACCGGGAAATGCACGAACAAATCATCTATATAGAAGTCAACGTGATCCCATCGAATCATATGGTGAGGATCAGGCTGATAACTTTTCAATTGAGATATGTAGAATACATTTTCAGTACACATAAAAATATGGTAATTCCAGCTGATATTCCACATCACCAACATATTCATATAACTCAAAAGTAATTTTTTTTCTAATAGAAAACATTCCCTCCATCAAAAAATAATTATGTCCAAGCCTTGAAGAGATCATCCAGAACACATTATCACTCACTAAAAAAGAAAATGACATTTGAGGATGATCCAAATACGTTTTCTATCTATGTTTTTCTGTCTCCATCATTTCCTGATCAACTAAAAATTATCCATTATTTCATGGTAAATTCTCAGACAAACTCAGTATGTCTTACAATATTCTAACAATCTCAGTGGAGAATGTAAAGGACCCTAATAAAATGCATCAAATAGATCCACTTTTATCATGTCTGAATATATTTTCTTGTAAAACACTCCAATAATGGAACATTAACTACCCAGAAGCCACCAAAATCAATTACAGAATCATGTAACATGTCTTCTCATGTATGTATCATCGTTTTTTATTTTCCATCCATCACTGGATGATATGCAATAATCATAGTTAAATAAATCAAATGGGGTTTATGTAATGATATTCTGAAATGAGATGTAAACCATAAATCTATTTTTGAATGGATCAAAACATAGATTCCATTCCACATTATGACTTATCATATTTATATTTGGGATATATTCTACACTATATCGATTCATGAATAAGAATGAAATGATCATACATTTTGATTCAAACCATAATCACCCAAACAGAATCTTGTTTCTGAACCATTCAAAGAAGGCCTATTATGAAGTCCATATTTATATTCTATCATTTCAACGCTGGAATAGTGTAAGACTATAAGATTCCATCTGTGAAATGATGGCCTTTCTTAACTTGTGTACATGTTATTATTCATAGAAAAACACATCTACTTTAATTTTCAGACCGCTAAACTAGAACTCTACATTAAAATACTTATACATCATATGTATACATGGTTGAATAACCCATATAGATTAGTGGTAATAATTAAAAAGTTGTTCCCAAGTAGCCATCGGTTTGACCATAAAATATTTTAACAATAACACTAAACACCCGTCAAGATTTCAACCCTCAATTGGATCCCCACCCTTGATTTTTTAAGTCAATGCAACACATTCTGAATCATACATTTATACCACATTAACAATCATTATTAAATTTGGAACCACCAATATTTAAAGGAAACTATTAACATCACCTATGTATTCACATTCCATAGGCATTTTAGCTAGGACTAACCTCAGCTGCAACTCATCAGAAGCTTGTTTTTCCAATTGAGCATACGACATTTTGAGTAATTTATTGGCCATTGAATTTCTTATACCTAGTGTATACATCAACTTAAAGTACACATTTGGATCTATCACATCCATCATATTTTTCTCATATTCAAATATATTTCTAATAAAATATGTTTTGTGATCTTATGATCTATAAAAATAATACATTTCACACCAATGAGGTAATGAAGCCATGTCTACATAAAATGGACTTAGAATGATAACTCCAAATAATTTTTTCCAGGTAGTTCCTCCCGTATACTAATTAATGACATTGTAATGAAATAGAAATCCAATGTATGATTTTTATATATAAAATTATTTCATGATTAGGAACTGATACAACATGTGATTTCGTGGCCCGGAGTGCCCGAAATGACCCGTCGAAAAATGTTATGATGTATATAGAACTAAAGTGGTTTTCATGAAATGTATAATAACTATTATATAGGTTCAAGGATTAGAAATATGCAGGCACCATTAAATATAGGATGGAGGTTTTACCCAAGTCATGACATAAGTTTAGTCGGCACAGGCTTCTGGTGAGATAAAATAAAAATGGCATATCCGTAAATTAAATAATTTAGTAAAATTATTTTAATTTTCAAATGCATATAAATCACGAATGGTGCCTTGGAATCAAAATATGAGACCACCACTGAGCACGTAAGGGGTTTTTTCCATATACAGGTCCTAAAATCGGCTTGCGCAGGCCAACAGTGGAATTTTATTTTTAACCATTAATAAAATAATTAAGTAACAATTATTTAATTGTAAAAACCATATAACTCCAAAACAGTAACTCATATTGGAAATATATGAGTATCGTTGATCTCGTGAAGGTAGGTTCCCTATAGGCGAAGCCTGACCATGACTCACATGGGTTGAGGATAAAAGTTAAATTGTTGACCTTTTTTAGGGTACACTCAAAAAACGTGTGAGTAGGTTTTTTGTTTTTTAACCGGCGATCAAATCTAAAATTTGAGGACACTATAAAACACACAGCTCTAGGATTCACTTATAAATGACATAACTTTGGCCCATAAGGGATGAGTGAATATGTTATTTTTCAGTCATTTCGAGAAAAATAATAAAACATTTTAAATGAAATATTATATTAATTTTCGCACCATTGGGTGGAAGACAGAAACTCTACAGTGCAACGACGAGGCAGTGATGGGGTACATTAATGGAGTGTCAATAATGGATCGTTTTAAATTATGGTGTTGTTTTCTAAATGACTCATTTATTTTGACTCATTACATTTCAATCATTTAGTGAGCATAATTAATTTGTGCAACATCACGACGATGATTATTTTTATATAAATAATCCATCGTGTTGGAGTTTGAGTATTAAAATATGGGGATTCTCTGAAGAACCTCTCATGGGACATCCACCTCAATAAATAATGACAAACATTGGTGAGACATCTTAATATTCATCACACCCTTGAAGAATGGATCTAAAAGTGATGGTGTTGACTCCTTGAACTCTTGAGGGTGAAAGATTCGGCACCAAATGACGAAAAGTTAGAGGTTATTTTACTCTGATTCTCTTCCATGTTCTTTTATAGAAATGGAAAAATATGGTCAACCCATGAACTGGTTTACCCACACTTCATGGGTTTATAAGAGATGGTAACACTATTGAACATTTCTTTATTCAGGATGAAAATTATTCTTATATGATCAAAAAAATCATGGATCCTCCTACTCAATTATAAACCTCTAAGGTAGATGGCTCGAGCCGATACAAACAAGGCCAATGCACCTCCGCTGGTGCATTCTTTATGTACATATTCTCAAAATGATAAAAGGTTTATATAATTCCTTCATAGTGAAGAAGGTCACCTAAGATGACCATTGGTGTAGACAATGTGAAGAATGGACCAAAGGAGTGTGTCTGGTGGCCTGTAGAACTTCTTCCCTACGTGATGCCAGGTGGGTGCAGTGTGGTGGGGTGGCCCGCGTCCGGACCACCCGGTTGGCTGGACAAGGCCACTATATATCTATAAGGCCCAAGCCTTAAACCTTACTTAATCTTGAGTTATTACAAGATTACACATTGAGGATCTTTTCAGGTTTAGAGTTTTAGAGAATTAGATCATGAAACTTGCATTACATTCCACATTTAAACAATGTGGTTACATAAAAGACAGTATTCATTATTCCCATCAACGGAAACATATTTAAAATATAACACGGATTCTTTCTTGAAACATCCTTGACACTATCATCACATCATGTACCTTTCCCTTGACCTGTGAAAAACATTTCAAAAAACTTGGGATGAGCATAAAAAGCTCAGTAAGGGTTATAAAAATATGGAAAGGAAACATGAGTTCATATATACATAAGAATGAAATCATACTTTACCCATAAAACATAGGCACTTTAACATACCTCATCAAACAATGAATAAATCATAGAAAACATAAGACATAAAGGTAACTTGAGGCATTCATAACATTCTTACGTGGGGAGTAACCCTCTTGGTTACGTTTGGAATACCCATCACAGTATATTCCCTAAATCTCTTCGGAGAAACCTTAACGTTTCACTCCTTTGCGTTACCCAATGCATTGGAGAGCTATATCGGGCTCACCCGCCCTTAGTTTATCACGGAACCACCCGTTCTTCATAACAATGCCCAAGAACCATAACATAATCGTATCACTTAAACATGAATAAAGGAAACATAACATTTCCACATTTCAATCACAATATAACATTTTAGGATATTGAAATAATGAATCCATTCAAAAAAAAGAATTTCCAAAACCATTTAAAACATTTAATAAAGAGATTTTTGAATCAAACTGTCCCATACCACCTTGAAGCTTTTAAAATTTTAAACCATTAATATCCATATAAATAAATCCTTAAAACCATTTTGAAAACATGGATATTAATAAGAACAAATAATTAAAACATTTAAAATGATATTTTGGTTAAAGGGGTTTTACCAAAATTAGAGACACTTGAATACAATAATCAAGGAATAAAATTTAGTCAGAACTTTATAATATCATGAGAATAAAAGGATTCATGATATAATACTCCAATGGAAAGTATATACACCATATAAGAGTTAATTGGTGCATAACAACAACGAACCCTCAATAGAAATGTCAAATGTGATGAAATCCCTTATAAAAGAAAGTATCCTTAAATTAAGGACAAATAAATCTCAAAAATATGTGTGAAAAATATAAATACACCCAATATAAGTGGATATTAAGTGTAAAACAATAAAAGGTCATTCACACATATTCAATGGATGACATATTCAATGACTACATGTCGAACCCAAAGAAATCGAAATTGGGTTAAAAAGTTCCCTTGACAGCCTAACGGCATCACATCAAAATGAGTTGATGAGAGGTAAAAAGTGTATCTCATCACTTGGACATAAAATTTACATCAATAAGGATATATGGGAACATATCCCAACATAACAATATGTAAATTAAAAGACCCAACAAAAGAAGTCTTTTAAAAAAGAGGAGGGTGAAAGGTTCCCTTACCGACTTGGGTATTTTTCAAAACATACACCCCATGAAAGAAGGACAATAGATCATTGATGTAAATACTCATAAAAGAAATTATATTACACAAAGAGTAGAATAATGGTCAGTACATACACCACTCAATGGAATTTGTGGCAAATGTAGCATAAATCTCACGGGAATAAAAGTGAGATGAAAATCCCTTAAGAAAACTCGGCAGCCTAACGGGGCCACATAAAACTTCCGAATATGGATTGATGAGGTCAAATGGGGTATCTCATCACATTACAATAAAATGTACAGAAATGGGAATATAAAGGAACATCCCCCAACATTACAAATAGGAGCTTAAAAGAAGTGACATAAAGGAGAGTACGTGAAAAGAAAGAGAGAGGTTAGATCTCTTACAAAAGTTCGGCAGCCTAACGGCGCCACTCAAAACATCCAAAATTGATTGATGAGAGAGAATAGGGTCTCTAATCACATGAACATAAAAATTACAGTAGGACTAATATAAAATAACATCCCAATCATAAGAAATATGAGCTTAAAAGAAATGACATAAAAGAGTGTACTTAAAAAGAAAGAGAGTTGTAGGATCCCTTACCTCGGGTCCGACTTGACTCGATCGTTCTTTAATCTCCTGAATAATAAACTTGAGTTAATTTCTAATTCCTTAAGAACCTTTTCCAAGTTCATTATTCCTTTTATATCACTTATTACCATGTTATAAACACTATGTAATCATTAAGTTAATAATGATTGTTTTGTTGATATTTGGTTCTTAAGTCGAAAGTGGACTTCTTACAATTACGTGTTGTTCGTGTGGCCAAATGTTTATTATATCCAGAATTGTATTCATTATGTAGATATCATATATGTAATATATATCCAGTACATGCATGAATTTATAACATTACATAATCATTTAGAGGTAAGAAATGA
Source organism: Viscum album (assembly GCA_963277665.1). Taxonomy (NCBI): domain Eukaryota; kingdom Viridiplantae; phylum Streptophyta; class Magnoliopsida; order Santalales; family Viscaceae; genus Viscum; species Viscum album. Next base: position 1,716,537,822 of record OY728132.1, read on the forward strand.
AATGCACCGTTCATGGAGACGGTAAGTCGTACGTACGCATGAACGCTACTTTCATTTATATTTCGTATTTTATAGAATGGAATAATAATGATATAAAGGTATATTATAATTCCAGTATAATTTCATTTATAATATCATATTTACATCCTTTATACATCCCAAATATGGTATTTAACGAATCAAATCACTTTGAGGGGGCGGTAGTCCGCACTTCCTTAAATGAAGATATCGTGTATACCCATAATGGAAGCCATAAAGGTAAGAAAAAAATGAAAAATACAGAAGAATAAATAAAACATTAACATACTATATATCATATATAAAAATACTGACATCATAATGACCACCCTTGAAGGTGTTAAATGAGTATTGAACAATCATCGTTTCGGGAGGCAGAATTTCGCCATCCACGGAAACCGTATGTTCTTTAACCATTTGATGTAGTTGTGTGAGAGTCTAGCTCGAATAAATCTTATAACAACATCCTAGTATATTGAAGATACTGGTGTTGTTACAAAATAAGTAAATAAAAAGAGTTTAGAGGGTTGGAGAAGCAAAATAAAACAAATGAACAAGAGATAATGAATTACCTTTAAAAGTGTAACTCCTTTTGATTTGAGCCTAAAGGCTTCCTTTGAAAGGATTATGCCCAAAGGGAATCCTCTAGGATGAGGAGAGGGATGTGGAGAGAGTAAATGGGCAGGGGTTGGCCGAGACAAAGGCTTTATGAGTGTGTGTAAGGTGGTAGAGGTGGGGGCCTTTTATAAGAGGGGAGGAGGGGCACTTTTGGAAAGTAAGAAATATTACTTTATTTGAAAATGTGTTTCAGTTTCAAAAGGTCCCACATTGATATAATTCGTGTATAAGGTGATAAGGAATCGAAATAAACTCATCCAATAAGTTTTGGACATGTCTAGTTCATAGATTTTACATTATCTTTCCATCTTATTTAAATCGTCAAATAATGATGTCATCGCTGCATCATTATTATGTCATAAATAATTTAATTTATTTAATGTCTAAAAATTATAAAAAAAATACTATGATCGAGGAAATCTTTTTAGATTTCCAATGAATATTTATAATCAAAAATATGACTTGTATAACCCCTATTAAAAATTGTTTTAGTAAAACATATCATGTTTGTGTCAATTTTACTTTTATATTAAATAAAATGTTATTTATGTCATTTCCCAACCAAAGTGGATTCATGGGGTCCCCAAGTTGACCCATGGCTTGTCTTGGTCTTCCATGACACAACCAATTATGTTAGGACATGGGTCAAGATCATCTTATTCCATTAAAGCATTATTTTTACCTTAAACTATACTAATCACCACTAATCGCGATTAAAAACATAATAAGTTACTATTCACCAAAAAATTATTTTATTCTCATTGAAGCACATTTTACTTCTTAATGACAACCATGTATGTCGGATTTTTTAAAATCAAAACACAATGATGTCAAAATTTCATTTAAACGGAAAATCAGTTTTTATAAGTACCACTTAGTGGTTTCACAATTCATCAAAAATTGATGTTTTTCAGAAAAATCCCAAAAATTCACCCTAAGCTATATTTGATATTACGAATTCAAAAATAAAGTCCGTTTTACAAAATTAAAAACATATTAGTAACATTAATTAATTTAATAATTAATTCCCGCTGTCAGAGCAAATAGCGTGTTTTTATAAAACAATAAGTATCAAAAGATTGACACTAGTTTAAGTCTGATTTCAAAGTGAAATTAATTACCACGACCACTATTGGATTTAATGGTAAAAATATATTCTAATTTCACTTTAAAAACAATTCAAAATATAATCTCATCATATAAATAAATTAGATTAAAAAGAGGTTTTGAATTAAAATACAACATTTTACACTATTCATTAAAAAATGAACTTTATCCAAAAAATACCAAAAATTTACACAAAGTAAATTTTGATTTCCCGATTCGTAATAAGAGTTTTATTTGGTCCAAAAGAATGTTTAAGAGTGAACAAAACTATATTTAATGATGATTCAACATCAAAAGGTGATAAGTGAATCTTTAGTGAAAATTAGGGCATATACGCCTAAAATAGAATTCTTTCTGTATTTTAAGCCTTTATATATTATTGGATAAATGTAAAAACATTTAAAAACATATATAATCATATTTTAGTTATTTCTATCCATTCCCGCCATTACAACGACTACATGTTAACAACAATTTAAAATAATATTATTTTATTATTAGAGTGCAACGTAAGATTCCCAAGAGACTCGTTGTTGCGTGTTGGGTACGCCATCGAGCATAGCGTCCGCTTTAAAGTCATATTAATATTTTATTCACAAATATGGATAAATATGAAAATGTCATATTCCTTATTTACCTGGGGTGTTACATCCTTTCCCCCTTTTGGGAATTGCATCCTCGCAATTTTAAAATTGCACTTGGAAACATCCTTGAACGTCCCACATCGGAACAAGAGTCGGTAAAACAATCACTTTAATATAAAGAAAGATAAGCACAAAGGTCACCCGAGTTAACCCATACTAGGATTCTAAGTATGAAAATATGGACATGGAGGAGAAAACATAGGGTCATGTTCTGATGGAGAGTGATAGAAAACATGTTTAGGAGAAAGTTAACCACGAGAAAATCACAAACTTGTGATGGGTTAAACGGTATTCGATTCCCCAGCAGGAAAAGTTAATAGACAACATTTTTGTTTTAAGTTACTTTTTATTGAGGAATTTATTCATAAGGAAACATAATCACTTATCATATTGACTTTCAACTTTTATTAGATTCCTTACACAAACTCATATTTTCTCCAAAAGACGAGTATTTAGAAAGACTTGTTCACATTAAGAGTACTATAATCAACTTCTAGAGAATCACCTAATTCACAAAAGAGAAATATATACTTCCCATGTATTTAGACTTTAACCAAAACCAAAACCCAAAATATTAGTACAAGATCAGAAAACCCAGAAAAGGATAACCCATTATAAAAAGAAAATCTATTCTTAACCTCCAAAATTTGTCCAACAAAACCCAAAGATCAACGAGGACCATTAGATAAAAAATTTGTCCATAAAATTCTTCAAAGTAAACCAATATAAGATTGAAACCAAAATTTTTAAAGGATTTAGTCACATAGTCTTCCATGTTAAATCGTAACATTTATCTCCAAACAACATCAGTTGCCCCTAAAGTCTCGTATTGAAAAGTAATTAACCTAATCATATATCCTCCATGATAGGTTAATCATTTTCATAAATAACCCAAAATCAACTTACTCTTAATTCATAAAATCATATAACTATAATGAATCGGTCAAACTAACCAGGGACTTCACGTAGTCCAGTGGTAGGTGATAAATACCAGTCGCACTTTGGTTGTGGGTTCGATTCCCGTAGCATTGTCCGACGCGACGGTTTGTCACACGGTCTGCGTGTTGTCCTTTTTCGAAAACTATATAATTCATAAAACATTCCCAAAAATGAGATAAAATCTTCATATTTTAACCTCAAGTTTATCTCATGCCTTTCATTTTCCATCATATCATAGAGTAACCCATAATTACCTAAAAAGTAAGGATCATATAAACCCTAATGTTTACCTTAATAATTATTACCTGAATATCCACATCGAGTTGGCCATCTCGTACATGATGAATTAGAGAACTCACCAAGGTTGAAGTGGTTGATCCTGAATCCTTGATAGTTGGTTTAGAACAACCATGAGATTCCTCATTGAATCCTCCATCACATCCAGTCTCTTAATCAGAGAACCACCATAGTTTCCTTCAAACCCATTGTCACTTTGGTGCCTGCTAGATCCAGCCATTTACTAAAACCAAAAAAAGGTCAGTGTGAGTATATCAACATAACCATAATGTACAAATGAGGAAGATAAACACTAAGATATTCTTACTCATTCACTTTATCTAAAACTAGGACTCTGTCTGAAATCCTAACCATTATGGTAATGTCACTTATGCTTAAAGAATACCCTAACCTCTAAAGTTATCTAAGCCGACCTTTGATACCAACTATAAGGCCCCAGCCTTAAACCTTACTTAATCTTGAGTTATTACAAGATTACACATTGAGGATCTTTTCAGGTTTAGAGTTTTAGAGAATTAGATCATGAAACTTTCATTACATTCCACATTTAAACAAAGTGGTTACATAAAATACAGTATTCATTCTTCCCATCAACGGAAACATATTTAAAATATAACACAGATTCTTTCTTGAAACATTCTTGACACTATCATCACATCATGTACCTTTCCCTTGACCTGTGAAAAACATTTCAAAAAACTTGGGATGAGCATAAAAAGCTCAGTAAGGGTTATAAAAATATGGAAAGGAAACATGAGTTCATATATACATAAGAATGAAATCATACTTTACCCATAAAACATAGGCACTTTAACATAACTCATCAAACCATGAATAAATCATAGAAAACATAAGACATAAAGGTATCTTGAGGCATTCATAACATTCTTACGTGGGGAGTAACCCTCTTGGTTACGTTTGTAATACCCATCACAGTATATTCCCTAAATCTCTTCGGAGAAACCTTAATGTTTCACTCCTTCGCGTTACCCAATGCATTGGAGAGCTATATCGGGCTCACCCGCCCTTAGTTTATCACGGAACCACCCATTCTTCATAACAATGCCCAAGAACCATAACATAATCGTATCACTTAAACATGAATAAAGGAAACATAAAATTTCCACATTTCAATCACAATATAACATTTTAGGATATTGAAATAATGAATCCATTCAAAAGAAACCATTTCCAAAACCATTTAAAACATTTAATAAAGAGATTTTTGAATCAAAGTGTCCCATACCACCTTGAAGCTTTTAAAATTTTAAACCATTAATATCCATATAAATAAATCCTTAAAACCATTTTGAAAACATGGATATTAATAAGAACAAATAATTAAAACATTTAAAACGATATTTTGGTTAAAGGGGTTTTACCAAAATTAGAGACACTTGAATACAATAATCAAGGAATAACATTTAGTCAGAACTTTATAATATCATGAGAATAAAAGGATTCATGATATAATACTCCAAAGGACAGTATATACACCATATAAGAGTTAATTGGTGCATAACAACAATGAACCCTCAAAAGAAATGTCAAATGTGATTAAATCCCTTATAAAGAAAGTATCCTTAAATTAAGGACAAATAAATCTCAAAAATATGTGTGACAAATATTAATAAACCCAATATAAGTGGATATTAAGTGTAAAACAATAAAAGGTCATTCACACATATTCAATGGATGACATATTCAATGACTACATGTTGAACCCAAAGAAATCGAAATTGGGTTAAAATGTTCCCTTGACAGCCTAACGGCATCACATCAAAATGAGTTGATGAGAGGTAAAAAGTGTATCTCATCACTTGGACATAAAATTTACATCAATAAGGATATATGAGAACATATCCCAAAATAAAAATATGTAAATTAAAATACCCAACAAAAGAAGTCTTTTAAAAAAGAGGAGGGTGAAAGGTTCCCTTACCGACTTGGGTATCTTTCAAAACATACACCCCATGAAAGAAGGACAATATATCATTGATGTAAATACTCATAAACGAAATTATATTACACAAATAGTAGAATAATGGTCATTACATACACCACTCAATGGAATTTGTGACAAATGTAGCATAAATCTCACGGGAATAAAAGTTAGACGAAAATCCCTTATGAAAACTCGGCAGCCTAACGGCGCCACATAAAACTTCTGAATATGGATTGATGAGATCAAATGGGGTATCTCATCACATTACAATAAAATGTACAGAAAGGGGAATATAAAGGAACATCCCCCAACATTAAAAATAGGAGCTTAAAAGAAGTGACATAAAGGAGAGTACGTGAAAAGAAAGAGAGAGGTTAGATCTCTTACAAAAGTTCGGCAGCCTAACGGCCCCACTCAAAACTTCCAAAATGGATTGATGAGAGAGAATAGGGTCTCTCATCACATGAACATAAAAATTACAGTAGTACTAATATAAAATAACATCCCAATCATAAGAAAGATGAGCTTAAAAGAAATGACATAAAAGAGTGTACTTAAAAAGAAAGAGAGTTGTAGGATCCCTTACCTCGGGTCCGACTTGACTCGATCGTTCTTTAATCTCCTGAATAATAAACTTGAGTTAATTTCTAATTCCTTAAGATCCTTTTCCAAGTTCATTATTCCTTTTATATCACTTATTACCATGTTATAAACACTATGTAATCATTAAGTTAATAATGATTGTTTTGTTGATATTTGGTTCTTAAGTCGAAAGTGGACTTCTTAAAATTACATGTCGTTCGTGTGGCCAAATGTTTATTATATCCAGAATTTTATTCATTATGTAGATATCATATATGTCATATATATCCAGTATATGCATGAATTTATAACATTACATAATCATTTAGAGGTAAGAAATGAAATGCACCGTTCATGGAGACGTTAAGCCGTACGTACGCATGAACGCTACTTTCATTTCTATTTCGTATTTTATAGAATAGAATAATAATGATATAAAGGTATATTATAATTCCAGTATAATTTCATTTATAATATAATATTTCCATCCTTTATACATCCCACATATGGTATTTAACGAATCAAATCACTTTGATGGGGCGGTAGTCCGCACTTCCTTAAATGAAGATATCGTGTATACCCATAATGGAAGCCATAAAGGTAAGACAAAAATGAAAAATACAGAAGCATAAATAAAACATAAACATACTATATATCATATATAAAAATAGTGACATCATAATGCCCACCCTTGAAGGTGTTAAAAGAGTATTGAACAATCATCGTTTCGGGAGGCAGAATTTCGCCATCCACGGAAACCGTATGTTCTTTAACCATTTGATGTAGTTGTGTGAGAGTGTAGCTCGAATAAATCTTATAAAAACATCCTAGTATATTGCAGATACTGGTGTTGTTACAAAAGAAGTAAATAAAAAGAGTTTATAGGGTTGGAGAATCAAAATAAAACAAATGAACAAGAGATAATGAATTACCTTTAAAAGTGTAACTCCTTTTGATTTGAGCCTAAAGGATTCCTTTGAAAGGATTCTGCCCAAAGGGAATCTTCAAGGATGAGGAGAGGGATGTGGAGAGGGTAAATGGGCAGGGGTTGGCCGAGCCAAAGGCTTGATGAGTGTGTGTATGGTGGTAGAGGTGGGGGCCTTTTATAAGAGGAGAGGAGGGGCACTTTTGGAAAGTAAGAAATATTACTTTATTTGAAAATGTGTTTCGGTTTCAAAAGGTCCCACATTGATATAATTCGTGTATAAGGTGATAAGGATTCGAAATCCACTCATCCAATAATTTTTGGACATGTTTAGTTCATAGATTTTACATTATCATTCCATCTTATTTAAATCGTCAAATAATGATGTCATCGCTGCATCATTATTATGTCATAAATAATTTAATTTATTTAATGTCTAAAATTTTAAAAAAAAATACTATGATGGAGGAAAACTTTTTAGATTTTCAATGAATAATTATAATCAAAAATATGACTTGTATAACCCCACTTAAAAATTTGTTTTAGTAAAACATATCATGTTTGTGTCAATTTTACTTTTACATTAAATAAAATGTTATTTATGTCATTTCCCAACCAAAGTGGATCCATGGGGTCCCCAAGTTGACCCATGGCTTGTATTGGTCGTCCATGACACAACCAATTAGGTTAGGACATGTTTCAAGCTCATCTTATTCCATTAAAGCATTATTTTTACCTTAAACTATACTAATCACTACTAATCGCGATTAAAAACATAATAAGTTACTATTCACCAAAAAATTATTTTAATCTCATTGAAGCACATTTTACTTCTTAATGACAACCATGTATGTTAGATTTTTGAAAATCAAAACACAATGAGGGCAAAATTTCATTTAAACGGAAAATCAGTTTTTATAAGTACCACTTAGTGGTTTCACTATTCATCAAAAATTGAAGTTTTTCAAAAAAATCCCAAAAATTCACCCTAAGCTATATTTGATATTACGAATTCAAAAATGAAGTCCGTTTTACAAAATTCAAAACATATTAGTAACATTAATTAATTTAATAATTAAATCCCGCTGTCAGAGCAAATAGCGTGTTTTTATAAAACAATAAGTATCAAAAGATTGACACTAGTTTAAGTCTGATTTCAAAGTGAAATTAATTCCAACGACCACTATTGGATTTAATGGTAAAAATATATTCTAATTTCACTTTAAAACCAATTAAAAAGATAATCTATTCATATAAATAAATTAGATTAAAAAGTGGTTTTGAATTAAAATACAACATTTTACACTATTCATTAAAAAATGAACTTTATCCAAAAAATACCAAAAATTTACACAAAGTAAATTTTGATGTCCTGATTCTTAATAAGAGTTTTATTTGGTCCTAACGAATTTTTAAGAGTGAACAAAACTATATTTAATGATGGTTCAACATCAAAAGGTGATAAGTGAATCTTTAGTGAAAACTAGGGCATATACGCCTAAAATTGAATTCTTTCTGTATTTTAAGCCTTTATCTTTTATTGGATAAATGTAAAATCATTTAAAAACATATATAATCATATTTTAGATATTTCTATCCATTCCCGCCATTACAACGGCTACATGTTAACTACCATTTAAAATAATATTATTTTATTATTAGAGTGCAACGTAAGATTCCCAAGAGACTCGTTGTTGCGTGTTGGGTACGCCATCGAGCATAGCGCCCCCTTTAAAGTCATATTAATATTTTATTCACAAATATGGATAAATATTAAAATGTCATATTCTTTATTTACCTGGGGTGTTACAATATCAACTATGGCTAGATGAGGAGGCCATGCAGAATCCCACTAGGCAGAGGGGAATCAGGCTTGACCGGTTTTTGTGTCCCAGCCAGGCAACACAACATCAGTTACTCTAACGGCCAGTCCTCGGCGGGTGGGCCGAGTCCCCAACGAGCAGGGATATATCCATGCCTAGTAGGACAGACACATGTCAGAGGTCTGAAACCACACCCAATGGGCTGCACCAACATAGTAATATTGCCCTCATGCCCTTCGAGCCTTGCTAGACCATACTGGGTCGGCGGGTGACCCAGCGGTCGGGACCCCTGTCTAAAACAGGTATGGCCTAACAAGACCTATTTGACCTGGCCCACTGGTTAGGATGGACAAGACATACCCATAGCCAAGCAGGTCAGCTCGTGTCCATCTAAATTAATCGGGGTATGCAGGACCCTCGACCCTGGTGGTTCAGGTCAGTCTGATCAGGTCAGACATGGCCCCGTCGTAACTGGCCACCTAGTTACTAAAAATCATGCATCATGCAAATTATCTATCTGATTGATGAGACATTTGAGGAATAGAGACCCTCTCGATGATTCATACTTTTCTCATTCCATGAGGTGGATTTAATTGATTCTGAAATGCACCATGTGTCTTGAGGTGCATTTCTACCATGCACGCTACGTACAGAACACCACGGTTGGCTAAGAATTGAAGACTGTTGACTTTTGACTCCTCGAGACTCATATATAGCCTAGTGGGGAAGCACATATGGGTGAAATTGACGTCCTATAGTGGGAAGAAATTCTGTGTTAATTTTCAAAACTATGATATGTGATGAGGAGGAGTTCCTCAGTTGGCGAGGATTAGTGGGAAGCTATTATGTATGACATTTCATGCCAACAGTACGCGATGAGGAGGTGTACCTAATGGGTCCAGGGTTATTTGGAAGCACATATTCAAGACTTGGTAGGCCCACTATACTCATTAGAGGAGGATTTCTCCAGCAGCTGAGGTGTTCGACGATGAGACTGATTATGTTATTGTTACCAACCTTGAATATACATGGTCTGAGGTGCAACTTTTTCTTTGTGATTTGTGGTTGTGGTCATGCTTCGTGGTATTACCTCTTTGGTAGTTTTATTATGTTGATTTCCTTCATGTAATATTGAGAGTCCTTTTAGGGTCTCACGGTACCAACTGAGTATTTTTATACGCACCCATACACGGGCTTCGCCTGTACATGTTGTGTCTGGTGAAGATGATCAACGTTTCGATAGAGGTGCTCAGGGGGATGGGACTAACAGAAGATACAATGGTGGAAATGGTGGCCTAGGACTAGGTGGCGACCAGTTGGATCAGGGGGGCTTGAAATACCACTTCTTATTAGAGTAGCTTCACTACTCTCACAATCAGGCGTGGTTTTCCATGGATAGCCATCATAGTTTCTTTTTATAGTTTTCAGTTTTCATTTCCTTGTTGTGTTTGTATTTCAGTCTACTTAATTTCACTTGTACTTGAATTAATATATGTTTTAGTGCTATGCATTTTTCCCCTTTTAGTTTTTTGGATTTGGTTGGGTATGTGAGTGTACAGGTTAAATGGAAATTCCTCCCCTTTTTGGGATACGTCTTTCAAGTGCTGGTCGCCAGCACCTGGACTATATACGGCACTCGTGGGGTAGTCACAACTTGAGCCTCAGGGGATGGGTCATGAAAAACATGCATCAGAGGGTTGGAGGACCCACCCCAATGACAAAGAGTCTGTGTTTTTGGGAAACAGTGTTTGTTGTTCCGAGTTTGTCTTCAAGATTAGGGGTTCCGGTTTTGGTGTGGTTGCCGATGTATCCATACAACCAAACTTTTAATTCAGCATTTTCGGCTCTATATATGAAAACACTAGTTGTACATGTGTCTCCATATGTTATTTTGAATTAATGTCATCTCTCAGGGTATAACCTTCTAATTGTGGTACATCATGATCAATATAATAATGCCACCATGAGGACATCCAGCGAGGTTCTCGATTTGTATGGACATCCCTCCTAGCGATGTGGAGTCCGTTTAGGGACCAGTGCATGAGATGGCCCTACAGGCTGGTGCATCAATGCTACCTCCACCTGACGGTCAGCATCTAATTCTAGTGGTTCTAGTTTAGGATGTGCATTGACTCATTTACATTAATTAATTTTAAAGATAAAGAACTCTTGGGTTTAGGGGAGTGATAGATCCTCAGGTCACTGAGGACTGGCTAGAGGCTCTAACGTGGGCATTCATTTTTGTGAAGAAAATGCCCGACTAGATGGAGTCCAAGGATGTGAGCCTAATGCGGGACTTTGCATGGTGATGGTGGAGCTTGACCACCCATATGCACGATGAGGTGAACCTTACCTTGTCATAATTTGAGCAGATATTCCAAGAGGATTATTCCCAATGACCTTGCACTCTATGCACATTCAGGAGCCGCTCACCATTAGCGGGGCAACATAGTAGTGGCTGAGTACTTTGCGTTGTTCGATGAGCTATCTCTAAACACCACATACATGGTGGGAGACCCTATCTTTAGGGCCCAAGCCTCTGATAAGGGACTCATTAAGGGGATCAAGACATCTGGGTTATCTCTAAGCATCCATACCTAGGCTGGGGTGTTATACCGAGTTCTTATTGTAGAGAGCTTCTTGGTGGAGCAAAAGTCGACTGCTAGAACCAAAAGTTTACCCTAGGAATTAGGGTATTTATATGGTATCAGACATAACAAACATGCTCCCAAGTAGTCTAGATCATTCAGAGGCCTCCCCCAGGACTCAGGGTCTATATTTTGGGCCTCCCAGTCCAGTGGAAATCTGTAGGGAGTCATTAAGTGCTTCTCATGTGGCGGGTAGAGACATATGGAAAATTAATTCTTGTCATGTTTTACCGATGACCATCATACGGTCGCGGGGCCATTGCGGTAGTATACGAAGTACATGAGAAGAGGTTTGTAGGTTGACAAACATGGAAGAGGAGATGGCGAAGCTTCATGTGTTGTGTGGCAGTTCAAGGAGTTACCTCCACCACCCATAGGTGGTCCACCTGTCCTCTAGGTGTATATAGACGGGGAAAATATCACCTTCAGGAAGAAGAGGCTTCTAACCAATGTTATCTACATATGATCCAAGATACGATATATGTCTTCTCTACCCTAGATGCATCTTTTATATACATAAGTATCTGTCACACCATCCATGCCATGACTCTCATCCGGGGCTCAAAGATTCCAGGGGAGCCGTTGGTTTGGTCCTTATGGTTAGAGACTCCTACAGAAAAGGATTCGAGGATTACACGTTGATTCTGACAGTTTTAGATTACTCTAGGAGGATAGAAATTAGGTGGGATCTCCTATTAGTTGTGTCAAGGCCATACGATGTAAAAAATTTTATGGACTATTTATCCACATTCTATGTTCATATTGAATGTTTTAGGCATATAGTGCAGTGTGTATGTAGATATGGTACCATGTTTTCTTTCCCCAATGAGATAGAAACCCTTACAGCATAGGGAAGACTGTCTCAGAGGATGGTGTAGTCGATCACTCATGTGTTGGCTAGTATTACCCTTGGAGTAGTGGATGAGAGGAGTCCATGATTTCTTTTATTGGTGGATGATTTTGAGTATGTTTTTCTAGAAGCTGCAATGAGATTTCTTTCACATAGAGAGATAAACTTTTTCAGCGACCTATACCCATGGATGATACTGATATCCATTACAGCATGTTTGATGTCTCCTGCGATGTTCCGAGAGATGAGAGTATTGTTGGCGAACTTGCAGAGGAAGGGCATGGTAAGTCCCAAGGTACGATGTTATTTTTCTATTATCGTCACTCTAGCCAAGTTGTCATGGAGAACGAGTTACCTCTACCAATGTGTTTATTGGAACATCAATCAGTAAAAGGGGGTATCCTTTCACGTGGATGTAAAGGGACCCATCAGATTCTCAGTAGTTGAGACAGATGTGATGGATGGATTTCCACCATGACTATGACATTGAAATAGTCTATACTCTGTAGAAGGGAGATGTGGTATCATACATGCTTATCATGAGATTTGGTTTGCAGTTGGCGAGTTATGCGACTGATAAGCTAGTCATGATATATAAATCCTTCGTAGATAAGGATGAAGCATCATACCTTCAATCTATGACTGTCACATTGCCATCCATCAAAAAAAATTGTGAGGAAAAGATGGTGTATGTTGACTGCGAAGTCCGACGTGCTTAGTTATACTCTGTAAAAGGACTTAATGTATTTTTGATAGGCAGGGAGCATATCATTCTTTTCCGAGGATGCACAATAGTTCTAGTGATTTAATAAGTGGATGTGTTGAGGGAGTTCCATACATCCTCTTTTTTGGTGCATATTGGAGTGGAGAACTTTTACCAGGACCTCCGATGTCATTATTGATGGTCGAGGATAATGAAAGTAGTGTCTGAGTTCGTTTCATGATTCCTCACTTGTCATAATTTGAAGGATGAGCATTAGGTTCCAGAAGGATTTCCCCAGCCACTTGAGGTACCAATGTGGTAATGGGATGGTTCAATGGACTTTGTGATGGGGTTACCACTTAAAACCAGAGACCATGATTCTATTTGGGTGATCATTGACTGAATTAACAAGTCATCTCACATACTACCCATCCATGAGAAGGGACAGGTAGAGAGCTTTAAAAGCATTTATGTCTTAGAGATAGTGTGTCTCCACAGAGTTACGTCAACTATCATCTCAGACTGTGATGCACGCTTTACATATCTGATATAGAAGGGATTACAAGAGGCATTTGGGACTCATCTCCGCTTGAACACAGCTTTTCAACCCCTGAAATATTGTCAAACAGAGAGGACCGTGTAGACTGTAAAAGAAATGCTTTGTAGTTGCATCCTAAACATTGTTCATATTTGGGAGGACCACCTGCATTTGGTGGAGTTCTTATACAACAACAGATGTCACTCCACCATCGTCATGTCACCATTTGAGGTCTTTTAAGGATGGTCGTACAGATCACCAATATTTTGGATTTATATAGAGGAGTCGACACACATTGGTCCATTGTTGGTATGGGCTACAACCATGAAGGTGAAGATCATCCAGGATGTTATATGGACTGCACAAAGCAAGAAAATTTATAATACTAATAGGAGACATAGACTCTTGGAGTTCGAGATAAGAAACCATGTATTCCTTTGAGTCTCACCCCGATGAGGATTGTCGATATTTGGATGGGGTGACAATATATCATCGAGATTCATTATACCTTTTACAATATTGATTAGAGTTGTCAAGGTAGTGTACCACCTAGATCATCCCCCACAGATGGACTGGGTGCATAATGGTTTCAACATGTCACACTTGAGGAGATACATTTATGATCAATCACACATGATTGACTAGGGCTAACTGGATATTGAAGAAGGGGAGACATTTGTGGAGTTCATAGTGGTGATAGAGGATCAACCTGAGATGGTCCTAGGTGGATAGTCGATTCCTCAGGTTCATTATATGTGGTATGACACGAATCTCTTGGAGATCTCATGGGAGCGGGGTGCTCAGATTCCTGCTCAGTAACCCTATTAGTTTGATTTGTTTTGTTTATACTTTCTAGGAAATAAAGACCTAGAGTTGGAATAATGTAATGTCTTATAAATTCAATGTCATTAGACACACACACACACACACACACACACGAACACAGATAATTATTTCCAGACTATGCGCTAAGACTGCATGCGATTCCGAGGCCTAGATTGCCTGGAATGACCTATTGGAAAATGTTTAGAATTAAATAGTGTGAATGTGAATTTCCTTAAAGGTAGAATAACTATTAAACGGGTGCCCGAATCCGAAATATGAAGGCACTGTGGCGCTCAGGATGACGAGTTTACCCTTAGAATGACTTAGGATTAATCGGTACATGCCTCTGGTGAGAAATACTGAAAATGACATAACCGTAAATTAAATAATGAAATAAATTTATGTTATTCTTCAAATGCTTATATCTCACAAAAGGATACTAAGATTAAAAATAAAAGATAACCATTGAGCTCTTAAGGGATTTCATTCCTTAGGTAGGTCCAAACATCAGTCAGGGTAGGCCAATAATGGATATTATTTTTTGGCCATAAAAAATAGTAATGTTACAATTATTTTATTGTCAAATCCAAATAACTCATAGACTGTAAATCTGATTGAAAATCTGAGAGTGACATTGATCTCATGAGGGCTGGTTCCCCATAGGTGACGACTAACCTCAACTGGTGCGGGTCGAATGTGAATTTTTTTGATCTTTTTAAAGGTACATTTTGTAACCGTGCGAGCTTGTTTTTCTATATTTTGGACTAGTGCTCAAATTTATGTTTGACGACACCGTTGAACTCAATTAACTGAGATTCACATTGAAATTACAAATCATCAGCGAGGAATGGCCGAGTTAAAATGTTTTTTTAGAAAGTTTCAGTTAAATAATAAAATATTTTAAAAGGAATATTTTATTTATTTTATCACCATTTAGTGTTGGACATTAATGTTGGTCGACACTTTGTTATCTTTGACACACACCTGAAGAACAGAGATGGATGTGATGGCGTTGATGTCTTGATCTCTCAAGTGAATGAACATAGACATAAAATGTAACGCCCCGACCCTAGATACCTAGAGTCGGTGCATTATTTCATAACATTGACATGATCACAAGAAAGATCAAATCTCGAAAGACCGATTGGTTTAGTAGCCTTGGAAACACTAGATATATTCATAAAGTCTTACATTACATCATAAAGTGAAAAACTACTACAACAACACATTTTCACCATAGTACACACTATTAACCCCTCATAATATCCCTACAGGTCATTCATAATTTACTTCTTCACTTTCTAGGAAAAATAAAACATAGAAAACAGGTGAGCTCAAATGACCAGTAAGGATAACAATATAGCGGAAACGTTCATAAATAAGAATAAACATTTAAGGCAATGTATAACTAAAACAAAAGCCTTTTAAACATGAACATTCAACTTAGTATGGCATAAATAAAATGAAATAATGCCATTTTCTTATTCACAAGGATATTCTACTAATCGAATAATCACATGCAAAATCAATAACCACTTTCATAATGATGGAATGCACAATGCCAGACTATCATAACCACATAGCCCAGGCCTTGTGCCAAGACTATGAATAATATTTTTCCAAGGCCTTGTGCCAAGACACTAGTTTGTCTCATGAGACCTACTGATGCATCAAGGAGCTATAGCGGGCTCCACCCGTCACATATTAAGTCCAATGCATTCCCATATGAAAAGGTTTAAACATAACATAAACATTCGTATTAAAACTAGCATACGAAATGTCAATACATTCACCATAAACCATTAATGGTATAAAAATAGCACATCCATAGTCAAACATATCACAAAACATTCAATACAACATATAAGTTTTGTATCATAATAAATAAACTTCACATAAGCGTAAAATCCAACAAAGGATGTTGACATAGATGAAATCAAAACTCTTTTTAGAGAAATATCTCTTTTATTTTGAAATCATTTAAGATCCATATAAAATAAAACATTTACTTTGAATATATTCTTATATGATTGTAAGGGAAGCTTAGACGATTTTATAACGGCGGAAAATAGCCGCACCCGCCGTATAAGTTAAAAAACATTCTTACCTTAATTTTGTCGAAATGGTTAAAAAGCACCTTATCTGGAAAACGACGGAAAGATTCCTTTATAAACATCTTATAAAAAGTCAAACAAGGGTATAAATGACTTTAACCTATATTCTTGTGAATAGTAAAAATGTTTTGAAATACATTTTTAAGAAACATGGATGTGGATGATAAAGAGATCCCAGAATATTATTACGTATAAACAACCTCGGATAATGAAGAGATTGTGAAATAACCCTTACCAATTTGGTAACTTATGAAACATACAATCCCATGAAAGAGGTATCATACAATGAATATGTAAATACACATAAATTAAAGTGTATTACACAACGAATATAATTATGGGAAGTACATACACCACACAAAAGGTAATGGTGGCAATATGGCATGAATCTTACGGGAATAAGGAGTGAGATGAAAACCCCTTACCACGTTAATCAACTGAGTCATATGGCTAAAATTTAATAACCACCAAATTATTTACATATTAACATGAATATAAAGAGAATCATGATAATATATATCAAATGGAAGTACCCAATACACCACTTTCAATAATTTAGTGGCGAACAATGGAAATCTCACGGAATTGAAAGTGAGATAAGAAAATCCCTCACTTTGTACTTTTTCCTTGGTCGACGGTAGGTTAACCTCCTGTATAATGGTGAAATAATTGTTATTGAATTATATAAGAATAATTCACTTTAATACGATATCATATATGATCTTTTAACATTTATTTGTTAATAATATCTTAGAATTATCGTCATTTCGGGTCTTAACGGGTTCATTTTACTTTATATTATTTGTTATGTGAGCCATATTAATTATTAATGGGATGTATATTATTCCTATCCATAATGATATCACGTCCTTAGATACTATTTTTAAATCATCAAATTATAATTATACTTGAATGGATATGATGGAGAATGAATCTCATCACGTTCGTGGAGACGGTAGTCCGTACGTACGCACGAGCGACAATATCACTCTTTTGATATTAAAATAATATATAATTGGATGGTATATAATATATACAGAATCATTATCATGTTATATTTATTATTTACATGAGTTACACATCATTATTATACCCATACAAATATTAATAAATTGGATAACAATTAAACCATGATGTAGAGACGGTAAGCCGTACGTACGCACGTATGGTGACTTGTTATTCAATGGATGGATAGAATACTGAATATGGTTGTACCATATTTATAATAACATCACAGTATATATATGATACTGGAGTTATTTTTTTATAATGGTAATAACAACGAAATTAGAAGTGGAAGAAGAAAGGAACTTGAAAAGGGGTGGTGAAAACATTACCTCTTCTTCGGGTTCTTCCATTTGATTTGATCAAAAAAGATATTTAGGTTGGCTTTATGATCAAAATAAGGCCTCTATGTTGTAGTGAGGTAAGTTGAGAGTATTTGGGCAGGGGTTGGCCGAACAAAAAGTCTTTGAAAGTGTGATGAAATGAGAAGGAGGAGTGCCCTTTTATAAGTGGGGTGAGGGGCACCTTTGGAAAAGCTAGAAATATTAATTTATAATAAATTCATATTCGGTTTCTAATGGCTCCAAAGTTGATTATTAAAAGTTTAAGGTGGGGATAGGTCGAAAAAAATTCAGTCAATAGAATTTAGATAGGTTTGGGTCACTATATTAACCTTATCTTTTAGTTTTAACTCTTAGTTAATTAGTTTGACATTTACCATGTCACTTTGTATTTTTATATTATATTGGTAATAAGGATACTATATACATCCAATCGTCCCCCAAGTGGTCCATTAATGATATAACTATCATGATATAAGTCTCTTGGCCGAACCTTAGATTTTTAGGAATTTAATATCAATTATTAATATAATATTTGTTTTAAAAACTCTTTTATGTCAATTTTGACACTATTCAATAGTTGATTTTTTTGAAACACATAATAGACTTATTACTTAAAACAAAGTTAATTAAATCAATCATAATATATTATATTATCCTAGAAAATTAGTTTAATTCATTAAAAGTTTCATATTATATTTATTTAGGTATTTATAATATCAATTATTTTAATTTTTCAATATTATAGTAATTAATTCATCATCATTGTGTCATATATAAATTACATTATTTAATGTCTAAAAATTATAAATAAATTATTATTATGTATTAAATATTCTTAGATTTATAATGAATATTTATAGTCTAAAAGCCAACATATATAACCCTATGTAACAATTGTTTTTCTAAAAGATATATACTTGTGTCATTTTTGTATTTATTTTAACTTAATTAAAATAAAGTGTCATCATCACTTACAAGTGGATCCATGGGGTCCCAAAATCGACCCAAAGATTCCAATGGTCGACCATGTATTAACAAATATGGTTAAGACACGTTTTAGGGTAATTTAGTATTATTATAATATTATTTGTTTAATCTTTATTTACCGGATTTACCCTTAACCATGGTAAATAAAATATTTACCGCAGTAATTATTCAAAACGTCTAAAAATAAAAGTTACCTATTTACAAAATTTGAACATCCTAATTCCAAATATGGAATCCATTTTTCTAAATTCAAAACACAGAAGTGGCAGATATTAATTTAAAATTAATTCCCGCTGTCAAAACAAAAAGCGTTTTTTAAGAGATAATAACTATCAAAAGATTGACACTTGTTTATGTTCGGTTTAATTGTAAAATTATGTCCAATGACCAAAATTATAATAAATGGTAAAAATATATTCTAAATATACTTTAAAACAACTCAAATTCATAATTTATTACTATTAATTATTTTGATTAAAAAATTTGTTTTTAATTAAAATTTAGTAATTTTCACTATTCATCAAAATATGAAAGTTATCCAAAAAGTACCAAAATTTCACCTCAGGTTAAATTCGATACTCTGAATCCAAAAATGATGTTCATTTTGAGAGATAAAATTTCTAAAATTTTAAAAGTTAGTTATTACTATTCATAACGGCTAGTTTGATTGGTTGTGGTGTGTTAGAACTCGAAGTTGCGTACAACACACGCTACTGTATTATTCAAAGTAAAGCGTACCGTGGAAGCATGGGATGTTTCATTTTAAATTTTTTTTGATGTCCCCAATTTATTCAAAAAGTTTAAAATATTGTATTTAAAAAGGTTTCACTATTAAAAGTTGATAAAAGTGCAATACTGAAAATGAATCAGTTCTTGCATTATGTCTAAGAAACTCATAATATGGATTCTAAAATTATAAGGATTAAATAAAGTTTAAAATTTAGTTAATACTAATCATAACCTCTTTTGAATGGATTTTTTTTGGTAAGTCATGGTGTGATTGAACTCGGTGTTGCGTATAGTGAAAGTTATTGAATTATTTTGACGAAATAACACACTATGAAATCTTGGGGTGTTACATAAAATGACAATGTGTTAGGGGTTATTTTACACTGATGATCTTCCCCATTAAATTCAAGAAACATTGAATGGTGATAAGACCATGAATAGCTTGACCCTCCCTTCATGTGTTTATGAAGGAGGGTAACATTGTTGGGGATTTATTTATCTCATATTATGATTAATCTTATATGATAAATAAACAATCCTCGAGCCCCCACACCCGATTTGAATCTTCTAACGCATAGGGCCCGAGCGTACATGAACAAGGCCCGAGGACATCCGCTAGTGCGTTCTTGGGGGCCACATTATCAATACGACGTAAAGGATGATTTATGGAATTCACAGTGAAGAAGGTGATCTGAGAGGACCTTCAGTGTAGATGAGGTGAAGAATGGACCACCAGAGTGTGTCTGGTGTTCCTTTGATCTTCCTACCGGCATGCCCATCGGCGAGCCATGGCTGGCGCCACATAGAGGGAAGGCATGTTTTTGTACAATCCAGCTAGTAGGATGAAGCCATGGTGTGTCGACCATGGCTGGGTGTGTAGGCTATGATTCATCCCATGGGGTAGAGGGTGACTAGGTGTTGTGGGATGTCATGTACCGACAAGGAGGCGCACCACCGTCCTCTCCAGCGGCCAGTCCTCAATGGGTGGGCTAATCCACTAATGTTCCTGGTTGAACCCATAACCCAACTGCCCTGACCCTCACTAAAGGTCCAAACTGTCACCTAGCTGGAAAAAACCATGCTGGATGGCCGAAATCATGCCATTTGTTCCGGGACAAACTAAATCGGGGCGTTATGTGACCCGTCGTGCTGGACCCATAGTTATATCGGTACGGGCCCAGCAATACCCATTGGGCCAAGACCACTGTCCTGGCCGAACCAGACCGATCTCGGTCAAAACCGGGTCAGCTCGAGTTATTCTAAATGAACTGGTGTATCTGGTACCCTCGGGCTAGGTTATTTAGGTCAGTCTGACAACGTAGGACCGAGCCCCATCACAACTGGCCCCCTCATTACTAAAATGCATGTATCATGAAAATTGTGCATCCAATTGAATATTCTTTTATGTTATAGGGACACTCTAGACGAGGTGGAACTTTTTTCATGCCCTGAGACGGCTTTCAGGGATGTCTATTTGCAAAAGCTGGCTTGAGGAGAGGTTCATCTAGGTGTGCATAGTAAAGATCCCAGAGGTTGGATGAGACCTAAAGACTATTGACTTTCAAATCTACGAGGCTCGACTATGGATCAATGGGAAACTCTTCGGTGTGAGTTTGAAGACACACAGTGGGAAGAACATCTGGATGAATTTTCAAGCATATGGTACTTGATGAGGAGGATTACCTTAGTTGTCCATGATTAGTGGGGAGCACTTCTGTGTGACTTTGTAGGCCCATGTTACATGATGGGGACGTGTACCTATGAAATTCAAGGTTTGTGGGAATAACTTCTTCATCACATATTAGGCCCATTTTTCTTGATAGAGGATGATTTCTACAACAATCGAGGTTTTCGATGATGACACTAATGATGTTAATGTATCTACGCTATAAAATACCTTTTGTGAGATGCATCTTTTTCTTGGTGAAATGTGGTTGAGGACATTCTTTGTGGTATTACCTCAATGGTATTTTTTAGGTGTTTTCCTTTGTGGATTACTATGATACCATCATGTATCTCGAGGTACCTACTATGATTTTTTATTCTCACCACTGCATGTCATTTTCTCACATGTGTTGTGTCTGGTGAAGATGATCGATGTTTAGATAGGGGTCATTAGGGGGACGGGATTTAAGGGCTCTAGGACAGTGGACTTGGTGTCCTAGGACCAGGTGTGGTCAAGAAAGACTGGGCTGTAAGACATACGACTTCAGATTCTAGTATTTTAACAACTCTCACAATCATCAGGGGTTTTCCATGGATGTCCATCATATTTTCCTTTTGTATGTTATTATTTTTAGTTCCATAAGGGGATTGTATTCTGGCCCACTTACTTTCAATTAGACTTGACCTCAAAAAGGTTCTAGTGGTATAAGTGTTTCCCTTTTCAGTGTGTTGGGATGTGGATGGGCATGTGTGTGTATATGTTTAAAGTTATTACCTTCCCATTTTGATATATTCTTTTCTAGTTCTACTGGACTGCTGCTGGCCTATGGAAGGCGATCTTGGGGTAGTCATGGAATGAGCGCCAGGGGATGGGTCACGACATCCTTGAACCATTAGAAACAAATTGTCCCCCCATTATGATAACACATCCCATTCCTAATACCAACTAATCATAATACACCAATTAAACTTATCACAATTCTATAAACATCATGATTGAAGTTTTTGTAATTAGATCATTATGATATTGAAATTATTCTTGGTATTCCATGGTCGGTTGGAATTTAACATTATTCCATGCCTAATATTTCATTGGAAAATGTGGTCTTGAGAATCCATGAAGAAAAACATCAGTTATAACCAGATAGAACATGAAAACTATATGTCTCAAATTCATTATTTAGTAGATTCCATGAAAGAACATTATTTTATATTCTTTATATCCACTGAAACACCGCATTCAGAAATATCCTGGCCATGAAATAATACTTCTTGTATCCCAAAATTCCACATCGATAATTTTGTATACAAATGAGGGTGTCTCACGATTTCCAACAATATCTAAAATTATTTCTCATTTTCATCCATTAACATTGAATAAAACAATTTGGTTTCTATAAAAACCATAAAATAAAAAATCCAAATATCAATAAAATAACTGATTTATAAATTCCATAATGACTATAGGTTCATTCGTAAGCCCAAACTAAATTACCACATAATCGTAATGGAAATATCATTTTATAAATGATATCATCATTATATCCTTCTTTTGAAATGAAAATTATTGATATCCTGATCCAATGTAAATATTAGAGAACTACTGAGATACCCACAATTGATTGAACATATCATAAAATTTTGGAATTTGATACATATTCTTTTATCATAACTTGGTTATGATTTCTATTATCAACTTAATTTCATATAGTTTCATTTTTTTTGTTCACAAATTAGACTGGTGCAGCCCAAATACATGTTCAAGGTTGAATTTATCAATTTTTTCCATCTCTTATAAATGTATATTCATGTCCCTTATTTTTTGGTCTATTTGATGAGACATAAATGAGATTGGACTTGTCTATAGGATTAGATTGATAATAAACTCCACATCCTTTTTTAGAGGTAACACACATAAATTTTTTGGAAACACCCTATAAAAAAACACAACTACTAGAAAAATGATATTTTATACCTCCTTAACTAATTATAATGAAAACATAGCTAACTGGTATACAATCAGTCTAATTACATGTTTCAAAAAGCCTATTGTACTAGCCTTTTTTATTTCCATCTCCTCAAAAGTCATGCTCGATGCCATCACCAGCTGTAAAACTGACCAGTCTATTATAACAATTAACGTGATCCTTGAATATTTTCAACCAATTCATACCCATTATTATATAAAATACATCAATCTCAATAGTAGTGAAATCCCATTTTTTCCATGAATCTATTAGTAGTTATATAAAATGTTATACACACAATGCCTCGAAACTCACTTTGACCTTGTAAAGATTGAATTTTTATCATTTAAATAATTACCAATACTTTGGAACAAAAAAAATCAACAACATGATTATAATTAATAGAATTATATTCACCATGATCTAATAGTACTTTTATATGGGTAGAATTGAGAAGAATCATACCTCACAATGTAGATATTCTTGATCGATCATCTATAATAACACATTCAAATCAATTTAATATATTCATCACTACACTTTATTCATTATTTAACTCATGAGATATTTTTGTGGAGTAATTTTATTCCTAAAATCACTATGTATAGCGTTGTTCTAGTAAAGAGATTGATTTTTTTGTCCTCACCCCATCAAGGCATACAACTCCAACGATACATGACAATGTCTTGAGCACATTACCATGGGGTACTATGAAAATAACACTTAATATGTCCAATGCTGTTAAAATTATGGAATTCCCTTGGTGGTGTTGTAATCTTTCACTTCTTGTTGTTGTAGGAACTACATTAGAAATATCTCTTTTCTTTCATTGGTCTCGAATAAAGACTCACCTATTCATATATTTTATTTTGATTCGCGCACCCATCATGGACATAGGAGTTAATCTTCCAATTTTCTTTAAACAATAGAATTCATGCCATTTCCCAAGGTTATCAAAATAATTCTTCTTCCAATACATATGAATATTCCCCTTCCATACATCATCTATCTATTGGAAATATCGGTATAGCCAACAAAATAGAAAAAGAAAATCTTGGAACCAATATCCTACCTTATCCCCAATTCAAATATTTGTTCCTTCAAGGACTCGCTAGCATCATCCTTGAGTGAAAAGTTCATAAATTCATGAATTTAGAAGCATACTCTATGATAGAAACATTTTCCATCATCATGATGAATAAGTCTGGCATTCCCAGAATCATCAATGTGTTAGGACATAATAGTTTGATAAATAATTCATTAAAATCTTTTGAACCAAGGAATTGATCAACATTAGCATTGCCTGTTAGATCCCACCATCTGCCTGAAATATCCTCCGGCATATATGTCACAAACATTACATTCATCTCCACCAATGTTCTAATGAAATAGATGAATAAATCATTGTATTCATTGACTCATCTTCTTTTTCTAGTTTAGAATCACCTCAGAATATGGGTTCATTCTACTTCTGGAACTAGCTGGAATGGTCTACTTGTCCTGTCTCTCCATTCTAGTTCATTATGTCCAGATCCCAAAAGGCTTGGATTATACACTGAACATGTTGCGGGTTCACATACGACTCATGTACAACCACATTCTGCATAGATTATTTTGGTTATTTTCTACAATTCCTACATAGTTCCATTTTTTATAACAAAAATAAACCTCCTAATATTCCATCTCAATACGCTGGAGGAATAAAATTTCAAATTCTATCAGACCAACTATCACAAATGTTATCTCCAAAATCATCCATTTCCATGTTAAATAGTTTTTCAAAATGACTCCAATTGAATTTAATAATTAACAAATTTTAAAAATAACAAAATTATTCTCTTCTTCAAAATCATATAAGTGATAAAAAAGTTTTCATTTCTCAAAACTCTATCACTTTTTCATAAAATCATAAATCATTACTAAAAATAAAATATGAAATCTTAGTGGGATATAAATACTCTAATTCATTTCATTCTCATCTCAATTGATAAAACATGGAAAATATATTCGTAGTCCTATAATTCTCTCCAAAATAGTGACGTACAAATATTCTAGGAAACATGAAGTTTAATGGAAAAAGTGTTTTTATATCTTTTTATGCTCCACATCATCAGACCCAAAATTTTACTCCTTTTAATGATCCCAACTCAAGAATTATCATAATGAATTCAACTCAATGTACAAAATACAATACGTAATCAATGACCAACCAAGACTACTACCACCTATCCTAGAGAAAATTTAATGACCAATCTAATTAAAGTTTCCTCTAATAGAATATTTTTTTGGCATGAACACGACTGATTCCAATTGATTCAAATTGGTTTTGATCAAAAAAATAAATACCACTTGTTTTGAATTTATTATTGTGGATGAAAAAAAATATCTCATGAAACATACCTCTACTTCAACTTATCTTGAAATGGTGGAAGGATTATACTTGTCCTTGATTGATATCCCTATGATGTGAAATGCTAGAAATAAATGGTGAGGGGATTCAATATACATGAGGTACTATTTTAACATTTTAAATATAATAAAAAAACATCAAATCACAAACAAATGTAACACTACTTGATTCATGATTAAAATGAGAGATTACTAAAATATTACATTCATATCAAACCTATAAAACACAACCACATCGAAGGAAAAACTGTTATCAATGTATATAGCAGAACAAAGACTAATAATATTTAATGAAAATAATAAGACACCAATGCTCAACATGCTCCATACAACAACACCACATAATAGTCCAAGTATCATGAATTAGTTCTAAATATGTGTGATACATTACCTTTTGTCATGTACAGATAGATCCAATTTGAGAAAAAACCAACATTCCAAAGTAGGGGTGACTGCTAAAACTAAATTGGGTTTCCCCAATAACATCCTTACTCATGCAAATAAAATAAAAAATTTCACAACATTTATATAGAATAGTTTATATAAAACAATTTAAAACATAGTTTTTAACTAAATATAAACTAGTTCCTTAGAGGACATTTTTTTCAAAACAAAATTATATTTTAAATAAAACAACGAACCAATTAGTTGAACCATTTCACATATTGTATTTTGGGATAACCAATCCATTACACATATGCAAAAAAAAAACATTAATACATAGGTGTTATTTTTCCATTCTCTTGAGCAGTTACTCATTGATCTACCATGTCATCATAAGTTAACAATATTCCGTGTTCCATTAGAACTATTACAATGAGCATAAAGACATATTTTAACCATTCACCTTTATGAAATATGAACACACAACACAATGAATGCCAAAAAAATGTCAACAAAATCATTGAAACCTCATTTCAATAACACTAAATTTTTATTGAAAAACAGTTTCAAGCAACTAAGTTCACAAATCCAGAAATTCCATATTTTAAAGAACACATTTAAAATCACGAAATCAAAGCACAATCCACAATAAATTACTTTGATTACATAATTTCATGAAAAACTATAATCCATCACTAAAGTGGATTTATATCCTATATTAAACTAAAATTTCATAATCTAAATAAATTAATTAATCCAATTTTAAAACAATGAAAATCAATTATATGAAGAGGTGTCATGAGTAAACCCACCTACTTAATTTTTTATAATGAAAATGAAAAACAATATTAATAACATCAAAAACCCTGTTGTAATCTCCATAACCCTCTTTATATCTCCACCCCATAATTAGTACGGAAAAATAAATCCATCTTTTGAATCCATAACCTTTTATCTACCCAGAGTGGTTTTAGATCTATGAAAATGAGATAGAGGGAGAAGTAAATATAAAGAAACACAATGAATAACCCCTTACAATGAGGAATCAACATCTAATCACCAATGTAAGCATTCAGATCACCTCCAGGTCAAAGGGAGAACCCTCCTTGACCATTGGGATGAGAAAATATTTAGTTTTGGACAAATAGGAGAAAATTCCATTATTTTGTAATCATGGAATATATCTGCTATTTTTGGTTCTTGTTTTCAATACATGTATAGTTAGTCGCACCATTAGACAAAACATGCACTAATTATTGACTAACTTATTTCTAAAGGGGGATCTCTCAAGGTTAAAATAAACAGCCAAAAACACCCTATTCCATCCACTCCAAATCTATTTTCCACATATTTCATGACTTCTACTTTGTGTTCGCATAGTTTAGACAAATTATTCACCTTTCTTGTGTGCCTTCTCCTTAGCCCATGTCTTATTGTGCAGGCTTTCCTAAAATAATTTCATAGTTTCCGTAAAATATTAACCAACTGTTCAACCTTATTAATGATGTAAAAAATTACCTAACTTATTCTATAACCTCTTAAACATCTCCCAGTCACATTATATACTTAAAAGAAAAAATGAAATGGTTAATTACTTGAAACTGATAGTGATAATATAATTCACTATTGGACACACTAAATAAGTTATGGATGGTGTACAATAATAGTCTATGTAGAGAAGATTGTTGAGGAAAGTGATTTAAATTTCATATATGTTGTGAATGTTGGAAGACACACTCACAATAGTTCCTCAAATGGACTAGAATATGTTTTTTGTTTGGAAAATAAATACAAAAAAAGTCTATGAAAAAGAAAAAATAAAATTTATTATTAACATAATGGTTATGAATATTAGTTACCCATGTGTATTATCAAAATTTTAATGATTTAAAAATTGATTTTATGGGAACTATCCACTGAATTCTCATTGGTAGAAAAGACTATATAGATAATCATAAAATTGTATATTGAATTATTGTACTATAGACTATGAAGATACTATGAATGAAAAATGAAAGGAAGGATATACTCTAGAATAACATGCTCAGTCTTAATTAAGGGGTTGATATCTAATTATGATTATTGAATGATTTAATTAATTGAATTCATTAATTATTAACTATATTCGGATTTTTACTATAATTTTTTCATTATGGTTTAAAAATAATAAACTATGTGATGAGGATTGTATAGAAAAGTGATTTGAATTAAAAAAATACATTTTAAAAATTAATATTAAGGGATGATAAAACATAATATTTTATTTATGATGAGATAATTATGTTAGGGTAAAGATATAATTTATATGAATTGAGTAAATTGGATAGTACTAATGAAATTCAAAGAAATTAATGAATTTTTAAAAAATTTGTTTATATTGTCATTGATGGAGTTTACTAACATTTTGGATTTCACATATATATTAAATAAAAAAGGTTTATTAAATTAAAAAGAAATCATTGAATCTTTCAATAAGGTCTATTTTATTTCATGTTATTATAATGTTTTAATAGATTCCATGAAGAAGGTATCCCATGATTGTTATGTGATAATTGAGATCTAATTCCAGAAATTATGGCTATTAATGAAAATTTGGGATTGTAGATTTTTCGTAAAATAATAATAACTTTTTAATTTTGGATGTATTATAAGATAAATAATTTTTAAAATGGTTTATGAAAAATTTTCTATGAGGTTTTAATCATTAATGTATTATTTCTTACTATGAAGATTGATACATAACGTGTTTTAACCATTTAGTTTTGATAAAAATTATTATTTGAAGGAATATCATATCATTCTATTATAGATCATACTATCCATTGGAAGTGAAATTGAGTTCACTTGGAATACAAAATCCTTTTTAATATTCTTTTCATTGAGCTAAAAAATAATTGGTATTTGATCAGAACATAAATTTAAATCATTATTTTGAAATATAATTGAATCATGTAAGTGTATTTCATATTTAATTTATATAGTTACATAATTGATCAAATATTGTAAAATGATATTAAAAAAATATTAGAACCTTTATATTTAATGAAAAAAATTACACTACTTCGTTAATGATTTATTTTTTGGAGTCACGTAACACCTCATCGATCATTAACATTCTTTGGATCAATGATTTCTATCACTCTCTATCTATATTTGGGAGTTAATTTTGTATTTCATATAAATTTTTACATATTACACATTTCTCCTCCTTGGGAAAATAGAATGTGTTATTATTGATGACTACTACACATTATTTTCTCTTTATTTTAATGATCTTGTATTAACCCTTTTTTGGATGTCACTTCCTAAGATGTAATTTTATTTTTTTTAAACCATTGATGATAGATTATATTTTTTTGGGAAAATGTATTTTATGGTTGTATATTGAACACCATAGGTATTTATGAATTGAGTATTTTTATATAAGTTAATTTATTTTAATAGGATTCATTACATGCAAAAGTATGTTAATATTTCATTACATGAACGTCTGGGCTAGCATGAATTATAAATGAAAATAAGTTTTAGGGAAACCATAATACGTTAATAATATTTTTAATTAAACATGATCTTTATAAACTACCTTTTAAACATATATATATAATTAGTAATAAAAAAATAATAAATATTTATTATAATTGATTTATATATTATAATAATATTGAGAAAAATTATTTATTTTTTTGGTAAAGTGTTTATATTTTTCAAAGATAATATATTTAAAAAATGGGATTAATTATTTTTCAATTAGAGTAATAAAATTATGATTTCAAAATTTTCACATATTCATTTAATAAAATATGCTTTATTTATGAAATTTTAATAAAAAATTATCCTTTGGGAGAATTTTGAACCATTTTCTAAAAAGAATACTTTTTTGAGGAATACAGAAAAAAACATAATTTTAAGAGAAAAAACAATTTTTATTTAAATTTTTGGTTTAGTTATGTTTTATATTAAATATTGTTGAGGTAAAATTCTTTAAATAATAAATCAAATAATCAAATTATGGTTATAATAAAAAATTTCATTTTAAATTTCAAATTAAAAATAACCAATTATGTGAATTAAAATTTTAAGAATGGTTTCCTTATTTAGAGTCATAATAATTGATATTATATAATACAATCAACCTATTTTTTTAACCAAATGTATAGAGTAAATAGGACAAACTATTTATCAATGTTGAGGTAAAAATGTTCTAACCATGACTTAAACTGAGAAGATAAATGTTAAAATGACTATAGAACATATTAAATTATAATTTTATACAAATAGTTCAATATTTTCCTTCCTATGTTCTAATATTTAGAAATTCTGATTCATTTTTATATAATTACCCTTTTATTTTGGAATCTATTGGTATATATCTATGTATTTTCAATGTTGGTTCACTTGACCCACTTATAAAATTCCATAACCACAATCTAATTCACAGGTCATATAAAAAATATATGGTTCTGATATCCACTAAAATATTATCTCCCCAAAATCTCAATAAATATTCTTGTTCTTTTGGTACTCCCAAAAGAGAAACCCTAAGGTCCTTACTATGCGATCAATTGTAGTTTCTCTTAAGGGAATGTACTTGTCTTCACTGTGATATTTTTTATTTCTTCATATCCACCCTTAAATATTTAATAAGTATTATAATATAATTAAATTTTTTTTCTTAAATACTGATATATTATTATGATAATTTTATAACCTAAAACCATCAATATTTTTAGTAAATTTGTTATGAAATCACTGGTCATTTCTCCAGTGGCCTACTACCTCACAATCCAATGTAATCATTTTATATTAAAACATTTAATGTATGGATATAATGATCAATCAATTATTTATAAAATATATTTACGATATTATCATTATTATTATTATTTGTAGATTATATCGTAGATGAATTCATACTACCAAACTTTGGGATACAGTAACGTCACTAATGTGTACGATGGACTACCACCTCATGTAGTGATGTGATTTTATTTTTCATTTATTGGATGAAGATAAATAGTATTATAATAAAAATATTTGATATATTGGGCATATAAATAATTCTAAAATTATAATATATCATTTATGTTAAATTATTTCAATCTGAAAGTATAATGGAAATATATCCAGGTGTACATATGACCTACCATATCCAATAACGATATATTTAAATTTCTTTTAAAGATTTTTTTCATTTAGAATTAATAAAAATAGGATGAAGAAATATGATATTTAGATCAAAGGTAAAACTATGGATGTAATTAAACCATGATTAACATTATAGGAAAAAATAGTAAATCAAAACAAATATGGAAAGTAATATAGTCATTACACAAAACATAACATTAAAATGGGACTGTTAATAAGTGGGATATAAAAGGTCATTAAAAAAATAATATATGGTTATATATATATATAAATACACATATTTATATATACTATTCTTTATAATATTAGTAATAAAAATATATGTATTATGTAGGAGGTTTTGATTGGTTTGATGGATGTCAAGACATAATGTGAAGGATTTTTGTCCCAATATGCCTTTATTGAGATGTATGTTATGTTATTAAACTATATTATTTTATGAGGGTTATATTCAGACCAGTTTTAACATCATATATTTTACAAATTTATCTTCATGATATTTTATGTTCATTATTATTTTATTCCATCACAGGGATTTTTATTTAATGTTACTAAATTTGTAATTATTTTTTCTCAAAATTTCGTCATTTATCAAAATTGTTTATGATAGTGTTTTCAATAGTAAAATCTTGTGACACATCACTCAAAAAACACATTATTTTTCATCTTCCATGTTTATTCAAAATATTTTCATGAAGTAATTCCATTTTCCCACTCATTGGTTAATAAAATAATAGAGAAAATGTTTTACGTAAAATTTAAATTTATTTAACAATTAGATTATAAATTCAACTTTTTGAAAAAAATTGTTTTCTAAAAATAAATGATAATTTTTTATTATTCTACATTTATATTTTAAAAAATATTTTATTCATGTATTTGTTTTCCCAAAAAAAATATTGAATATTGATTTTGTTTTCAAAATAATGCTCATTTATCATTAACATAAAATGTAACCGTAATGTTTTTTAATCAGTATGTCATGAATGTATCTTAATTTCATTAATAATATTATTTTACTTTTGGAAAAATATACAAAATTTAATGGCTGTTAAAAATATGAAATTATATATCCATTAAAAATATTTTCTTCCAAGAGGAAATGATACCTTAGTCAAGAAATGTTTTAAAATAATTTGGTGTCTTAAGTCATAATTTTATGATATTATTTATCAATGAAAAATATTTCCATAATATTATAAAAAAATTTAAAATTAATTTCCAATTATTGGATATTTTCTTCATGAAAAGTTCCTTATAATTTTTCATTTTAAATCAATCTCTATCTATATTTTCATCATTCTCTATTACTTATGCTCTAATTTGTATATTATCCATTGATACAATTCTTGTTATATATCATAATGCTTTATTTTTATGATGACATGATTGTTATGAAACATGTTTCTCATCAACGTGCGGTAAAATGATAAAAAAACATATGAAACCCAACTATTTTCATTGGTTATAATTTTTTAATGTTGAAATGATTATGACTCCAAGCTCTTTTGTGTTGGTTATAATATTATGAAATGTTTATAAAACCCATTTCATTTCATGGGTTATAATATAAGGTTTTTTTCATCACACAAAGCCCATTCAAAATTTTATTAGTACCACTAGAACGTATAAAGGATTCCCTAGAGTCTATGGGCCACCATGTCTTCATGACACTCATTGAAAAAATAATTAATCATAACCTCATAAAGTGGATTCATAGCCTTCTATTATTATTTTAGTGTATTTCCAACCACCTAATTAAGAAAAAAATTAAATAGGAAAACTTCAATGGGAGATTACATCCTTGAATCAACAAATTCTCAAAAAATATCCTACTATAGTAAACCAAAACATAAGGACAAGACTCATGTATAGTGAGTCATTTCTCTCCAAATATAATCTCATTGAAATACTCCATTAGTTTTTCCTTTTCATTATACAATTCTCACAATGTGCGGTGAATCCATTGTACTTTATGAAACTGAAGGCATCCCACAATAAAGAATCATTCAATGGAACACTAATAACATGAGTGTATTTGTTGAATTCCAGTGTGATTAATTTATATTCACAACATGTTCCTAAAGGGGAATCCTAAGTAAATTATGTTATCCCCATATACATTTTGGAACTCCATAACCATAAGAAATATATAGAAACTCACTTCATAAGATATTTATATTAGAAAATTATTAGGCAATCACACATTTATCATTTCATTACACTCAAATATAAAATTAATGATAGATCACCTTAGTCGTGATATATTATATAACCACCAAGACTATCCCTCTAACACTATAGTTACCTGATCCTATAATCTGAATGATCTTAACCGACTCAAATTATTACTAAAAAAAGAATTAGAACTACAATAAATTATTAGAAAATTACATTGAATTTATTGAACATGTAACAAATATGTGGAAAGAAATTTTATTACAGATGTCAAATGTTTAGAAATATAGTTTTAAATCCCATACCTAGAGGTTGTCACATATTTAATTAATCCCTCTCATAGGTCACCCTATATGACTCAAATAAACCTAATAAATATACATAATTGGGGAAGAGAAGGTCACTATGACCATCCACATATCCCAAAAATAATTTATAATATAAGTTATAGCATTGGGTGGAACACACTATCATTTAATAGTGTTATGACACATAACATGTTGAATAACCACTCTATGGAGTAACGAAAAGCACCGAATGTATATAGTAACTCATGGGTTATTAAAATCCAATTATGGTTCTATGTTTCCCCAAACATCCATTGTCCAAAACCTATAAAGCCATAGATCAAGGAAATATCAATAAATGGGCCCATTCATGTCCCAAAATACACACAAAAATGGTGAAGATCAACTAGACATTAGTTATAACTAAAATTTTTATAGGGTTCGATATTTTACTATTCCTTTTTATTTTAAACTATAACTCATTATAATGAATAGAAAAGTGAAATTTCATGTTTAGGATATAGAGAGAAATCATATATGTATTGTAAATGTTATTTAATTTAGTTGAATCTATGTAAAAATTAATTTTGAGGATTACTATTGAAAATATAATATTACATACAATTTCAGTGATAACGAAGAATTCAATAAAACACAAATTACATATTATAGATGAAAATTATATTTATTAATTAATTGGATGATTAATTACCTGAAAAATCATAAAATCCAAGAAAAAAATAATCAAAAAATAGGAAATTTATTCATTTATAAGATCAGATAATTATGTTTCCACCAAATAGAAAGTTGTAAGCACTAAATAAATGGATGTGGAAACATTAAATTTCCAACCAATACATAATAAATGTAATTATAAAATAAAACAAAATTATTCATCAAAATTTTTCTTCAATAATACATGTTTGATATAATTCATGAAAAAAACCACTCATTCCATACCATTATTTGTAATAAAATATCATAAATTAGAATTCTCACAATCAGGTATATTACCAAACATAAAATAAATCAATTTTAAAAAATCAATGTTAACAATAATACATGCAAGAAATCAATGACATTCAACATATATGTGGTTTTTAGTTCCATTTTAAAAATCTATACCATGTATTTAAACAATTATATTTTCCTTCCTATTATCCATTAAAAGTAAAGAAAAAGAAAAGTCGCATTAATACCAATTTTTAACACTCTACTGTCCCAGAACATTTATAGGGGACCATTTCATTAGTAACTATAGTCCACCTGTTATGCCAAACCATGCTATAATGTTTATAGAATTGTTTAATAATGATAAGAAGGTGTAGTTTTGAGATTTAATTCCATATGATATTAAAAATTAAATAAATATAATAAGGAAATATGATACCACAAGATAAAAACAGTAAAAACATTTCATTGAATGTGATGAAAAATAGTAAAAAAAATGAAGTACTAAATTTTAAGAAGTAGTATAAGTCAAAAATTACACAGATAAAAAATAAAATCGTATAAAAAGTTTCAAATATAGTAATATAAATGAGTTTATAATCTACCCAATCAGACTCATGTCAAAACTTATTCCAATGCCGATGATTTTTCTTTGGTACCAATATACCAAAATCCATAGGGAGAATACGGTATCTAGTCCCAGTAATGTAATTTAAATTGCTACTGGTGTACCCATATTTAATGGATGTTTGAGAAGTGTTTTACTATATACCATAAGATCTCCCATATTGACATCCCTTAACTTACCATTTTATAAGAAAGTGCATGTGTAAGTTGAATAAATAAAAATGTACCTCTTATATGAGTAATATTTAATATGATAATAGTTAAAATAAAATTCATAAAATAACCCTAGTGACTAAGATCATTGGAGGAAAGTAGCATATGTTTTACATACTTTGACCATCATAGATGAGTCATTAATCATGATACATTTCATATCTGTATTTGATATAATGTACACTATAGAGTCTTCTATGGTATATATAATATGAAGGAATCCATGTGGATTAATTTGAAATTATCAATCAAATAAATTGAATTTGTAATTTAATGGGATGTTCTTGAGGAGTCCAAAAAATTATAATTACATGCTTGATCTCATGGAACAATGTATTGCATTCATAAATAGAAATTTATTATTATTTTTGGATTATAGCTAAGGCATTCTACAGAAATATATTCAGTCGAATAAGGAGATGTCATCAACAAAAAAATTATTATGGTATGAAACCATAATCCATGTCATTAATATGTGGAACTTGTTATATAAAACATTACTTGAATCTATGTGGGAGATATACAAAGAAATCAATGAAAAAAATCTAATAAAAAACCCATTGATTTCTAAAGACATTTCATAGATCTATATATAATTGAATATGAGTGTTCCATCTAACATCAACATTATTTTAATTCCCCTTTGGAATCAGTTGCTTGGTTACAGAAATTTACACAACTCAATTCCATTTAGAGTCCTTAGATTCACTCAATGTCATTTCATAAAATTAATTAATAATAATTAAAATAATTTATATTAATAAATTAGTTCATTCAATACATCCCATGGTTTGTAGATTATTATTAATGTTTTTAGTAGTTTCCAAAGATTGATTACATGATTAAATTTGTTTATTCTTTTTCGTTCACTAAATGTCCAATATAACACACCATGTTCTATTTTAATTAGTATCATTAATTATATAGAAAACCATGTCCCATTGATTCTATTTCAACCATCATCATTTTATATTCCACATATAGTTCATGTCATGTAATATTTTACGAAGAGTTTAAATCATTCCATAAATAATATATAATTCAAATAAGCCCTATCTATTTTAAAAAATAATACAAGGAAATCAATATTCTCATATACATATTCATATTTTTTATTAAATTTACTCGAGGAAATTATATGTTTATGTTCTACATAGAGGCCTCATTATATCCCTACTCTATACTAGGTCGATACTCATTCAAAAAGGGGTATACAATAGATATGGGAATAATAAAATACAATATAGAGTATTTGAGTCCATAACTATTGAAAAATGTGTGAAAACACAATATAATAAATATTTTAATCATTAAATATGTTATTGGGTTTAATTATAGGGACCCACTATATTTATATATAGCATTTCCACAGAAACTATTTGTATAGAAATCCACTAATTAGGCTCATTTGAGGTCAAAATTCTACACCCAAACCCTTTTACTCCAAACTAACATCGATATAACCTGGTCATAAAAATTATAGTCACAATAAAATTATTATCAACATATAAAATATTGAAATATATATTTTATGTCAGAGAAATGAAGAAAAATTCTAAACAAAAAGTTTAGTCATGATAAATTCATGAAAAAACTCATGTTAATGACCCAAAACATTCTTCTTGCCTCACTATGGAAAAAATACCTAATGAATTTAAAATATTAAATTAGAATAACCATTTTAAATTTTAAAAAATATTTGTAAAAGTGATTCAATGGTATACCTCCATCATAACATTGTGAGATTATGTGAATACATAGTATTGAGATATATTTTAACTAGGAATAATGGATTAACCCATATAATAGGATGATTACACCATCCACTAATGGAATAATATCTCACATATGTAGCTAAGAAAAAAATAGAAATATACAAAGGCTAGAGGAAGGTGTGATCAACACGAGGAAAAATACATTAAATGTCAATAAAAATGCCACCTAAAATAACACTATATGGAGCGGAATAATTTATAAAGGTATTTGTATCTCCCCTAGTCCATGCAAAAATAATATAATTGCAGTAGAGGGGTTCACCCTCAATAAATTCACGGTATGTGAATTTTATTTATATTTATTAAAAACTCTTAAAATTAGCAGATAGAGGGAACTAGGAATCCAATGTATTTATAAAGTTACCCGATAAATATTTAGAATCCCATAGATATCTTATGGATACATAGAAGTTAGTAATAACTATGGCCAATAAAATAGATGGCCAGTGGTATCATGTTGTATCCATGACCACTTGACCCATCGATGATGGCTTCTAGTTTGACCAGAACATCAACCGATGTTGAAACCTTTTCAAATCACACATTATTGAGTAATTCAAAAAAAAATAATTCTATCCTAATAAATGAATCTTAAAATAACCCATCTAATAAATAAAATCGTCATATTATTCTAGAGAATAATATATATATATATATATTCAATAGTTATTACAGAATTGAAATGTACTAAGAGTAAAATAATGTCAATTACACCAATCTACTCTACATCGTGGTGTATAAGTAACTAGAACATTAGTGGAATTTTATTAATAATGTCTTATATAAATTATTGTATTCATTATGGAATTTAGTTTTCATTTTAATTAATGAAAATATGTCTGTTTATGAGATTAATGTTCCTTAGAATTGAGAGAATTTTAAATGGAATAAATTTTTCATGAGGTGTATCACATCATGAAGTTAATGATGTGGTCATGCATTGATAAGTGTGTCAGTTATAATTTTATTCAACCCAATTATAAACATAAAAATGATTAAAGTATTCTTTAAATGTTTTTGTATTAATACATATGGACATCACAATCTAGTAAAAAAATATCAAAATGAATTATGCATTATAGGATTACATTGAATTGATTTTTTTTGGGATTCCTAGTTTAAGAAAAATCCTGTCTATTGTAATTTTTGAGTGAAATGGACTCATTTATCAACAAAATGACTTATTACATAGAATGTTATATAATGATAAAATGGGTTTTCTATGAAAATTTATGTCTCAAAACAATACAATGTAAATGTTCTTAGGCTATGATATCTACATCGTCACAAAAACATATAATCTACATTTGTAGTATGATATGGGTAGATACCATGACCACACTAAAATATAGATCCACATATCATAATGGTGATTAAGGATCATTTTTTTTATTCTATGTATCTATTGGATCATTTTTTCACATCCATGGAAAACTGTTATATTAGATTTTTTTAAAATATCTATCAATATAAAGGTGACATACCCCATCAATAAAGAGATAAATTATGATAAAAAATTTACTTTTCCTATATCTTATTCTAATTATTTTTTTAATGATTGTTTGGTTGATATTATTTAAGATTAAAATAATTGAATAAATATTATAAATTATTTATGAATGATTCATTATAGATGTGAAGATCAATTGAAAAACTGATTCATTTTATTTTAACACACATATTGGAGTTTGTTTTCACGATAGTAGTTTCCCCCTTAGTCTTATAGATTTTAAATTTTTAATATCTATGTGTGGTCAAAATGGTTTCATATTAGGAGTTATCCACAAGATTAAAAGAGCTTTTAAACCTTATATTTTACCATATATTTCATGTGATCTTTATATCTCTTTATTCACATTATACCATAATCATTGGTTTCTATAATGAATTAGTTTATATTTAAATGTGATTCGATTGTTTATAATTTTGATATCCCCGAATTTTCAACCCTAATAAATGGTTACAATATATTATATAAGACATTAAATAGCTATAATAACAGTATGGTGTTATTCAAATATAAATATCACAAATAAAATCATGTATCTATTATAATAGAATGACTATGTTATATCCTATAAATGTAATTCATTGATAAATCTATGAAAAATGATATATATTGATCCAATTAACAAAATCCACTATAACTAGGTTCCTATATTTTAGGGAAATATATTCAATACTTGGAGAGAATTTTTTTAGAGACATAAGATAATCATAACATAAATAATAAATATTTAAAGTAATTTAAATAATTCATATCACATGATGTCACAAATGATCCCAATTGTACACATAACTGGTCACTCGAGCCAGTATGAGAGATAGTACAATGTTTGTTCCTAATACATAGAGGCTGTCATATAGTGCCGGGCATAAATGTAATCCTTTTTGGAAAAAATTTTCCCATAAATAAGGATGTATAAATAAGCATAAAATGATAAAATAGATAAATAAAATAAGATTAAAAAAATAAATTAGCAGAGTAAAAAAGAATAATATATATATTGAGACATACCTCAAGTGACCTCATGGGTCACCACAGATCATAAACAACACTTTATTCAACAACACCCTATTCCATTAACTTTAAAAATAATCCCAAAAATGTTGTTGTTTTAAAATAAGACATAAAAATAAGTTTATTTTTATTTTTTTCAAAATCAAGTATTACATTTTCATTTTTTTAGAAAACATGTCTCTTCAATTAGGATTTCAAATTGGATTTCAATCATTCATTATTATTAATATATGAAATGGGGAAAATTAAATTTAAAATATGGATATCAATAGAGAGGGAAAAACATGAAATAATAGAAATGAAAATCACATCACAAGAATCATTTTGCAAACGAGAACCATGGTCAATACGTATAGGTAACTAAAATAAGAATGGCCATAGGGACCTCATACCTCAGTGAAACTTGGGATAGAAATCACATCTAACTCTGTTCTCATGATAGAGACACAATTAGAAAACACACCCATCACCTTGTGGTCTCCAATAAACCCCAATTTTTAGTTAGTGTTTTAGTGTCAAGCCGTCTGGGAAAAACTAATACAATCCACTTCTATATCATCATGTTTACTAGTCCTGGTATACCTACATTGATTCTCAAGTATAGAATGTGCGATATTTAATGTTTTTTTCAGGTTTGGTCAATCAAAAATATATGAACTTATTATTTTCTTCACATAAAAACAGGTCAAACCTCTCACCACTGATCGCTGTCTTTGAACGCATCCCCCTTTATATGTCACAGAAAAAACACAAGCCTATTAACTAAGAATATATCTAAAAAAATATACTAATAGTTATATAAAATTTATCAACCATAAATGGGAATCCCACATTTGGGGTTCTACACTTCTATATACCATTATCTTATGCCAAGCTGTCCTCATTAATTTATAGTAAATATTTCTATTTTAGAAAAATGCAGTTTTCACAGAAGTTTTCATTAATAAAACAATTCCAAAGGGAAAAAAATTAAACAAAAATATATTAAAGAAATAAAAATAGGATTTAACTCATGAATACATTGAGTAAAAAAATTTTGGAATGTTAAATCACCATTTAACCTCATGTTCACTACAAAACCAATTTTGGAAATCGAATGGATCAATTCAAAAAAAGAACCAAACATTTCATTATGAATTGAATAAAAACTATCGAAATGGAATAAAATGAATTTGGAAATATCCATTATATAGTTAAAAATATTCCATTTCCAAAAAAAATTAAGGTTCTAAGAAAGAATATACATTTTCCAACAAAAAAATACTCTTTTTCCAAGGTCATTTCCAAAAACCAAAATAAAAACACACAAAAAAATAAAAATGTGCCAAACATGACATGTACCTGATAATACATTAAACCACACCATTTATCATAATGAAATTACATGACAAACAAAAAATCATTTAGATAAATATTTACACATGTTAGACACCTAAAATTTTGGGACGACCCATAACCAGTCTTAGAAAATCAAAAATATAATTTATAAACCAAATCCATGTGGTGAAAAAAATTATTCCTAATATATATATATATATTATAATTAAATTAAAATATATAATTAAATTTCTCAGGAAATAATGAAATCCAAATTAAAATCCCCAACATAGGAAACCTACATCAGTAGAAAACTGAGAAGATGAATTCTAAGTCATGCAGTCCCCCCATGAATAGACATACATCCAAAGATATATATGTATACCCTTAACCAAATGAATGTGTCCCCCATGGCATGAGGGAACAAACACATGGGATATAAATATATATTCATACCAGAGTTTATGTTCATCTACCTTTGAAGGCGTTCACAACCCGTTGCAACTATTACTCTGGACATAAAATAAGTTATAAAAGACCAACAAACCTATAAATTAACACCATTGAGTCTTATAAACCATAATATCCTAATTTAAATAGTTAAAAACCTATTTTTTGTTTAGAATCATTGGAAAAATAATGACAACAAAAAAATTCGAGTTCATATTCCTCACCCATTACGGCAGATGCAAGATTATGGAAAAACGGGTCCCAAGACACCATTCACAACTATTATTGAAGGAAGAACACACCAATCAAGTAATATTGTCAAACCAATGATTCTACAACAAACATATCTTATTTATAAATAGTAACATATCAACAAAGCTATGAAGGAGGGCTTGTCTATGGCTCATAAATCAATTAATCAGACCAAAAAAAGAGAATAATAGAGACAAACTGACCGTGTAAAGAAGGGTCCTGCGTCGTTGGTGGTGTGTACTATACGGGTTCCGCCTAGGTTGCGTGCATATAGTACGTCACATCCAAGAAGTGGTTTTGTATGGGAGGAGGATTTATAAACATGTGATAGTGATAAGGATGAATGTGCGCTAGACAGAGCACTGCTAACGGAGCAGGGGTCCGCACTGCAGGAGAACCACATAGGGGGTGTTGTTCCCCCAATGGCAGAAGTGATGTGGGGGCATCACCCCCTAGCATGTCAATACTTTTTTATAATAATACTAACTAAAAAAACCACACCAACAATAATAATAATAATAATTCTTAATTAATCTATTATTATTAGGGAAAAACAATTATTATTAAAAAAATAGTCTCATTAATAAAACAATGTTACTATCAATAATAAAAAAACATTAATTAAAACACAATTATTTTTTTTACAAATAAAAAAACTATTTATTTAATTTTTTTTACAATAAAGATATCAAATAAAATTTTAATAATAAAAAATAATAATAATTATAAAACCTTCAATAATATTAAAATTATTATCTACAAAATAATATTGTTATTATTACAGTATAAAGGTTTACCTAATTATATTTTTATAAAATTTGATTTATTTTAAAAATTATGAAACTGCACTGGTTGCGGGGTCAACATCGAAGTTACCACATACTTGGCAGTGCCTACATAGTAGTCCCAAACCCACCAAAACTATTAAACATCCAAAAATTTATACCAACACTCATTATAATACTCAAAGAGGCCAACCAAATCTAATAAATAATAATCTAAAAAAATTTCAATGGTTGGGTGTTAAACTATCCCCACCTAAAAAATTTCAAACCACAAAAAGTCACCACGCCAAAAGTTATAAAAAAATCGAGTTCATTCCTGAAATGAACCAAAAGAAACTCATCATTTTAGAGATGATTATTCATTCCACAAGTCCCACCCGACAAATCTAGTTGAAACCACCTCCTTTAAAAATTGGAGTGTACAAAGTGTTTCTCCCCACCAATAAAAATTCACTAACATAGAATCATTAAAATTCGAACACACCACCTCTAGGAGTGGATAATGTGGGAACTACCAAACTAAACCTACCCAAAAATCAGCCATAGGACAACCAAAATCTACGGAACTCGTAGCATGAGTTCTATTATCATCTTTAATTCTAACAGTACAACTACACCAATAGGATTTAAACAATAGGCCTATTATGAGGATATATGACATACCAGAACACTAAAACATAGTATATGTCCAATAATAACTGATTTCCCTACGTACAGGGGTATGAAAAACAACATTGAACCCACAAAAAGAAACCCAAACTTGACAGTTGACTAGATACATTTTACACCTCTTTCACAACACCAAAACATCTTTAAAGAAGTACAACTGATAAAAACAAAAAACAAGCTTGTTCTAATACTATACAAAATCCCATCAAAGAAAATGATCAATTTATCAGATCTACATTTATTCTTGTTCAGGTGTTTGTATTGGAATGGAACAATTTCATTTCAATCATCCTAGAAAATGATAGTCATATAATGGGGAAAAAATTCAAAATAAGAAAACAAGATTTGAAAATTATTTAAATGTTCCAATCCCATAATAGATGATAAAACCCGGATTGAGGCTTAACACCCCTAGTAACACCGCACTATGTACAAGATTTACTTAGAGACCTGTGTCATGGGATCTAAAATGCGAATAATCTCATGCCTTATAGTCTCGTGAGATGATACCTTGGTTATAACATCTAGTTTAGGAGAATATTCTTTCAAAATATATTTATATGATCTGGAAAACTACAATGATAGCATATTATTATAGGTATGTGACATGATGGCTTCATGTTCCCGAAGTGTCCACAACGGTGGCACATAGTCGAACGTTCTGATATATTGGAATCCAGAACTAATGAATATGACTCCTTAGAAACCAGTTCCTCTAGCATGTTCTATTATCCATATGGGAAACCATCACGAGCAACTGAATATGCCTGATTATCAAATATATGGGCATTGAGAACCAACTCTTATAAGTATGCTTCAATCACCAGCTTCTCAAAACAATGGTTTTTGTGAACGAGAACCATATTATTGATATCTAGGTGAGCCCCCCCCCCCAATGAAGTGAGAAGTCTTCATTAG
Source organism: Viscum album (assembly GCA_963277665.1). Taxonomy (NCBI): domain Eukaryota; kingdom Viridiplantae; phylum Streptophyta; class Magnoliopsida; order Santalales; family Viscaceae; genus Viscum; species Viscum album. Next base: position 1,716,581,976 of record OY728132.1, read on the forward strand.
CCCTATAATGCATCCTCTAGGTTAAAGGAAACTAATTCATTTAGGTGTTTAACATAGTCCTTCACTGACTACGAGCTTTATTTGATACACACATTCTCTTCCCTTTTCATCTCCCTCACTTCTTGAGTTACGAATAATAGATTGACACATCATCTTAACTTGAATTATTTATGGGTAAAACGTATCTCATATTTCCAAATTCATACCATCAAAAAATATGAGGACAACTTCAAATCTAATAGCCACATGAGTTCCCAAAATTTTGAATATAAGATTTACACACCTCAAACTACTTCACTACCCATAACAGACCCCTATCATCTTAAGGAATATGAAGCACTCTATAGAAACTGTAATTTGGAAAGACTAATGAATAACATCTATGGACATTTCTTGTTGTCATATTTAGTAAAATAAAAAAATTTACCAACAAAAATCATTTTCATTCCAATATGCAATTAAAATTAACACCATAAGAAGAAATAATTGGTCTAGGAAGTAAAAAATTAGAAACACGGCAAAAAACATTACCATCAAAATTCACCAATTTCAATTAAATTTCAAAAATCACCTTTTTTAGGTCTATTATCCAAATATTTAGAACCCTCTATAAAAAAAATTGATTTTACAAAAATCAATTTTTTTTCTATTCCATTTGTAAAAATCTAGGCCAAGAAATCAATTTTCAATCACCCACCCATAATACCCCATGAACCATTTCAAAAATGTTAATCTGTTTCCATCCATGTGTGACAATATTCCCTATCCTCACACATACCATCACATGAGAAACATCTATTAGGAGAACAACAGGTCACACCCAATCCATTTTCATAGCAAGTCCATCCAATTAAAAAGTTATCAAACAATAATGATTAAAAAATTTAAACTGTTTAAATAAATTTATTATCATTTATAATACTCATTTTATTTTTCAAAACACAATTACATTGACCATGAACAAATCAAATAACTCATTGCACCAAGGTAACCTGAAACAAGGAACTAGTGCTTACGCCTGACATGAAGACATGGTCATGGGCCACATCCCAAATAATACATAACACTAAGAGGATTTGAACCATGTACCTAGGCTCCTCATGGGTAAATACATCATTTAGGATCACATTATAACACTGAAAATCTCTTTTTTCATCTCTCGATCCATGAAAATGAAAAAAGACTCAAAACCTAGACAACCCCTGGTAACTCAGGTCTTGTCACATGCGGTGGTGATCAAGAAATGACATGTATCCTACAACATAAGCGACAATCATCCTTATATCCATCTATTGGACACCCATGAAAACAAAGAACCACCTCCATCTGATAAAGTTTTTTCACAAACTAACCTATTTCATCAATGAACTTGCTACCCGAGACGGTCTGTAACATGCCACTAACTGTGTTCTCAGTCCCCACGGGCTAGAAACTAGTGCCAAAAATCAATGTGAACCATTTGGGAATGATTATTTCTATAATAAATTGATAACTAAACATAAAATGAAAAAAAGATATAAAAATGAAGATGATCTCAAAAAACTGGTAGCGGAAAAGGAATAAAGTAAGTAATGATACAAACCTCATGTGACCTTGTGGGTCACCATAGAACTTAAACCACACTTGATTCATGAGAGATCCAGAACTGGACCCTGAAACTAATTATATAATGTATCATTGAGCACTAAGATTCATATTAGGAATGCTAGAGTACAACAAATCCTTATACTCTTTATTTTAAAAATAAACCCAAAATGTGCATGTTTGAAAAAATGAAATATTTAAATAATGGTTTTCATTATTTTAAAAATCATGTAAAAATTATAAAATTTTAACGGAAAAAATTATGGTTCAATTCATTTTTAATATATATTTCATGAATGCATTAAGATTCAAAAATTAAAGGGTAGAAATTTAAATAAAAATATGGTTTTCATGACAGAGGAAACATGTATGAAACGACTATAATGAAAATCACATCATAAGCATTGTTTCACAAATGGGCAACATGGGACCCTAGAGACCTTATCCCTCGGTTAAATGTGGAAGAACAATGACAAACAACTGTGTTCTAGTTAAATATACACTAGTAGGGAACACATCCATAACAACGTGGTCTCCAACCATCATAAATGTTTAGATAGTGTTTTAGTGTTAATCGTAGTAGATGAAACTGTGATTAAACACTTCAATATCATCTAACATGCTGGTCCTAGTCCACCCACATTGATACCCCAGTTTTCCTTGTTCTCTATTTCAAGTAGTGGTGAGTATTTTATTAAGAAATCATATATGAAATTATAATTTTATTTAAAACAAAAACATGTCCAAACTCTCACCATCGTTCTCCCTATATGAGTATATCCCCTTTATATGGGTAACAAATAGAAGCTTATTTGCAAGGAACGTATACCAAAGCACCTATTAACACATATATCATATTTCTCATCCATTGATAGGAATACATCATGACGTGTTTTACACATCTACCAACCATTTTAATGAACCCTTTGGGCCTCATTAATTTAGACGCAAAATTTTCATTCTAGAAAAAATATTTTTCCCATCCCAATTAATTTCCAAAACCATATAAAAGAAAATAATATTAAATAACCAATTTAAAAAAATTTTAAAAATTAAAATTAACTTATTCTTATAAAAAGGAAATCCTTTTTAAAATTAAAAATCTTTATCTAATCATAAATTCACTACAAAATCCATTTTGGAAATCAGTTGGATCTCTTCAGAAAAAGAACCAAACATATCGTTAATCTTTTATTATGAGACCGACCAAATAGGAAAAATAGTCCTTAGAAATATCCATATCCCATTAGGAAATAAATTCCACATCCATTATAGACATAAGGTTCCATCCGGGCCATTACATTTTCGAATATAAAAATCCGTGTTTTCCGATTCCATTTTCAATATCTAAAATAAAAACACACAACACACTTAAATTGTGCCAAATGTTACAAGATTATAATAATGAATTAAACAACCACTTTGTGGTAAAAGAAATGAATTTCACAATAAGAAATTATTTTGGAGTCTTTTTTAGACATTAATGAATCATTAAATTTAAATTCGACACAGAAGCAGTCTTAGACAAATCATATAATTAATTTATAAATCAAATAAAACTGATGTAAACAACTCTTACTAACATATATATATATACCACAATAACGTGAAACTAAATATTTTAAATGTTTATGAAAACAAGGAAACCAAATTAAAATATCAGGCATACGGAACCTACATCAATGGAGAACCAAGATTATTATTTCTATCTCAAGTTTTCATCCCAACGTATCCACATAAATCTATATATATATATATATATATCCTTAACCCATTGCACGTTTCCCCCAAACCATGAGAGATCACGTACATAGAAGATATATATATATATATTCATTTATGAGTATATGTGTGCATACCTTTAAAGACATTCAAAACCCACTATAACAATTAACAGGGACCAAAAATTAAGACAGCGAAGACCAACACTCCTCTAAATAAATACAAGATACTTAAATAATCCATACGAACAAAAATTAAGTGGTGGAAGACTATTTAATGTGTTTATAATGTTACCTGAAAAAATGATGACATAAGTATTCGAGTCCATATTCCATGCCCTAGGTAGTTGATCTCATATTATTGACCAAAGGGTGGCAATACACAATTTTGATATCCTATTAAAGGAAGAACAAAAAATATTAGGTATTATGGTCAAACCCTATATTCATCCAAATCAATATCAGGCGCCAAAATAATAATGAATCTTCAAAACGATGAAGGATGACTAGTATAAAGATCAAATATGGAATAATCGGACCATAACCATTTATGAACCCAGAGAAAGTGACCACAAACGGAAGGGTCACACACCAGGGGTGGTTCACTCTATAGGATTTCTACTCGAGTCATGTTCCAACTACAGGTCATGACCAATTGTGGGCGCTATAGGGGAGGAGGGGTTTGGATTCGATGAGAGGGAGAAGTCCAAAATGGAGATGGTTGGAGTGTGGGGGATGGAGCAGGAGGTCACTGGGTAGGAGAAGCCCATGGGAGGTAAGAGGGGGTTTATGTGAAGGGTATAAGGGGGGGACTCCGCCCTTAGGGGTTCAATTTTTTTATAACAATAGTAGTTATAATAATAATAATTCATTATTAGGGAATTATTTTTATAATAAAACACTTATAAATAATAAAACATTCACGTTAATAAAACAATCTTGTTCTCAATAATAATACATCATTAATTAAAACACTTTTATTATTATTACAAACACATAATTTTTTTAAATTTTTTTGATAATAATAATATCAATAAAATTTTTCAATATAATTATAATTATAATAATATAACCTTTAATAATAATAACATTATTTTCTACACAATAAAATTTTTATTTTTATGGTGTAATCTTTTAAATAATATTATTTCTATAAAATATTATTAATTTTATTTATTATTCAACTACACGAGCACTATGGCCGACCCCGTGGTTACTACGAATCATTCACCACCTTTTCACCAGTCTGAAACCTACAAAAAATATAAAACATAAAATATTTTAAAAATACCTCAATCTAAACATTGATGAGTATAACAAAATACCTGAGATGATAAAATAATATTATTCCAATCATAGGGGTGTGACACATGAAGTCGCACACCTTAATGCCCAAAAGTGTTAATTTCATTAATATAAACTTCATAAATAAATTTTATATTATACTCGTGTGAAATTTTAACTATGATTATTATCCTCCATACACATTCTGATATATATCTCATGATATACACTCTTCGTAACCTTGGTAAATAATACAGATGAAAAGTTTAATCACAATCACATATTAAGGGATGACATAACAATGTTTATAATGGAGGTATAGTTACATGTGGAAAAACAAGATTATGTAAATGTAAATAATTAAAAGCAATATAATTTAATAAATATTCACTATATGTAAGAAAGGAAAACATAAAATATTAGAAAATAACATATTTACATTTGAAATAGAAAATAAAATAAGAAGTATATGACCCGGGACACTGAAAATAGTAATTAATGTGGAAGAATACAAAAATAGGATTTCCTATCATTGTGAATGTAGACACATCATAACACACTAACTCTTAAAATTAATGGTAGAGATGAACTCCATCATAATCACCCTATGTGAAAGGAGATACATGATAACCTATTCATATATGAATTTTATTTGTGTCTAGACCCCATCACACACATCATTTATGATCCCAGAAGCATAGTATCCCATTCACACATATAATTGTGAGTATAGATAAATCATTTCATAATTACCATTTCTGAACCTAGAAACAAGATAACCAATTGTTATTTATATTTTAGACTAGTGCTAAATGAAATCAAATTCACCCTTTTGGAACCCAAATATATACACACATATGGTCATAAAATGTCTATATCATGCGATATAATCCTTATCCTAAGGAATTTTCTAGAGATATAGGTCCAAACCATCTCATAATACATATATTTGGGTTCCATATATAATTCATTAATATTACATATCATTACGAACCCATGGAAATAAAATTTTTATTGTAATAATAAAAAATAAAATGCATTTTAATTTAAAAAGAATACAATGGGAAAATTGAGTTTATTAATACATAGAAATATTTTGTAATAATTGCCTGAAATAAATTGTTTAATACAAGAAACATTATCCCCAAAAATAATCACATTGTAAAATAATTAATATAGTATAACACATGAAACATAAATTTTTTATAGATATATGATAATGAATAATTGTTTTTGGAAAATATATTTTTTAAATACATTTTGTAATCAATGTATTTAAGGTCATACATTAGAGAATCATTCTAAAAATATCCATTGTAATAATTAAAATAGAAATAAAAACATTCATGAATATAAATGTCGTTAAAATAAATAATCACATGTAACTAAAAATATATAATGCACCGATATAATGAAAAAATTCAATTTTAAAAGAAATAATTAATTGCAAAAAATAATAATAATTTCTAGGAAAGCGTTATTGAAATTATTTTAATACTATATATTTTATTAATAATATTTAATATTAGAATCTAGTACAATATAAATTTTGATAAAAAAAGAGAAGCGAAAATACATTAAAATAATTTAAATTAAATAATATATTTAATAATCATGTCATGAAAAATTCATAATGTTTATAAAATAGAAAATTATTGTGTGTGATAAAAACTAAATATTTAAAAGGGATGGAAAAACTAACATTTGAATATTTTCAAACATCCTTATTGAAAACAATCCTCCTTTAAAAGCATAAAAAAGAAAATATTTTATAAAGATATAATTTCGAAGAGTTTAAATATTAATAAAAAATCTTTTCCATTACACATGTCAATAGAGATAAATAATTGGACGTAGAAAATATAAACTTGGACAAAAAATCCATTAAATCAAAGGGGAATTATTCATAATAAAAATTCAATTTAAGGAATAATTAATTTCTTTAGGAAGATGAAATTTTTGTGAAAAATGATTTCCCTAAAAAATAAGGTGGACTGTATACTTATACTATCGTACTTTATAGTATATCAATTAGGGATGACTATACACAAAGGTTAGTTATTATAACCCATTAGAGGGAATTAAGTGACGAAAACCCACTTAATATTTTATTAATTTTTGAATTAGAGACATTAGATGATTGACAATCATGGGGTGCTTTATATTTTATTAACTAAATAATATATTATATTCTGATAATATTTTTGGAAATATATTGAAAATAGAAATAAAAAATATGGTCATAAATTTAAAAAATGTCTCAATGAAGAGGTATTGAGATGGAAAAAACATACCTAGTTTCCTTAATTAGCTGATGACACTAAAACCACATTTATGATGTGATGTTTCCCTTTCAGTTCCACACAAATTTGATGTGCATGGGATAACTATTATTGGAAAAGGGTTTATAGTAGTGGTACATCGGTCAATGTATTGTACAAAGGCTGATACTGCTGAAGGAATGTTAAATATAATTGTATTTCTCAATGGGTCTATTGGATAACCTATTATAATAGAGGAGAAGAATATTTTTTAAGCTCCCTTTATATTATAATAATTCAATGACACCATCCAAAGTTTAATTGATCCAATGTTTTTAAATAATAGTGTTTGTGGTGAAATTGGGTTGATAAAAATCATACAAGGATTTCTGCACAATTTTTAATAATTATTTGGGTTTATTATTGTACACTTAAATTTTAGTATTTTTATTTAAACTAGGTTACTAGTTTTTAAAAAATCTATTATATATTTTATTATAAATATATATAAACATATATAATCAAATTTATTTGTTATTAAATTATATTTTAATTCTATTTAATTCTATAGAAATAAATAATATTATCATATTTACATTTAAATTTAAATAGAAAAATTCTAAAAACAAACTACAGTATTAATAAATTAATTTTTACGATTAAGAATTATTGATTTTATTTATTATTTATTATAAAATAAACAAATATATATATACAGTTTTATTTGTTTATAAATTCACCAGATTATTTTATTACTAATTTTTAGAGTATAATAAATATTATTATGGGAAATTGATTTATATAAATCTATGTCATATAGAAGAGATTTTGATAGAAATACCATTATTTTTACTATTCACATAAAAATCAATTATCTTATAACATTAAAAAAATTAATTATAATGTAATTTTTTATTATTAAATTATTTCTAGAATATTTATTCCAAAAGCTAAATTAGTTGTTATTAATTTTTTTAAAGTAAATCACTAATATGAAAAAAAAAATTGTTTGATATAATGATACATTTTCTATATTAATTTTATATTCATTAATTAACATCAAACATCAATAATTATAAAGGGATTTCTATCTTAGTGTCTATTTTTGTTTGGTTAAAAATTCCTTACGATTTTTTGGTTTGATTATAGTGAAGCATGTTACAGACGTTATATAGCATAGTATAAATTTTTTGGGATCCAAAAACATATGTAATTAGATACAAATAACTTTAAATAAGATGAATCCTAAAAATTTAATAATCAACTACTCAATGAAGAAACTATTTGATCCATTTGAAAAATAATATATATATTCTAACAGGTTATACACCTCATTATCCATTTCAAAATAATGAAAAGTTTTATACTAAAATATGATTGTTTGGAGTTTATGGGGACACACCTTTAACCAAATCATTTTCAAGATAACATATAAATCAAAATACTAAAAATGAAAAAGATTTCATAATATTCATAGGAAATTATTTAAATTAATATATGAATATAAAATATCAATCAAAATATTTCATCTACAATGACTCCTCTATTCCAACTTATGATAATTTTTTTTTCAATTTTGTTTAAAAAGCATTATCTTATAACTATCATGGCTCATCCATTGTTGCATAATTTTTTTATATAATGATTATTAAAATAATACCTCAATGTAACAAGGAATTAAAACATTTATCTGTGTTCATCAATCGAAAATGATAGACCAATGAATATATCCCGGGGTAGTATACCGAGTTGGTAATTATTATACATAATATTCATGAATGAAAGTGATGATCAATTTTATAATACCAAAACATTTATATTGATCCCCCATTAGTTTTTCTATGATATATCCACATCTACTTTGGCAATATCTAGGGTCTTCTTTTGAGGTGACTATATTTTTATATTTAACTCCTTGGTTTGGACATATTGTATATGAAATGTGAGAACATGATATCTTTAGGGGTATGTGTCTAGTTTGGATCCTAGACACCAGACAATTGGAAATGGAATCTCAGAATAAAGGTTAGAAGGAACCATGCAACCCAGAACACATGGATTGAAAAAATAGTGTCAGGATGGATATATAGTGGCAGGAAGATACTTGATTTTTGGAATCCATGAAATTTGGTCTTCATGCTCAGGCATGGGATATGTATTTGTTTCAAAGTTGTTTAGAATAGTTATCCAAATAGTGATCATGAACCGTGCAGGGTCCCATTTAAGGCTGTGAAGGGAACATGGTTGGTGCACAATTTTTCCAACCATGTGGTGAATCCATAGAACCTTGTTTAAATGTTGTAAACGGTAAATTTTCCATAAAATTTATTAAAACTAAAACCCATTGTATTTTACATTAATCCTGGGTATATGTGCCTATCATTTACTCTCATGATGATATCATATGTAATGGATTGAGGGATCATCATCATAATGACATAGAATCAAATTTTATTTTCCTTGTGGGATCTACTCTAGTATGTTCTACATTTTTATTATGTTATTTATCATTTCACATTATATTGAATGGGTTATTTTAATGCAAGATTATATTTCCCATTTAAATTATTTACATCTATTATTTTTTTATCATTATATGGATCAAATCATAGGTTGATAATGGATGTTTGATCAACTACATACCTTTTATAGGTGGTCTATACATTTTCTATTGGGGTTTGGATGTTTTATAGCATGTCAAAATACAATAATAATATTTTAAACATTTTTTATGAGGAATTTTTTAAATAATATAATTCATTCATAAAAATATCCTTGGTAGTGAACTATTTTTCAAAGATGTGGAATTATTTTATAAATAGTAATAATTTGTGATTTATATGTACATCTGTCACAAATTGTTTTTGTAGGATTTTCCACTGCCAAGTGTCAAATGAATTGGAATGGGAATATACAATGGAAATCTATATTCATCAAAAAATTCCATAGAATCAGAATTATATGTTATCAGAATTAATTTTATTCTCATATAGTTCTAAAAATATTGGGACTAAAATAATTTTATCACAAAAACAATTTTCCATTTAATAGGTGAATCCCCTCCTTCTTATTCTTCTCCTTTCTTATTGTCTCTCTAAAAGTGACGTGAATCTCATTCCTCGACCACTCGGCTCCCTACAGCTCTAAAAACTCTATTTTCTTCTATTTCATATTGATATCAAATCATAAATTCTTTGAATACACTCTTCTAATATATGGTGTCTTTACTTATATGTATTTTTGATAATTTTTCTAAATACGAGTTTTGTAAAAACATTTGTTTATAAATTCAACAGATTTTTATAATATATATTATATTTAAGGATAATGTAAATTTATTATTCCCTATTTTGGTTTCTTGGTTCTGTAATAGTTGCTTTAATTTTCTTTTAATTAATTTTCTTATTATTTGATCTTTAAATGTAATAGATTTTTTATGTAGGGTTATTAAATGCTTATTATTTTATATTATTATTTGAAATTTGATGATTATTGAAATATGGTGGATCATTTAAATTGTTTGGGGATTATGGTTTCTAGTATCTGGGATTGATGTAAATTTTTTTGTCCCTATTTATTTCCAACAATAGGTTGAACATTTTATTAGTGTATTTTTTTTGGGAAAACCATAGGATGATCATTTTAAATATTCATATTTAATTATATATTTTGATTATTCAATATTTATTTTTTATATTAGTATGTGTGTACATTTATATAAATTATTATAAATTAGTAGAAAAGTGAAAAATAAATGGGCCTTTAACTTTTAGGTCATGAGCAATAACAAATTTTTTGGACAATTATATACACAAATTTTTTATTGTTATAACCTATAAATTATAAATTATATCATTTACACTTTTCATGGAATTTATATGATATTTTATTAATATGTGTTTAATTGGGAAAAAACATAATATTTTTTATTTTTAAAATTCTAAATATCATTATTGATTTATAATTATTAAAATGGTATTTAAATTATTATTGTGTTATTAATTTTTTTGAAAATATTATTTAATTATATATTTTTCAATCATTTAAAATTTAGGTATATTTTTATATTATTTTAAATTTATTAATTGTTATTAATTATTTTATTATTTTATAATATTTTAAATTATATGACTAATTATTATTTATTTTTTTACTTTTATTATCATTTCAAATTGTTGTGTATTATCTATAATTATTTACAATGTTTAAATATTTTTAATTATTTATACTGATTTTAATTTATTATTAATATTCATAATATTTTTAATGATTTTTATTTTTTTTATTTTTTTTAATTATTATTATAATTTTTAAATAGTTGTAAATTTTTCATTTCTTTGAATGTTTTTAATTTTTTTTATTAATTAATTTTTTTCTAATAATTTTATGTATATATAAGTTTTGTAAATTATATGTTATGTTTTTTAATTAAGGTAAATAATTATAATATATTTTTCATTTTTTAATATTTTTAATGATAGTAAATTTTATTGATGATTTTTTATTTTTTTCATTTACTAAAATTTTGTAATCTTTTTTAAAAAATAATTATATGGTAATTTTGTAATTATTTTTAAATTTTTTACCAATTTTTAATTATTCATAATTTTTTAAATGTTTTTATATTATTTTATATATTTTTGAGTATGTATATTTGTTTTTTACAGTAAATGTAATTTATTTATTTACATTTCAATTTTTTATATATCTTTAATTGTTTGTAATTTTATTATAATTTATAAAGATTGGAAACTTTTTAAATAATACTATTAGTTTATAAATATTATGATTTTTGGTAATTTCTGTTAATATATTTAATTTTATACCATTATAATCATATTTTTATATATGTATAATTATAATAAATTATATATACATTTTGAAATTATTTGTAGGTATTTGAAACTTTTTAATTATTTTTTATTTGATTTAATATTTTCAATTTTTATTGTATTCTAATAGTTTTAAATATTTATAAATATTATTATTTTTATGAATTTCATAACTATATTAAATTATTTTAAATTATTTGTATTGAAATAAAAATTAATAATTTTTTTTTATACTGTAATTATTTTTAAAAAAAATTGTCTTTGAGATATAGTAATTAGTCAAAATTAATATACATTGGGATGTAACATCACAATTGAATTTTTTAAAAAAAATATTTGTGATAAAAATCTTATCCATCGCAAATAGTAGTATTTGTGATCGTGTGTCTAAAATACATTCATTTTTAATGTTTTTTTCCACAGTTCTTTTTCAACAAACTCTCATCACAAATGACATTTTACGACCGATTTTCATTGCAAATACATCATCGTAAATGCACTGTCATAAATGATAAAATATCTAGTAGTGGTTTCCCCAATCACCATTCATTATTGTATTTTCCGTCAAATTAATTGAATGCCTTGAATAAATCGTTGTAACCTGATTCGGTGTCCCACCTAGAACCATTATGATTGTTTAAGTTGGTTAGCCCCAATGTAGACCACACATGTGTTGTGCCATTACATCTACACTATTTAATACCTCCCTAATAAGGGCATGTGATATATTCACTAATTTTTGATTCATTGATTTATTGAATTATAATGATGGAATGATTAGTAGAGGGTTATGCCACCATTCATTGTGATTGCATTATGTGAATTGTTTACAATATCTAATTATAAATTTCTAAATTTGTTGGATGAACTCATGGGATATGATTGGTTATGAATTGTTTAAATGAATTGTGATAACAAATTTATAATGGTAGTTTAATCATTATATGAGTTCCTTGGATCATAAATCCATTGGAGGTTATATAAATTCTCCTTAGACACCACCCATGCCTTTAATGTGTTTCCATTGAGATTCTTCTAGGGCTCAATGGGGACGAAATTATCATATATACCATTTATCTGGCCTATCATGTTTTGACACTAGATTACATGGTGGTTCCATTTAGGATTTTGACACTACATTAGATGTCATAGGTAGATGTCGATGTTTTACACTTGATTACATGGTGTAGTTACAATTGATATATTTCATTTCAATATATATTTCCCCAAAATGCGTATCATTTTAATGTTGTAACACTGGACAATATCACACCTAATTTACATAAGATTTATAGTTTTATTGTTCATGGGATATTACCTATTGTTTATAGGGAGAAATGTCTGGATACACCAGATCATACTGTAATTTCATTATTATTATTATATATGTTATATACTTCACATTACTTCTTTTTATATTACATTGATTGTACATATTATTTCAATCTTTGGTGGTGGCCAAGAGAGTATTTTCTCACACCCAGTTAATATCACTATTGGGTACCATGATAGACATCATGGATGTAGTTATGGTCTCTGGAACACAGCTAGAATTCGATGCTTAACTTATTCATTAATAAGATCAATGGGGCATAAGAATAAGCTCGCCTCATGATTCTATCAAGAAGAAGTCCCATAGGTTCATTTTAGATATATTGTTATATGTATTTTACTAGATGCATTTATAAGTATTTTCTTATATTATAGAGACATGACATGATCAAAACATTGTATTAGACTTCTTTGAGGATATTTATTATCACAATATTCTAGGTGTTTTTCAAATGTGTGATGATCCGTTATTTTATCTTCTTCCAATATTTGTATTCATGATTACTACTGCTATTTTATACTTTAACACGAAGGATTTTTTCCCCATTGGCACACCCAAGCATGTCGGTGGGATTTGTTATCCTTTAGTGTATGGGGAGGCACCCTTCATTCCATGTGACCCAATGGGTTGGATAACTCTTTAGTATCACCCGATTCTGTAAATTACAAGTTTTTAATATCTAGGAATTAATGTATTCATTATAAAACGAATTCCTTAATATTTTCCATTATTTTAGGGTATCATAGTATACAGAAACTCACCTACTTGGTTTTTTAGTTTGGATCCATGACCAACATACCATTTTGAACTAAACTAATATATAAAAATAGCTACACTAATAAAAAAAATATTTAAACCCTATATTGATACCAACTATAGAATCCCAATATAATCCATATATAGAATATATATAAATCTCATTATTTAAATTATACATCTCCGAAAATAGGAGACAATCTGATGAATATATGGTTTATTGTCTTTGTAATTTAAAATATAAATATTTGTTTATGAAACAGTAATTAATTTTCTATAATATTGATATTTTGAACCATTAACTATATATCTCAAGTTATATATTAGACAACATAACATGGGGATTAAATCATAATAACTTGGTGTGTAAAATATTTTAGTAAGGGTTATCATAACAAAAGAAAAACAGTTTGATGATAAACTTTTTGAAAGCAAAAAATAAGAAAAATATTATTTCGATGCATATAAAACAACAAGTGTAAACAATATAACTAAAATATAATAAAATCTCAAATGATTAAATTTTTTCCATGTAGTGAGTAATTAAAATATGGAGCATAAAATATAGTCTATATTACATATGATTACATAGGATAGTGATCTTGGTTTCCGGCAAAACCATTCAGTCATAAAATTGGCTATAAATATGAATTCCATCACACTCAACCTTTTCAAACATATATACACTATAACCAGTTAAAATATAAGTTATTATTTATAAAATACATTATCACACTTTCCACCTATGAAACAAGCTTATAGATAATATTTTAAAATGCAAAATTATGAGTAGAAAAAATACTATAACACCCACCCAATGTGAACATTTCTTATTGATGACCTATATACATGTAAATTGGGAGTTTGGATAAATTCTATTACACTCATCCACGTTGAATCAAGATCATCTCTAACTAATTCCCATTATATATTTGTGCCATATGATCTAATATATTTCCCAATTCATTGGATGGAAATATATTCCCTACACATATCATAATTCATATATTATTGGGACACATTAAAATCAAACACAATTTATATCCATAAGAAGCAATTGAAATAAAACTAAATTTATAAAAAAAATTTGAATCATTATATTTTCATAAATAACACATGGAAATAAAATCATTTTACAAAAAAATAAATAGTGTATGGAAAAACGTCATGAGAAAATTAATTTGATACTAAAAACATTATCACCAAAAACAGTCACATAATAATATAATATTAATTGGTAAAACATGAATCATTACACCATTACATATAGTTCACAATTTATATAAATTCATAAAAAGATTTTTTGAAATCAATTTTTAATCTTCATTTTATTTTTAATATTTATGAATATCTTCTAAAAATACTATTTAAAAAAAAAACCTAGTGATGAAAATGAATTTTATTCAAAACATTCTTCCCCGTAGATAATAATTAAATATGATAATTCAATGAAAATATTATAATTTAAAATTATAATTAGTAATTTAATTGTGAAAAATACTTAATTTTTTTTTCCAATTAATGATTTTAAATACAATAAAAAACAATAAATTTTAAAAAAATATTTCACAATGGATACTTGAAAATGATGAATGTTTTCAAGAAATGTGATGTGAAAATACATTGAAAAAAAATTACTTTCTAAAAATATTTAATATCTAAGTCATGAAAATTCAAAATAAAATTATCAAATAAATATATGGAGTGAAATATAGAAAATCTTTATTTTTGAAGGATAAAAACCCATTTCGATTTTTTTGAAAAACATGTTTGAAAAAAAAATTGTTTAGATGGATATATTAAATAATTTTTAAAATTTAAATAATAAGAATAAAATGATATAATATTATGTCAAAAATTGTAGTTCCTACTTGGATAAGGAGATAATTGGAGGGAAGTTTAAATATGGATATTACATGTAATGGAAATATTTATTACCAAAAAAGAAATACAAGATAACATTAAAATAATAGAGGAAGAAGTATTAGGTGTGAAATATGATTTAACCAAAAATGTGGTGTAAATTAAAAAATAATAATATGTGATAATAGAAAACATCATGAATTAGAATATAAAATTACAATAGATTTTGGTTGATTGAACATTATTATTTCATGAAAACCCACTAAATACATTGGAAATTTTTTTATGAAAGATACTCGAATCATGGAAATAATATTGTTCAAGAAATTCAATGAATTAAATAAAGAAGTATGTCATAATAAGTTCTTATAAAATTTATACCCAATAGAAATACATAACTAGTATATAACATTAATTCATGTATCAATAAATGGATTTTTAGAAGAAAAAATCTAATAAGGATTCATTAATTTGTTGATTATAGTCTAAAATTATTGGAGACAAGTGATTTAACATAGAGTTCGTAAAAATGTGTTGATCAATCCAACATTGGGATACAATGGGACTATGTATATTGTATGGGTTTTATAAGAGATTTAATATTCTAAATTACAGGAATTATTTCAATGTATTAAAGTGTGTCTAAATAGTTTTAATTGGACCACTAATATATGAAAAGAAAATGTTCTTATGGGAAAAACCCTTTATATTTATATAATATTATAAAACTATATAATTTTATACTCTACAATTTTTTTTGATTACTGTGGTTTGTGGTGAATTTTTCTCATAAATGACTCAAATAAGGCTTCACAATTATACTGTAATCATGTTTAAGTGTTTTTACAAAAATGTTTTTACATTTTTCTATTTAACTATTATACTAGGTAACTAGTTTTTTATTAGAAATTTAATCTTTTATTATGAATATATAATAACTAATATTTTAAATTTTTGATATCATTTACATGAATTTTACATCTATTTAATAAAATTTAAATAATAAATATAATAAAAGTAACAATTTTATTATAATAGATAATATATATAAAAATATAATTTTGTAGAAAAGTTATGTTTTCACCATTCTAGATTCAAAATATATTTTAGTTTTAACTCAAAATTAAATAACTTTATATTTAAATTTATTTTTTTCAAATCATATAATTACCATTATTTAATGGGTTTTAATCAAATTAATTTTATTTAAATATTTTGAAATTAACAAAATAACAACTTCACATTTTTTATCATTATTATCATTGTAATTACCATTAATCCTAACAATCTAAATATTATAACGAAAAATTTTCCATATACAATGTTGTTATGATTATTATCTCAAAAAATGAAACATTTAATCATGTTATACTATAATGTGTAGGGAAATAAATATTTACTTTATCACATGTATTTCTTAAAAACAAATTCCTGAAAAAGTTTATCTATTTGAAAAAATTAATTATTAATTATGATAAAATTAACAATTCAATTGATTCATATTAAATAAAGATTATTATCAAATAAAAAGCTATATTATTCAAAAAATAAAATAAATAATATTTTTTTCATTTTGAAGTAATAAATTTAAAAAAACATCTGATTTTCTTCCATTATTACTCTATATAAATTAATAATTTATTGAGGATTATTTTATAGATTCAACAGACTATTTTAAAATGCCTTAATAAAATTTAAAATATATAATTGTAGAGGAAATGTTTTCAGATTACTCTATAATTTTACATTGATGGTGTTAGAAAAATTTGTACATTCACTATTCACTTAAAACAAATTATTTGTAAAAAAATCACAAAAAAAATAACTCCAAAAGGAAATGTTATTTTGATGAATTAAAATATAAAATTTAATTTATAAAATATAATATTTATTATTATAAATTTTAAATTAAATAAATAATTTTATGATAATTTATTTTATCTAAAGTATGGTTCTCAATATTAACTCAAATTAATTATTTTCATGCTAATAGTAATAATTATTAACAATTTATCATCCCAGGGTTCATTATATAATAATTAAATATTCCTCCTTAATGTGTCTTGGTTTTTTTATATTGTTTCATGTCACACATGTAATAGATAAAATTATTTATATTAAACGATCCTATATTTGGATCGTTATATTCTACCACCTTTTATAAATAAAATCCTCAAAATTTGAATTTCATTTACATAAGAAAGATACTAAGTGATTTGAGATAAATTGTATATATATGTATATTGATGATATCCACCTCATAACCCATATTTAGACTAAGTAAATATTAATCCCAAATATACATCATTATATTACATAAATGCATACTATTCATAGATTCATTTTTTATAAAACATCTTTCATCCAAATACACTAAACTAAATAGTATGGATAATATCCAAATAAATAAGAGTAATTGATAATATGATTAAAAAAGGTAATTCCTTGGATTTTATATACATTTAAACATTAAATTTGGTATATAATGATTTTAAAAAATTATTCTATTCTTGTTTCTTAAAATAAATATCTTGGTTCAACATCAGAACCATTGACAATCTTAATATTATATATCTCAAAAAAATTACTTAAATCTACTACGAATAAAATCACATATAGTGGTATAAAATTATATATGATTAAACAATAAATATCCCCTATGAAAATAAACATAACTTTTGTATGGAAATCCAAGATACTCATTGTATATATAATAATAAATCTACCAATTTATATAATACAACTCAAAAATAGTAAAACCACTCAAAAAAATTAATAGTTTATTGTCTTAGTGAATATCTGTATAAACATAATTTTTTTACTTCACATGGAATCATTTTTACATAGTCATCCACTTCTAGTCCCTATCCTCTATATCTCTAATGATAAAATTGTTTTCAAAAATTTATGAATGTTAATATAAGAAAGTGGGTTTTCTAATTCCTCACCAAGGGATGTTGTAATAATACCTTTAACTGTTAGACCATACAAAAGTCTACAAGCATAAATTATGGAAAATATCTTTTTTAAAATAATATTAAACAATATGTGTCAACCAAAAACATGATTAATTGGCATAATATCACATTAGATAACAATTTAACCATTGAAATAGAAGATACATCCTAAATCATAAAAACATGGGCCATTAAAAATGGGAAATAATGTGATGCAATAACTAAAATTGATCTTATTATAATTTTGAATCCAGTTACCCTCCAACTCTTATAATAAATAAATATAGATTAGTGTTGAACTCAATCAAAATAACTATGTTTTAACCTACCTTCTAGATGACCGATTCGTATTTAAATTGAATGTAGACTTAAATTCCTTCTTACTCATATTTAATTATCCAAACTACATATTATCCAATTAATATTAAAAAATTTTATTTTATGTATTTTAAATAACAATAAGGCATTATGATCATAGATACTTTTCAATCTATTGACCCATAAATTATTTATAACTCATATTCTATAAATTAATGTTCCATATAAAAAATATTTCAGTTTTTTACTTCTTAAATAACACATGGATAAAATTGATTTAACAAGGAAATCGAATGTTAATCATGTATCTTATATAAGTAACCCATGGAATTAAAATAAATTTCACTAAACCTATAAAATAGATTTAATTTTATAATGAATTATTTTATAAGATACATAAATCATGATCACAAATAATAATCACATAATAAAACAATAACATAGTGGGATGCATGAAACCTAACTCCATAGATGACAATTACTAATGAAAATTTAATTATGAAAAGTGTTTTTTTGCAAATAGAAATTATTCACCATTTTAAAATTTAATGTTATAATATTATATTAATATAATACTCCATTTTATAACAAAAATACGAATAAAACTATTCATCAAAATAGTTTTGATCTGAAAATATTTTTCACCAAAATACAAATAGAATATATGATTTTTTTGTAAATCAATTTATAAAAATATTATATAATATTGGAATATTTATTAATAACTTTTTTTTCAAAATCTTAATGTTGAAATAAATTCAAAACATTTACTTATTAAAATAATAATTATTTATAAAATTTCATAATCGATATCTATATATCAAAAAAGTAATTGAAAAACTAAAAAATATATAATTTTAATGTATGCACTAATAATAAATACATTCAATGGAATTAAAATTTATCAAAATAAGATGTGGATGGGATGAAAACCCCCACCTTATTTTATTGTTTTTTTAAATTCATTTTGAATATTTTGAAATGTACTTTTTGAAAACCTACATCATTAAAAATTATAAAGAAGTATTTTTATGAAAATTAAATAAGTTTACTAAAATTATCATTAGAGGTAAAAAAAAAATTTAACAATGTCATGGGGAAGATTGGTGGAATATAAAACTTGGGATATTGAAGAGAAAATTTAAATTAAAAGGGTAATTATTCATGATAAAAATTCATTGAATTGAATTACTAAAATCATTGGGAAAAAAGAATATGGAGTGTAACATGAATTCACAAAAAAAATAAAGAGGATTAAATCAAAAATTTATCATAGTATAGATTATATATATATATATACATTTAAATACATAATAAAAGGAGAATGTTTATAAATGGAGGAATATAAATGCATTAAAAAACAATATAAAACACGAGTAATTTTTTAATTATTTTTTTAAGCTCTAAAATGATATTGTTATCTATGTACCTTGAATTACATCATCTATTATTTCAAAATAAATTTTAGGGTATTTTATACACAATAGTAGTGATAAATTTTTGGGTATTATGAAATCATGTATCAATTACGTGAATGGGATATGAAAAAACATTACCTTGTTTTCATTAATATTTAATGAAACTCTAACCTCATTGGATACATTATGTTTCCATTATAATTATTGATGAAATTTAATGAAATTAGATAACAAATACGGACAAGGGGATCATTTCTATGATATATCAGTAAATAGAGTAAAATTGTAGATTTTGACGGATAAATAATAATGATAGGTGTGTGTTTGATAGGGTTCTTGTGATTCTCTCTTATAGAAGATAACAAATGTACCTATTATACACCTCTAATACAAATTGATAATTCCCGTAAACAATTTTCTATTTATTGAATAAAATTACAAAACTCATGTTGTATTGGGTTTGTGTGGGATAATAAATACACAACAATGAATTTTTAGACATGTTTTAAACATTTCAAATGATTTTACAATTATTTTTTTACATTTTATTTTTTTACATTTAATGTAGGATACTAATATTAAAATATATAATGCTATGTTTTATTTGAAATATAGAATAACCCAAAAAAATCAGGTGTGTGGGGACTAAATTTATCATTATTTAATATAATTCAAATTATAAATATTAAAATGGAAACTTTTATATTAAAACCAACAACGATTAAAAAGGATTTTTTTAGTTACAAATGAAATATTTATCATTAAGGACTCTTCTTCATATTTAGTAATCATTAATAATTCAATTTATGCTAATATATATTTTTTATATTTTTTCATTCATTATTTATTAAATATTTAATTGAATTGAATTGAATTTATTTGATATTAATTTCTTTAAATTAACTAACAATTTCTTTTTAAATAATTATTTCATTCTTTTTGGGTATTGAGTATTATTATTAGTAGTATGAATAATATTAGAAAAATAAATTAATGATACTAAATATCATGGAAACTATTATATTATATATAATTATTTTTTTATCAAATTAACCCTCTATGATTTAGGAAATTAATCACAATGTTAGAGAATTTCATCTGTAAAAATCAGTTTTTTAAAATGGTTATACTTAAAAAATTATTTTTATTATGATTGAATTATATATTCCATTTGTTATATCTAACGTAAAATAATTATTATTATAAAAAAAATTATTTATTTAATATTAAATGAAATATGATTCATCATTTACTAATTTTATAAATAACGAAAAATTGTAGTAAAAACCTTTTTCATTAAATGCTATATAAATTTTATAATATTAATCATGGATTTTTAAATTCAATATATTAATTTATAATTATTTATTATATATTATAAATTATATTTTTATAGAAATTTTATCGAAAAACCTCTAGTTTATATAAACTGATGATATGTGAGAATTCTATATTTTTAATGTCGACCATTAAAAAACTTATTTTAGAAATGTCTCAGAAATAATTTCAATGATTATTCAGGTTTATTGAAATCCAAAATGATATTTTAAATATAATATATTAATTTAAAATTTTGTAAAATTATATTTTATACATTACGGTTAAAATTTGAATAATTTTTTTTATTTGTTTGTTAAATTTTTAAAATTACCACATTCTAATTATTTATCACATATTGGTAATTAATATTAATGGTATAAAATATATTTATATTTTAAATAATAATTCATTTTTAATGTGTTATTGTATATTAATGTTGATTTATATGACCCAATTAATAATAATAATATTGAATTTATTGGTTTAATAATGAAATGTTTTTAAAGTGTGGATGGTTTATTGTCATCTATCAATTAACAACGTCATTACTAATATTTTATTAAAAAAAGTTTGATGATGTGATGACATATGAATTATTATATAAATATAATATAATAATGATGGGAGTGTGGGTAATTCAATTCTTCCATACCACTGGATGATTTATTTGATTTGAGATACCGAAATGAAAACAATTAATATAAAATGGAGGAACCAAAAATAGACCGATTGGGGAGACAAAAATGTAATGTAATGGTGGTTTTACTGAATCTGAACACAATTCATATTTATATAAGTAAATTAAGAAAGAATAGTTAATAAAATATTCATTTTTGAAATAAAATTGTGGTCAAAATTTTGAGATCATAAGATTTCATTAAATATTATATAATTTTAAATAATACAATGAGAAGGTGGTTTCACTTATGCATATTAGAAAATCTAGTGATGGAGAAAAATATTTATTCTTCAAAATGAATGAAATATCTTGATTCATGGATTTCACATTCTGAAAAAATTTATGTTATGGTAGTTTACATTGATCTAAAAAATATTTATCATTATCATAAAGGTTATACTAATGAGGGAAAGAAAAATATATTGTTAATGATAAAATTTATATTTATAAATTATTTATTAATTTGAATATTTTTATTAAATTGACAAGAGAATGAAAAATAAGATTAAGATTAAATATTCTGGAAAGGTTATGGAGTAATAAAAATGTATTGGGAAGTGGTCATAATTGATTAAATTTCATCCATGTTAAATTTAATGAATATATAATGAGGATAAGAAATTTATTTTAAAATAATGTTGAAAAATAATTTATTGAAAGATGTAAACAATTCGAATATGTCTTTAAGGATATAGTACTAAAAAAATTCATTGGAAGTTAAGACTATTCAAATGAATATTATATTGAAGAAGAAGTATGAAATTATAGAGTAAATGAATTATAGTATTATGTAGTGTTAATAGAGATTTAAATAAATATATACAAAATTTTATAATTTAGGTAAATTATGAATCTTGGGAAAGAAAATAAAACATATATATGTGAGAATTATATAATAAGGATAGCTATTAATTTGTTAAAGAAAACAAATTAGATATTTGTTTAAATGAAAAGAACTATATAGGATATATATGTAATCCAAGATTCATGTAATAATATTTTACTTATAATTATATAAAATCTCATTATTAATAATTAATTGGTAAAATATCATACGTATAATTATTTTAATGGTATAAATTTTATACAAAGAAAACATAATTTTTTTAAAATTGAATGATTTATGTTTATGAGGGTTCAAAAGTAGCATCTGATCTTATTTATTCTATAATTAATCATATACATTTTTTCATGATAGAAAAATAATTATTTCAAACACCCGTACATTTTGTAAAATTGATAGAAATCATGAAAAGGGAAAATGATGTCTATCACATTACTGATGATTGTAGTCACACCTGTTAGAAAACATTTAATATAATATAAAATGTATCGAATAAATTTGTCATGAGAGATAGATAACTCTAAAGAAAATACAATTTTAATGTTTGTGAAAAGGAATTAAGTACCTATTCAGGAGAGGTGAGATAAGGAGAAAAAGTAGTGTATTTCTAAATATAGAAAAACAAAACAAATTGATTTAAAAAACTATTTATTACTTTTGGAACATTCACATTGATGGATGATAATTAATTTAATTTGTATATGGGGCTAGAGAATATGTTTTTTGGTATAATTTGAGGCTCCAAAATTCAATTAAAGGTGTTTATACAAGGTGGATTCATCCACAATTTATAAGAGGAAATATGGGACAACATTAAAGAGGAATATTTAAATTTTAAAAAGACATAAAATATCTTTAAGAAACATATGAATGGTATGATCAACCTAATAAAAATTGTGACTTATAATGTCACTAGATACGGAAAATAAAAACACATATAAATCTTTTATGAAAAGGAATAAGAAGAATAAAGTAATGGTATTATTATTTTGTGTTTTTAATGGTTGGGTCTGAAGCCTTATTTTATTATTTAAAGAAAAGACCTCTTTAGGCATGGTAGAGGAAGACCCATTTCATATCCAGAAGGGCCAAAATATATAAATCAATGATAATGTTTTCACTCTATGAATGACTAGAAACATGAATAAATTGAATGACAAATAATAGTGTTATGTAGGTTATTTTATGTTTGATACAAATAAATCACTCATCTAAAAGGATTTCGAATCAACAAAATTTGTTGAAGGAAAGTTGATGTTGGTATATTTAGCTTCAAGATGATGAACCAAACATCGAGTTCCAATGGTCTTTTTTACCATTTTAATGAGGTAATAATATTTATGGATAAATGAATTATCTCAAAATTTAATGATCATAGGATATTTTTTTAATAAAAATAATAAAATGGGGATCGATTAAAAAATATTAAGGGCAAAAATTATGGTATCAAGTGAATAAATGAGTAATATCATCTATTGTATAAAAATATCGTACATTTGAAAAAAAACTATAATTTATAAGATAATAAGATATGACATTTTTAGGAATTTACAAAAATTAAATATTTAATTTATGACAGATTATGAAATAAAAAAAATACAAAACAATGAATAAGAAATAGGAGCTATTGGAGATCACGAAAAATAAACATCTTAAACTAGTCTGATCTGATGTTTAGACCAATATTTTTGTTTTAATAAAAAGTTAAATGCATTTTATGATTTTTATTAAGGATTTTTCTATTACTTATTTTTATATTATTTCATTTGAATAAATAATTTTTTATATTGTTAATATTTTTGTAGGGAATACTCTAAATAAGATATTATGATTTTTCAATAAGATCAATATAATAATTGATTTGAATATATGAATTGATAAATTGGTCAATATATTATAAAATTTGCAATATAGTGTGAATATATAACTACATTCATACTTCAAAAAATGTGTTACATATATGATGAATAAAATATTTATAGACATGGGTATATATTTTTTCATGGATTATATAAATTATGAAATTATTTAGTAAAATTCCACTACAGTGACATAATAAATTCATACTACATACCTACATCAAGAAAATATGATCAATATTCCTTATAATTTATATGATGGATGAAAACCCATGTAAAAGAAAAATAATCTAAATTCAAATAAATATTTATATTTGTATTGAAGAAAATACATGGTTATGTTTTATGGGAGAGATGTTGAAGGAATATTTATTTGATATATAAATGTTGGAAGAAGTTAACATTTTCATAATAATTATATAGGGAATGTAATAAATTTAATATAGTTAATAGTTTTGTAAAATAAATATACATCCAAAAATCCGATTGTTATAATGATGTTGATGATCCTCAAGAAGAAAAATAGCTGACAACAAGATATTATTTAATACTTTTATGATGATTTTCAAAATATTCACGATGATTTTAAAATATACTATATTAGATAATGTTTAAATAATATTGACCCCATTTTTTCAATTCTATAAAATCATTTAGAATATTGAAATAATCATTTGGCATAAAAATGGTATGAATCATCTCTGACGCCTAAGGATTATATTCATACCTGCATTATATTTTTGTTAAACAAAGGACCATTGAATATTTTCTATAACAAAATGATTGGATAAAAACAAGGATATAATATGTTAGAAATATTAGAAAAAATAACATTCATGATTTTGTTTAATGTACCAAAATGAGAATATTTTGGGAGAAAAATCGAATTTGGAATAATATCATTATGGAATCCTAATTAGAATAGAAAAAATCAACTCTATATTCAAAGGGAAACACAAAAATTGAGGAACATAAATTTGATGCAGTGCTTACTATCGTCTTATGGAATGAAATATTTCATATATTTTATATTCCATTTTCTTTAATAAAATATATTGATACCCATGATGAAATTATTTTATAGTTTTAGAAATCCGAACTATTGGAAGAGGACCACATTGAAGTGAAGTAAGTCTTTATTCTTTATAGTGGTTGGCCACATTTATTCAAATTAATTACTATAAAACACACTAAAATTTATGTTCAATGTGTTATATTATTTTCTTTTGGTTTCATTTCTCATTGGGTTAATATTTACGATCATGAATTGGGTGGATAAATGGAATTTTGATGTTAGTGATATTTTTGAAATTTCGACATCATCATAATATTTTTGAACCATTATGGAATGTTTCATTATGTGAAATTGTATTACATGAAATTTATGGTCTTCTATGTACAGTCCATGAGTATATACATAGCATGCATACTTTAAATTTCATGTGATGGTTACACATCATGTATTGTAAAAATTGTGGTTTTAATTAAACAAGTTCAGGTAACATAAAATAAGTGGATTTAACAACATTTGAATATTAAATTTTTGTATAATTCTTAGAGTTGCATATTTTATAATGTTATATGAGTGTTTTAGGATTCATTATCTTTTGTAACATTTTCCTCTTGACCAGTCCGTTTAACCTTTTTATTTAAGGGATAATTCATTTTCCTCTAGATATCATTGTTTATTGATTTATTAGGAGGAATAAATTTTTTTTTCTCTTCAGGTAATACACCCTCTCGGTATCTCCCCCTATCATTATGTGACACATTTTCTATTCTTAGTTAACATGTAGATCATTAATTTTATCTTTATATTTTTAATTTCATTACATGCTATGTCATCTAAATTTATATCTTATGTTTTCAAATCCAAATAATGAGTGGTGTTTAGGAATTCTATATATTTTTTGAAGGTGGATATCATCATGTGTTATAATTTCTATAATTTCATGTTGTTTTTATTACTTCCACGAGATTATAAATTTAATTTCTTATGTCGATATTGAAAATGGAACATGTTATTTTTTAAAAGAGGGGTTTTTAATTTGATAAAACAATTACAAAAATTTTAAATAGAAAATGTATATTAAAACCCTAAATAATTTTTTCAGGGATTTAAAATAATTTTATAAAAAATTAACCATTAATATTTAAAATTGGTATTGAAATTAATTTAATATTTTAAACCATGTGTACATTTAGAAAGAGACATAGGTTGACATTTGTGTCTTTATGCATTATGAGGTTACCACTTAAATGTAAATGGTGTATAGAAGGCCCCAACCATAGTTGGATCTAATGTTATACCTTATTTGGTTTGTGACTGTCTATTTCATATTTTTTCCATGGGCTAGGTCCTAGATTGAATGTGAACTATCATTATTGTTATTAATATTTTTATTATTAATTTAATTGATTTTGGATAAAAATTATATTAATAGTCTGAAAATTTTATATCTTTTTTTTATGAATTTATAAAATATGCGATAAAATTAGTGGAAATTCATGGATTTATTGATAATTTTTTTCAAATTATTTCATTATAAATATTCATTCAAAATTGTTTTAGTTTTATTTAAGAACAACTATATTTTTATTATAAGAACAAATATAGTTTTCGTGGTTATATAATGGAGGGGTTTGTTACTCACACCTTACTTTTTTCCTTTGGGTTGTTATATAACATTATATTTAAGATAAAACCAAAGTTAATGGAGTTATATAAGATGAATTGTTTTCATTACAACACAATTTTGGTTTTTTGGTGACCATTGGTCACATAGACAATAGTTTTTCTATACTTTTCAAACAATTTAGTTGAACATATTTTTTTTTATGTTTTATCTCTTGTGTTTCCTCATTGATCTATAATGGTTTTTCATGTTTTATTCTTCTAAAATATTAGTATTGTTATATTTTTTAACTCATCTTGTAATTATATGACATTAGTTACTACATTTTTTGTCCTATTTTGGTCTATAACAATAGGATAATAATTTGTATTCTGATCCCGCATTGTGTCATTTCTATCTGAGTTGGTTATGTTTCCTTTTTAGATAAGTGTGGGATTGTAATAATTTATAAAATATGTTTGTAAAAGGGGCCTTCCAAGGTAACTCCCATGATTTAATTTGACTTTCCATGGGTGGTTGGAAAATCGATTCTAAACCATGAAATAGTTTTGATGTTATTTTGAATAAAATTTGAGGGGATTTTTTTTCATATCACTAAATATATAAATATTAGGGACATGAAATTTGTATTTTAATTTTAAAAAATTATGTGTGAATTTTATTTAGATATTGATAATCTTTTCTAATGTTGTATCCATTTCATTAATGAATTCAAAACATCATTAATATCATATTGTATAAAATATTTTTTTATTCTTGTTTTTTGTAAAATATTTTTGAATTTTATTTAGAATTTTTTTTCATTTTCATATATTAAATAGAATATTCATCATTTAATATATCTTCCAATTATGAGAGGGGATATATTGTGGATGGTTCCACAAACAGATCATCGAGTGGACACTTCTATGGTAGAAACAAATATTTGTACCATTTCTAATCTGGGGTTTGCGGGCATATTGAACCTTAGGGGAGAAGTAGATCATGGTTTGGAATTTACCAAGAAGAACCCAATTATCTTCTATGGTGATATATTATCACAATAGTTAGGGGATTGGATTAATCAATAGTTAGTCTATTCAACATATTAGAGAATCTTGGATATTATCCTATGGGTTTTCTCATGTATATGCTTGTGGGACCAGGAAGAGGATTATCAGACTTTATAGTAAAAAATATGTGGCACAAATGTCTTACCTGGGGTTCTATCAACAAAATATTCTACCATAAGTTTTATCCAGAGACTTTAGGTGTACAAAAAAACTCAATTGTTTATAACTATGTATAAATGTTAGTATAACTTTTAGGATTACTCCACAATATTTTATTTTTTGCATACGAAATAGAATCATTTCACCAATAAATTCTTTAAATTTATGATTTTTGAGATATTCATGAGAACCAATGTTTGGTTGATGTTAGTTATTTTGTGTTTCCCAACCATTGTAGAGGTATTGGATAAATAAAATTTCGACAAGCGATACATGGATGGAATGATTGGTTTGGGAAGTACATTAGTGGGTGTTGCTTTTATCTTTGGAAAATAATCTGGTCGAAATATGATGTTAATGATTCCTTAATTTCCAATAATAAAAATTTCAGCTGGTTATAACGAGAAATTATAGACTATTTTCTACCAGTGTGGTGGGTGTGGTAATTATAGAACTCATTTTATATAAAATCCTTGGACTTTTTATATCTATAGGTGTTGTGGCCTTTTGAATCATTTATGTAGTAAGATGTTCCATGGTAGTATCACATGATAATCATTCACCAATAGATCATATGTTCAGGTCAAGGTGTCTATGGTTTTGGGGTCTCAATCTTATTCCAATGTATATGCCCATTTTTTCATGTTCCAATTACATTATGTGGTTGAGTGGTGTTAAAATTAAATTAATATAGTTCAATCTACTGTTATAGGAATGATTTTTAATTCATATTATATGGTGCTAGATTTAGTAGATACAGCTGATACACATACATTTACATCATCAATGTTTTTTAGAAATAATATGTTAGAATTCATTGATTATTCCATTATTTTTGGATCTTTTTACGAATTATAGAAATAGTACCGAACTAGTATCTTTTTCTTCCGCATGTTGGGTGCTGATAGACGACATTGAAGTTGTTTGTGAATTCATGATTCTTCTTCCTTAAATCATTGAATTGATTATCTTCATAGAATGGATTATCATCATGAAGTCCCAAATAGAATAATTTATTCATTGGTTTTATTTCATATCTGCTGATGCGGTCACTCTTTTTTCATTATGATTGGGAATCTAGATCGAGAAGTATAGGTCATGGTGTTCCTTAAAACATATAATCTCTTGAGAGTTTTCATAATTGATTCTTGATGTTGTTGATCCATTCTGTGGTGTTCAACTACATGGTGTTGAGTATGTGTACCCTGAGGTACTTCAATATTATTATTCTACTATACTTCCATGGATATAGGTTTAATTTACTATTTACCTACTCCCTGTAATGATGCCCACTTTTATGCCATTGGATCAAATGACACCAACTATGTTAGTGGGGAATAATTTCATGCTTTTGGAAATAGAGTTCGTTGGATTTATTCATTATATAATTTTATAATGGGATTATTCTATAAAAGATTCATATATGGTTTATGAGAAACTATTAATATTTATTGACAATAAAATGTATGTTCATGTAACTATTAAGAACATGTATCATTTAGAAAAAAAATATTTATATTTATGATTATCTAAGAAGAGATAACATGATTTATAATATTGACCTCTAGTTGGGTCCCATTAGTTGAGAGACTAGGAATTGCATATACCCAATATATTGTATTATATTCAATATGGGAATTTCTATTATATGGTTATGACATTCATTCATCAAAACACTGTTCCATTATTTGTTCCTTTGATGTATTGAATCATTCATTAGATAATGTCCTATTTTTTTATTCTAATATGTTCTCTTATGGTTCTACAATTCATTGAAGGTTGACAAAAAATATTTTGATATCCATCTTCATCAATTTAGGGAACATCATTTTTATGGAATACATTCCATGAGTGAGTTTTGAATCGTTGAATTGTTAATTCTAGATAATGTTAAATCTGAAAGGGACATCTTAGTATGTCCTAAAATTGTAATTGATGCAATGTCATATAAAAATCACAAAAATTCTTTATTATCCAAGAATAATTGGTTTTTCGAGTTCCTATAAACAAATTTTTCATGACTTATCTAAGATAAATTAATTGAAGAAAACATTAAACAATAAGGGTTTGAATATGGAATGGAATGAAAATCCTAATATATTATTTGTATATAAGAAGAAGAGATTGAATTTTGCAATAATTTTGTTTCATCAAGATCTAGGTTTGGGTAAATATTTTTTCTATAATGATTCTAGAATTCGTTTCAGATGCGTATCCATGCATGGGATATATGTTATGGATTATTCTGCTTTCTAGTTATTCACTCATGAGGAGAACCACCTTACCCATTATATTGAGTTTGGAGATGTTATTAGTGCACTCAAAACACGTCTTAGCTATCACTATAGATAAAAAATATATTATACTCTCACAAAAAAAATTATATTATTTTTATACATAGTTGGATATGAACATGTAACATATACAACTGATTATTAATCATCAGTTCATTGATTTTACTATCTTATATACTCCTGAAAAAGGAAATGTGGTATTTGATTCATTGAGAGGGGAATGTCTGTTTAAAGAAGTGAAATAATCCAATAATCTATTATCTATGATGTTTTTGTTTACCAATTTTATCTATAGTGAAATGGAGGATGGTGGACAAGTGTTCTTGGATTTAATGGAGGTTAGATGGTCTTCGGATAAGGAATATTTACTTGAGAAGAATAAAACATCATGATCAAATTTTTAGGAGAAATCTAATACTGTGGGGATACCTCAGGTGAATTTTCCTAGTATCCTAATGGATATTTGTGCTTTTGAATAAGGTTGGATGTCTTTTTTTCATAGAGGAATGACTTTATTGATAGTGGAAATGGATCATGTTGGTCTGTAATCCAGGTGGCAACATAGACGTAAAAAATGAGATGTTGGTATTAGTGGATGAGAATGAGGTGGACAGTTCAAGACATTGTATCATAATGTCTTAATGGTAAATTTGTTATGGTGGACCACAAGAGATGTTTAGTTTTGTTTTATCCCTTACCCATCATGGCATTCAAGTATGATGATATTTCAAGGGATTTCATCATTGGTTTATGACAAACTCCAAGTGGGAAGGATGTCATTTTGGTGATTATTTATAGATTCACTAAATCAGTTCATATACTTCAAAAAAAGAAGGATGTTGAACAACATGGGGTTTTTTGTGGGATATTGTGATACCTTATTGGGTCACCACTATGATTTTTTCTTATTAAGACTCAATGATCGCATCCAAATTATGGATAGGTTTGTAGGAGGTAATGTTTTCCCATTTCAAATTTACCTTAGAATATCATCTACAGATAGATATAATGATAGAGAATAAAATCCATGTTCATGGGTATATAATAATGGATTTACCTAGCTTTTAGTGGATCTCAGTATATAAACATTATATTGATTAGTTTTCTATATTTCAATAGTTATTGGTCTTAAATCTAAATTGTAATCTTTTAAGATTCATATGGATGTGCACATTGATCAACTATATACTAGTAATAGTTAGGAGAGCAGTCCCTCCTTGGTATGAGTGTTTTTTTATATATAAGATAGGTAGTGCAATTTATCCTATTGAATTCAATCACGAAAGAGACTCATCAGAAATCTTTTGTAGACCATCATTGATACTATCTAGATTTGAAGATGGTGATCAGGTATTTCGTTGAGTACCCCATCACATGGGACATAATTGATTTGTAAGTATGGTATGTTGGAACCTAAGTGTGTGGAACTATGTCAGATCATTGAGAAATTAGAGAGGGTGGACTATTAGTTGGTTTTACCATCTAGATGAAAATATTTTTGTAACGTGTTTCATAATTCTCTATTGAGGATATATATAGAAAATACTTCTCATGTGACTATATGGTAGGATATTGATCGTGTGATTGATAACACTTTTGTCGAGTATCCTGTTTAGATTATGGATCTCCATAAAAAAAATACTATTTGGTAAAATGACCCCTGGTTCAGGTACTGTGGTAGTGAAAACTGGATAACCACGAGACGTTGGAGTGGGAGTTGTTGATGAGGCAGTATTTTCCTTCTATTTTTTCAAATCTATGATCATGAACACTTCCAGGGAATATAAATTTTTTATGGTGGTCAGATTGCAACTTCTAGTAACCTTTGTTTCATGTATTTCCTAATATTATCATTCAGTTTCCTTTATCTTCGAGTGAGTATTTCATACCATGAACTGGGAGAATACCCATAGAGGTGAAGTGAGGTATTTACTAGAAGTTTCAATATGACCATCAAATTTCTGATGCATTTTATGATGTTACATGATGTCTAATGAGATTGAATTATTATTATATCATGTCATATAGACCATGTGAGTTGAATAAGAATCACAAAATCTTCACACACTGTTCAAGGGTTACACATTGAGTAATGAGGAAATAAATTTTCCATTTAAATGGGGTATTTGTTTTTCACCACACCTAATATAAATTAATTTCTTTATATTAAAAATATTACACACAATGTTATACAATTAGTTATATAATTTAGGATTCTATATGGGTGTTTGAGGATTCATTATCTTTATTACAATTATTCTTTCGATGAGAGATATTACCCTAGGAATTTTTCTTCTATTCCTTTCCCTCAAGATTTATCTATTTTATGTTTCATTATTATATCTACATTCTTCATCCCTTTAGGTATTCCTTCATATTTCGATCTATCTCATTTGAGGTTTCATCATCATTTTTAGTAATTATATATAATCTACAATGTTTTATATCCATTATTCCTTAGTTTATTGTATGTCCATGTATTTCAAAGGCATATCTTATAGTTTATATTCCATATTGTCAATGATGGTTAGGTTTTCTCTATCCATTCCTCATATGGAGCTATTACTGTGTTATAATTTATTGAACTTATTGTTTTTCATATTAATTTCCTGAGATATTAAATTTAATTCAAAGCGTTGTGATTGAAGAGGTTATGGTTTCTAGTTTAAAAATGGATTTTTACTATAAAACAAGCATTTCCTTGATTTGAAAGGGAAATTTCATTTGAATATCGTGAAGAATTTTTGTCATGAAATTTAAAACGTTTTATAATGTGATAATGGTATATAAAATAGTAATTAACTATTGAGGCCAAGAGGATGGACCTTTTATGCATCGATAAAGATAATCTTGTCATCTTATTATGTTTTACCTCATTAAGAGTTAACCCATTGTATGTTAATGTTTTAAAATAGTCGATGATGTAACTTGAGTCCAAACTTATTCTATTATAGTACCATTAATGTATTAAATGTTATATTCCATAGGCTATATCATGACTGGTTGGTGCATTTTCATGGTGGTAATTTATTTTTTGAGAAGTTATTTCATCATTATTGGATAACTTGTATATTTATATTTAGAATATTTACCCTTTTTATTTCCATTTTGGAAAAAATGACGTTTTATTTTTTATAACTCATGGAATGTTTGATAAATGTTTAAAAATTTGGTTTGGAGGTGAATGTTGTACACAAGAAATATGATTTCACTAAAATTTTCTTACATTCTTTATTATCCTATTTGGATTATTTATATCTCCCATTTTTCCACTTTGTACCATGATCATAGCTATTTTATTATTTATATAAGTGACTAGTTTTATTATATTATCTATACCTCATCATGTAATGGGATGACATGGGTTATTTCTTTGGTAGGATTAGGTTGGTCTTTTACAATGATGTCCTTATATTAGGAAAAAAATCAACTGATCATTTTACAATATATACATCTTCTTTGATGAGTTTTTAAGAATTTTATAACATTACTTACATTAAACCATAATCCTATAAAAACTACAATATACTATTTATATATTGATATTTAATATCATTATTAAATCATATATAATAGATTTATGGTTATGAGTAATTCTAATTGAATTTAGAAAAATATGTATAAAAGTTTTCCATAGTTAAAATTAATTAAATAAACCATAGAAAATTTGTATTATAATATTAAACATAAGAATAATATCATATAAGTAGAATTTTACAATTTTTTTATATTAAATATACAATGCATTTATATGTTAACAAATAATTTCGATAACTATTTTTCAAGGATAATGCACAAAAAAAATGATAATTTCTTTAAAAATACTATTATTTTATTAATAACATTTTAAGATAATAAATAAAATTTCAAAAAACTATTTTAATGGCGTATAATGTATATTACAATAAAATATTTAATTAATCACTATTGGTGATTGATTTTAATGAAATATGTAAAAAATATATTCAATATAATACCTTAATATTCATTATATGGTTGTTTCTATAAAAGGAAGAGTATATATTAAGTTTTATTCGATAAAATCCATTTTCTATAAAACATATATTTATCTGTTTTGTTCATGGATATTATAAAAATTTATTAAAATATTCGGAATAATATTTATTAACATGGATTCTAATTTAAATAATAATATTTAATTCTGTTAAATAAATTATACTTTTTTTATTAATTTTGAATACTTACTATTGATAAATCAATATTAACCTATATAGTGTTGAAATTGTAAAATGAGCATTCAACCTCTGAGAAAATGTTGAAAGAAAAAAAATTATGTCAATGAAATTAATTTAGTTATTGTATTTAAATATAACCATTAATATCTTAAAGAATATAATAACTTTGAGACAACTTTCTTTAATAAAATAGATGTTTTATAATAATTATTCAGGAAATTAAATGTTTTAATAATAGGCCGCTTATAATGGTGGACCCCCTCATCTCACATACCATCACCACTTGAGCATTCTAGGTGATCCAAATTCTACCCCACCCCATTTCCAAATATCTTACCTAAAATATATAGGACATATATCCACCAAAATAATATCTAATATATTATAATGTTGTATAGTATTGGATGAAATTCGAAGAATTTAAAATTGTATTTATCATTCAATTAGGTGTTTCTATCTTCATTAAACAAGACCATATAATATATTACCTAATAAACATGATATTGTCAATATAATTATGATATTGTGTTTTATATTTAAATAACACAATAACTTTTATCTTCTTTATAGGTAATGCAAAATATAAATATTGCTCTACCACATGTATTAACTACAAACTGTGTGCGATGGTGAATTTTATTTTTCATCACTGTATATCATGTGTGGTTATATAGATTTAAATTTTTATATTTAATTTTTATTACATAATTATAATTTTCAAAATATAACGTATGATGTACTATCTTAACCTCTCATCCATTGGAAAATGATAATCTCACTCTTGCATACTTAAAGACTACATCATCCCATAAGTGATGTTATTAGTTTTATATTTATTCATAACATGGATGGTAATACAGATATATTTAATGAAAAAATGTATTATTTATAAAATTACTATTATTCTAGAAATATATATTAATGTTTATGTTCATTTATTTATAATTTATGTAAAACGATAACATCACTTGTGAATATGTACGGACTACCATCTATATGAACAGAAGTAATTATTTCTTCTTGAACAACATTTTATAAATTCTAATAAAATATTATTCAATTAATAAATATGATATATATATAATTATATTAATTCTGTAGATTATTAAGCAATGATATAAGTGTAAATACCAGATTCAACAAATAGAAACATGCATGGGAAAATAAATAGTTAGCAAA
The DNA here is from genome assembly GCA_963277665.1 of Viscum album. NCBI lineage: Eukaryota > Viridiplantae > Streptophyta > Magnoliopsida > Santalales > Viscaceae > Viscum > Viscum album. The sequence goes on from OY728132.1 coordinate 1,716,618,521, forward strand.
AAAATGTTCATTTTAATGAATCATTTTTATAAAAAACCAAATTTATAATAATACGTTATTACTATATTTTAAAATAATTAATATTCTGATTATTATATAGATATATAATAAATTCAAATGTACTATACATTATCTTATCAATAGATATGAAAATTTTTGGGAAACATGGTAAGAGATTTTACGGATGTTTAATTATTATATAAATACATTATATTTAAATTTCCAATGTATTAAATTATATAATCATTCTCTCTTAAAAACATATTTTTTTCATATCATTTTTATACTTATTCCATTTAAATTTATGAAAAACTCTTTCCCAGCATATCTCATCGAAATGGATGGAAGAACATTTTTTAAATGCTATTGTTTTTCATATGAAGTCAATATTCAATAAAATCCATATATATTTTCAGGAATTTGTGTTAAGGACATTTTTTGTAATTACATACCCAAGATCCATGGGTAAGTTCCCAGATTCAGTTTATTACATGAACTCTGGCATGATCCACTATATTCCATAATACAATGTATAATTTTATAACCCATAAATGCCAACATCACAAGATAATAGAAAAAAGGATTAATGAACATAATCGAAAACTAATGTTATCCCATCCCATAATATGTGTCATTTTTTAAATGAAATCCAAAAATAGAGACACACTGACAACTACCTAAGAGTGTCACCAAATTGTATCAAGTTCCCTCATCCCTTATCCATCCTGTATCTCAACTCACCTATCAAATTAAGGTCACAATACATTTTCTTATCCTATATTATGTAATTGTATTTTGGTACCAACTAGTTATCCTGTGTAGGGTTTGAGTGTAAATCATTTAACCACCATCAATAATGTCTAATAAATATATATTCTATCCATGTTTATGTAGTCGTATAATGAATAATCAATAAGTAATCATGTAAATAGAATCTCATTAATATATCATTTATATAACAAAATAATTCCTATGATAATATTGTCACATTAACCAATAATACATGCATTATCCTATGCTAAAGATTAAACCATCCACAAAAAAATATATCAAATTTTGTTCTAAAATTCATTTCCATTAATCTATTAATATCAAATTCCACAATAATAAAATGGATCATAGTATAATACTCTATCAACTCATATTTATTAGGAATAGCAGTCCCTTTCCCACATCTCTATTTACATACGAAATAATTATATATATCACAGAGGTCTAGAGAGGTTTTCTATCACCCCACGGGTATTTCGAGTAAGATTATTTTTCCCACAATATCAGTCATAATTATCACCTTTATGGTTACACATTCATAACCAATTTATCAATTATTTCTATAATTCGTTATTCAACAAATTTCATAAATTCATCTATCGTCCGTATTCACATCATAATTATAAACCATAAATAATTCATAAATTGTAATACTATTATATCAGTACACCCTATGGGTATTTATCATGTCTGGTCACAAATCAAAAAATGGGTCATATGGGTTTTGTGAAGGGTTGCACAATCACATGCTAAATTCATAATTTAAATATATGTAAAACGAAACATACATTCATGTCAATTAAAATTTATGCATTACATTAATGTAATTATTATAAAGAATATGGGAATTGATAATTATACCACAAAACCCATATTTTATTATTTAGATTCACAAAAAAAATCCTTATTTTGATGTGGAACTATCAAATTAACAATGGTGTATAATATGTTGGACTTAAAGCTATGGCCAAAATAGAAACTATAAAACAATATTAAAACCATGTTATTAATAATATCCAATAGAGGGAAAAAAATATCATCGTTGGGAAAGATACACTTGAGAGAGAGAAAACCGATGTGAATAGTTTAAATATCGGAAGAGGGGTCGAATTCATCAACTAGATATTTTATCTGCACCAATAGCGGTTCATGGAATATTAAAATCATCCATGGATATTCAGAAATAAAAGGAAAATTTTATTGGGAGATCCAGGTTGAATAATCTTCAAAAAACAGGAGGAAGGATCATGATTTTTATTAATTTTTTCAGGAGGTTAAAGGAATCACACAGTTTCTTTGGTGGAGGTGCACATTTTTTCAAATTGTGCACCATATTTTTTCACCCTTTCTAATGTATTGAAAGGTTTCATTTAAGATTCACATCATTAGAAAATTCGTTCTCCCACTATGTAAATCCCCTCTATTGGTGGGATCCTGATTTTTGGAGGGAGGCAACATGTTTTCTCCAATCCATGCTCCATCAAGAAAAAACCCCATTTGCCACCAAAAGTGGCATACTATGTCCTATGGAAAACTTAATGGGTTTTATTTACCATGAAAAAACCATGGAAACCCCATGGGAATTAAATTTTCTATAATTCCAACCAAAATAACCATGTAACAAAACACAACGACGAAATAGAAAAACAAGGTAAAACAATTATTTGGGAACGATAACGAGGAATCTTGAGAATGATCAATGTCTTACAATCCCTCTACCATATAATATATCACACTCAAAATGCAAACCCAATTATCCCTTTGATTAACAGGTTAAAAGATCCATCAACTTATCAAATATATCTACTTCGTTCTCTCATTTTTCCTCTTTAACACGTCCATGTTACCACAACACCCACAATTTTGTGACGATATTTCTAGGATACACTTTATAATTATGATATATAACAAAAATAGAATTTTAATAAAAGGATAAATCATATAAATGATCAACATAATTGACATAAATCAAATTAAATAGATCATGGTGATATATTTGAAGCAATAAAACATGAAAAAATCACTGAAAGTGTTATACCAATGTGGAAGATACAATATTTATTCCACTAATCTAATCTGATCCACTATCTAAAAAATTATATCAAATATGGGTTCCATATTTCCCATCATATATGTACACATGTTACCCAATAATGTTGAAAGAAAATGTAATACATGATCATCAATTATAAACTCTAGGTGTCACTATTATTGAAAAAAAATGACTTCTTCTAACTCTATGTTATATCCATACATTTTAAAATCAATTGAATGTAATCATATATCTCTGGAATTAGACTTATTCCTAGTAACCCAAACTCACCTTTCTCCATCTAGAATATATATCTTTATGGCCAATAATATAGTTCCTCATATTGTGTCATTTAATTATTTTCATGATAACTGTGGTTTTTGGAATACTCAAAGAGTGTATTTGGTTCTCCAATGTGCCACTAATGTTCATGAAGAACACCCATATAATATCCTCTAATATTATTATAGTATGATTTGACTCTCTAGTAGTTTACTATTAGAATCCATAGTCATAAATATCTAGGCACACCATTCATTCAACTACCCTTTTCTTAATCATTAGTTAAAGTGTAGATCATGGTCTGAAACAATAATCCACACTACCCCATGTAAAAGGATTATAAATTGATTTTACATGTCCCACAACTTATTAATAATTATTCTATTCAAAAATGGAAAGAAATAATTTATTTTCATCAACCATTACATAATAATCCATATTGTGTCATTATTTAGAGGTATCCTTAGATGAACAATCATGAATCCCATGTTAGAATCATCACACTTCCATTCTATAATTGGTAGTGGTCATAGTAATAAAACATTCAATTGATGCAAATCCTTCACATAATAAAAAATGGTTTCAGTTTTTTAATTCTAGAATAGAGTGTAATTTTTTTCTAGTACATAATTTTTGATTTTAGAATGGATTTGAGTTGTCAGATCAAGTAATTTAGAGAACAATGAGGACTAGATGGCATATTTATTCTAAAGTTCATCTAACCATTGATTTTAGGTAAATTCGTATTTTTTGGCACTTCTATGAGTTGTTACCTCATTATAATTATCCAATGAGAAGATCATGATATGCAGTCATATAAATTAATTCTTAGTAATATAGAATTATTTTTATTTTAAGTACTAATTTATGATTATCTGAAAAGTGGCATCTTTTAAAAATGGTGGAAAATTGGTTGATTTTAAAATATACTAGTTTAATTTTCTATAATTGTTTGAAAATGATAATTTTTTAATCGTAGAATAACCTTTTGCAATATGTGTGATGTGTTAAATTAGATTTTTCTAAGCCTCTAGCTGTAATATAGTTTGGCTAAATGGAATTTCAGTTTTGTTATAGAAAATGTATGTAGTTGTGTATATAGGAAAGAAAATTTAAGATTTTGCTGATAATGTGGTTATACATAATCCATTGGTGAGCCAAAAGACGGATCAGTGTATCTTCAAACATTTTCATACTATATATATGTGGAATAAATAGGGTAAACAATGGTAGTTTAATCATCTTGTTTTTTAAGAAAAAATATCCACCCATCTTTTTTAGGCGACTCATAACCACCAAAATAATTGAATTTTGGATAACTACTATTAATCAAATATTTCATTTTTAGGCTTTCCAATTAGGATGATATTCAAGTTGTAAAAAATAAATTTTAGAGGATATAGCACACCAATTGTAAAATTTAGTATTTTAGATAAAATTTGACCGAGGTACATCATGGAAGGATTTTCAAGAGTCATTCAATACAAAATTATAACCCCACACATTGAATATTTATTGAACAATAAACATTTTCATGTTCAAGAAAGGGACCCTATGATTGAAAATTTATATACCTATATCCATCCATATAGTCCTTTTTTTCATTCATGATTCATTATCTATGAAATTTTAGTCATGAATTTTATAATTGGTGTTGAGGCCAATGATTTTATCAAATATTCACAGAAATTGTATAGTATATTATATTCATATAGTCAATTGAGAGACTGTAGAAGAATGATAAATCATTGAAATTACATGTTGATGAATCTTGTGGATACCTAAAAAAAATTAGGTGATATATAATTATAAGAATAAGAGGATGTTGGAACCCTATTTCTATTGTACTATAATGAATTAAAATTAGATAGATTGATCAATGAATCTTTCTCCTAAACAAATTGGAAATCCTATATATTTTTTGTTTGGTTCTTTGGATAACATGACTTGAGATTATAAAACACCACATATAACATGCCATAATTTCATCATGATGATAAATGTTAAGCACTATTGTATTATTTATCCATGGTTTGGTGCTAGGGAAACATTTCTTGTTTTACAGATGTCATATGCTTCAATGTGACAAGAGAAAAAGAACAATTATCATTATTAGAACTCTTCTAGACATGATGATTCAAAATTAGCATGAATCCTTAACCAGTTCAATTTCAATATAGTAATAGAGAAAAAAGTGAAAATAGTGATAAATTTTATGGATATGATAAAATTATTATGGATGACATATCTAGACCATCAATGATAAGTGGAATAATTATTTTTAATTATACCCCTATGACTTAATACTAAGTATGGATTATTTGACTAATTTTAAATATCATATGCAATATTATACCCAATGAGTTAGTTTCAAAACTAATTATGGAATTAATCATACCAATATATAAGATGTGAATATAAAGGATGGTGCAATTGGATTTTTAGAACTAATAGCTCAAAACATTTGAAGCATGTTTAAAACATTAACCTTGGTATTAGCTAATGAGATCTGGGATAGAAGTAATCAATCCATTGTTGATCAGTTTCGTGTTTTTTTCCTAATAAATTGTTTTTTTTTCATTCAATAATATATTTGGAGTTCAAGTTTGATCTACTAATAGGTACCATTTCTTTCCTACTCATTCACAATTTTCATATCTACAAGCTCAGCATTAACAACCCAGTTATAAACAATTTCTATAACAAATTATTCATCCAATATTATAAATTAATATAACCTCAATATTCCCAATCCAATTTATCAACCATGAATAATTAAAAATGCATATTTTCAATTATATTGGAACACCACATGGGAATCCATCATGTCCAGTCTTAAATCAATAACAAGATAAATAGAATCTTTGAAGGGATTAACAATAACATAGTAAATTTATTATTTAATTGTTTTAGAAATAAATTTACAAACATGGAAATTGAAATATTAATGATTCATAAAAGTATTTATAATAAATACTATGTTAATTAATAATTAGACCACCTGACTCATAGTTTATAATAGACATTTTCTGACCAATGTTGCTAATTTGATGGGGTTACACTCTAAATCACAACGACATGGAAGATATGGGACGATCAATTTTATTCAAAACACAATGGAACCTGATCCAATAAATAAAATATATAAAACATCACCAATGGATGAAAATTCCTCCCACCTAATCATTATATGGAGATTATAATGATAGGAAAAAAAGGAAAATAAATTTCATATAGGGAGAGTGGTTGAATCCTTCGTAATGATCTTCATTTAATAATGTAAGGGGTTTCAAAATCCTTTTAATCATATATTTATATTCTTAAATTGAAATACAACACTTAGGTCTGATCCAAGGATAGAAAGGCTAAACCCTTGGGGTTTCATATGTTTTATAAAAAAATTGGGTGTCATAAATTTTGGTGCACATTTTCTCAGGCATGGGTGCACGGTTTTCAAATTTATGTTCCATAAACATGTACCACGCTCATGCGTTGAATGGATTATAATAATTTGGGAAATAGTTTGACAAACCATACTCTTAACATGAAAATTACAAATATTTTGGGTTTCAATATTTGGGGAGGGAGAATTCATAGTTTGACAAATCGATTTCCCAACCATTTGTCTCCTCATATGCTTTGAAATATGGGAACATAGATTATTTAGTAATCCACAATGTTTTCCATAACCATGCACCAACTATAACCATCCACTTTTTCATCATAATTTCTACAATTTCACCAAAAACAACATGAAATAAAATCACAAATTAAGGTATTACCAAAACAAAGGTAGAAGAGTATCTAAAATATAACAAAAGAAATGCTAATAAATTTTAGGATCATAAATTTTAACATATACACTATTTTTTTAAAATATCATCTTCATGATTTAAATTTCAATTCAAAATAATAATAATTTTCTTTTAAAACATTTTTAAAACCATAATTTTACTCTTATAATTTTAAAATTAATGTTCAATTATATCATATATCATAAAAACCAATTTTCTAACCATTATGTAATTCACTTTCCATGAATCAACTATTACTTGATTCAATGGTTTTAACTGAGAAACCACTACCTTTTTTTGATAATTTTTTTATTCAATGTTATCAAATTAAAGGGGATTTTTTATCAAGATTTTGAATGAATCATTTGAATTATTATATAATATATATTTTTCATCGATTTCATAATCTGTTAAGGATTATTATAAACAAAATTGGTAATAATCATAAGATACAATCTAAAATATTTCTTTATATTTAAAAATATGGATATTTAATAAGGATTATTTCATAATGCTGATTTTTCAAAAACATAATTATTATATGATGAGTTGAATATGGTTTTTGTGTTCTTATAATAAACTTATATATGGTTCTTATTATGTTCTTTGATTTTCTATAGATTAGGGCATGGAGATGGTTATTTTTCTTCATAATGGATGAAATATCACAGTCTTTCTTTGAATCTCCATCAACATTAAAAATTAGATCAGGAAATGAAGTTAAAGATTTATGGGGAGTATTTAATTATCCTTTAACTTTTTCCACCCCATATTGATCACACTATTCTTCTCCGCATTTAATGATTTATGATTTTTTGTAGTGTTTGATAGATGGAGGATTTGGTTCTTTGACCTTCATTATTTATTTCTTATACCATATAGATTATGATAAAATATGTGTTTATCTAGAAATGTCAGTTCTTGTTGTTCCATGTCTCTCGATATAAGTGACTAAGGAGATTCTAAAATTTCAATATAATTTATTTCTATATTATATTTTAGTAGGGTTTTAAAAATTGTAATAAAAAATAGGTGAATTAATCATATATTGGTGGTCATATAGGGTGAGAGAAACACTTTAGAATATACATAACACTAAGAGGGGCATGAATCATTGTGGGGATACATTTAACAAATTTTTACATCATAACTATAACACCCCAACCCTAGAATCCTGGATTTAGTGAATTATTTTAATACATTATAATTAATACAAGGAATCAAATACTGACTAACTGATAAATTTAGTAGTATTTTAAAATTGATTACATATATAAACATTGAATTTCAATTAAAAACATAAAATAAATCATAGATAATCATTTTATAGATACATTATTATCATAGTTTAACCTTAAATAATAATCATAAATCACTTCATGGATTTATGGGGAAATAAAGAAAAAGAAAGGGGGGATATTAGATACGTTGTAATGTTAAACAATACAACTGATGATTTCATAAATAATTATTAAAATTTAAGTCATGTTCTAAAACTAAAACATGAACCTTTAAAAAAATAATTGGCATAATATTGAATGAATAAAAAAATTTATTACATTAAAACAATCACATGTATATTTTACTATTCTAATAATCACTTGTAATATCAATTACTAATATGATAATAAAGTAACACACAATGTGTGAAATCATAACTATACCATCAAATATTAATGACAATATCATATATAAGAGTGTAAGATATTAGTAATAAACCATACTAGTTTGTCTCATGAGAACTACTGATGCATTAGTGGGATTTCAGTAAATAGTCCATAACCGTTAGGGCTTCGATTATGTTGACCCTAACCCCATGCATACTATGTCAAATTCATTCCTCATATGAAAATGGAGAAATCTATATAATAAGAACATTAATATTAAAACTAGAATAAAAACTTTTAATACTTTAACTGTAAACTATGAATATTATCAAATTAGTTCATACATAGTCAAACATATCAAAAATCAATGAATATATTATGAGTGATTGAATCATTATAATTTAACCTCAATTAATCATAAAACACATTAAATAATTTTGGCATAGATGAAAATAATATAATAAAATCAATAAAACTCATTCAGATAAATACAAATTTTTTTTCATTGAAATCATTAAATGTATCAAAAATATAAAATAATTAATTAATTTTAAAAATATAATTTTAAACTGTTAGGGTATGATTCACATTGTTAAGTCTTCATTATGGAGGAAATGTATTCTATTGTCGTATATGTTAAAAATACGTTCTTTCGTTAATTCTGTTGCAAAGGTCATAAAAGTATCTCAATATGATAAAAATATAAATATTTCATTAAAAATATTTTATAAAAAAATAAACATGTGTAAAAATATAATTAAATAGTTTTATATAATATTTTTTTTAATACTTTTTAAGAAACGTAGAAACTGATGGTAGTTTTTTCCCATGTAGATACTTACATATAATCATGTTTAGATAATAATGATATATGAGAAATTAACCCATACATAAAATCATAAAATATTTCATTTTCAAAAAAAAATTAATCAAAAATAAAAATAATATCAAATTACTTATATAATCCTTTTATATATCTATAAATAGTTATATAAAATAATATAAAAAATTGAAATGTAAAAAGGATTAATTCATTATACATTCAATGGGTCTCCTTCCACTTTGAATTTTTGGTTCATAAGACCAATATCATAAACTGTATAATTAAAAACATAGAGTTAATATAATAATTATATAAAATATATTAGGGGAATTACATACACCAAAAACAATAAATAGGTGGTGAAGTTGTCTTATATATCACGAAAATTAAAATTGAGATTGAAATTCCCTTACAAATGTCGTATCAATAGAGTGAGGATAAATAAATTGTGTAATTTGGTGAGGAAAATATAAATCCATCAAATACAATTGTATATTTAAAATAAAAAAATCATGGTACATTTACATGTATTCATGGATGAACATAACAACAGTCATATATGTTTAACCAAGTGAATTAATATTGAGTGAAGAATTCCCTTACATTGAGCCTGATACTCTTTATAAGTGTACAAAACTCTAGTATAATATTTTAAAAATATTAATAACTTAAAAACAATAATAATTATTATTATTAAATCATATATGATTCATTAATGACTTCATATCACTTAATTATAAATAATTTCCCTATTAAATAAGCATTTCGGTTATTAGACAGTGTGTATTACTTATGCGTTTTGACTTCTTATTCTAAATATTATTACATAGATAATGATTTATATTCTTATATAATTTTAAACATGATTAATATATCATATATATTCAGTATATGAATATATATAATAGATAAATAAGTGAAATAGAAGACACCGTTCATGAAGACGGTTGGTCATACGTATGCATGAACACTATTTCTGTTTTCTTATCCTATTGAATAGATGAAAGTAAATAAAATATATGTATATATATATATGCTAATTGAGTTTAATTATTTAGTCATATATTTAAAAATTTATTCATCATATATATTATAATTATCATATTGTAATAGTTAACATGGAAAATGTATATCATCGCGTCATGGATACTGTAGGACGTATGAATGCACAAGCGACAATATCATTCTATTAATGGTAAATGGGTAAGGAAATGTATTGTATGTAAAATATGAAGAATAATTATAATTTATATTTAGTTCTTTATATCAATTATACTAATCACAATAGACATCTAAATAAATTATAGATGAATAATATTCTACATAATGGCATGGAGACAGTAAGAAATACGTATGTACGCATGGTGACATTGTTTTTTGTATGATGGATAAAAGTAGTAATTTCATAGTCCGTTAATAATAAAAACATCTCAAAATATAATATATTTTGGATTTATTAATTAATTATGGAAACAACATTGGAAAAAGTAGTTGAAGAAGAATGGAACATTGAAATAGTATGTAAAATAATTTCAGCTTCTTCGATTGTCTCCTTTTTATTTTCACAAAAACAGACATAAGGTGGCATTGAGCCCAATCAATTTCCTCTAGGATGATGTGATATATGTTAGGAGGAGAAATTTATTGTTTATGTGTGAAATAAAGGTATTTAGAGGTATGAATAAAAGAGAATGAGATATTACCTTTTATTAGAGAGGGGAAGGGTACTTTAAGAATCACAAAAAATATATATTTATTATATATTTATTTTAAATTTCAAAAATCACGAAAATAATTTATTTCAAAGATAAGTTTATTATGGGTTTAATAACTCACATAAAAATAAAATTACACATGCTTATGTAATAAAATTAAACTTATCTTTCGTATTTAACACTTAGTTAAACAGTTTAACAATTACATTGTTGACTATCAATTTTTCCATATATGGTTAATATATTTACCATAAAATTCCTAAAAAACCCTTATTAGATCATTTATGAAATATTTAAAAATATAAAAGTTATTTTAAGGTTCTATATATTTATTTTAATTTTATATCATTTAGTAATATATAATTTATTTGAAAATATCATTTATGTCAATTTTTAAAATATTTAATACATGTTTATTAATTCAAAACAACCTGATTACTTTCATTAACTCATTCCTATCACATCAATTTCATCCAAAAATATCATTAATTTCATAAAATATTTAAATATATTTTTATTTTTATATTATTAATATCATTTAAATCATTCATCTCTAAGTGAATAAACTATTACATCATCATTATGTCACCATTTAATTTAAATATTTATTTCCTAATAATATAAATAATTTAACATTATGTGGATTTGAATTTTATATTTATAATTAATTTTTATAACTTATCATACCACATATGTAATCTCATATTCAAAATTTTATAGTTATTAAAATTTGAATTTGACATTTTTTACTCTTGTTAAAATAAAATATAATAAATTTCCTAATCTAAAACAAGTACCTCAAAATTCATCCTTTTTTCCACATAAGTTTTAATAGTGTCAAAAAACATAACCAATAAAATTATGGTATGTTTTTTGGTAATTTTGTACTATTATATTATTATTTTACCTCTAATTACATTATTAATATTTAATCGTGTGAAATAAAACACAAAAATTTCTATTCAAATTAAATTATTTTGTCCCCATTGGATTAAAAATTTAATAATAATTAAAAACACGTATGTATATATATCCAAATTAAAAATCATAGAAATTGAAACGTTATGTTTAATGTTAATCCTGAAAATGTGGCTAGAAGAAGGGTAATAGAGACGTTCAAAAGTTCAATAATTTTTTTCATCTATTTCAATTATAAAAATATATCTCATGGAAATCATTGGATTAAAATACCTGTAATTGATATATTTAGAATTTGAAGATAAATGAAATATAAAATATTTTTTTAAACGAAAAAGATATTTTTTAACTATAATAATTTATTTTTCAACAATAATAATAAAATGTATCATTTAAAAAAAATACAAAAAAAAATCATAATAATTTAATTTTCTTATTAAGAATTTGAAAATAAAGTCTATTTTTAAAAATAATATTTATAAATTCTCTAATACAATTAATTATTTTCATAACTTCTTTTTAAATGGCTAGTTTGATATATCATAGTGTTCTTGATGTTGGTGTTGTGTTCAACACATGCCATTGACTTTATATAAAAAATAAACATACCATGAAATATCGGGGTGTTACACTCTCCCCTCCATCAATAAATTGTATCCTCATAATTTTCAAATTCGAGTTTAGTAACTAGGGTTTGAAAATTCAAAATTCCTTTATTTATACCCCACATTGTTGTAACGGTCAATAAATGGTCTAATTTAAAATAAAGAAAGGGATGTATGAAAGTTAATATATATAACCCCTAGACGAGTCCAATGTATGAAAACATTGACATTAAATAAAAATATAATCATCATGTTCTGATGGAGAGTAATAGAGAACATGATTTAGATAAATTTAATAGTAAAGAATCATAAAATACGAGATGATCTAAGGGGCCATTTTATTCATTATTAAAAGTAGTATGATGTTGTTGTCAGTTTCAAGATCCTTTCCATAGTGTTGAAGATTTATTTTACTATTCAGATATACCCATAATTGATATCATTCCATGTCATAAGCATAATCTCTTCCTTTGATTGTTCTTCTATCTTCTTTAGCTTAATACCATACCCATTGAAGTGAATGTTAAAAATAATATATTTTACACATGAATAACATCCAATAAATTATAAGGCCTACATGTATTTACATCCTCCTCTAAATGTTAACAATTACTAAGGTGGTTTTAAAAAGGTAAACCATAATTCAATCTTTAACCACAAGCAATTGAATGGAATGTTCAGCACACTCAATTCCCAAGTTAATCTTTTCCAAAAATACATATATCCCAATTAAAATTCTAAAAACCCTTCTTAATTTCCAACATAAATCATAAAAACAGATTCCCAAAACAATGTATTGTACCTTTTATTGGAAAACATTTATTATATCAAAACCATTAATATAATAATAAATTGTTCCAAATTATTGATGAAGATTTACTGATCTAAAATCCTTATATATCTCATTAATCTTATTAACATAGAACTATCGATATAATAATTTTTGGAATCCATATACAAAAGAATCCAAATAAATCCACTTCACTCATAAACCATTAACAATTCATCAACATCATATTCCATAATACCTCATTTATCTCTTTTTTATTTTTCATCCTCTCTATAATCAGTAGTATAACCATTACATGTATAACATTATAATTATATCCTTTGAAGAAATATATAATCATAATATGTGAAACACTAATCAGTGTGATTTATTCAAGAATAATCATTTATAGGATCTATACATGGGGGAATATTCTTATCAATCCCTTTTTCCATAGGATTATCAAACGTTATCCATTAAAAATGTAATGTATGATATAATATACATAGACATATCATCAAATTTCTATATTAGGATTATGTTCCCTTATATATGTTTTTGAAATTTATTTTCGAAGCTTGTTGTCGAATGTTATTTAATACCAACAATAATGCACGAAGCTCATAATCTAGTAGTCGGTGCATTATTTTAATCAATTGGGGGGATTAAAAATACAAAAATCCCGAAGGAAAAAATCAGTTATTTAGTTATGGAAAATATATTACATAAATGAACATTACATTACAATTAAAGACATAATATACAACATATATAATTCATTCATATATCCATAATTCTCCTACCTTAACCTGAAATATTAATCCTAAAGCACTTATTGGTATCCTGGGAAATTATAACATTAGAAATGGGTGAGATCATATTCTTTGTAAGGTTTAACAAAAGAAAAAATGTTTTCTTAAATAAGAATAATATTTAATTGAAATCTATAATACTGAAATACATGCCTTTTAAACAAATATTGATCACACTATGGAATGAATAAATCAAATGATTCCATTAGAATGTTCACTTATATATTCTACTATCGAAAATAACATGTATTTTCAATAACTAATCCTATAATAATGTAATACATAATGTTGGACATCATAACCATACCGTTAAGCCCTCATTTCATACCATTCATTACTTGTTAAAACATTAGTAAAAAACAAAACTAGTTTATCTCATATGAACTTATGATGCATCAAGGGGATTTCGTTATGAAGTCTCCAACCCATAGAGCTTTCATTAAGTATTACCTAACCAATTTATTACATTGTACAATGATTTTCTCAAATTACTATGGGGAAACAAAACCTACATAAACATTCATATGAAAAATAGTATACAAAATGTTAATACATTCACCATAAAATATTAATGTTGTCATATTATCACACCATATTCAAACATATCATAAACCATTCAAAACAATATGGAATATTATATCATAATAAATAAAAAGTAATTAAGTATAAAATCCAACAAAGGTTGTCGACATAGGTGAAAATAATATATTAAGATCATTAAACCCGTTGAGAGAAATATCCAGTTTTTTACATTGAAATCATTTCAAAGCCATTCCATTATAAAAGAAATTATTTCTTAAAAAATTAACCATTTATGTTTGTAAGGGATTATTCAGGACATTAAGGCATCATGATGGTAGAAATATCTATTTGCAGCATACAGTACTCCAAATTTTGTATTGAGTAGTGGTTTAAACCGCCACTATATCATTCTATGGTTGTTTTGGAAAACCACTGATAAATCGTGTGTCGGGAAATAATTAGCGGCGATTTTTAATAGTGGTTTTAAGAGGTGGATTAAACCATTTCTAAATCATTATTTATTTATTTATTAAATTTTTTTAATTTTTAATTTCTTTTGAATATTTTATTTCTCTTATTTTTTAATTTTTTTATATGATAAATTTTTTTATAATTTTTTTTATTTATTATATTTTCTTAATTTGTTAATGGATTAATTTATTAAGTAATTTATTAATTTAGTTATTTATTTATTTATTTTCATAAATTATTTATTTATAATTACCATGCACATGCCTATCTCCATGCATAAGTGCATGTCCATGCACAAGTCCATGTTTATGCAATGTCCAATCCATATATAGAAATTCTGTGTTGGGTCTGATTTGAACCCCTTACCTCTTATTTATTTTACAAAGACATTACCACATCAGCAAGATCTTCATGTGGTCAAAAAAATAGAATTTAAAATAATTATAGATGTATGTACTTATTTAAAAAACATATAATACATGACAACGAGAAACACACTAAATAAGTATTAATCAATAATTATTAATCAATAATGATTTATCAGTAATCAATAATTAATAATTAATATTATATATAATATATAATATATAACATATAACATATAACATATAATATATAAGACATAATATATAATGCATATTATATAATAAATAATAAATAATATATAATATGTAATACATAATTTATAATATGTAATACATAATATATAATATATAACATATAATTTATAGTATATAGTAGATAATAGATAATAAATATAATATAATATATTACATACAATATATAAGTAATGATTAGATAATAAAATAATAAAAAATTAATTTTAATATATGTTAAATAAATAACAAATTAATAATAAATTAATAAATAAATAATGAATAAATAAATAATAACCAATAAATAACAAATAAAAAATAACAAATCATAAATAATAAATAATTAAAAGTAAATAGTAAATAATTAATAAATAACAATTAAAAATTAGAAATTATAAATTAATAATAACTAATAATTATTAAATTATCATTATGAATTAAAAATTAAAAATTAATGTTGAATATTTAAAAAAGTATGAAATTTAATAAATTATTTATAAAAAATTAATAAATATTGAATATTGAATAAATAAATTATAATTTAATAATAAACTAATTATAAATTAATATTTATGAAATTCTAAATAAATTAATAAATAACTAATAACTAATAACAAATAATAAATAATAATGAAAAATGAAAAAATAAAAAATAATAATTAATAAATAAAAAATATAAATAAATAAATACTTAAATACTTAAATACATAAATTAATAGATACGTAAATAAATAAATAATGATGAATTAATGATTAAAAATTTATAACAAGGAATAATTAATAATTGGTAATTATGAAATTAATAATTTTTAATTATCATTAATATTTAATTTTAAATATTTAAAATGCAATATTCAATATTTACTAATTCAAAAATAATTATTATTTAATTATTTAGTAATCAAAAAATAACCAATAAATAAATAAATAATAACTGAATAATGAACTAATAATAATCAAGTATTTAGTACATTAAACAAAACTAATTAAAAATAAAGAATAAACTATAAATAATGAAGAATAAATAATAAATAATGAATAATATATAAATAAATACAATAATATAGATAAATAAATAATAAAAAATTAATTATTAATAATAAATAATAACTAATAATTTGAATTTAATAAATAATAATTAATCAATTAATAACAAATAACTAATTATTTAATAACAAATAACATTCAAATAAATAAATAAAGAAAGAATAATAAATACTAAAATAATAATAATAATAATAATTAATTAATTACTAAATTAAAAATAACATTTTAATAAATGTGTACCTGACAACATAAAAATAAATAAATAATATAGATTAAATACATAAATAAATAAATAAATAAATAATAAATAATTAAATATTAATTTATTAATTAATAATTAATTAAAAAATTGATTAATATTCAAAAAATTAATAATTAAAAAATTATATTAATTATAAAACCGCAAGACCCTCTAAAAAATCAAAAAACCGCAGAAATAATCATAAAATATGATCTGCGACACCTGTTTCAGTGCCACATGTAGTCAAATCGATGTTCGTTAAATGTTCTTCGATGTGATAGGTGGTACCGGCCAAACAGAAACCCAGATCGATAGTTATATCTATTTGAATTTTAAGATATCACTGCCTGTAAGTGAAACCTATATTTGGGAGGCCCTTTGGGCCATTCTGAAGAAATAAAAAGGGGCACAATGCATAAAAAATTGGTACCAGATATAATTGGTGTAGGGATCGTCATAGACTTCGATTTGATTTGTGTTAGATCACAAACAGACACCCGGATTAAATGTTTTGGTATTTTGAAGTTGAAGTTCAATTTTTGACTAATGAATTTTGACTATATATGTTTTCCATTGATCATAACATGATTTAAATATACTTGGTTTTTTTTCGTCTGATAAAAATGGATTTAACTGGTTATGGATCTGAAATGGGCTATCAGATCAGAAGTTATGGTCATTTGATGTCGAATTCTGTTCTTCTTCTTATTGACAATTTCTTTTCGGTTTAAAAAAATTAATAACTAATAATTATAAATATTAATTAATTGAGACATTACAAATATATAGAATTATCAATAATAAACTATATTTTATTGTAAAAATATTAAAAAATTAGCAAATATATAAATTTCTTAAATATTCTTAAATTTTATTAAATTATTTTTCATAAATTTCACCACTGTTCTCTAAACATAGTCACAATTTTGTAGCAATTTTTATAAAAAATACGCTGTTAAAAAATTGAAATTTTTTAAAAGATATTTACAAATTTAATTTTTTTTAAATGAGGTCGTTTTTCCATAGTGGTTTTATAAATAGCCGAGAAAATAAAACTACTTAAACATTGTTTTATTATAATGTAATAAGTTAAAGAAACAATGTATCAATAATTTTTTTTCGAATAGGTCCAATGATATCTCATTTGGAAAATGAAATAATCACTACATTCAAAACATTTTGTCAAAAAATAAATAGTGATAATTATAACATTATAGAATTGTTGATAATATTATGAGTTATATTTTTAGGAAATATGGACATGTATGATAAAATGTTTCCCAATAGATACATAGGTATAAACAACCTATGATAATAATGAGATTCGATAATTGAAATCTATATAAATCATTAAAATATTACCTTTTTTAAAAATTTGAATGATATTACAAATAGGCGAAAAATTTTCTTTCATATTCCTTTTATATCAATATAATGTGTTATATAAAATAATATAAAGAATATTTTAATAGTGAAAGGATTTATTATTTAAATATTTAATGTGTCTCATTCCACATAGAAAATTTAAATAATATGACCCATATAATTAAATGCTTTTTTAAATTTTATTATGCTAAATTTATTCTTGATATGAAGAATAGTGGGGACAACACATAAACCAAACACTAGAAACAGGGATTGAACATGGCTTATATCTCACGACAATTAAATGTGAGATAGAAATTCCCATACAATGATTTTATCATTAGATTGAGGATAAATCAATGACAATTTTATGTGTGAAAAATATAAATCCACCGCATATAAGTGGACATTCATTATAAATTAATTAGGGTTCATTCACTCATTTTCATGGAAGAACATAACAAATGACATTGACGTTCCACTTAATGAATGGGAATTGAGTTCCTATTTCCATTACATAAGTTATGATACTATCCATACATATTTAAAATTCATGATTAATGTTTTTTAGACATATTATTTACTAAAGAGCGAATAAAAACAATATTTAAATATTATATATGACTCTTTTTTTGTTTTTATATACCTGTTTATTAATAATTTTCATGTTAAAGAATAATTTCTGGTAATAATTGCCTTGTTTATTGTATGATTTAGACTTATTAATTCAGATGTTATTATATAGGTCATCATTTAATTATTTCCGGAATTTAATAAATGATTTAATTAACATATATATTTTCATTATAAAAATATATATAATATAATTTTTAATGAAATGGAACACACATTTCAAGGAGACGGTAGGCTGTATGTATGCGTGGACACTGTTTCTTTTTTTATTATATTGAATTGAAGTAAGTTAATAACAAAGACACACACACACACACATATATATATATTATTCTAGTAAAATTATTATTTTATATATTTCAAATAGATTCATTATATATATTTTTGAAATAATTATTTAATGGTTAAATTGGAGAATGATTCCCATCACGTTGTGGAAACGGTAAGTCATACATACACAAAAGTGACTTATATTATTCATTTAATTGAAATTGGGTATGTAAAATGATATTATTTTAATTTAAAAGAATAATTATCATTACATATTAGTTATTTATTCCATTATACTAATCAATATAACAATAAAAATAATGTATATATTAAAACTAGTTTACACCATAGCTTGGAGAATGTAAGTCGTACGTACGTACACATGGTGATATTGTTCATCATAATATGGGTAAAAAGATGAATATTTTTGTCAATTAATAATAAAAATATCACATAATATATTATATTTTAGATTTATTTTTTTATTATTTAATCATATTTGGAACTCAAATTATAAGAATAAAAAAACAATTAATGAGTTCATTAAAAAACTACATCTTCTCCAAGTTTCTTCTTTTCATTAGTACAAAAAGAATCTAGAGAAAGAATTTATACCAAAGGGTTTCCCTTGAGGATAAATTTAGGAAATATTGGATTGGAAATGGGTGGGTAATGTATGAACTAAATTTCTTTAAAGTTTTGAATAAAAGAGAAGGAGAGGTTCCCTTTTATAAGGGATGGGAGGGGGACATTAGGAAACTCCAAAACTATTAATTTTTTATAAATTTTTAATCTATTTAAAATAGACCCCGAATGATTTATTTCAAGGATAAGTTCTGCATTTTTATACATTATCTCAATAAATTAATTTTCGACATGTTTAGGTCACAAATTTCACCTTATCTTTTTGATTTAACCTTTATTTAAACAATTAATCACATACAGTGTCGAGTTGTCTTTTTTACACTACGGGGTTAAAATTTATTCAGTAAAAAACCCCCCAATTGGATCATTAATGAAATATTTAATAGTATCCATGTATTTCGGGTATAAAATTATATGGTTATTACTTTTATAACATTTAACAAAATAGTATTTATTTTAAAATATCTCTTATGTCATTTTTGACACTATTTTATTCATGATTTTTTAACGTCAAAAAAAAATTATTAATTATAAAAAACTTATCATACTAATCAATTATATTCATACTTCTTCCATGAAAGTCTATTATTGGTATAAAATATTTTAAATTATATTTATATTATTATTATTATCATTTTATTAATTCTGCCTTTGATAATCAATTAAAGCCTCATCATTTTGTCAATATTTATTATTTTATTTATCTCATAATCATATAAATATATTACCATTATATAGTTAAAAAATATAGATTTATATATAAAATTTACTATCAACCAGATAACTTATATAATATGATATTAAAATGATGTAGTTTTGAAAATTTAAATATGATTTTTTAACTCTTCTCTATATGAAATATAATTAATGTCCTAATATAATAAAAGTGGCTTAAAAGGATTATATTTTCCAAATAATGTTATTTTAGTTGAAAAAATCCAATGAAATTATGAAAGTATTTTGGGTAATTTTATATTATTATTATATTATTTTAATCATTAATTACCCTATTTACCTTTTAACGTTGTAAATAATATTCCAAAGTAATATTTACCAAATATTATATTGATCCAACTAGAAAAAAAAGTAATACTAATTGCAACCATGTATGTCATTTTTTCCAAATTCTATTGACAGATGCATTGAAATTAAATTTAATGCCAATCACACAAATGTGGTAAGAAGACTGGTAATTTAGACGTCCAAAAGATCATTAATATTTTATATATAATTTTATAATAAAAATAGTTCCATTTAACTAAATTGGATTAAAATATATATTATCTATATAGATTAAAATTTAAATTAAATTTAATATATATTAATTATTTAAATGAAAAGTCACTTTTAAAAAATAACACCAAATTTTTCACTATTCATAAGAAAATGAATATTTTCAGAAAAATACCTGAAATTTACCATAAGAAAATCTGGTTATTATTAATTATAAATTGATGTCTTTTTTAAAAAATTAAATTTATAAATTTCATAACGTGGTTAATACTATTCATAACGTATTTTTAAACGGCCTACTCCACAGATAATTGTGTGCTCGAACTCGGTGTTGCATACAACGCAAGATATATAATTTATTTAAAAATGAAATGTACCATGAAGTATTAATGTGTTACAATAACCATTTACATCTTATTAATTTTTGGATCATGAATATCATATTATCTTTTCGTTATCAAATATTATTATATTAATGTAAGTTAATGATGGAACTTGATATTTTGACATGGTTCACTACTCTTTATGAGTAACTACTCATATCCTTATATGGTTATGACTACTACAGAGCATCCATAGTTTAATGTGGTACCAAATAAAGTGGTGTATATTGAAAAAAAATTCATAAATAATGTGTGAGTGCATATACTGTATTATGGGGTATAGAAATCAAATTTAATCATTATACATATGATGAATTTTGTAACTCGCCACTATGTATTTGTTATTTATACTACCTAGGAAGGACAATAATAACCTTATTCAAAGGATTATTTGTAACACCATGAAATAATTGGCATGTTTAGGCAACCTTTGAATTTTAAAGTGTTGTTTTGTTCTTATGTCCATTATTCATCACATTTTACATGTTCCACATGAGGCAATCAACATCATATCACCAATTTATATAATATAACCGATATGGTACTTTTTATTATGATTATTATATGTGAAGATATATACCTGGATCTTTTCTTCTCTATTATTTTATATCATTATTATCATGTTAAAATAGGTATGCACGATACTTTCATCTCATCTTCTTTACTTATATATTTCTCTTTTAGTAGGGATAATATACATGTGTATTCGAGTATATATCTTTGAATTATTCTTCCACCAAAATGATAATAAATTTAATATAGATTGGGAACCCACATCTTCATCTCATTATCATGAATAATAAAATATTCATTACTGAAAGATTGTCATATTCTCATTCCTCGATATAGAATACTAACAATTGTATGTTTTCATAATTCCCTATTTGAATAACAGATTATTTTTATACACTTCATACACTACATTGAACAACACGCATCAACTTATTCATGTATTTGTCTTAAAAATTAATTTATCACCAACACACCACATGAACAATAATTCTTCCTTTTATTATGAACATGTTTTTTTACAGCTTTATAGTTATTTTATTTATTCAAAAATTATAATTTTTTAAAGCATGAATACCATTATTACATACTATCTGTGTGAGGGTAATGTGTGATTTATGTGGATTGGTTCATTCCTATAGAATATATCATTTTTCTTTTTTCAATCTATCTGATGTTCAAAAAAATTATCTAAAAACCCTTAAACATTATTCCCATAATTGAGCATGTATATGGATGTTATAATATCTTGCTTTCTTCATGATTCTACAAATAAACATTCCTTTCATTGTTAAAAATGTAGATCACTGTTTAGTTTTAAAAAAATCTTTATACTTATTTTCTATAATAATATCCTCAAATTGTATAATTTTTATGTGGGAAAATTTGTCATAACGTGATGTTTTATTAATGTATCATGATCATAAATAATTGGGATGGAATAACACAAGGATTGCTCCCAAAAAATCAATTCATCATGGAAATAAGTGTGTATTTCATCTTATTCTTCGTTCAAATGGAAGACCAAAAATCCAATAAAAAAACTGAATTCAGTAAATGGAAATTTCCTAATTATGTAATATATTATAAATCACAATATATCACAAAAAATATCAATGTAAACATTTTAAATGATAAATGAATGAAATTGGTGGTATTTTTAGAATATAAGTAACATGTACTGTTAAAATAGTAACATGAACACTAGAATAGTAATCTAATTCTTATGAATACACTTGTACAAAAACCTTTTTTACGTCGGTTTTTAAGCGACATTATTGTGAGCGACGTTAAAAATATGATTTTTGAAGTCGGTTATTTAATAGCTAACCTAAAATGGGGTAATATAGTTTTTAACGTTGGTTTTTAAATAACCTAAGTGAAATACATTCAGGAAAAAAAAGATAAGAAGCCATTTTTACGTCGATTTTAGAAAAAAAACAATGTTATAAGTCCGTTTTTACATCAGTTATTTAATAAACGACGTCAAAAGTTATTTTTAACGTCGGTTATTAAATAATCGATGTAAATTTTTTTTACTATCTTGTAGAGAATATTCTACGCTTTCATTTGACAGGTCATAGAGCTCAAACATATTTACGGATCAAAAGTTATGACCATCAAAAGTTGGATATTTTTTTCGAGGAAACATTGAATGAGCAAACCGTAACTTTATATTAGAAGGAATTTTTGAATCCATTGGAGGATTTGTAGTTTTATCATGATATAAATAATCATCCATCATTATAATAAATTAACAATCATTAAATGGTATATCAATTAAGAAAAATACTCATAGAAAATATAAATCATGGGAAAATAATTACAAATATCTTAACAAGGTCGCGGAAATAAGAAATCGTTGATTCATGTTGAAGATAAAACAGGTCAATTTGGTGGAATGATGATGGTTGAATGAAATGATATTAAAATGGTATACCAATTATGAAAACAAATCATAAAAATAATAAATCATGGATGTATGATTAAATATACCGTGATGATATCGCGGAAAGAAGAAATAATTGATTCACGTTCGAGAGAAAAAGAGTCGATTTGGGGGAACGATAATAGTTGAAATAAATGATCATCAAATTAGGATGGGTGTATAATTGAAGCATATAATTGAGAGTCTATGATAAAATGAGGTATTACAAATTTTAGGTGGTAATTCAAAATTTCGATGTCGCGATGTAAAAAAATTGAAATTTCGCATTCGCGGGATATTAAAAATATCATTCACGTCAGTTTTATGATATTCGACTTGAAAAGATATTAAAATTTTCACTTATTTTTCACGTTAGTTATCATAAAAACGACGTGAAAAATCAATATTCGTCACTCTTTCACGTCGTTTATTAAATAACCGACTTGAAAAAATGATTTTCATGAATTTTTCATGTCGGTTATTTAACAACTGACGTGAAAAAAGCTTACAAAAATTTACTTTATTTTACAATCTTTAATTTGACAGGTCACAGAGCTCAAAGGGAGTTACTTATTAAAAGTTATGGATTTTAGAAGTTGGACATCCTTAAGACATCGTTTAGAGATGATCAACTTCTGAAGGCCATAACTTTTAATTCGTAACTTCGTTTGAGCTCCGTGACCTGTAAAATTAAATCTTGAGAAATGTGCTACATTTTTGTAAACATTTTTCACGTCGATTATTCAATAACCGACATGAAAAATACATTTTAACGTCGGTTATTAAATAATTGACGTGAAAAAGTCACGAAAATAGATTTTTCACGTGGGGTATTTATTAGCCGACGTGAAAAATAAGTGAAAATTTTCATATATTTTCCTCGAAAAAGATTTTTCACGTCGGTTATTTAAGAACCGATGTGAAAAATTGATTTTCGTTACTTTTTCACATCGTATTATATAATAATCGTCTTGAAAAATCTGATAAAATGGATTTTTAACGTCGGTTCTTATATAACTGACATGAAAAATCAGTGAAAATGTATTTTAATGTCGTCTATATACTAACCGACTTGAAAAATAGATTTTTAGATATTATAACATCGGTTCTAAAAAACCGATGTGAAAAATGGTGACGTAAAAAAAGGTTTTTGTACTTGTGATATTAAACAAGATAAAATATCATTGACCTAATATGTGAAATTAAAAATAAAACTTGGGTATGTTCTAAATAAATACATGATATATCATTTTCCTTGAATATGTAATTAAATATTTTTTAAATAAAAATTTAGTGTAGATATTTTTTTATGTCATGAATATTTAATTAAATTATTTAATAATTTAATCAATTAATTGTAATTATATTTGGATAAAATATATTCATCCATTAATTTTTTTTGTCTTATGATTATAAGATAATTTTATTATACATTAATTAAATTATATAAATGTTATAAAACAAGTTATAAATTTAAAATCAATATTTTCAAGTAAATAGAAATTTTAATTAGATAAAAAATTACTCAAATTTACAATATAATTTTAAAAAAGTGAATTTTAATAAAATTATTCACCTCTATAAAATTATATGTTGTATTTTTCTGGTTTTTTCAATAATAGTATAATTTTATGGTGAATAATGAAATATGTTAATTTATGGTATTTAACAAATAAAAGAATTATTGAGTCATATATTATGTATAGATTATGTGTGCCCATAATATCAAAAAAAACATAATTAGTTTTTATATTTAGTGATAATTAATATAATAATCATATTCTGTATAAAACTAATAAACTATAAAATCAAATAATGAGAAAACTACCCTCCTATCCCCTATTAATACAACCCCTCAACTCCTATTCTCCTCATGCCATTAAAGCCTTTTTAATTTTCCAAACTCTGCCAGATAAAATTCCAATGACTCTCCCCAACATCTAGGTTCCATTTATCTCAAAAAAAATCCAAACTCATGTGCCTTAAATTGGTTCTCAAGGAGAATAATTCATGATTTTAAACCTTTTTTCTATTAATTTATTACAATTTCATTTTATATTTATTGTCTTATAACCTCCCCGTATCCATGTGTAATGGTAAATAAGGGATCACACATTTAATAAAATTTTATTGTGATAATTTAATAATCCATAAAAATTTAATTTCCCTCAAAAAGAATAAAATCCTCGGGATGTATTGATTTATCGCATTTAAGGATACTGATTTTACAATTTCCATTAGTTATTTCAAGACTATAGAGAAACACATTTTCATGGTCAAAATAGATTCTAATATATACAATATAACTTATTTAATGTTTTGTATGATTCATATATAACTAATATTAATTAATAAAACAAATCTAGTTAGCAATGATGAAAAAGCCCCAATATATTCTAAACGGTTTCCACTAGCGTCTTATCTAAGGATTAATCCTCACCCAAAACAACCAAATTAGTAATATAAAAATTTGATATTATATATATTCATTAATAACATATAATTCTAATAATGGAAAACTATTTTATGTTACATTATATTTCATTCATGTTTACAAGTAAATCGATCACCAAAACCCAGGAAAGCAATGCTCTTGAATGATGAAATTGGATCCCATAACCCAAAAAAAGTACATAAATAAACATTATAAATTAATATCACATCAATTATGTATATAAATATTTTTTAATAATTTAATAAATAAATATAATTATCCTATCTTGGAAATAATGTTTGAGTGTAGAATTATTTTAGACATAAGGCAAGGGATTTTCTCAGAACCCGTATTTTTTTGGGTTATACCTTCTCTATCTATACCCCAATTTTACTCTTATTTACATCTAATATACTAATTATAATATGGAATTTGTTCCTAATCATGTATATAGATCTATACATTCTTATTTTGTGGATAAATGAATGTTTAATAAAATTTCTTCTCAATTCTTCCCGATATGAAAACAATTTTTTTTTTGAAATTCTGAGTTTTGTAAAAATTATATAGTTTACTACATAATATATTTTACTCTTCCATATGTTTAATGAAATAAATAATCATAAATCTAAAAATAATATCTTGTTTTAATCCTAGTTTTATGCATAAAATTATGCATTTTTCTTTCTTAATGAATCTTGAATTTTTTTCATTAAACATCATGAAAATGTGTTGTTTATAATGTTTATTATTCACACATCTTCCAAATTTACACTTATGTATGAAATCACCTATCATTATACATTCTAATTTTTCCTTATTAACTTTTATTTAATATTTAATTCCATTTTTTCATGGACTCCATTATGATATACACATTCCCATATGCCATTTAACATGATTTTGATACCCAATTCTTCCCATTGGTAACACTTATGTTTATGTTCTATTCCATACGCATGATTATTTATGCATCACACATATTATCTAGCATGTTTCCCAGCATGATCCCAAATATTTCTCCAATTAATTGGGCATTGTTTACTCTTTGAAAATTCATGTGCAATGGACATGGTGGTCAGATTTGACTCATACATTGTGTGAAGCAGTCTTTAGTGGTCGTCCTTGACTCATGAAACTCTAAGTAAAATGATAGTTTACTCGTTCTTATGTCACAATTTAAATTAAATATTAATTAATATGATTCCATTATTAAATAATATCATGTTATATAAGTTAGGATTCATATTTTTATTCTTGTTCCATGAATTTTCGAATGTCATCATTGTTTTCCTTATAACCCATGTTCTATGCTTTATTATTATGTTTATTACCTTACATAGAGTTTTAGATCATCACATTGTTCCAGTATTCCAGATAGTATTATATGAATAACTATCGTATTTAAGGGGGTTTTTAGGTCTTTATAAATATTAAATAAATGAATTTATTTTATTTTCAGTTCATGTTATA
This sequence comes from Viscum album, assembly GCA_963277665.1. Taxonomy (NCBI): domain Eukaryota; kingdom Viridiplantae; phylum Streptophyta; class Magnoliopsida; order Santalales; family Viscaceae; genus Viscum; species Viscum album. The sequence continues at coordinate 1,716,646,399 of OY728132.1, forward strand.
TAATTTTGTATTTAATCATATAGAGACACTAGACATTATGAACCTTAGTTTTTATTGTATGTCTAGTTATACATAATAGAATTTAATAATATTTTTAATGTTATGGGGATTTTATAAATGTACTCCTCATGATTTCTAGTATTTCATTGAATTTGATATTATACTTGAAATGTGGGATTTCGATTCTCTACATAAATTGTAAACTGAGATACCTTTCTAAACATCAGAAACATTCATCCATATTAAAGAATGATTATTTATAAAAGTTATTCATTAAATATATAGTGTATTGGATCTAAATTTCACATCTATTTATTACTCATTTTATCTCCTCTTCTAATTATCCCATGTTAATAAATATCATGAATTCCCTAATATCTTTGTATTTATATTCTCTGTTGATAGGATATGTGATGCTAAAACATGAGGAGTATTAACTTAGTAACTCATCATGTATGTGCGGTAATATCCTCATTATCATCACATTTTATAATATCAAACTCACCCATTCAAATAAATTTCCTTCTACAACCTTGATTTTCAATCATTCAAATATCCACCATTAAAATATATCCCATCAAAAGAATGGTGATTGAATGTATTTTCATTCATATTTCTCATCTCTAAAATTCATTAAAAAAATTATTAGGTGTTCTTCAAATAATCAATCAAGAAGGACAATGTCACATCCTTGGTATACATCACATGGTCACAACATGGTTTCATTAAGAATGAATATCAGCAATTGAATGATTCATATATTGGAGATTTTTTGTTATTTTTACCAAAATTATATCTATATATTTCTATACGATGGAAAAGTTACACAGACATCGGTTATACCACATTGAACATTCACATGGTTGAGTAATTATACATTAAAAATCACACTCATTCTACTTCATTTACCCATTATTGTTGTTTGGAACAAAATAAATACACCAAAAACCTTAAATTAGCATACCACAGACTTGTGAAGTCCACCCAAAACCCTATTCCATGCCTAGTGTGAAACTATAATGGTTTTATGGGGCATTATCCTTCTATTCCTCTAAATTATACATATGAAACATATTCCTTATATAACGACTAATGATTTTAATGGTCTAATTCCCCGCCATGTGGTTTAAACAAGGGTATAAAATATATGTGGTTTATGTAATCCATAGATTGCCATTGTATGGCCATATTTATTTTGTAAAATAAAATAAATATATCTATAATAATCATTAACATAATAGAAATATAATTCTTAAAAAACATTATAAACCATTACAATCATCAATTATATTTATTCATTCCCCTTGGAATTATATTTCTATATCCTTTCCTCCTAATTATCCTTTATCAGAAACGTTATTTAGGATCATCATTAATATACTATTTATAAAAAGTAATTAATTCATGTTCATCACTAATTCATCCTTTTTAGAAAAATGAATCACCCTCATCGAAATTAACCATCATATTTTCAATATAATACCATTTCAAAAATCATTACAATATAATATCATTGTTACCAAAATAAATTCACTATGTTAATAAGACTTGGGTATTATATTCTTCATCTATTGATCCATGATATAATAACATTGTTATCAATATTGGATATATTAGAAACCTATCTCAAAAATGTGGAAACATCATTTTTTATTTTATTTAATATAATGACATCAATGAAGTATTCCTATTTATTTGAAAACCACATAAGAAAATTACCAAAATTGAAAAAACCATAAAAATCTGACAGAAAGCGGGATCATCAATTTCCCACATTTTACATTTTTTCAATACATTCAATGATCATTCCAAATTAATATGTCAATATGGTAATCTACACCCACTAATTGTGCAAATGATCATTTATATTTAACTCCCACTAGTTTGAAAATTTTGTACGTTAATGGGAAAAGTGTATCGATACATATTTTTTTAAACGTATCATCAATAATATTATTATATATATACTAGTTCCTTGATGAGTGTATAAAAATGATTTTATTTAGGAAAATTAGATATCCTTTAACAATTGATCATGATACCTATAGTAATAAGTACTCATATAATTGTGTTTAAGTGGTGTCCAATATTATTTGATGATGAAGATACTAAATTTCATATAAAACTATTTAAATAAATATGAACCTTAAAATTATAAACAGATATCAATAAACATATCAAAATAATTATTCTGAAATAATATAAAAAAGAAGACATAGAGAACTATTGTACATCTTCTTTTCTTTTTTAATTGATTAATTAAATTATTTCCCCAATTAATGGTGTTTTTATTATTTTTGTTAACCAAAGATGTGGGATTAATAAAGAAATACAATTTTAATAAAAATACCTAAATGTAATTTATATAATAATTAAATTTATATTAAAAATTATTTTTTGTAATCTTGATCATCATTCATCATTTGTATCACAATCATGGAATGAACTCCTCAACATATTCATTAATGTGAATATATATCAAAATGATTTAATATTTGAAATACATCAAAATATATAATCAACTTGTTACCATCAATATTCATCATCATTAAATACTTCACCTCAGATGATATTATTTAAAATATGTTCTCCATGATTAAAATATCACATCTAAGAAATATATAATATTATTTAGAGATACTATAATGAATATGATGAAACAATCATTAAATACCCCAATGGTGGTCCTCAATAATATATTTATTTTAATAATAGTTGAGGAATAACTAACGTATAATGAATTATTAAACATTTATATTATGAATTGAGAGTACTCACTTCATCTAATTTAATCCCCATTGAAATGTTTATTCACCTTTAATTCCTTTAATTAAAAGATCAAAAAAATTACTACTATAATTTGGGTTCATCCTATATTTTCAATGTGACCATCATAGTTTAGATCGTTTTATCGACCAAGTTTTTCCATTTAATCTCATCTTATCCTTGTTCCACTGAACATATATTTTGATATATGTTTGTACCACATATATATATATATATTCCCATTATTTTTATTTTATGTACATATTTTCAATTCATAACAGAATTAATTCATTGTGAATTGATACCCCTCTCAAGGATTTCTTCTTGTTATTTTATAATTGTTTAATATCAATTTGTAATATGACCTAAAATGTAACATCTATCTCATCGATCATCTTCAACATTATATTTTTTATTTTTTAGAAAAAAACATAAAATTTTTATTCATCATGTGTAATATTTTCAATTACATATTTAGTAGCCTTTCTTCATTTTTATACATTTTAAAAAATTCTAACGAAATATTATAGTTATATCTTTAAATTATCTTTCATAGAATTTCAAGATTGTTGATATTTTGTAGAAGTATTATTCTATTATTCATCATTATTTTTAGTTAGTTTAGACGTTAAATGTTTCATCATGTTCATGGATATATAATCAATAGAATTTTAACCATTCTTCAATGAAAAATTAATAGGATAATATTTTTTAGTTTTTTTCATTATTTCCTCAGAGGTTTATTCTTCTTCTTATCAAACTTCTATGGTCTTATTTACACACAATATTTACGTAATATCGATTCGATCATGCACTATTCTTTTGAGAATTACTATTTCAGGAATAAATGTTAATTTTTTATATTCCAAATTGGATTGAATTATATTTATTTTTTATCTTTTCATATTTCTTATTCTTCAATGGAATTCCCCCCATGGCTAGTGATTTTATTGTTCATTTTTTAATTAAATTATTATAATGAAAATGTAGTAGATAATGCATGATTTTTTATGGAAAAAATATTGACCCACAAACCAATATATTATTTTATATTATAAATGAAAATAATGGTTTCATTTATAAAAAGTTGGTCTATTCATTTGTTACCACCTTATATACTTTTGTTCCCACACAATCAAGCCATTTGGGATGGATTTTTTTATCCTTTTCTTCCATACATATTATTATTTTTTCTTCTATGAGTAAATATTAATTATTTTTTTTGAATCATTATGTTATGATGGTATATATTGTACATATTTCTTCATATGTGGTTTGAATAGATCATTGAAATGGTTTATTATGTTCTTCACTCATATTGTAGGTAATTTATTTATATAATCCTTAAGATAAAATTGACTTAGTGTAGAAATCGTCTCATTTTTTGATGTCCCAAATACTTCTTCTCTATATTGTCTAATTAAACATCTAATTACTGAAATTTAATATTATGTTTTTTCTGGGCGTAAAATCATAATCATATAATGCAAATAAACCTCAATAATTATTTATGCATTCCAATCATATAGATTAACTTTGTTTTTAAATAATGTTTCATGTTCCTTGATCTTTTTTAATTTTTCCACCAATTACAACTCCTTGACAATGATACAGTTTTTATAGATTTCTTCATGTCCAAATATATATTTACATACAATTATACTAACTGTATCTTTCTTATCCACTTTTTTGGTAAAATTATAATCATTGTATCCAAACATTTGGTAAATATTTATAAATTATAAATAATTTTCAAACAAAACAAGATCCATCATATCTTCTCTACCATCCATCTGGGTTATATATTTCAATTTTTATTGAATGATTTCATGAACAATATTGATTGTTTCTATAGTAATAAAATTTTTTATATATCTTAATTTATCATATTATGTTTTTGTATAAGTTATATATTGTTCCCCATAATTAAATATGTTATGATATTATTCTTCATTATTTAGTGTATAAGGAGATTCATATACCTCATGTTCATTTAAAAATACTTATTTAATTGAATCTTTTGTTTTCTTATTTTACATGGTTGAATCAAGATCCACCCACTATTCATGTTCCAATGAAATTATATATTCATTCCTGGAATGGCATGGGGAAACCAAATGATTCTATTCTTTATTAAATATGGGATTTTTCAATAAATTTAATATCACATTGTTTTAGAAATTCATCATGATCATGGTTGAAATTGAATTACTATTACAGATAAGTTAATAATCTATACAATTGAAATTCATTATAAATATAATAAATATACTCTAATATTCAAATGTAAATAACTAAAATATAAATAATATATTAATGTTAACCTTGCCTATGACACCAATCTAGAAGAAATCATCTCTACATACTCAAAAATGATAAAGTGGGTAACAGTTTTGGTAAAACATTCACCAATTTTTAATATGAGGTCTCTATCTGTTAGACTAGTTTGAATATTGATTCTCTAATTATATTCTATATTTAATATGAATATATATGAATGTAGGTAATATATTTCCGATTATATTTTCTCAATGTACACTACTCAATAGGATAACCAATTCCTTTCGACATATGGTGACATTTAGTTTATTGATTATCTATTATAATTTGATACCAAATACATTAGTGGTGATAGAAAACAATCCTTATCCATTTTCTGAGTCCATAAATATTATGAGGTGGATGGAAAAAATACATCTTGTGTAGTATGAGGATAACATATTACAACTCATAAGTCTTTTCTAGTTCATTAAATAGCATATTGAAAATATTATGTACCTTTATCAGTAGATTATTTTTAACAATAATAATGTATTTTAATGTTTAAGAACTCATATTTATGTCATAGTGCTGAAATAATCTTCTATTCCATTATATTCACTTTTTAGTTCCACAACAACTTTAAATAAACATTATTACTTCTACTAATTGATGAAAATTTATATTATAATCATTTCTATTACAATATATATATATATATATATATATAAAAATATTTTCAAATCTATTCATATAATTCATATTCGTTCTATGAAATTAGATATGTAATGTTTTTTATTCATTTTATCTCGTCTTATCGATTATTAAATATTAATAATAATATAAATATTATGTAGTATTGATGTATATAAATTTAAATTTGAGTCAAATGAATAAAAAAATATTGGGTTTCCTCTGACATATCCTTATTTCAATTTTAGACTCAAAATTATATGTAATATAGTAATAGTTATGTGATATTTGTATTCAATACAATAAATCGACAATTTAGTTTAGTATTGATTTCCCCTAGGTGAAATTAATTAATTTTAAACACATTTTTCATTTCACTGAACATATCACATCATCTTATTCATGTATTTGAACTATGTATGGAATTATAACAGAACGTTCATGTTATAAATCAATAACTATTTTACTAAAAATATTTTATTTTTCATTGTTTAAAACGTATTTTCATTATACAAGAATTAATATTTTCAATTAAAAATTTCATGAAATCTAATATTACTTACTATTTGTTTTAAGGAAGTTGTTCTTTTCGTAGATAATTTATTTCATAATGAAAGGATCAGGTTGGTTTTTGTGATCTATCAACTTCACATAAAATGTATATATGGATCCTCAAATTCATTCATATGAAAGTGTAAATACACATAGGTCACTATCATTTTACATAATCATGAAAGCTCTTTCTTATGGGTTGGGCCATTACAAAATAATGTAACTCATTGTTCTATTTCTTCAAATAAATTGATTTCATTATTGCTTAAAATTATCCATTTCATAATAGAATGTGAATGTGGATCCTTTATTCTTCTAATAAGGTTTTGTATTGACAAAAACATCACAAAACATTATTAGTAAATAACTAAATATTTCTATCATGAAATCATTTGATTCGGAAAATGAATACCCAATTATTCTTCTTCATGGAAATTGGTGCGCATAACACCCATTTTTGGATTTCAAATTTTCTCACAAAACTTTTTTTCTTCATTAATCATGTTTTCAAAATTACATGTCTCCTATAGAATATGACTACGTTTATAAAAATGTAAAAAATTTAAATTGGACTAGTATATCAATATTCAGAGAATATATTCTATACATTTTCACTATGTCGGATTCCCATTCCATGTTGTGTCACAATACATTAAATATCATCCAGAAATATATAATGTTAAACGATATCATTAATTCATAACAATTTCAATACTTTAATTATATGAACATGAGCTATGTGATGCTGAAGGTCAACATATATTCACATAGTAACTCCTCACATGCATGCTGTAATATCCTAATGCTTCACGAAATTCAACAAACCTAAAATAATCCAAGAATACAATAATCCTTCTATATAATTGTTTATTTCCATTCGACTCAAGATCCCCCTTCAAAATATGACTTTCATTCAAAATGGTGACTTGAAACATTTCAATACCTGGTTTTCTTCTATAAAATACATCTAGAATGGATTAAAATATTTTTCACACGATCACTATATATGTACAACTACATGACATTGTAAAGACCCGTAAATTTCAAGGAAATTTTTTTTTTGGAATTTTACAAGAACGCAGTTTCTGACGGCACCTGATTCTGAGGACCGATGTGCCTGGAATCATTTTTCGATGTTTGGCTCGGGTACGTTCAGTGAACGGACGAGCGGGTTTTTCTAAATTTTGAACCAGTGCTCAGAATCGAATTATGAGGGCACTGATGGAATCACAGCGCTGGAAATTTCTTATAAACGCCCCTTCTGGAGTTGCATTTTCTCAGGTGTGGTTTTTTTTATTTTTGGGCTTAAAGTTAAGAAATAAAATAAATTGTACGACAAACTTTATTTTATATCACTTAAGCCGATTGGAAGCCACTTGATGCCACTTAATGCAGATTAAGCTGAGTTGATACGGATAGGGTGCTATCCAGAAATATCCTACCCTCTTGGTAGGATATTTGTGAGTTAGGGCCCACCTGAGCCCCACAGTTTCTTTCCGCTAAGTAACGCACACGCGAAAACCCGTCATTATGAAAGTCTACTAACGCATTTTCTTTATTTCATAATGCACCAATTAATTGGGCGGTTTTATTCATTGAATTAATTGGGCAGTTTTATTCGTTGAATTAATTCGATGAATTAATTTAATCATTTCTTAACCTGTTTTCAATCCGTGGGTGTAATAATAAAATAAGACCAACGCACGACTTCTGAAAAAATGCTCATTGAGAGGTTTTGACAACTTTGTGCCTTCATCCTCCTTCGCGAAGAACGTGAAGAACGTGAAGAACGCGAAGAACGCGAAGAATGCCATCACCCTCGGAGATTGACGACGCTTCTTCCGAGACGTTCTTCCCCGCAACGATCTCCGATCACCAACTGCTTGATGTAGGAGATTTCAGGATTCTTTTAAATCTTCTTTGTGGTTTATAACAACACATGGATTTAATCGATATAATTAAATCTTCATGTTCTTGAACCTCGGAGTTCGTCGATGCGTCACCGTATTTGACGACGATGCGACGCCTTTCCATGACAACGTGATGCCTTTCCACGACGACGCGACGCCTTTCCGCGACGACGCGACACCCTTCTGTGACGACGCAACGCCTTTCCGCGACGACCCGATGCCTTTCCGCGACGTGACGATCGCCTCCTTCCATGGCGATCAAATCCGAGAAGAACGCGCGTGTGATGACTTGATGAGGTAGGGGTTGTTGTGAAATAATCTATATTCCTGTGATTGTTTCTTTTAAAATGAAGAACCAGTTTCACAAGAACAATTTTAATTTTTTAAAATTGTTATGTGTTATGATTTTATATGTGTTCATTTATCCTCCCAATTGATACCGTCTAACACGGAGGGTGCGGGATAAACAAACACGGCCCGACAACCCTCCACTGTTCTTCGTTTTTGTACGGATTTGGTGGGTGATGACAAAACGTTCCGCAAAGTCAATTTGATTATTTCGCAGAGAAGAGTGGGTCCCGGGAGGAGCAGCGGCGCATACGGGAAGGGAAACGGGCCACCAGAGAAACTCTGGAGGCCCGCGGAAGTCTCCGGTGGCGCGCTGCTGGAGAGGGCCGCCGCGGGTTCAGCCGCGGGGGCGGCGGCCAGCGAACCGGCGGCTGCACGGGTCCGGCTCGCCCTCACGGGACGCGGCAGAAGCCGCGTCCGCTGAAGTCCAGCACGACCCCTCGAGGGCCGCGGCATCCTCATCCCGCGGGGGCGGCGCCCCGCGGGGCTGCCACGCTTGGCCGCTCGGCCGAGTCGAGCAGGGACGGCCCGGCCGGGCCGCGCCCTGGCCGGACCAGACCGAGTCCAACCTGGTCGGACCGGGTCGGGTCGACCCGGTTCGGCTGACCCAGGGGGGTCGGCCCGGGTCGGCTCGGGCCCAAACCCCCCGTCTTCGGACTGTTTTCGGTCATTTGCTCGTAACATGAGCTAAATTCTTCTGAATGACACGCCGTCAGTGGCAACGCGATCCTTGGATCGAGATGGTAGTTTAGTTATATCGCACTCAAGGTTTCGTGAAACTTTGTGTTCGGCCGGGTTGGTTCGTTCACGAAACCAACCGGGCCCTTTGAGCGGAAACGCTCATATCATGAGCTTCGGACGTCCGATTGACGTGCCGTCGACTTCGTTGAATTCCTATAAGTGAGAAAAATCTTTTGGAATACTCTGCCTGAGGTTTGGATGCAGGTGGAGTACGGTCGGGTTGGTTTTGCCTTACAAACCAACCGGTCCCCTGGACGTAAAAGCTGAAATCTCTCAGACCGGGCGTCCGATTGACGCGCCGTCTGCGTTGTTGAGTTCATGTCATTGATACGGAACTTTTGGATACATAAACTTCGGACTTTGTGTCAGTTGATGTGTCAGCCTCTCAGCTCGTGGAGCGGACCCTCCCGAACGAGCTTGCTGTGTGTGGGAACCCTAGTGCTGGCTGCGACTTCGATGATGACGACTATACAGAGATCCTCAGTGGATTCGACTGCGACGATGATGAGAACAGCACAGGAATCCTCCGTGTTTTCGGAAATGACCACTACGGTACATCATGGGATACATCAACTCCGAACTTCATGTCAGTTGATGCATCGACCACTTAGCTCGTGGAGTGGACCCTCCCGAAACGAGCATGCTGTGTGTAGAAACCCTAGAGCCGGTTGAGACTTGACGACTGCTGATCGAATGACTCGGTTTGTAATGGATAGACCAGTGGGGAGCGCTTGGTTGCAGCAGCAGACCCAGGGAGGAGGAGCGCTTGGTTGTAGCGGCAGACCCATGATAGAGGTGCTCTTGGTTGTAGCGGCACAGGGGAGCGCTTGGTTATAGCGGCAGACCCACGACAGAGGTTCGCTTGGTTGTAGCGACACATGGGAGCGCTTGGTTGTAGCGGCAGACCCACGACGGAGGAGCGCTTGGTTGTAGCAGCACGGGAGAGTGCTTGGTTGCAGCAGCCGGCCCATAGTACTCGATAGGTGGAGTACTCCAGCAGTCCAAGGTTGGAGGGAAGCGCTTGGTTGTAGCGGCATAACCACTGTGGTTGATGGAGAAGAAGTTTCCCAATAGCTATGGTTTCAACTTCATGATCGATCCTATGTGGGTCATTGTGGGGGGTTAGTACATACCGATCCTTTAAGGATCCGACGGCTTAGATGAATCAGTGGAAACATCTGATCATCTCTATCATCTTACGAAGAAGTATATCCCGTGTGAGCTGAAACTCTGTTTTACTTTCCTTTTTGGATTGTGTTGTGCTATCCTGTGTGGATTTTCATTTTACTTACCTTTGTGAATTGTGTTGAGCTATCCTGTTTGGATTTACGTTTTACTTTCCTTTGTGGATTGTGTTGAGCTATCCTATGTGGATTTTACATTTGGATTTCTTGTGTGGATTGAGTTGTACTTGAGCTCAGATGTTAGAGTCGAGCGAGTATTGATGACTTAGGTATATGTATGGGCATATACCTAAGCTGTGTTGGATGTTACTTCGTGATTGTATCTTTCCTTTGTGGATTATCCTTTGTGGATTTTGGGAGACCTTCGGGGGTCTCGGGGTCCATACAGAGTAGCTTATACTCACCCCTGCACGGGCTATGCCCGAACTTCGTTGTGTTGGATGCAGACGACGAACAGTGCTGATCGTGGTGGAGGCTTGCGGAGAAGGATGGTACCTGGCGGTGGACCACTGGGCGGGACGCACTCTGAGAGGTCGTCTAGACCCGAGGAGCAGTGGAGGCTTTCTGTACCCACCCTTCAGGTGGGACTTCTAGTGGACGGCTCGACGTTGCGGCTTTACTTTTCAGTTGCTGTTTTTCCCCTTTCAGTTGTACTTTACAGTTGGGCTTGTATTTCCGGCCCCCTTTACTTTTCTGCACTTACTGTTGTACCAGCTTTTACTTAGTGTTTACCTTTCCGCTTGCTTACTCTATAGTGCTTTTTTACATTTCAAAGGCAATTCCTTCCCTTTTACCAGGATTTTACGCCTTGGTGCTAGTCGCCAGCCCCTGGCCTATGGAAGGCGGGCTTGGGGTAGTCACGGCACGGGTCCCGAGGATGGGTCGTGACAAATTGCTATCATAGGAATTCGGTTCTACCGCAGACTCTGAACTTTATTCTATGTGAAGCAATAGTGTTAAGCATATTGAGTGTGGTTAATAGTCCAGGGAGCCCAGTGTCGGTGCGACGACCGACGTATCTGTACACCAGGACCCTAACTTCTAATTTCCGACATAATGCACAAAAACATTGATTGCGTGTGTGTTTCAAGTTTTCTTTGTGATTACTTGTATCACCTCACCAGGTATGCTGTTCTGACTGTGGCGCACCTGTTTTCATTTAGGATGGCCCCACGATGGCAGCCAGCTAGGGTTCCGAGTGTTGAATGTGACGATAGCCCGCTGAGCGACGAGGCCTTGGTACAGGGCCCTTTGACAGTAGAGGCACCGATGGTAGCTCTACCCGCCAAGCCACCGATGCTTCCAGCCCTAGCCGCTGACGATGCATGTCGCCTTAGTGAACTGCATGAGTTCCAGCGCCAGCAACCGCCCAGGTTCCGCGGGGAGACGGACCCCCAGGCAACCGAGGACTGGCTGGAGGCAGTTGTTTGAGTTTTCAGGCTAGTGAGGACACCAACGGACCTTATGGTTGTCCTTGCAGCGAGCCTCCTGCATGCGGCAGCATGCAGATTGTGGAGCTTGATGCTCCAGGTGCACGACGAGGCATCACTCCTTTGGACAGATATTGAGAATCTTTTTCGCTCATAGTTTGTCCCAACCACCCTCCGAGCGTTGCGTATTCAGGAGCTACTATAGCTGCGGCAAGGCATCATGACAGTAGCCCTGTACGCGGCGAAGTTTACCAATCTCTCGCGCTATTCCACGGACATGGTAAGAGACCCATTCATCAGGGCCCGAACCTTCGAGTAGGGGCTCAGGCGAGAGATCATATCTTCAGTTGTTTCTCACATCATTCCGACACAGACATGATTGTTGGAGCGAGCCCTCTTAGTGGAGAGTTTCCTTGCTGAGCAGTCTCCAGCAGTAGGACCCACCACTAGCCGGCATGCAGCAGAGTCTTCTTCAGCGGGAAGTAGACAGATGACGACGGGGTCCAAGAGGTCTAGACCTACCGGTGGTCGACCGCGAGACACAAGGTCAATTGTGCGAGGCACCAGGGGTGGACAACGACTTACTATGAGCGGACAGTGTTACTCCTGCGGTGGGGTTGGTCACATGGCTCGTGACTATCCGACCCACAATACGGATGACCATCAGATGAACGAATGAACTCCGAGGTAGAGGCAGAGGATCGATCTAGGTGGATCACATGGAGAAGGAGACCGTGGCAGAGGAGCTTGCCGAGCAGCAGGTAGTGGACGTCGCTTCGAGGAGTTGCCACCACCACCACCAGGAGGTCCACCCCGACCGTAGGGAGTTGGTAGACATGATAGAGCTCAGCTTCAGGTAGCTGAGGCCTTCGATCAGGGAGCTCTGGGAGCAGATGGACATGATCGGAACTAGTGGATACGTCTTTTGTACTTCTAGTTCCTTGTTGCTGTTGTTTAGCGTCCTTGTATTATGAGCTGCAATAATAAAAGACGCTTTCCTTGGTGATGTTTTCATTCATGTATATTTTTGTGTTGTTACTAAGAGGTTCCAGTTTATACTGTTGACTTGACCCTCACTTGTGAGACATCTACTGGAGGAGACCCAGTTACCACACACTGATGCAGACAGAGTGACTCAACCCTTGGAGGCGAGAGTAACATTTGGATCTCTTGGTAGTAGCGTCGAGGCCTTACGATGTCATCCTTGGTATGGATTAGTATCATCCATGTCGGGAATGACTTTATTAGGCGAATAAAGTGGTTCATACATGGGATGAGACCAAATTTCTCTTATCGGCAAGGAAGAAATCTTAACAGCTCTTGTAGGACCAGAAACGTCCAAGTCATCCATGAGCGGATGACGACAGCATAGAACCGGAAAAATTCTTGTGCTGACAGGAGGCGGAGGCCACTAGAGTTCGAGGATGGCGTCCACGTCTTCATGTGTGTCTCACCTCGACGTGGATTGCGGAGATTTGGCCAATGCAGAAAGTTGTCTCCATGCTTCATCGGACCATTCCAGGTCCTCATTAGGATTGGCGAGGTGGCTTATCTCTTGTCACTACCACCTCAGTTGCACCGGGTGCCCGACGTCTTCCACGTATCTCAGCTGAGTAGATATGTGCATGACCCGTCACACATCTTTGACCATGGGGAGCTAGACGTTGATGATGGGGAGACCTTTGCGGAGGTCCCAGTGGAGATCGAGGATAAATAGGAGCGGGTCCTATGTGGACGATTGATTCCTCTTGTGCGCATCAGATAGCAGCACGGGAACCTCCAGGAGAGCACTTTGGAGTGGGAGGTTCAGATGCGTTCTCAGTACCGCCTTTGTATCCCTATGTTTGTGGTGAAGCTTTATGGGGACGTAAATCCCTGTGGTGGGAGTAATGTAAAGACCCGTAAATTTCAAAGAAATTATTTTCTTTGGAATTTTACAGGAACGCAGTTTCTGACGGCACCTGATTCCGAGGCCCGGTGTGCCCGGAATCATTTTCCGAAGTTTGTCTTGGGTACGTTCAGTGAACGGACGAGCGGGTTTTTATAACTTTTGAACCGGTGCTCAGAATCGAATTCTGAGGGCCCCGATGGAATCGAAGCATTGGTAATTGCTTAGAAATTCCTATTCCGAAGTTGCATTTGCTCGGGTGTGGTTTTTTTTATTTTTGGGCATAATGTTAAAAAACAATATTTTACGACAATCTTTATTTTATTTCACTTAAGCCGCTTGGAAGCCACTTGAAGCCACTTAAAGTAGCTTAAGATGAGTTGATACGGATAGAGTGCTATCCAAAAATATCCTACCCTTTTGGTAGTATATTTGTGAGGTGGGGCCCGCACGAGCCCCACCGTTTCATTCCGCTAAGTAACGCACCTACAAAAACCCGTCATTATGAAATTCAACTGACGCGTTTTCTTAATTTATTAACGCACCAATTAATTGGGAGGTTTTATTCGTTGAATTAATTGGGCATTTTATTCATTGAATAAATTCGATTAATTAATTTATTCGTTTCTTAACCTATTTTCAATCTGTTGGAATAATAATAAAATAAGACCAACGCACGACTTCTGAAAAAATGCTCGTTGAGAGGTTTTGACAACTTTGTGCCTTCATCCTCCTTCGCGAAGAACGTGAAGAACGCGAAGAACGCGAAGAACGCGAAGAACGCCGTCACCCTCGGAGATTGACGACGCTTCTTCCGAGACGTTCTTCCCTGAAATGATCTCCGATCACCAACTGCTTGAGGTAGGAGATTTATGGTTTTTTTAAATCTTCTTTGTGGTTTATAACAACACATGGATTTAATCGATATAATTAAATCTTCATGTTCTTGAACCTTGGAGTTCGTCGACGCGTCATCGCATTTTGCAACGACGCAACGCCGTTCCGCGACGATGCGACGCCTTTCCGCAACGACGCCACGCCCTTCCGCGACGACGCGACGCCTTTCCGCGACGACACGACGCCTTTCCGCGATGCGACGATCGCCTCCTTTCGCGGCGATCAAATCCGCAAAGAACGCGCGTGCGATGACTTGATGAGGTAGGGGTTGGTGTGAAATAATCTGTATTCCAGTGATTGTTTCTTTTAAAATAAAGAACCGGTTTCACAAGAACAATTTTAATTTATTAAAATTGTTATGTGTTATGATTTTCTATGTGTTGATTTATCCTCTCGATTGATAACGTCTAACTCGGAGGGTGCGGGCCAAACAAACACGGCCCGACAACCCTCTGTTGTTCTTCGTTGTTGTGTAGATTTGGCGGGAGACATCAAAATGTGCCGAAAAGGAAATTTTATGATTCCCCAGAGAAGAGCGGGTCCCGGGAGGAACAGCGCAGCAGACGGGAAGGAAAACGGACCACCGGAGCAACTCCGGTGGCCCGCGGAAGTCTCTGGCGGCGCCCCGGCGCGCTGCCGGATAGGGCCGCCACGGCTGAAGCCGTGGCCGCGCGGGTCCGGCTCGCGCGCACGGGACACAGCAGAAGCCAAGTCCGCTGATGTCTTGCGCGACCCCTCGAGGGCCGCAACATCATCATCTCGCGGGGGTGGCGCCCCGCAAGGCTGCCGCGCTCGGCCGCTCTGCCGAGCTGAGCTGGGTCGCCCGGGCCGGGCCGCACCCTGGCCAGACCAGACCAGGTCTCGCCGGGTCAGACCGGTTATGGTCGACCCGGTTCAGGTCGACCAGGTTCGGGCGAGCCAGGGGGGTCGGGCCGGGTCGGCCCTGGCCGAGACCCCCCATCTTCGGACCGTTTTCTGTCTTTTTCCCGTAACATGAGCTACGGGCCTCCGAATGATGTGCCGTCAGCGGCAACGCGATCCTTGGATCGAGACGGTCATTTCTGTATATTGCACTCAAGGTTTTGGGAAACTTTGGGTTCGGCCGGGTTGGTTCGTTCACGAAACCAACCGTGCCCTCGGAGCGGAAACACTCATATCTTGAGCTTCGGACGTCCGATTGACATGCCGTCAACTTCGTTGAATTCTTCTAAGTGAGACGGATATTTTGGCATACATCGCCCGAGGTTTGGACGCAGGTGGAGTATAGTCGGGTTGGTTTTTCCTTAAAAACCAACCGGGCCCCTGGGACGTAAAAGCTGATATCTCTCAGACCGGGTGTCCGATTGACGCGCCGTCTACGACGTTGAGTTCCTGTCGTCGATACAGAAATTTTGGATACATCAACATCATACTTTGTGTCAGTTGATGTGTCAGCCTCTCAGCTCATGGAGTGGACCCTCCCGAATGTGCTTGCTATGTGCGGGAACCCTAGTGCTGGCTGCAACTTTGACGACGACAACTATACAGAGATCCTCCGTGGATTTGACTGCGACAATGATGAGAACAGTACGGGAATCCTCCGTGTTTTCGGCAGTGACCACTACGGTACATCTTGGGATACATCAACTATGGACTGCACGTCAGTTGATGCATCGACCACTTAGCTCATGGAGTGGACCCTCCCGAAACAAGAATGTTGTGTGAGGAAACCCTAGAGCCGGTTGAGACTTGACGACTGTTGATCGAATGACTCAGTGTGTTACGGATAGCCCAGTGGGGAGTGCTTGGTTGCAGCAGTAGACCCACGACGGAGGAGTGCTTGGTTGTAGCGGCAGACCCGCGATACTCAAAAGAAGGAATACCTCTGGAGGCTATGAGGGGGAGCACTTGGTTGTAGCGGCAGACCCACGACAGAGGTGCGCTTGGTTGTAGCGGCACAAGGGAGCGCTTGGTTGTAGCGGTAGACCCACGACAGAGATGCGCTTGTTTGTAGTGGAACAGGGGAGTGCTCGGTTGTAGCGGCAGCCCCATGACGAAGGAGCGCTTGGTTTTAAAAGCATGGGAGAGTGCTTGGTTGTAGCAGCTGGCCCACAGTACTCGATAGGTGGAGTACTACAGTAGTCCAAGGTTGGAGGAAAGCGCTTGGTTGTAGCAGCATAACCACTGTTCTTGATGGAGAAGAAGTTTCCCAATAGCTATGGTTTCAACTTCATGATCGATCCTATGTGGGTCATTGCGGGGGGTTAGTACCTACTGATCCTTTGAGGGTCCGACGGCTTAGATGAATCAATGGATACATCTGATCATCTCTATCATCTTACGAAGAAGTGAATCCTGTGTGAGCTGAATCTCTGTTTCACTTTCCTTTGTAGATTTTGTTGTGCTATCCTATGTGGATTTACCTTTTACATTCCTTTGTGAATTGTGTTGAGCTATCTGGTGTGTATTTACATTTTACATTCCTTTATAGATTGTGTTGAGCTATCCTATGTGGATTTTACATTTGGCTTTCCTGTGTGGACTGGGTTGTACTTGAGCTCCGATGTTGGAGTCGAGCGAGTATTGATGACTTAGGTATATGTATGAGCATATAACTAAGCTGTGTCGGATGTTACTTCGTGATTGTATCTTTCCTTTGGGGATTATACTTTGTGGATTTTGGGAGAGCTTCGGGGGTCTTGGGGTCCCTACTGAGTAGCTTATACTCACCCCTGCACAGGCTATGCCCAAAATTCGTTGTGTTGGATGCAGACAACGAACAACGCTGATCGTGGTGGAGGCTTACGGAGCAGGACGGTACCTGGGGGTGGACCACTGGGTGGGACACACTCGGAGAGGTTGGATAGACCCGAGGAGCAGTGGAGGCTTTCTGTACCCACCCTTCAGGTTGGACATCCAGAGGACGGCTCGACGTTGCGGCTTTACTTTTCAGTTTCTGTTTTCCCCCTTTCAATTGTACTTTACAGTTGGGCTTGTATTTCCAGCCCCTTTACTTTTCCACACTTACTGTTGTACCAGCTTTTACTTAGTGTTTACCTTTCCTCTTTCTTACACTGTAGTGCTTGTTTACTTTTCAAAGGAAATTCCTTCCCTTTTATCGGGATTTTACGCCTTGGTGCAAGTCACCAGCCCCTGGCCTATGGAAGGCGGGCTTGGGGTAGTCACGACATGGGTCCCTAGGACGGGTCGCGACAGGCATAAAAATACGTTACATAGTCCTGTTATTATTTCCATGAGGTTGAATATGTTCAATGGTTTTGATCATACAACCAAGATTATGTGATCATATGAGAATTTTTGTATCAATGACTGGGTGAGATCTAGTTAGATGTTTGACACATAGTTTTTCATGATTTGAAATTTGTTATATGGAATTGATCTAATACCCTTGTAGTTATTGGACAACAACAATGTGATAATTTTACATTGAAGAGTTTTAATCTATAAGTACATAAGTGGGGAGTTTCTCAGATACATCCACAACCCTAGGTGGTTAATAAAACTCTATGGAAAAAAAGACTTACCATAACTCCAAGAGAAATTAATAGTGGATAAGGATGAAAGGGAAAATTGATGGGAAAGATTTAATATTCCTAAAATTGCATA
This sequence comes from Viscum album, assembly GCA_963277665.1. Lineage (NCBI taxonomy): Eukaryota > Viridiplantae > Streptophyta > Magnoliopsida > Santalales > Viscaceae > Viscum > Viscum album. The sequence continues at coordinate 1,716,664,673 of OY728132.1, forward strand.
AGATAAATCCCAGTAACCATCACCCTGGTGGTTTTATACAGGAAAATATTATTCTCATATAGAAGTGGGAGGATATAATGATTGAAATTTTGATGGCTTAATGTAGAAACTCTATGATCTAGGATAATGTTTTAGTGATTGTTGTTTATATAGTGAAATTTTCTCATTTCATACCAAAATTTGAGAATAAATCATTTGATAAGATGATAGTTATATATTACCATAATTAGTATTATATTAATGGTGTTTCCAAGAGTATTATTTTTCAAATACATATTCAATTTTTATGTTGTATATTTAGAAGGTCTTGTATAAGTCCTTTGGGTATCAAATGAGAATAGATAAAATATATTCATCTATAAACCATTGGATTGTCAAAAAAATTATTCAAATACTATTGGATACGATTTTTTTGTGAAATTTATTTATGAGGAGAATGGGGTCAAAATATAATCTTAGTGGGGTTCACATATAAAAGGAATTTCTGAGATTATATTTATATGGAATCAATGAAGGCCCTCTATGGATGTTTGTACCACTCACTACTATTTTCGATTGAGGGCAGTAAGATATAAGTTACAAGCACAAGTATGGTATAGGAGAAATATAAGATATTTTGGTTGATTAAGAAGTAGTTAGTTACCACTATGAGTAGATAAATAATAATATGCATTCTAGAGGAAATAATTATTTGTGTTTTCTATTGGAAATAAAGAATTATTAACTATGTCACCATGGTTGTGGCTTCACCAATTATGTTACTATGGTAATATTACACCATGGTTTGTTATACAATTTTAGAACAACAAATTATGGGGTATTAGAATTGAAATAAGAAATTCCACTATATTATCAAGGAAAAAATGATGTGTTCATGATTTGTCTTCTTCATATGTGAGTATATGATCCTGTTGATTTCATAGACTATAAGGACTATGATTAGGATCCAAAGCAATATATTTTAGGTGTTATTGATAATGATAGAGGACCACTACGAGGTATGTTTTCTGAGGAAGATTTGAACACTTGTCTAAATCATGTGGATAAATGGGATGATCTATGAAGTGATGTTGTTGTGGGGGTTAAGTATTCGATCCATATAGTCCGATTTTCTCAAATGATAACTCTAGGGACTCTTCTCATGGATGATATGACATTAAAGATGTAGTTTTAAATGACCATTATCTTTTGTTATTCATTATCTACCTTATTCACCATATAATTTTTAGAGGATCTATTCATGGGAAATTTTTTTAGATAATGGGTAGTATCTGGTTTGTTAGAAGGGTTGTTTTGGTGTTTTTCTATAAAAAGTGTGGAATACTATAACCAGCAATTTGTTATTATGGCCCAAACATATTCCCTAATGAATTCAATAAATGTAAATTTATTAATGATGGGATGGTTATTGGTGTGGAATACTGGGGGTGGATTCTTTTATCAATGTCATGAGTAAACACACAATACCAATTTGGGAGGGTATGTTATGGTTAAGATACCCATATCCTAGAAAATAATTGTAGGTTAAATCCATTTTGGGGATTCCTAAAAGGGGACCTTTTTTATATCCAATATAGGTTTTTGGGAATAGAGGTGTTGAGTTTAATCACAATATATGAAAAACACTCAATTATCGTATATCTCCATAAATATGATGTTTTTTGTCATAAATACTTGATTAATATTTTATAATTATTTTCTTATAGTACTTTTACCCAAATTTCATCATTTAAAACTATCTATTATTCTCCTTGTTCTTTTATTGATTCTTTCAATTCATATCCAAATGAAGGAAATTATAGTGATATGACCCTCAATAGGGAAAAAATTCCTTTCATTGTTGGCTTGATCATTCCCACCATTTGATCGATCCATGACAACATTTCTTCCTCCAATTCGATTTATTATTTTTTTGGGAATTTTGATAGACACATTTAAGTGATACGTTATACATTTTTGTTGAATTACTTATTCCTTATTAAATGATAGTGGGATGAGGGTTTTCTTAAGGTTTTTAACTTTTAGGATCCTCTTTTATCTTCTCTCTTGGTTGTCCTTGTGAGATAATTGATTCCTTTATTAATCTGAACTCTAGCATTAAAATCATTGGAAATTGAATATTCAGTATGTGTTGATTCTACACATTTATAGTTCTTCCTCTATTCCTTACTCTAGAATACTACTAAGGTTTGTTTTTATGTAGATTTGTCAGAATTTGGTATGTGGGCATGATCCAATTGGAGTGAGTAGTTGGATCAAGGGATAACTATCTTGATATTTTTAATTTTAATGTTGAAAAAATTGTGGTAAGAAGTTTCTTACCAGTTATAGGCCTTGTAAATTATTGTTAGCATGAGGTGACATTTTTTACAATGTTGAGTTTCAAAAAAATGTGTGTTTGGTTATTTTTTCTCATGATTTGTGCGAATTGACATTAGGTATATGTGATAAATATGATTTTATTAATACTATGTTATTTTTCAATATATGAAATATTTTTTAGGAAAACTGAATAGTATTAATGTAACATGTGAACTCATTATTGTTCAGTGACCATAGGGGGTGAACATTTTTAAATGATTAATATGGAATGATAATGTGGTTATGATAGAAGATAAGGATTGATGGTATAATGTGTCACAAATTGTTGATATGTTGGTGTATATGGATGGCCCAATGACATGACTATGGAGAATTATAGTCTATATGTCTTGAATCATGAAATGATAGTGGGCCATGAGAGTTTTTTGACATGAATCGAGAGATAATTAGGTGGTATAATGTCTTGGCATGGAATTACCCAGTGTTCTATATCTTATAAGACTATTTAGATGGTTTTATATTGGATCATTCATTGTTAAATTTCCACAATTACTTTGATATTTTTTATAATAGAGATCATGTAGGTACAATTGGTGTTTTGGTTTATCAGTTAGTGCACAGATCAATGATGTGGTTTCTTTGGCTATATTTTTATTATCCAATGTTACACTCCAATGAATATTAACTCAATTTAATGACATATTTGTTGTATCATACTGGGTTTATTACATACATCTTATATGATCATATTTATTCACTTGCATAAATATAGTATTGGGATCTAGGTAAGGGCATGGGGATAAATAAAGTCCATTGAAAGGAATATCATGTAGTTGGTAGTGATGTCGAGAAGTAATCTAGTGGAAAACATATTTTTATTTATTAATTTTATTTATCATTTACTATAGTTTTTATCACCTATATAAAAATCTTGTTTATTTATTATAATAATTTTATATATTTTGATGTTATTCTTTGTATATAGTTTTTAACATGTTTCTCTGAAATTTTTTATTTATATTTTATTTATATTATTGATGTCGTAATATGATATTATTGGATTAGATTCCACTAAAACATAAACATATCTATCAAAACTAGTTAGTATCTTATTACATTCGAGATGGAATATATGTGAATATGTGGAACTCTAGTTTAGACCCAATGGTTTGGGTCAGGGCATTATGATCTTATTCTCACTTCTAATCATCGAATGATGTACTTCATTTATACAGTCAAATATTATTTGAGAACATATTTTATTTAAATTTATTTACCTAGAATACTATAAATACAATTAATTAGGGTATTTATAATAAGGGTACTATGTGAGAATAAATGTTTGGGTAATAATGAATATTTTTTTCCGAAAAAATGTCATTATTAATCTTATTTTTAACCACCCTAACCCTTTATGGTTCTTGTGATGGTATTATATTATGATATATTATATTTTCATATTAAATAATTAAATATTTTTATCTAATTCATGGGTCACCTAAATTTTTATAAGTGAATGGATTAATTTTTTTTATATTATATAATGATTAAAATAATGTTAGAATCTAATGAATATAATGATAATATCAATGTAATATAGTATGAACCAAATGTATCCGATGTCAAAAATATGGTGTGTGAAATTGTAAAATCATTATAATATGTTTTATTATTATATTATTTATCACTATGAGAAATGATTCATGAGGCTCAAATATTGTTTTTTGGGTTTTCTCAACTATTGTAAATAGGAGGTATTATGTTAATGATGAATGTAATGGATTTTGTAATGATTTTGTTCTTTAAAAAACAAAATGTATTGTAGATGGATAGAAAAAATGATGTTGGAAAGATATTAAAAATCTCTCAGCCTATGAATCATGTTGGTCATCGAAAAGCACAATAAAAGGGGAAACACACCATTGAGTTATTCATGTGTAAATTTCACCATTCTATTAATATGTTATATGATGAAATAATTTCCATGAAAAATGATTAGTCCTATTGAAAATATATTTCATTTTCATTTTTTCATGGAATAAGAAAAACGCTATTTCTTGACTAATCATTTGAAAAATGAAACTAATCAATCGAATAATATTTTTAATAATATAATGGATAAGTAATCTAATAACATCATTACATGGGATGTGTTTAAGAGGTTATTTTTCATCAATGACTCTCTCTTAACTCTTCACATTTTGAGGGAAAAAATAATTCCTTGATATTAAATACAAAGATTAAAAATACATCAAGAATAATGATGAAAAATTTATCAAAACATTAAATTAAGAGTATGGTGTAAATATAGGCCTGGAATTTGATGTTGACATGTTCTTTAGTAGCATAAAATTATTCTCCAAAACATATTAACCATAAGGAACATTAATATCTGCGAAGAAATCATATGATGTTTTCTGAATGTAGAAATAGAGAGTGGGAAATCATATTATTCTTTCTATTCTGGGGATAAGAAGAGAATGGCTATTCATCAGGTTTATTAAAATACTTACCATCACGTAGGATGGAAAATTAACTATTGTTATTAAAAATTTAATGGAAAATGTCATTTGGTAAATGAAATTTTGTGAACTAGAAATTTTGTGATGTTATACTCTAGGATTTTAGTATATATATATATATAATAAAATAGTATTGACTTATATCCCATTTCATCGGATATATAGATCTAAAAACACGAAAAAAATTAAATGAATATTATTATGAAATTATAAAAACACTTGAAAAAAATGAATATAATCAATTAGAAATCAAATGAAATTTGATTACGAACATTTAAAGGTTGAAATGGGAGTTTTAGAAAAAAAATAATTTTTTTATATGTTTACATTTGAAATTTATTTTAAATTAAAAATTATTTTAATTTTAATTCTATAAAATTAAATAAATTATTGAATTCAACATACCAAAGTTATAATACAATGATTTTATAATTTTTATAAAACAATTACATAATGTATAATAGAACAAAATGTATTGGTTTTTGGAATATTTTTCCTTTCATGAAATTATCATTATAAAAATATTAAATAAATGTTTTAAAAAACCAATTTCTATGAAAAATAACATTTTTAATGTAAAATATAAATTTAAAATTAATATAATGAATTTATAAATCCAATGATTAATTTTTTTGATACATAATAATATGAATCTATGTATAACAAAATTGATTTTAAATTTTATATCATTATGTTCATAATAAGTAATATGTTGGATTTCATTTATTAGAATAAATGAAAGACTACTAATATTATTTTCAATTAACATGATATTAATAAATCTTCAACGTTAAAATAATTATATTCCTAATATTTTGTAATATTTTTGTAATATAATAAATTATTCACTTCTATAAAATTACATTAATATATTAATTTAGTATAAATATCATTCAGAATATTTTTTTCCAAAAAAAATTTTGTTATATATTTTACATGATTTATATTAATAGATAATATTCAATTATTTTATAAATTGAATATAAATATATAGAAATTAAAATTTTCCCCTATACCCGATATTGATTATGGTAGGATACCTTATATATTTTATCAATTAATTATACATGAGTAAAATCTAATTACTTACATAAAATCAATATATCTATGTAATAGATCCATCATGGTCCACCAAATTATACACTCATTCCTTTTTTCACATATTGGGGTATAAAAATAAAATAATACAACTATTTTTTACATTGAATGATTCTATACAACTACATTTATAACAGAAGATAAATGTACAATGAGTTAAAAATTATATAGAAAAAACAAACTAAACATAAATGAATTAAAATTGAAATAATATCAACTTTCTATGTGACCAATATTCACCTCTAAAAACTGCTTAAAATTCATGGTAAAAAGGTGAATCATGAAAGCTACAATATTCCCTTCCCTTTACCAGAATCCATTAATACAAAATCTATAACATCTTGTCGAAAACAGTAGGGTGCGAGGACAAGAACCATTAAGACACCATCATAGAGTTTATATAAGGATTAATATAAAAAATTAAATTGTTCTCGATTCTAAACAATATTTTTTTAAATTATATTTCCTAAATCCAAATAATTCTCTAATCAATTTCTATATTTTTTCTAAAATAAATTAATATTTTCTAACTAGATATTTTTCAAGTATAAATGATAAAATTATAATACCTAAAAATTCATCACATGATACGAAGTTAACATATATTCATGAAAAAAACGTATAATTTGATTCTATGTGATACATCATAATATAAAAATCCATGAGAATCATTCCTAGATAGATACAATTCTGTGACAAATCAAAGTAATGGAAATGCATCATATACTAGTCCCTAGTTTATGTGAAAATTCACCCAAGGTTACTAGTGATACAATTTTCAAACCATAATATTGAAACCATGAAAACAATTTTACAATAAATTATCACTGCTAGGTAAATCCAATTAAGTTCTTTAAAATCTATTTCTGAACTAAGGGGAAAAATAAATAAAAATACCCTTTTGAATAAACAATCTTTTCCATGAAAACCTTTTAACCAAATGTCACTACCAATCAAATAACTACCGTAATGAATTTTACATGAATTATAATAAATTAAATGAATGAACACATTATATTGAATCAATTACATTAAAATGGTATAAAAACGATTCCATTAACAATGCTGATTTTAAACCACTAGATTACCGTCAAATATACTCCTTACAAAAATAAACAATGGGGTATCCATATGAAAAAAATAATTTATGAGGAATCAGAAACATATTTATAACCAAACAAAACTCTGATTCATGGAAAGAAGAAGAAAAATGGATTCTTACCCAAAAAAGAATAAACCCAACCATTAAATATATAATTAACTATTAAAATATATTTAGATGAATTAGAAGTCTCCAAAATCATACAAATGAACTCTAGGACATGATTCAAAATCTAATAGAAGAATTAATGAAAAATAATATTTGACGAAATTTAAAAATAACATCCTAAAAGACACAAATGGCATGTAATTCCATTAAACATCATGAAACCCACATAGCTCATGTGTACTGAAAAACTAGTTAAATAATTTTTTCCTCAAAAAACATATCTCTATTTTTACTTGATATAATCCAAGTATGAGGAATGTAAACACTTCACAACCAAATCCAATTTCATGGAAAATTCTTATAGAACATTACATGGTGTTTAATCACATTACATGATGTGTAACCTACCAGGAGATAAAAAAGAACCAATTTTGTAGTAGAAAAAACTCTCAGTCCCCTATTAGATTATCCACAATTGTGTATATCCTCTAAAAGTAATTAACACTTTTAAACTATGAATTAACTAATTTAAAGTAAAATAAATCACTAAAATTTTAGTTATATTCCCTATTAATGGTTGTCCAACCCCATGAAACCCAAAAACTATCCCAAAAAGGGTTGATAAAAATTAAAAAAATAGAGAGTACTAGAAATGAAAAATATTTTGCTACAACCTCGCCTTTATAAATGATTTTTCTCTATAATTCCCACATATTCCAATTCCCCCAAAAACCGAAGGCCAATACTACCTCATAAACAACACCTTATCCCTGGTCTTGTGGTTATCCTATCCACACTTGTATTGTAGCATCCCAGGTAAATGAAGAATAATAGATTTTCATATTTATTAATATTTTTGAATTAAATATTAATTTTACCTTAAAGGGGTTTCTATGTTCGATAGCGTACCCGATACGCAACAACGAGTTTCTTTGGATTCTTATGTTGCACACTAAATATATAATATTATTATTTTAAATCGTAGTTAACTCCTAGTTGTTGTATAGGTGGGAAAGAATGAAACTAACAACAATATGATTATATATATTCGTTGAATGTATTTACATTTATCCAATAATAATTAGAGGCTTAAAATGTGAATGAATCTAATTTTAAGTATAATTTACATTAAAAGGTCGATTTTCCACCTTTTGATGGAAAACCATCACTAAATATAGTTTTTGTCACTTTTATATGTTATATATGACAAAATAATATTATTATTTATAATTGGGACCTCATAATTTACTTTGGGTAAATTTTTTGTATTTTTCTGATAAAATTCAATTTTTAATGAATAATGAAAAATATTGTATTTTAATTCAAAACTGCCTTTTAATATAATTCATTTATATGGATTTATTATCCTTTTAATTGGTTTTAAAGTGTAAATAGATTATATTTTTACCATTTAATCTAATTTTGGTCATTATAAGCAATTTCACATTTAAATTGTATATAATCAACTCTCAATCTTTTGATAGTTAATATTTCTTAATAACATGCCTTTTGTTTTGACAATGGAAATTAATTTTAAATTAATTTCTGCCACCTATGTGTTTTTAATTTGGAAAAATTCATTCCATATTTGGAATCAGGAGGTTCAAATTCTGTAAATAGGTATCTATTATTTTTAGGCATTTTAAATATTTACCTTAGTAACTATTTTATTTACCGTGGTTAAAGGGTAAATCAGGTAAATAAGGGTAAACAATAATATTTATTTACCCAAACAGGTGGCCTAATCCTATTGTTTGAGTCATATCCGACCATTTTCATCCTTGGGTCGATTTGGGGACCCTATGGAGCCACTTAAAAGTGATTATGACAATTTATTTTAATTAACCTAAAGTAAAGGCCAAAATGAAATAAAAAAATATCTTTTAGTAAATTAATTTTTACATGGGTTATACAAGTTATATTTTCGACTATATATATTAATTGAAAATCTAAAAATATTTATTACATCATGGTATTTTTTTATAATTTTTAGACATCAAATAAATTAAATTATTTATGACACAATCATGATATAGTATTTATCTCATTAATAAATGATTTAAATAAATAAGATTATAATGATTAAAATATTATCCAAAACATGTCCAATTCTGATTGGATGATTTTATTTCGATTATAAATCATCTTATCTTCGACAATAATGAATTTTTGACCATTATAAACCGAATATAATTATATAAAAAATTAATAGTTTCACACTTTCCTAAAAAGCCCCTCCTCTCCCTTATAAAAGAAGACCACATCTATGCAATTACTCACACCTGTCAAACCATTTTGATCATCCAAACTCTGCCCAATTAGGCTCTCTACATCTCTATCCTTCTCCTAGAATCCATACCTTAGGCAGAAGGCACTTCATGAAGTCCTTTGGTTCAAACCAAATGGAGTTACCCAAATTAATGGTAAAAATTTATCTTAAATTGTTTTCTTTTATTTTACTTCTCCAACCTCTAAAATATTTCTATTTACATTCTTTTGTAACAACACAAGTATATTAAATATACTAGGATGTTTTTATGAGAATTATTCGAACTATACTTACACACACGTCCATCTAATGGATGACGAACATAATGTTTCTATGGATGGAAAACTAACGCCTCACAAAAAGATGATTGTTCAATTACATCTTACCACCTCTCATAGTTGCCATTACGATGGAACTGTATTTATATATGATATAAATTATGTTTATGATTTTAATGCTTCTTTACTTTCCAATTATATCAATCCTTTACGGTTTCCATAGTGGGTAAATATGATAATCTCATTTGAGGATGTGCGGAGTACCGCCCCCTCAAAGTGATGTGATTTGTTAATGCCTTGTGTGGGATGTATAAAGGATGTAGTTAATGATATTATGTATGATATTATACTGAAATTATAATATACCTATGTATCATTATGTTTTATTTCCATTAAAATAATAAATCAAAATGAAAGTAGGGTTAATGCGTACGTACGACTTAACGTCTCCATGAACGGTGCATTTCATTTCTAACCCATAAATGTTATGTACTATTATCAAAACATGTATATTCTGCATATATTTGGTATATATGATATCCAAATCATGATATCATTCTGGATATAAGGAAACTTTTAACACATGGATAACTTGTAAGTATATGTTTTTCATTTTACTTAAGTACCAAATATCGACAAAATGAAAGTTATTAACATAAATGATTGCATAATGTTTATAACATGGTAATAAGTTATATTAAATGAATAATAAACATGAAAAAGGTTCTTAATCAAGTAGAAATTAACTTTACTTTATTATTCAGGAGATTAAAGAACGATCGAGTCAAGTGGGACACGAGGTAAGGGACTTCGTCTCAATCTCCTTTCATTGAGGCATAGTTTATTTTATACACAACATTCTTTTATACGATGTATAAAAACATTTTGACTTTTACTTTTATTCAAAAGGAATATCTTCTCTACAAAGAGTTTTACTAAACGAAAAAAAGGAATGTTTCTTTTAACGTATGTGGTGACAATGACCTTTCCGCCGCCGCGAGTATTATTTGATCTTTGGATTCCTTAACAAGCCATACTTATTTTAAAAGGAAAATAAATACCATATACTCTTTTGATGTATTTTTGTATTAAAAATGGTTTTTAGAATGGATTTATTATTTTAATATCATGAAATGTTATATTGTGATTGAAATGTGGAAATGTTATCTTTCCATTATGTTTGTTTTATGTGTTATGACTATGTTATGGTTCTTGGGAATTGTTAGGTATACGGGTAGTTCCGTGATAAACCTAGTGCTGGTGAGCCCGAGATAGCTCTACAATGCATTGGGTAATGTGACAGAGGTAAACATGAGTGTTTCTTCTAAAATATTTAAGGAATATACTGTGATGGGTATTCCAAATGTAACTCCCTACATAGATGTGATAGCTATAGTGTAAGTATGATATGGATTCCACAAGTTACCTTTATGATTTATGATTTCTATGTGTATTTCATAAATCTTATGATTTCATGTGGTATGTTAATGTGCTTATGTTATGTATGTATTGATGATCTAATGTTTTCATTCTTTGTTTTATAACCCTTTCTGAGCTTTTTGTGCTCATTCCATGTTTTGAAATGTTTTTCAGAGGACAAAAAGATGAATAGGGTCATGGATGTGATCAAGGAAAAGTCATCCAATCATTAACATGTAATTAGACCTGACTCTTTTTTTTCAAGAGTTTTTATTTTGTGAAAAAAATAGATACCGGGTAGAAGTGCCTACTTTGTAATCTTTGAGATGTAATGTAATAGTTATGTCCTAATTCTCTAAAACTCTAAACCTGAAAAGATCCTCAATGTGAATTATTCTCTTAATTCATGATTATGAAATGTTTTAAGGTCGGGTCTTTATAGTTGGTATCAGAGGATGATTTAGATAACTTTAGGAGTTAGAACATTGTTATATTAATGTCCATAAAATAATTTATTGTAATATCGAAATAATATAGCATTGACAGATTACCATGTTGCTTAGCCTAAGATATTTTTCTGTTCAAAATGGTTTTCCACAGAGGAAATAGGGCAGCAATGTTGAGACGACATCAAGATGAAGACAACCATCAAATCAGCAACCTAAGATGGTCAGAATTGGAACTAAACAATTTGTTGTAGTGATGTCACATTTGACTCTGGCAATAAACGGTGGTGGTATCCATGTACGAGATCGGCTCGATAAACCACAGAGGAACATGTCTATAGTGGAGCATTTCATGAGGCAACACCCCACATCATTCAGAGGATCATATGACCCTATTCTAGTAGAAGGGTGGATTAAAGCACTGGAGAATATTTTTGATGTTATGGGGTGCTCAGAACATCAAAAGTTTAGTCTTGCAGTTTACCGTTTTGAAGGTGATGCTGATCAGTGGTGGTCGATGGTGAAAAATATCCGGGATAGTGAGGAGATTAATGGTCTCTATTTGGATGAATTCAAAGGTATGTTTCTTGAGAAATATTTTCCTAAGGTGGTTTGTCTTGGGATGGAAAAACAATTCTTGGAATTGAGGTAGGAGGATGACTCAGTGGCTGCATATGAATAAAAATTCACTCGACTATAAAGGTATGCTACAAATTTCATACGATATCTTGATATTAAAATCAACTCTTATTACTCCGGATTAATGCCAAAGTATCGAAGGGATTTAGATTCCTGTGAGTTAAAAAGATATTAAAAACTTTTTCATTGTGCGGAGAAGGTGGAAATGGAGTTTGAAGATGATCAGGTATTCCTTGACTAACATCATAATAAGAGGTCGAGGTGGCAGACAAAAGGGAAGAACTCTTCAAAAAAGTCTGATGGTAAGAAACATAAGTTTACATTTTCTGAAAATTGTGGTAAAAAGCATGATGGGGAATGTATTTTGAATTTTGCTAAGTGCTACTGATGTGGTAAAATGGGAAATAAGGCTCGTAATTGCACTGAAAAAGATTAGGGTAATGGTAAGACAAAATATGATTTACAGTCAGTAAAATGTTTTATGTGAAATGAAATGGATCATTATGCAAATGAGTGTCCGACAAATAACTCAACCAAAGGAAAGCAGCCAGACTACAAGCAGAAAGGGGTGGATAAATCCTTTGTAACTACTTCAGCAGATGTTGTCCCATCAAATGATGTTTTATCAAGTACACAGTGTTTTTGTTCAGATTATGCCAATGTGTTGTTTGATTCAGTGTCTACGCACACATTCATTTCTGAGAAGTTTTCTAGAAAATTAGGAATTCCATCTCATGATATGAATACTAAACATATGGTAAAAACACATGGAGGAAATGTTGATACCAAAAGAAATTATAAGAACATTCTTGTCCTTTTGTGCGGAATGAATCTACCTGTGAACCTTATTGTTCTGCCTCTAGTAGAGTTTGATGTTATATTGGTCATGGATTGGTTTTTTGTTTATTATGCTAAGATTGACTGCAGAGATAGAGAGGTTTGTTTTCAGAAGGATATTCAGTTTGTGTACAAGAATGAACCCTTGCTTTTGATAATATATAAGTCGAAAAACTGGTAAAAGATGGAAATGAATGTTACCTTGCACATAATGTTGAAAATAAAGGAACTATTCAGATTAATGATATGCTAGTGGTAAATGAGTACCAGGATGTTTTTCCTGACTAGTTTCCTGGTATTATACCTGAATAGTAAGTTGAATTTACTATTGACTTAGTTCTTGATTCTAAGCCAATTTTAATACCCCCTTATCAAATGGCTCAAATTGAACTTTTACAGTTAAAGAAGCAATTACAGGAGTTATTAGATAAAGGTTTCCATCGACCTATCCCATCACTATGGGGTGATCCTGTCTGATTTGTTAAAAAGGAATATGGTTGAATGAGACTTTGCATTGAGTATAGAGCATTGAATAACCTTACAGTTAAGAACAAGTATCATTTGCCTCATATCGATGATTTGTTTGATCAGCTCCAGGGAGTTCAGTATTTTTCAAAGATTGACTTGAGTTCGGGGTACCATCAGTTGAAAGTAAAAGAATCCGATGTTCTGAAGACCACATTAAGTATTAGATATGGCCATTATGAATTGATATTTATGCCTTTTGGGTTAACCAATGCACAAGCTGCATTCATGGATCATAGGAATAAAATTTTCTTTGAGGTCTTGGATAAGTTTGTGGTTGTGTTCATTGATGATATTTTGGGTTATTCAAAAAGTAAATAAGATCATGAAATTCATTTAAGGGTTTTCTTGAAAACCGTAGAGAGAAATGAAATTATTTGGAAAATTCAGCAAGTGTGATTTTTGGTAATAAGAAATTTCGTTCATTGGTCACATTGTTTCAGAAAAATGGCATAACTATTTATCCTGCTAAAATAAAAGTTGTTATATAATGGCCAAGACCCACAAATATAGCCAAGATTCATTTAATGGTTTGGCAGGTTATTACCAGATGTTTTTGAAAAATTTTCACGGTTATCTAGTCCAATGACTAAGTTAACTCTAAAAGGTGTTATGTTCATCTGCACAATAGAATGTGATGATTGTTTTCAGAAATTGAAAAGGAGATTGGTGAATGCTCCAGTTTTGGAACTACCTTCCAGTTATGGTGAGTTTGATATCTACATTGTTGCTTTGTTGAAAGGAATGGGTTGTGTCCTAATGCATAATGATCAGGTAATTGCTTATGCTTCACGTCAGTTGAAACCACATGAGGTAAATTACCCTATACATGATTTGGAATTAGCTTCTCTTGTGTTTGATTTAAAATTTTGGAGGCATCATTTGGATGGAGTGAGGTGTGAAATATAAACTGATCACAATAGTAGGAAATGTATATATTCACTAATATATAATTGAACATGAGATAGTGGAGATGGTTGGAATTAGTCCAGGATTATGATTTCAAAATCCTTTATCATCCCGGGAAATCAAATAAATTGGTATATACTTTGAGTCGAAAAAGTAATTCTTCGTTAACCATGCTACGTTTGGAATGAGATCCTTTGGTTTTTGATTTGATGAATTATGGCATAGAAGTTTTTGGTGCAAGAAATTCATCTGTTTTGTTTTAGGTGTCAGTGAGATCATCTCTATAAGACAGAATAAAGCAAGCGATGAAGGAAGACAATGAATTGTAGAAAAAGGTAGAGTTGGTTTAGAAGGGTAAGTTGCCTGGTTTTAACGTGGATAATGATTGTGTTTTGAGATTTTGAAAGAGATTATTTGTTCCCTGTGATTCACAGTTGAAGAATGAGAAGTTATGTGAAGCTCATAGTACTCGAATTTCAGTTCATTCTTGAAGTACTAAGATGTACATAGATCTTCGGGAGTATTACTCGTGGGATTGAATGAAAAGAGATATTTCTAATTTTACTGTGAAGTGTTCGACTTGTCAGTAGGTTAATGAAGAGCGAAAGTTACTGAAAGGAATGATTCATCCTCTACCGGTGCTAGAGTTTAAATGTGAAAATATATTGATGGAATTTGTTGTGGGATTACCAAAGACATCTCGAGGTAATAATGCAATCTGGGTTATAGTTGACCGATTGAATAAATCTGCCCATTTCCTTCCTATTAGAGATACTTTTTCTCTAGATCAACTTGCTCGGTTGTATGTTAAAGAGATAGTCAGGTTTAATGGAGTACCCCTCTCCATTGTATCTGATCGTGATCCTAGGTTCACTTATAACCTGTGGAAAGGCCTTCAGAAGACAATGGGTACTGAATTAAACTTTAGTACATCTTTTCATTCTCAATCAAATGGGCAGTCAGAATAAACAATTCAGACCTTAGAAGATATGATACGTTCTTTTTCACTGGATTATTAGGGATGTTGGGACCAACACCTCTCATTGGTTGATTTTTCATATAATAACAGTTTTCATTCTAGTATACAGATGTCTCCATTTGAGGAATTATATGGAAAGCATTGTCAAACTCCATCTTTTTGGGATAAAGTAGGTGAACGGAAGCTGATGGGACCAAAATTGGTAGAAGAGATGGTAGTGAAAGTTCAGTTGATTCACAAGCACATGAGAACAGCTCAGAGAAGACATAAAAGTTCTGCAGATAACCGAAAGAAGGATCTTTCCTTTGAGGTAGGTGATCATGTCTTTCTCAATGTTTCTCCATTGAAATGTGGGATGCAGTTTGGTAAGAAGGGAATGTTGAGTCTGATGTTTTTTGGACTTTATAAAATTCTGGAGAAAGTTTGATCAGTTGCGTATAGAGTGGCTTTAACTCCATGTTTATCCCAGGTACACAATGTTTTTCTTGTTTCAATGTTGAGAAAGTATATGTCAGATCTATCTCATGTTTTGAGCCCAGAGGTAGTTCAGTTTGAAGAGAATCTCTCTTATGAAGAACACCGAGTCCAGATTATTGACCATATTGAGAAAGCGTTGCGGAATAAGGTAATTCACCAGGTCAAGGTTCTGTGGAAAAACAATATGGTAGAAGATGCAACGTGTGAATCTGAAAATATTATGAGTGAAAAATACCCCCACTTATTTTGATAAGTGAATAAAAATTGCGAGGACGCAATTACAAAAAGGGGGGAGGGATGTAACATCCAGGTAAATGAATAATAAGAGATTTTAATATTTATTAATATTTGTGAATTAAATATTAATTTTACTTTAAAGGGGTTTCTATGTTCGATAGTGTACCCGATACGCAACAAGGTGTTTCTTTGGAATCTTACGTTTCACACTAAAAATATAATATTATTATATTAAATGGTAGTTTACTCATAGCCATTGTATAGGAAGGATTGAATGAAACTAACTAAAACATGATTATACATATTTTTTAATATATTTACATTTATCCAATAAAAGTTAGAGGCTTAAAATGTGAATGAATCTAATTTTAAGCATAATTTACATTAAAAGGCCGATTTACCGCCTTTTGATAACGAACCCTCATTAAATCTAGTTTTTTCACTTTTATATGTTATATTTTACAAAATAATATTGTTATTTATAATTGGGACATAAAAATTTACTTTGGGTAAATTTTTGGTATTTTTATGATAAAATTCATTTTTTAATGAATAGTGAAAAATATTGTATTTTAGTTCAAAACTGCCTTTTAATCTAATTCATTTATATGGTTATATTATCCTTTTAATTGTTTTTAAAGTTTAAATAGATTATATTTTTACCATTTAATCTAATGCTGGTCATTAGAAGCAATTTCACATTTAAATTGTATATAATCAACTGTCAATTTTTTGATAGTTAATATTTCTAAAAAACACGGCTTTTGTTTTCACAGTGGGAATTAATTTTAAATTAGTTTCTACCACTTATGTGTTTTTGAACTTGGACAAATGGATTCCATATTTGTAATCAGGAGGTTCAAATTGTGTAAATATGTAACTTTTATTTTTAGGCATTTTAAATATTCACCTCAGTATATATTTTATATACTATGGTTAAAGGGTAAATCAGGTAAATAAGGGAAAACAAATAATATTTATATACCCTAACAGGTGTACTAATCCTATTGGTTGAGTCATATCCGACCATGGTCATCCTTGGGTCAATTTGGGGACCCCGTGGATCCACTTAAAAGTGATTATTACACATTATTTTAATTATCTTAAAATAAAGGCCAAAATGAAATAAACAAACATCTTTTAGTAAATTAATTTTTACATGCAATTATACAAGTGATATATTACACTATAAATATTAATTGGAAAGATAAAAATATTTCTAACATCATGGTATTTTTTTTATAATTTTTATACATCTTATAAATTAAATTATTTATGACACAATCATGATGCAGTATTTACATCGTTAATAAATGATTTAAATAATTACGATTATAATAGTAAAAATATTATCCAAAACATGTCCAATTATGATTGGATGATTTTGTTTCGGTTATGACTCATATTATCTTAGACTTAATGATTATTGGACTATTATAAACCGAATATCATTATATATTAAAATAATAGTTTCACACTTTTGTAAAGAGCCCCTCCCCTCCCTTATAAAAAGAGACCACTTATATGAAATTACACACACCTCTCAAGCCATTTTTCTCTTCAAAACTCTACCCAATTGGGTTCTATACATCCCTATACTCCTCCTAGAATCCTTTCCATAGGCATAAGCCATTTCAAGAAGTCCTTTGGTTCAAATCAAAGGGAGTTACCCAAATTAAAGGTAACGATTTCTCTTAAATTGTTTTCTTTTATTTTTCTCCTCCAACCACTAAAATCTTTTTATTTCCTTTCTTTTGTAACAAAATCAGTATCCAAAATATACTATGATGTTGTTATGTAAATTATTAGAACTACACTTACACACACCTCCATCCAATGGATGAAGAACGTAATGTTTCTGTGGATGGAAAACTAATGCCTCACGAGACGATGATTGTTCAATTACATCTTACTGCCTCTCATGGTGGCAATTATGATGGAATTGTATTTATATATGATATATATTTTGTTTATGATTTATTTATTTTTCATTACATCCCAATTATATCAATCCATTATGGTTTCCATAATGGGTAAATACGATAATCTCATTTGAGGAAGTGCGGACTACCGCCCCTCAAAGTGACGTGATTCGTTAATGCCTTATGTGGGATTTATAAAGGACGGATATAATGATATTATATATGATATTAATCTGAAATTATAATATAACTATGTATCATTATGTTTTATTTCCCTTAAAATAATAAACTGAAATGAAAGTAGCATTCATGCGTACGTAGGGCTTAACGTCTCCGTGAATGGTGCATTTCATTTCTTATCTATAAATGTTATGTACTATTATAAAAACATGTATATGATGGATATATATAGTATATATTAAATCCAAATCATGATATCATTCTGGATATAATGAACCTTTGACCACATGGACAACTTTTAATTATAATTTGTTTATTTTACTCAAGTACCAAATATCAACAAAATGAACATTATTAACTTAAATGATTCCATAATTTTTATAACATGGTTATAAGTTTTATAAAATTAATAACAAACTTGAAAAAGGTTCTTATGAAATTATAAATTATCTTTAGTTTATTATTCAAGAGATTAAAGAACAATTGAGTCAAGTCAGACACGAGTTAAGGGACTTCATCTCAATCTTCTTTTATTGAGGCATAGTTTATTTTATACACAACATTCTTTTATATGGTGTATAAAACCCTTATGAATTTTACTTTTATTCAAGATGTATATTTTGTCTACGAAGCATTTTACTAAAAGAAAAAAGGAATGTTTCTTTTAACGTAAGCAGTGACAATGACCTTTCCTCCACCGCGAGTATTATTTGATCTTTGGCTTCCTAAACAAGTCGTACTTTTTGTTAAAAGGAAAATAAATACCATATATTCTTTTTATGTATTTTGTTATTGAAAATAGTTTTGAAAATGAATTTATTATTTCAATATCTTGAAATTTTGAATTGTGATTGAAATTTGGAAATGTTATCTTTCCTTTATGTTTGTTTTATGTGTTATTACTATGTTATGGTTCTTGGGCATTGTTACGTATACTGGTGGTTCTGTGATAACCCTAGGGAGGGTGAGCCCGAGATAGCTCTCCAATGCATTGGGTAATGTGACAAAGGTAAATATGAATGTTTCTCCTAAGATATTTAGGAAATATACTATGATGGGTATTCCAAATTTAACTCTCTACGTAGTTGTGATAGCTATAGTGTAAGAATGATATGGATGACACATGTTACCTCTATGATTTGTGATTTCTATGTGTATTTCATAAATCTTATGATTTCATGAGGTATGTTAAAGATCTTATGTTATGTATGTATTGATGATCTAATGTTATCTTTATTTGTTTTATAACACTTACTGATCTTTTTATGCTCATCCCATGTTTTGAAATGTTTTTCACAGTACTTAATGTTGAATAGGGCCAATGATGGGATCAAGGAAAAGTCATGAACTATTTAACATGATATTAGACATGACTCTTTTTTTCAAGAGTATTTATTTTGTGAAAAAATGGATACCGGGTAGAAGTGCTTACATTGTAATCTTTGAGATATAATATAATAGTCATGTCCCAATTCTCTAAAACTCTAAACCTAAAAAGATCCTTAATGTGAATTATTCTCTTAATTTAAGATTATGAAATGTTTCAATGTCGGGTCCTTATATGTATAGTATCTAGATAAGAGGCAAAATTTTATAGAAAACTACCTTCTCTTGGTGATCCATAATTTCGGCATTCTTCTAAACCAATGTTGTTTTGGATTGAAGAATAACATCCTCCCATACAATCTCATATTATGGTTCAACTATATATATTTTAATATTGAAGATTTTGAATATTTCATGGATTTATATTGAATAAGATTGAAATTCAAGCCGATAAACACCTTTCCATGTCTTCCAATGGTCTCAATAGAAATTAAAATACCCTCTTCCAAATTACCCTATATACCCAATTGGTGACTTTATAAGAGAGGGGAAACATTCAAAATAACATTATCACCATCCTTTAAGAATTGTGTCCAACAATGGAGGTCAGTGAATGATTTATGATGAATCTATGACATGTTAAATGATTATGGAACCATCTGAACCATCTCCACCATCTCTTGATAATGGCTCAGCACAACCACTGACATCTCTCATAACCCGAACCATGAAAATGTATGTATACATATCCACAGAAACAATGTCTAACACAGATCCATTTTCATATAAGACTTATAACTATTTTTATTGCAAAACATGACTTTTGAATAATAATTTTCCAAGGATCCTCCAAAACCAAGCACATAAGCCCTGAGAAAATACTCAAAAACATTTATTTTCTAATATATGTATCAATCATTATATGAATTGTTTTCTATTATAAATATAATTTAGGAACTCATATTCACTAGTAATCCATTCAAGAATCTTGTTGTGAACCTTAGGCTCCGATCAGAAAAAACCACTTATGGATCCCCATGAAGTCTCATAAGATATCAATCATAAAATTAATTATGTTGTTCCACTATCATCCTCACCATGATAGTGAACTAATATGATGATTTCATGAGTCGATCGATGATATCATAAATTTCATTCTTTTGATGATGAGTTTTATGAAAACTAGTTATTAAATAAATAGAAATATCATTTCACTTCCAAACTGAAATGGTTTTGTACTACAACAAACCAACATGTCTATTGTGTTCTACATTAATTCTTTTAATAGTTAGGAACTACAATAAAATGTCTTCAATAGACTACCTCATCCCTTTCCACGAATTACAACTTCTCATTTTTTGATACATCTTGGTATCCCAATGGTGAATACAATAAAAAGAAAAGTGACCCATATCTAAAACCACATTTTTGAGGGAAAACATAACACCCAACTGAAAACAGAAGTATAAATTTCATCTCGTAGAACGAGACAACTCACCTAATGTACCAACACCACAATGAAATTAATAATGTGTTATAACTCATTGTCTACCACATTATAATTTCAAACTCACATTTAGAAAAAAAAATTAGCTTTTATCGAATCCATTATCACCATTCCACTACCCTCTTCCACTCCCAATCATGTCACCCCAAAAAAATTGATTTGATACCACTACATAATACATTCCATTATAGATTATGTCAGTAATTTTCTTCTCAATGCAGCAACCCCAATATTTCCATTCTCATTAGTGTATTAAATATCAAATTCAAAATTTTTCTGAAATTATACCTAGTTCCACTATCACATGTTCAAATCCCAATGAGTAAAAGTATATTTCATGCACCTATGATCAAAATACACTATAAAATTCTTTCCAAAGAGGTAGTGTAACAACATTTTCAGAGAATTAAATTCCACATCAACTAAAGATAACAGTTATGGAAGATATTCTTATGTGGGAATAATTATTATGATCTAAAGGACACCTCTTATTTTGCCAACAATTAGACTCATCCCATATCCATACCAAAATAATCCTGTAAAATTTTTGAACAAACTATCTATACTAAACCACCAAAAACGATAATATAAAAATATGATAAAAAATTATATACTACACCTAGAACATAACATCATTTGTCATTCCATGATGTAGTGATATTACCCTTTTAGATATCACAAGCATTAGAATCATCACTTTTTAGATCCAAAACTCACATTTTTATATTTATCCATTTTGTTAATGTAACTTAATTATTTTAAGAATGTTTTAAAAAAGGTAATTATGCTCAAAAAATAAATTATATTAATGGAAATTATAATAGATGAACAAAACAATAATATCATACATGAATCGAGGAATGTATAGATTCATAATTTCAATAAAAACCACAACCGTATTATTTGGCAGTGTGGTGTAAGAAGAATATAAAAATTTTTATAATGGATCATGAATTTTTTATAATTCATATCCTCTTTTATGTCCTCAAATAGTGGTACCCTATCAACATTTACAAATTTCAAATCCAACATTACCATCTAATATGTTAAAAAATTTCATAAATAATTGGAATATGACATTTTTTAACAGTTTTCACATTTAACATATGATAGTTAGTAAATAATAGAGGGATACCATCATCAATCATATTAAATATAAAATGAACATACCATGATTACATGCTCAGGAAAATTAATCCATTATCCCTTATGTCTGCAATATAGACCTTATATTCCCTAAACTCACAAGGTATCATTCGATATGACAGAATAGAAATGGTTATCATACAAGGTAGAGGATCAATAGTTAACTCGACCTCTCTCGAGGGTAGTATACCTAAAAAATCATTTGCAGTTACCAAATGATACGAACTCACATCTATGGGAACCCAACCATGAATACTTGTATCAACTAGATCAAGAAATATCTCAAAAAACTTAAATGATATTACACTCGAATAAAGAACAATAGGACATTTCTGTCATGATCTAATATCCCACACCATAAATACATGGTTGAACCCATTGGAATATAACAACTATAACTATGAGTGAAAACATTATTTTTTGGCCTTGTCCCTGATAAAATGATTCAATTGGATAATCATGTCGATGATTTAGAGATTAAGAACCAATAATTCCCATTCCACCTCAAAGGTTGATATCATCCCCAGAAATGGGGGACACTCAACACCTTGTTCAAAGTTCTTTCAAAAATTCATTGAAAGATATTATAGGCATGGAATAATATTAAAACACAATATCCACATGTCACCTGACATATATGATAAAAATTAATAATTATAACCTGTTTGAAAAAAAATTACCACCACATAAGATGAAATGAACATCATACCTCTAACAAAAACTGACCATGCATAAGATTATTTTTTCTCATGCTATTTTTTATAATGATTTATGGTCATTAACACATGTACATCCCCCTTATCCTAAGGATTTTACACAACACCCTCACAGGAATACATATGAACTTGTGAACCCTTGCTAAGAGTTGGTCCTTCACTATAAACTTCTGATTTCTTCTAACCAAAATGCTTTATAAAGCCTAATAAACCTAAATGAGGAAACATCATATTATACTCTATAAGGTAAGGTTTGAACTTACAAAAAAAACTAATAGGGTGATGAAATATATGACCATAAAGAGGTCCCTAATACTATAATGGAAGGGATAATACCAAAATTATGTATCTTTTTTTGGGTGGAGCCTCACTTGGATAATAACAACACCAACGAAAGCTCCTCCAAATCCAATATTCCCATAACAGTCTTCTCCATCCAAATCATCTTTTTTAATAGCCTCTGGAAGGTCATATGGCACAAGATAAAAAACAATTACCTAATATCATGAATGATTCCTAGAAAAATCCTAGGAGCCTTAATGTAAAAATTTGACACAAGTTCTTCTTATAGATGCACTAAATCTATAAATTGGGAGAATACTCCTAAATGGTACAATCTCCATACTCCAAATTCAACAAATCCCATGTATTTTCAGCATGTAATGTGTTAGATAAAAAGTGATAATTATATAATTCCATTAAGGAATCTATGAAATGGACCACATGACACATAGTTTGAAAAATAGAGTCCTACCATATCGTTCATGCTCACATAACCATATTCCAGAAAAACCCACCATTGAATCATAATGATTGTTCTTGATGTTTAATATCACGTTAATATTAAAAATTCAATCCTTATATTCCTTATATACAATGCCAACACAATATATGGGTGATTAATTATTAGAAACCATGACCCATGATCCACTACACATGATGTGTTACCAAGACCTATTTTCTCTAAATTATAAATGTTCTAGATTAATCCTTTTACCAAATGTATGGTCCTTTGAAGGATTCACCTATGGATCCTATATCATAGTTTCCTCAGTCATATTTTGAAGATCTCTTATTAGAGTCACTTTATAATAAACATAATAAAATATCCATCTATATCATGTCTATATTCAACAAATATTTGGACCACTATCAGAATTAATGTTAATTATTTTAAACATCAAAAATCTATGTAAATTAATATCTCTTATCAATGTAAGAAATTGCGAAAAAGGTATAATTAGATTATAATAAACATCCATATATTTGATTGAAATGAAAAAAATGTCTGAATCATGGTAATATGTAATAATCACCCATGATAACATAGGTTCACTCATGAATGTGATATGTTCTTCACCCTATTTAACACATACTACCCTAATTCATACAGTTAAAATCATTTAAAACCAAGAAACATATAAAGACATAGGAAGTGTTAAGATACATTAGGATAAGACATCAATTTATTATGAATTTCATATAAACACACGTTGTTTATCTGAACCATACATCCGAGATGGTAGCCACTAATTTAGGTAAAGAATGAAAATAGAACAAATTTTTTATAAATATCCCATAAATACCAATAGTGTACTAGAGGAAGAAATTGACGCTACATGGTCAATCCAATCAGATCCAAAGTGGATAAAATAATAATTAAAAACATATAATGATATTCAAGTTGTTTTGTGGCCATAAAAAAACAAAATCCACTCATCTACAAATTAAAAGACCCAAAAAGATGCTGACATGTTGCAATATTCCCTTCTCTTAATATGTATCCCGTAATAATACATTTACAAAATTTTAAGGGAAAATTCGTTTGTGGGAAATAATACTATTTTTTAACCCCACAGAGGCTATACAAGGTCAAATTTCATGAATGTAATAGTTCTAGATTTTAATAAACAATTTATAGATCATTTTAAATAAATATATTTCATTTACATATCATTTTCCCATTAGTTTTCTTAAAATAATATCATATTATCCAACAATAGACAAGAAATTTTAAACATAAAAAATAAAAAATAACATACATACATCAAGAGGTATGAATGTATAAAAATACAGATGAATAACATTTAATGTGATGCTATGTCTTAAATCCTAATGTAAAACCCTATGAGAAAAACCCATGATAAAAAACTAATCCAATAAAAAAATGGAATTTCACAATGTATTGGTCCCTATCCTATGGTAAAATACAAATAAAAAATCATGAGCATAAGCTGGCATAATTCTTGTACCAACCAATATCGAGTGATTCGAGAGTCCATCAATATCCAAAAACATTAAATTATAACAATACAGCACATATTAAAGCTAACTTTTTCTTTTTCCTAATTCATAAAAGGTGATCGATATTTCAATTTTTGAAAATACATTTCAAAACCTTGTTCAAAATAATATAAAATAATTTTTAATGTAATTCAATCCTCTATAGTGTTTGAAAATCTTTATTCAAATGATGAATTTCCATTTTCAAGGAAAATCCTTTATATTAAAACACTTTCCCTTCAAAAAAATTTGATCCAAATATTACTTCAAATAAATGGAAAACACAATTAAAATTTACTAGAACAATAACTAATTCATCAAATTAAAAAATTTAATTGAAACACCTAGATCCAAAAAGAACAAACCTTGATCCAATTCGGAATAATGATTGGAGATAGATGATCAAACATTGAATGGAAAGGAAAAATAAAAGACTAAAAATGGATGATAAAAAACTCATTCCAATAACTAATATAAAACATAATTGTAACAATCCCAAACCACTGTCTAAAAATTCATTATCTAGAATGAACACATACATGATGTTAAGAAATGTAATGACAACAATGATCTAACTTTGAGTTAAGTGATTCAAATGAACCACATTTCTCCAAAATTTCCAATGAGATCCAATTGGTAAAGATCCAAAATAATACATATGAATAGATTAAGAATAATTCATGAAACACTATTATAACATCATCTAGATATATATACATTGAATTTAATTGCATTACACATTGTATAGTCCACACAACACAAGTACACTAAAAAATCTGATGTTTTTTTATTATAATCCTATTTTCTATACAACGTGATATAAAAATATTACATGACATTTAAACCCATCACACCATGCACATATTTCTAGATACCTTGTTGGAGAACATTATAGAGCATGTAATCCATTTACATGATGTGTATTCTACCAATATACAAGAAACAACCTAGTTTCTATTAGGAAGAATAAAAAATAACCTTGGTTGTATTAAATACAATGGGAAAACCTCTAAATGTAACTATAACATTTATACCATAATTCCATTAATTCAAAAATATAAACATCCTAGAACATTAGAAAAATTTCCACATAAAATCTCTCAATCCCTAAGAATTATAAAAATCACCCAAACAATGATGTCAATAAATGAAATAAAAAGGGACTACAAAAAAAGTAACATGGTGTTACATATAAAATGTAAAAATGGTTTTGGTATGTGAATCCATGAGATTTTTGTTTTAAATAATAATTATATTCATTCCCTTTATGACACAAAACGTTGATCTTTTTAAAAATTGAGATATATTATAATAACATATTTATTTAAATGTGATTGTTTTACCTTAGATATTTAATTGAATTGTATGATTATAAGTAAGAAAATTATAAAATATATGTATATTATCCCCACTCACAATATATTTATTTTTTAATTATTTTTAAATTAGAACTAAATTTTTTATTGAGGTCACATTAATCTTCAAAAATGATTTTTTTAAAAATATGACTACATTTTGTGAAAGGGAATTTTAATTAATTTTATACACTACTTGAAGTTGTGATTATTAAATTAATTTTGTTTTTTAAATCAGAATATAAAAATGAAAATAGTGTTAAATTTTTTACTTTTTTTATTTTTTTATTTTATTTTGAATAGAGAGAAATACGAGTTTTTGAATGCCTTATATTTTTTCATTAAATTAAGATTTTTAAAATTCTAATTATAATTTTCATTTTACATTAAAGTGATATATGGTCCAATATTTTATGAATAATATAATTTAATATATTGGAATTATTATAATATGGGTTAATTTATATTCATAAAATGTATAAATCTAAAAAATATTTTCCATTTGGGTTTTATGAATTCATATTAAAATATATATTTACCAATTCTAGAGAATGAATGTATAATATTGGAAATTGTTTTTTGATTCTAGAGGTCCAAAATTGTTTAATATGTACATTAATTTTAGTTTTGTGTCAAATGTAACTATGGTAACTTTTTTCCTTTCTTTATGGGTAAAATTAGTAAAATTTTGTAGAAACATTGATATATGTTCTTAAAATCTACCCAAAACCTTTATTGATTTCATTATATCATATGTAATATTAAATATATATCTTATTAATTAAAATGTTTAATTTTGGTTTAATTTTTCCTTGATAATGATTTTTATAATATTTTATGTAACGGAAATTCAAAAATACAACTCTCATGATTTAATATCTCATTTATGTTCACATTAATTAAATAATATGTTATTAATGAATATGAAGATCAATCATAATATTATTAAAATAATTTTATGTGTTAAATAAATTTTAATTTTGGGGATTGTATAATTACTCTAGGTTCTTACACAACACTGATAGATTGCATGTGAATGTGGTATAAACATAAAATTAAATTTTATTGAAAACAATGGATATAATAATATTTGGTTTATTTATGTCTTCATTTGATTTTTTGGGTTTGTCATTAAGAATTATTGATTCTGTAAATTTAATAATCAAATTATGATCATCTCCTGAATTCATTAATGTCAAAATATGTTAATCCTTTATAAAATTAAATTAATGGTATTACAATTAAATAAAATGTGATTAAATTATTTAAAATTCATATATATATTGGTAGTGTAAAAAAATGCGATAATTTTTTATAATTCCTCCCTAGTATATTATTTTGATATTTAATGTACTTGATCTAAATTTATAATTCTTTAATATTGGAAAATATGTTATTGTGGTTAAGAATAAATATAGTTAACATCAGTTAAGAATTATTTACGATATGAAATTAAATAAAAACATAAATAGATAATGTTCGATGAGTTTATATCAAACATATTCCATATTTACTTATATATTAATCTGATTTGGAACCAATTTCTCATGGATGAAGCTTTATAATAATTACATTTTGGTAAATTATAATTTTACCCCTTCCTACTTTCTAAAATGAAACCCCTATACTATATTCATTACACATTCTTCTTCCAACAAGCATGTACTAAATTTTGAAATTATCTTTTAAAAATTATTATTCATGAATTAGAGGTTCTAAAAAATTAAAATTCACCTCCAGGAGTCCTTAATATAGGATTTAACGGATCTCTTCCTAAAAAGAAGTAACCATCCTACCTAACCTCACTTAGATTTTTTCATCCTCCATCTCATAAAAATATATAACATTCATCATTATACAATTAAATCATTATATTAAATATAATACAATTATATTATTGTTTTGGAACCACCATTATCTAGATTCTTTTTATTAAATGATAATTGAAAGTATGACTCATATGTATGTGTGGAGTACAATATCCACATAGAAATATGAAACATTATTCATATCCAGATATCAAATTTTGTTATTATGATGTATTTAATTCTTATGTATTATATTTATAAAATAACTAATCTCATGGAATTATAATATCATACATATATTCTTAACATTCAATAATTTAAGAATCTATAACATCTCTAGCTCATACATGTGGACAACTTCCTTTATGATGTGATGTAATCTAATTTTTATTTTATAATAAATTATATGGTTAAAATATTAGATTTAATTAATTTATTATATATATATATATAATGATTTTATATTGATTAATTATTATTATTCATTCATTCATTCATTCATTCAATCCATTTAAATGTTTAAACATCACTTGGCCGATTATATGGACTACCACCTCCCCGAATGGATGAAATTAATTTTTCAACCGAACTATATATGAATAATTATAAATGTGTATTTGATATATAAATATGAATCATGTTTAATGATTAATATCTTGAAAATGTTTAATCTGTGATAGTTTTTTGTGCAAAAGAACTATATAAACTCAACATATATAAAAAGTAGGTAACATATAAAACACTAATTTTAATTAAAAATTACTAATAAATTGATGATAATATGTTATATGTCAAAAATATTTAACATTATATGACTAAATTTTGTTTTAAATATATTTTTATAATTAATATATATTTATTATAAATGGTATTTGGTCCTATGTGATGAAATAAATGACCTCAAGAATTAGAAAAATGTTTTAATAACACATTAACTAGGATTATTTATGATTAAATATTCATTGATGAAATTAATTAATTTATATCTATTAAAATAATAATTTTTCTCATATGAATAATCATTAATCATTCATGTAGTATTAAAATAATACCCGTTTTTGCTTAAAAAGATCATGGTTTATTAATAAAAATGGAAATTAGTTATTCTTTATTCCCGAATCATTTTCTTCCCTATCCATATTCTATTTAAAATGTTTTTAATAATTTTTTAAAAATATATTCTGGTTTATTAAACATATTTCTAACCATGACAGACAATCAATAAAATGGTTTAAATGGTATTTCAATTTAATTTTTATTATATGTATCATTTTACCGATTGAGGGTACAAGATAATTTTTAATGATTAACACAGAACAACAATTTCCCACAATAATGACCTCACAATGTTGTAAAAAAATATTTTATTTATTACATGTATATTATTAATGAAAAGTATTTTCTTAATATTTGGAAATAATAATTTTTTAAATAATAAATTCTGAACCAGAAATGGAATATTCTAAAAAAAATTATTGTGATTTTTATGGACTTATTCTTATAGGATGTAATGTCCTAGTTCTGAATTCTAATCAACAGTGCCCCATATATAGTTGGCCACATGGTGTCATGCACATATAGCCAAATTTCAGAGTCCATTGATTTGTAGTGATGGTCGTTGTGTGCTTCTGGGAAAACAATGCCTTCATTACCAGACTGTAACACACTGAAAAACAATAAGATTTCAATAGTGGAAGAAGAAAACCCATACAATAGAATATTATTGCGGATGAATGATAATATAATTAGTCTAGAAGTTGTTTCATACACAAGATTATGTTACAAGTCTCATTATTATAATAAAACATCAATATCCAAAATACATTGAATATTTACAATCTATATAATAAAAGTAGAAATATTCCCAAGGATTTTCAATAGCACCGCGAGCTGATACTTGGTCCCATGCTCTCATGCTCCTATGAAGCATATCAAGTACGTGGAGTTGTGTTCTTTACCATATTGACACAAGAAATTATATAATCTATTTGGTTCCAAAACATATCCCAAATAGGGTTTGAGGGAAAATCTCTATTGGCTACCATCTATGTTTTGTGATAGTTTGTCAGCAGATATATATAATAGGCAGTGTAAAATAATGGATGTAGTAAACTAGGATATACTCAAAAGAAAAAAACTAAAAGAACTGGTTACCAAATATTTTCATTTAATTTTATATATATTCATTCAATTAAATTTATTTGTTATGTCTCATGATTCAGCTCAAGCCCGACATCCACCTTATAACTATAAGAACAACAGATGCCTCTGAAAGTCATTTTATTAAGCAAAAGAGAAGAATGAAGCAATGATATTTCTCTTTCTTGGATGACGCATCATAAGTCTTTTCATTTATAATTCAAATATAACCCAATCCCATCCTTGAAATATAGATTTATGATTTCAGGCATCACTACTGTTGAAATTTCCACCAACACCATACAATCTCATCCCGAGAAACCTCTCAAGAACCCAACATCACACTAAGTGTTGTATTAGTTCACGTCACTGATTCTATAATTGGAGGTGCATTAAAAATCATAAAATATCTCTCATGACATATAGTTTATTTCCTCATGATCACACCCATGGAATCCAACAACTGTTCCATGATTCCCTCGTCATATATGTATAGCCTATAGGAGCCTATCCATGGAATCCCTCAATATATCCATGGTTCACTCATCACTTTATAATATCTAACCCTTTTAGCCCATCCATGCCATTATAAACTAAATTCATAGATTACTGAATGTACAAAATCACAATAGTCACATGATCATGTCCACAAAATTCTATACTAATTCCATGATTCCCTCAGTGATAAATATTGTCCAATTATTTAAATTCAACTAAAAATTTCATTTGGCGATATCTATTCAAAATAAGGAGCATATAATATTTCTCACATAACAAGGGTGACTCAAGATAGTAAAAAACTCATAAGACATGGACTTTAATTTACTCACAAAGGCATACTTATCATAACAAGAAACACTAGTAAATTAAACTCTTAAATGGAAATATAAATATTCAACTCAAAATAGAAATTAATAGATAGAAAAATTCCCTCCAACCATGCTTAATAAAATGGAATACACGGGTCTTAGGGTATGTAACAAAATCCCATACCCATTTACTAATTGTATTCTAATATAACATCATTTAAATTCCATTAATTATCAAATAAATTTTTAACAACTTATAAAAGGGAATCAAAATAATGCCTCACAGGCATCGTAGTCCAATTATCCAAAACGATCATTCAAGGAAACTATCCATTGTGCATTCCCTTAATCCTGGTATACAAAATATATCATCCATCAAAACACCAATTCAATTACGTAATCAATTATAGGTGATAATAGGGATGATATAATAATTGATGTGATTCCATAAAGAAGGGCGCACTACACTCCAGAATATATAAATAGATCGACATTGAAAAAAAGACATGAGACCACATTCATCAATATCGTGCCAGATATCTAAACCTATATCATGCTCTGATTCATACAAATCTGGATTAAAATTGTACATTGGTTGAAGAACTAGAAATTGGGCATAAGAACCAAAATCCAAATAGCACAATTGATATCCAGATTAACAAAGAACATATAATAAGGAATCAATGACGTACTTTTGTAGATCCAAGGTGAAGAATAGTGTTTGAATATGAGTTTAGATGGATTGGGGAACTGAAATAGAAGAATAATCATTAATGGGGGCTCTCTCATTGTTACCATAATATGAAATGTGTGAAGGAGAATATGTTTTTTTGGTTATAAACACCATAGGGGTAAACAATCATTTTACCCAATTTAACAAGGTCACATGGTTTATGTGAATGGTTGGACTAACTATGCACCATGTGGCATGGTCTCTCCAAGAGAAAGTGACAGTCACATGACTACAAATCAATGTTTACTGACCATGTGGAAACAATCCAGTAGGTCTCTTCCATTGTTCGTTAATATTGAAGATATACCACATTGCCATGTGGAACCAACCACTCGTTAACCTCTAATAGTGTGGAAAATAATACACTTCTACCCAACATAGCACAGTTTCTACAATGCATATGTCAGGCCCAAAACACCCCAACCAATTGTGTTCACAACATCGATTGAGCCTTGGAATCACATGTTTCATCCAACATGTCAACGAGAATCCAATATATTTCATATTTAAAAAAGATAAAATTAAATTTATTTAAAAATAACGATATGTACGTCAACGAAGAAATAGCTTCTTAAAAACAACCCACATTAAAACAATTCTTCCTTGAATTTACCATCTAATGGTGGTGAAGCAATATCTAAGAACAACTCTAGCCACCATTATGAGACATTAGCCTCCATATCCCAAATCTTATCTGGCACTAGGTCATATAGACATCGATCCAACACAAAATTTAAGCATCAATCATAGATAACCTTAAATATAGGATACAAAATTCATATATGATACTCATTAATGGATGCATCGACATTTAACTCAACCTAATCAAGCTGAAAATCATTAGACTGGTTTGAATAGTAATAGCGCAGCTGAGAAACATAGAAGACTTCATGCACAGCCTCATACCTCTGAGGTAACTATAACAAAAAAGAAACTGTCTATACTAACATCAGAATATTGAATGTCTTTGCGTATCTATGTGAAATCATGACCTATCTCATGAAAATATAGTGTCCCATCCTTGGTGAAGCACGTAGGAATACAATATCCATGACCTTGTACTCTAAATATCATCTGTGAAAATTAGAATAATATTTTTCATAACATTGGAAATAGATATAATAATCTAAATAAACTAAACTTTCTTAAGTGTATCTTGTACTGGATGAGGTCCCAGCACATCTACATGTCCTGCCTACAAGCATTATATTGTTGATCTTCATGGCCTACTGTATATAGCCACATATGACTCCATCTAAATAGTCCCCAAATATCTATTATTATATGAGAAATCAACAATGGTTATATGAATCTCCCAAGAACCCCTGATATCTAGGATGCTTATAATAGAGTTTCCTCATGCACCTATATCATGTTCTCTGACTAGCCATCTTCCAGGGGGAGGTATGTCTTGCTCAGAATAACCATTGTACCCAGTTCCCTTTGAATTCATTTCCAGAAATGAGAAGTAAACCAGGCATCCCTATCTGAAAAAAATTTAAATATAGTCCCTATGTATTCATATAGTATCAGATATGTACCATCTCCCAATCTCATCAACACTGAATGTTTCCATGATTAGTATAAAATGAGCATGCTTCGTGAAAATGTCCACAAAATCCCACACGGTATCATTAGATAGGGGAAAAATGTTAAAACTATGAAAACAATCTATTGTGACACCATTTCATTTCCAATATGAAATGGGAAACCTCTATAAACATCTAGATGGTCGTCAGTTTTCTACCATCACCTATCGACAGGTTGAAAACCTCGTGAAAAAACCAGCTACCTCACCTTTCATACCTGGCCCCCAATACCAGCATTTTAAATCTCGATACAACTCTATGACACTACGATTAACTTCCCATACATAGGCCAAAAAAATAGCACAACATTTCCTCATGCATGTAGGAAAAGACCCAAATATTACCATGTAAACACACAACCTTATTTGATTAGATTTTCCATCTAGTTTGAGGGTCCTCACATGCCACACACTCTCATATAAGTATTCTATTTGGATCAGATAGCTTCCTCATCCTTAATTAGATCAGTAGGGTTGAGATAATAGTTAACGATGATAGAAACATCATCGCAGGGATATCATACACATCCAAGTGCATCGTAGAGAAAAAATACATAAGATTCCACTCACTACTACAATACTGCACTACATGTATCAGATTCATCATATTTAGGGAATCAACCACTTCATTTCTCATAAAAGGAATTTTGGATATAACAATTTTAATGGAATGAAGGTATTACACCCAAATTCACTTTATCATAAATTAATCACATTGAGTAAATATGTCCATGAATATTTTGTGTATTTTATACACCACACAACACTCTTCCACTATGTAATGTCTCAAAAAGCATGATGTGTGAACAACCACATCTAATTCGAACTCCGGTGTAGGGTAATTCCACACCTGTGTCCTCAAATTCATAGACTCATTCACAAAGACTTGTCCCCTTGTATAATGACTTCTCCTAGACTAATACTTAATGAATCATATTACACAATGTAACTCATTACTGGAATTGAAAAAATCAATATCAACATGAATTTATAGGTCCCTTCAATCTCTTGAAAGGCCCAATCATATGAATCTATCCATACATACTTCTAACCCTTCTTAGTCAAGCCCGTCAATGATGATACTAAGCATGAGAATTCCTACATGAAATTGTTTTTATAACCATCCTTCCCTATGAAATATAGAACCTCAAAGACATTTAATTGATTCTTACAAAAATACATCACTCACCTTATTTGGGTACACTAAAACTCTTTTATGTGAGATTATGAGACATATGACGATAATTTGATCTATTCAGAAGTAGAAAATTGTGAGTTTATCATATAACTGATAATACCCCCATTGTATTCCAAACTAAATCTAGATATTTTTCAGAGAGTTGTTTATCATGAGAATTCTCCAATATATTATCCCCAAAACCACAAACAATAAATCAAGATAAGGATGGAAGACATGGTTCACCAATTCCATAAAGACTACATGCTCATTTTTTAGACCCAAGGGCATGACCAAGAATTCATATAAAATTTATCTCATCTTGAAGGCTATTTGATGTTAGTATGATGGTCTAACAAGAACCAGTTGATAATTAGATAAAAACAATTTTGGGAATCCCTGAGTTGCTAAGAGCTGTCAAATGAGTTCTTCTATCAGTTGTATAAGATTCAACTTCTTTACCATAAATTGGTTCAATTTCCAATAATCCATGTATATCTTTATGGAATTATTCGCTTTTTCCATAAAATACTAGTGAAACCCATAGTTTAGTACTACTTCCGAATAATTCCTTTGCCTCTACATCATATAACATTCTGTAAAGATCTTGAAACTCTGTTATAACCATATTGAAAGGATAAATGGATACTCGTGCATCTCCTGAAATTAGATTGATAGAGAACACCACCTCTCTTACTAGAGGAAATATTTAAATGTCTTATGGGAATAAATTACTGAAATGATGAACTAATCGAAGAAAATCAGCAAGAAATATTTCTTGGACATCTAGATATAAACTCAAAATTTGTGTTGTCATCATGCCTAACCAATGATGCTCAGGTCCAACTGAACTATCCTAGATATCCCATTCATAATTTTATAAGAAAATCACTACAATCTAGTGATGTGAATGTCACCCTATAGTGATAAAATTATCATATTATTTAAGTAGAAGAAACCAATTAATCAAAAGAATGAAATAAAATCATTTCATATTATATATGTAGATGTTCTAAATGAAGTGAAACCATCCTATATCAAGGGGGGTCCCTAAAATGATATAAATAATTTGTCTTGATCTCTAACAGAATGTCTAGTGTCATTACAACATCAACATTATTTACATAGATCCCAGGGCTCTTCATAATGGTCACAGATATAAAGCTATGTGAATCCCATGTATCAAAAAGTGAAAAATCTAATGAAGAAGCTACTATAATATATCCTCTGGCAGTATAATGTTTAGTATCCATTTTATTATGGTTTTGTTATAATGCAAATGGATAGTCTATACTACGAAAGTATGGAAATTCCTAGCTACACTAAACTGATCCACCGTCTTGTTGCTATGAAAAAGTGGTCTTTCTACCACAAACACAACCACAAACTTGGTCTAAACAACCTGATGCACACAAGATCCAAATCTGGCGAAAAGCTCTAGTCCACGCTCCCAAATGTGGAGTTAGTGTAGACCCTCTCTCACTACATGATAGACAAATCATTCTGCAGAAGCATTGTAGATGGCCTGTCTGGTAGCACAATCCACACTCAACTGGGTCCAGAAGACACTGTGGACTATTATTCCCCAAACGTATACACAGGTAGCACCTAACATGTCTACCTGAAGAAACATTCTGACAACTAATATCACTATAAGAAGGCTCCATATGACACTTTCTATTTAAATTCATTATAATACCATATCTAGGTGCCTAACCTCCCAGGATCGCACCTCCAGACTCTCTAAGAGTACACTCTATGATCAGTTCATGATTCACTATCATAGATACAATAGTAAAACTGAAATCAATAACCTACAATCTAATTTCAATACCGGATTCCATCCCCAAATATCCATATAAGTGTTACATCTAAACAAATTTGAACTGATGTGGAATGCTAGATCTCAATAAAAGTGGCAGAGTAGTCCATAAATGACAGTGTTCCCTACTCCTAATGCATAATCTACAAGGCGCTATCATCCCTCTATGTCTTAATATGTAATTAATCATCAGAGATTGTATGAAAATTTCCTCATTACATATCTCAATGATGCTCCATTTGGAAGATAATATCCCCCATCTGTTAGAGGAATCGTGCACCATATACATTACGAGGTTTACCCTCCTCTCAGGAGGTGTCTTTATGTGATTGATGACAGAAAACAAGGGCTCTAACCATTAATCTACTCATTCTAGGTTTCTATCCCCTAGAACTATGGTTAACACCTCTTCTAGAACAATCAAGTGACCTCTTCCAATGATTTTGAAAGTTGTGGTGCTCCCAAAATTGTTTTTATGATCCTCGTAAAGCCTTCATGGAACTATGCATCCACACCTACATTTGGTATAATAGTTGGAACCAAAACATGATTTACATGGGGGTCCCATGGTAGCCCATAACCTACCTCTAATATTGTATGTTCATCACCTCCCTCTTGGTGTATAGTATGTGGTCATAAAGGTGTCATGGATCTACAATTCCAAACACAATCATCATTTAAGGCTATTATTATGGTACATAGAAAAAATCATAGATAGCAAAAAATTATAGGTAAAAATCATTTATTATAAGAACTCACCCATTTACATTCTTCATTGGTCAGATCTAGCTGTCAAACATAGAAAAGGAACAACCAAAATCTCCCTAAAAAGGGCGGGTCTGGTCAAGTCCTCTATAAAAAGACACACTAGTTTCACTTGTTTTCCATAACATTATTGTCATTATCACATCCAATTTAATAAGGGTAGAACAATGTTAAGTCAAATTCAAATCCATGGTGGACCATACTCCATGTGAATCAAATCTTGGAATCCACCTATAATACATCACAACACAATTATCCTTAAGGATAGAACATGATCCTCCAAATTCTGATCAAAGAGGTACCATATAGCTTTAGTACCAAATCATGGCATCCATCCAATCTATGACATAATAAATACAAATAATCCCATAAAAATAATTCATATATTTCATGGAATCTATCACAACCTCATTCAATCCGTAATTCTCTCAAAATTTAATTATATTTACGAATGAAATTTGATTTCAAATAAGACCATATATGATGCCTGATACAGAATACACTCAATTAATCATGTTAAAACATAATATAAACCACAACAATATCAATAATAATAGAACAACACAAGTGCATCACACAATGGTGAAATCTAATCAACTTTAATTTCTCAAAATCAGACAATCAACAATTCCATTCATGGTAGATTAATGTTTTCCCATATGTAGGGTATCAAATCTTGGGAACAACTTATTAATAAATAAAATTTCCAATCTATCCCAATATACTATCTGAAAATTGTAAAAAACCAGAGAATAAAAAACAATCTCTGATATCAATTTGTAACATCTTGGTTCGAAATTCTGCTCAAAGGTTCCTCATACCTGGTTGGCCACAGGGCCTCACATGCATCTCCACAACATTTAATAGGTTATCACATAGTTGTGACGGCCTGGTTTTGATAGTGGGGAGACAATGCCATCATTAGTAGAGGGTAACACAGTTGAATAAAGTTATGTTTCAATAGCGTAAGCATTAAATACATAAAATAGAATATAATAGTGGAATACTGATAATATAAATAAACCAGAAGTCATGTCAACCACAATATGATGATACATGTCACATGTGTCAAATAAAACTACCAAATCATTAGTATAAGGAGGACATAAAATCCCTATAAAAAATTTAATAAAGGGAAATATAATCTCAGTAGTATCCTAATCATTAATATGGTTTTATGCTCTCCTCCTCCTACGCATCATTTTAGGTACACATTATACAAATCTATCCATTATAGAAACCTACCATCATATATTCATTATGGTTTAAAAACATGACACAAATACAGTGTGAGAATAATTCCCAGTAGGAAAAAATATGAGTTTAATTCCAATAATTCATAGAATATATATAATTGAGAGTGTAAAACAATTAATATAATAAGGTAGAACATACTCAAATGTAAAAAACCTATAAGTCCTAGTTTATAATAATTTACATTTCATTATTCATTTAATAATTCAATTTCATTGACATTGTATGTCTCAAAATTTGGATCAATCCCATCATACCACATATAACTGTAAGCACTAAAATAGACTCATAAGGTCATATAAATCAGTACAAGTGAAGGCCAAATCTAATCCCATAATTTGGCTTGGCATACAAATCATAAGTCGATTCATTTACAATTCTATTATAACACAAT
The DNA here is from genome assembly GCA_963277665.1 of Viscum album. Taxonomy (NCBI): domain Eukaryota; kingdom Viridiplantae; phylum Streptophyta; class Magnoliopsida; order Santalales; family Viscaceae; genus Viscum; species Viscum album. The sequence continues at coordinate 1,716,703,764 of OY728132.1, forward strand.
ATTATACATGGTAATCTTAATATATATTTCAAGGACCACTCCACAAAAAACATCCACCAAAACCCTTAAATCATGTCTGAATGAACATCTCAAGCTGTCGGTATCACTATAGTGGTTGTATAAGCTCACATCATTGAGGCCCTCTATAGAGGTCCTATAAATAAATTCTTATGGATCACTAAGAATATATATGAAAATTCCTCTTGCGACTATATATATCATACCACAATGGATCCATGATTGAATCATTATATATGTAAAGGATATAAAAAACATCCAAGGAATTCCTCAATGGGTCCATGTTTTTCTCCTAGTGTAAACTTATTTATCCCATTTGAGCCTATCTGTGGAATTCAAAACCAAATCCATGGCTCAGTCAAGGTACAAAATCACGGTATTTACATCAACCCATCCATGGGCATAAAATTGAATCCATTATTTACACAAGGATCCCTATATTTTAGTTAATTAAATTCAAATCAACATTTCATTAGGCATTCCAAGGTGAAAACCAAGAGCATATAATATAACTAACCTTTCAAGGGTGACTATGGAATGGACCAACCTCAAAAGGCATGTCCTTCCATTTATTCACATGGGAATGCATCTCATAACAAGACAAACATGTAAATTAAACTATTACATGGATTGAACATAATTCAACTCATTTGAAAAAACTAACAAATAGGGAAACTAAATAGAAACATTCTTAAACAATAGTTGGAATATAAGGGTTAGAGGGAATGTAAACCATCACATACGCTTTAACCAATTCATCTATAATATGATAACCTTTAAGCTATATTAATAATTAAATTCATTTTTAACAACCCATGAATGTAAATCAAAGGAAATCCTCCTCAGGATCCTTGGTAAAATGTCCAAAAATGGAAATTCATGAAAACTCCCTCAGGGAAAGACCAGTATTCAAGGCATACAACCAATAACATGCATCCAATCACCATTTCAATTACATAAACAATGATATATAACAAAAAAGAGGAATTCAAAATTATGATGAATCCACAATGATGGGAACACAACACCCCTACACATATAAATATCTCAATTATGAGTGAAGTATATAAGACAAACTACCTCAGGATCATGCTAGATAGCTCATCTAGTATCATATTCTAATTCATCATGGTTTTGAAGAAAGATGAACAACTGATGAAGAAAAAAAATAGGTCATTTGAGCCTAAATTCAAATATCAAAATCAAAATCACGAAGAACTAAGATTGTCTAAATGGTTATAATGGCCTTACCATTGTAGATCCATAGAGATTGACCACATTTTAATCAGAGTTCCAATGGAGCAGTGATCTAAAATTGAATAATAGTCTTCATAGATGCCCCAATATTTTCCTTGATAAGAAATGTGAGAACATGATTATATTATATGTTATAAACACCACCATGGAAAAACTAATTTTTACCCATTTAATTTGGTTTACATGGTTTGTCTAACCATGGACCAAGTCACACAGGCACTACAAATGAATGGGGGAACAATCAGAACTACCCCTCGAATGGTTTATGAACCATTAATTAACTATAATATAGGTCACATTTGTTGTCTTCGAAAAGTGTAAACGTACCACCCAGCCATGTGGGACCTTCCACATGTTATCATCTAACAGTGTAGCCAGAAATCCCATACTTCCCAGCATCACACAGATTAATAAATCATGCATCATAACCCACAGTTTTTCATCTAATTGTGTACTCGGCTGAAAACATCAAAAACCAGGGGTTTTTTATTTGAACAATCCCTTGAAATATCTATCCTTCTACAAACTCAATGAGAATAACAATATTTCATATTTAATCAATATAATAGAGAATTTATCGAAACTCAAGATCCATTCCATAAAAAATAAGCAAGGTCTTATATATGATAATATCCATTGATGTTAAATATATTTCACTAGGGATATGATGTAAATAATCTTTCCATAATCTATCAGTGTATCATATTTTATTATTGTGAATAAATTATGAGTAAAATCATTTTATAATTCATGTTTTATTCTTTGAGTAAATGATGAATATATTCATCAATTTGTGACCGAAATTTGATTGGATTTTTATTATTCTGTAGTAATATATGTTAAATCCATAAAATTAATTGGGTAATGTGATATTGATATCTCAAGATATATTTATTATAAATGATGATATGATTCTGAATGTATTTTTCACATTTTTTATCTGTGAGTATGATTTCCTTCTTAACAAACTCATTATATTACTTTTGTCCATGATTGTGAATAAAATTATTTACATTTTTATGTGGTTTTATGATATTAATTTTTCATTTAATACCATATAATTCTTGGGACAGATTAAAAAAATTTATTATTATTTTAATGTTTCAATATGACTAATTTCACGGTTTTTTTCATAGGATTATGCATAGATGTAATTTCAAATCATATTGGTCATAAGATTATTATTCCATGTTCTTATGATTCCACATTACTATGTTATAAAAATTCGATGTTGATTAATTCGATGAAAAAATTATTGATCAGAAATCAAGATATTAATTAATTCCTCAATTTATTAACTATGGTTTTCTTGGTATGATTAATTATTTTTTATATGACATTTATTATTTTAGCATTCCCTTAATGTCATATTAGGCTTTCATATGATTGATAATTACCATAATTGTCAGTATTGAGAAAATAAAATCATGCTTTATAATGTTCATATATCCATTGGTTGTGCATGAAGCATTTGTATGGTGTGATTCAAATTAGTGGTGATGTGTATTTTTAATAACCAATTGTTTTGTAACCATGATTCCAAAAACACTAAAAATTTATAGTCCTTAGGAATATATTACTTTGATTTATAATAAATATTCATCTAAAATTTTTTATTATCAATATATGTATTGTTTCAATATTTATATTTATTATAATATAATTATTTTGTTTTCATGGGAAACATTGATGAGGATCCTTTAGTGATATCCATTAGGATACGAGTATGTATAATTGAATATCTTATGTTATTTACAAGAACCTATTTTAGTTTTCCAAGGAAAACATCCCATTTTGGATTCAATAATGTGGACACCAAAATTAAATAGATAAACCTAGGTTTAATAACACTAAATGGGAAATATTTTTTATTAAATCAGTAATCAATGGTTCATCATGAGTAGTCCTAATACTTAACATTCAGATTGATGATCCACATGGATATGTGTTGGTAAATTTACATATTCATTCTGATCCATTATGATGTACTTACATATATGATGATAATGAATTAAATAGGATAAACCTAAGGTGTTAGGGATTGAATATAAAGTTTCAGTATTTAGATGTATTATTATTTAGTTGTCAAGGATCTATGGTTTCTAATAAGGTTTATTGATTCTCACTCTATAATTTACATTTTTTGTCAACGGTTGATCAAAGGGTAATCAAGTTAAAAATGAATGTGAAGTACAATGAAATAATTTTCCTCATGATTATGTAAAATATTTGGGAACTATAACAAAATTAAATATTAATATTTTCATCCATATATAATTATATATGATTAACAACAAAAACATATGTGAGTTTCCAAACATATCATATATATGGAAATTGTATGTTTTTCATTTTTTGGTAGAAATCATCATTGAGGGAATAATGTTCAATATACTACATGTTATGTATGTAATAAAAAGAAACTAATAGATTATATAAATTTTAGGGTGATATGTTTTGTATGATGAAATAATGGACCTGATGGAATGAATTGAATTTTTAGTAAGTGTCTTAGTTGTGGGGAACATGGGAATTATCTATGTAAATGAAGAATAAAAATGTATGACCCCCCAACCAAGGAAGGGAATTTTTTTATAACAATTTTGGATTGATTGATTTTTTATGTATTAGTATTTTATATTTTTTCTCTATAAGTTATTTCTAACTATAATGATTTTTAGATATATCACAACCGTTATATTTATAATTCTATAGTAGTAATTAATTAATGATTTTCATGAATATGTTGAATTGTATTGATATACTAGATAATTGATGTAGTGGTAATGTGATATTTTATGGAAATAACATGGTTGGGGTAAATATGAAAATGAGGAATCGATCTAAAAATTTATAAAATTATTATTATTATGTCAAAATTTCATTTTATTAAATTTGTGGATCATTACATGTTTATATATTATATAATTAATTCACAACTCAAAAAAACAAGAAAAGTATATTATAAACATGAAACTTATGATTACTATTTATTTTTCGAATAATATTAATCTTATAAAATAAATCATGATATATTTTAATGAAAAATAGCAAGACATTCAATTTTATTCATCCTTTACAGTAATAATCCTATAATAATATGGTTTTTTATAAATGTGGAATGATCACATAAAACTCTTCAAGGTACATAAAATTAATAATTCTATATATCCAATGAATAATATGTAATCTCATGAAATCCCTTTTTCTAAATAACATAACATTTTCGATAAAGTGAATTATATATTGATAATGTATCACTGTCGAGAATTATTATATCAAATGATATCCATGACAATTCATTACCAAAAAAATATATTTTTCATTTATGTTCTTTAGAAAATCATCTCATAGAACCATTAAATATAAGGCCCCGACCTTAAACATTACTTAATATTGAATTAAATGAATAATTCACATTGAGGATCTTTTCAGGTTTATAGTTTTAGAGAATTAGATCATAAATCATGAATTAAATTCCACATTTAAGAAAAGTGGTTATATAAAAGATAGTATTCGTTTTTTCCATCAATAGAAACATATTTAAAATAAAACATGGATTCTTTCTTGACACTTCCTTGACACTATCAACATATCATGCACCATTCCCTTGACCTGTGAAAAACATTTCAAAACATGGGATGAGCATAAAAATCTCAGTAAGGGATATAAAATTATGAAAAGAAAACATTAGTCCATGTATGAAATCATACATTACTCATAAAACATAAGCATTTTAACACACTACATCAAATCATGAATAAATCCTAGAAATCATAATGGATAAAGGTAACTTGAGGCTTTCATAACATTCTTACGTAGGGAGTAATCATCTTGGTTACATTTGGAATACCCATCATAGTGTATTCCCTAAATATTTTCGGAGAAACCTTAACTTTTAACTCTTTCGCGTTACCCAATGCATTGGAGAGATATATCAGGCTCACCCACCCTTAGTTTATTACGGAACCACCCGTCTTCATAATAATTCCCAAGAACCATAACATAATCGTATCACATAAAACATGCATAAAGGAAACATAACATTTCCACATTTCAATCACAAAATATCAATACACCACATTGATATTATAAAATCATTATTAAAACCATTTTCAATAACAAAATAAAAGAAAATTAAAATATGGTATTTATTTTTCATTTAAAAAAATATGGCTTGTAGAGGAAGCCGAAACTCAAATAATGGTCACAGCGGCGGAGAAGTCATTGCCGCCGCATAGGTATGACAAAAAAACATTAAATTTGTCGTTTAGTAAAATGATTCGTATATAAAAGTGTTCTTTTTTAATAAATGTAAAATTAAATGGGGGTTATACACCATATAATAGAAATTTTTGTATAAATTGAAATATTCCTCAATGAAGTAGATAGAGATAAAGTCCCTTACAAAGATGGTATCCTTGGATTAAGGATAAATCAATTACATAATTATGTGTGACAAACGAATACACCAAATATAAGTGGATAGTAATTGTAAAATAATCATAGGACTTTCACACATATTCATAGAATGACGTATTCAAGTAGTACAAGCTTATCCCAAAGAATCAAAATTGGGTTAAGAAGTTCCCTTGAAAAAATTCAACAACCTAACGACGTCACATTAAAATTCAGAAAAAGAGTTGATGTGAGATAAAAATGGTATCCCATAACTTGGAAATAAAATTTACTTCAATAAGGATATATAAGAACATATCCCAACATATTAGTATGTGAATTAAAAGACATAACAGAATAAGACTTTCAAAAAGAAGAGGGTGAAAGGTTCCCTTACCGACTTCAGTAACTTTCGAAACGTACACCCCATTGAAGAAGGGTCATACAATGAATATGTAAATACCCATAAATGAAATTATATTACACAAAGAGCGTAATAATGTGCAGTACATACACCAATCAAATGAAATAGTGGCAAACGTAGTATAAATGTCATGGGAATAAATGTGAGATGAAAAATCTCTTACGAAAACTCGACAGCCTAATGGTGCCACTTAAAACTTCCAAAAATGGATTTATGATATAAAAAAGGGTCTCTCATAAAATTAACATAAATAGTAAAGTATGAGGAATATAAAATAACATCCCCAATAATAAGAAAGATGATCTTAAAAGAAATTACATAAAATAGAGTACTTAAAAAGAAAGAGAGAGGTTGGATCCCTTAAGAAAATTCGGCAGCCTAACGGCGCCACTCAAAACTTCCAAAATTGATTGAGGAGAGAAAATAGGGTCTATCATCATATAAACATAAAAAGTACAGTAGGAGTAATATAAAAGAACATCCCAATCATAATAAATATGATTTTAAAAGGAATGACATAAAAAAGTGTACTTAAAAGAAAGAGAGGGGTAGGATCCCTTACCTCGTGTCCGACATGACTCGATTGTTCTTGAATCTCCTGAATAAAAAAATTTGGACAATTTATAATTTTATAAGGACCTAATTTAAATATTATTATTCAGTTAATATCACATATTATAATGTAATAATAATTGGTTAATAAAGTGAGTTCATATCAGACGTTTTTGTCGATGTTCGGTACATGAGTAAAAATCGAACTTGTTAGAAAATAATTTTCCATGTAGTTATAGGTAAATCATATCCAGAATAGTAATTATGTTTTAAATATCATATATATCTAGTATATATTCATTTTATACTATTCCATATCATTTGGAGATAAAAAATTAAAAGCACCGTTCATGGAGACGGTAGGTCGTACGTACGCATGAACGCTACTTTAATTTTTTTGTCATATTAACGGAATTAAAACAAAATGAGAGATATATATATTATAATTCCAGAATGATATCCCTCATTTAGATGTAATATATTACATATATATCCATTATATATATGTACTTATACTAGTACATAACATTTGGATATAAGAAATGAAATGTACCGTTCATGTAGACGGTAAGCCGTGCGTACGCATGAACGCTACTTCCATTTTTTTATTCAATGGAATTAAATAATAATGATACAAAGGTATATTATAAATCAGGTAGGATATCATATTTAATACCATTAATTCTATCCTTTATACGTCCCACATATGGCATTAACGAATCAAATCACATTGAGGGGGTCGTAGTCCGCACTTCCTAAAAAGAAGATATAGTGTTTACCCATAATGGAAACCATAAAGGTATGCCATAAATGAAAAATACATAAGCTTAAAAAAAACATAAACATATTATATATCATATATAAATATATTGAAATCTTAATGGCCACATTTTAAGGTGTTAAAATAATATTGACCAATCATCGTTTCATGAGCCAGTAATTCGCAATCCATAGAAACAGTATGTTCTTTAACCATTGGACGGAGGTGTGTGAAAGTGTAGCTCGAATAATTCGTATAAAAACATCCTAGTATATTTAAGATACTGCTATTGTTACAAAAAAGGTAATAAAAAGAGTTTAGGGGTTTGGAGAAGAAGAAAAAACAAAAGAACACAATAGAAGACATTACCTTTAAATCGGGTAACTCTCTTTGATTTGAGCTCAATGGATTCCTTGAATGGATTCTACCCATAGTTAGGCTTCAATGATGAAGATAGGGATGTGGAGAGATGAAATGGGAAGGGTTTGGCTGAACCAAAGGATTGATAGGTGTGTGTAAGGTGGTAGAGGTGGGGGCCTTTTATAAGAGGAGAGGAGGGGCACTCTTGGAAAGCTATAAAAGAATACTTTATTACAATATTCTTTTCAGATTTAAAAGGGGATCGTCATCAAAAGGCGGTTAATCGAACATTTAAAAAATATTTGAATTTTTACGCTTAAAATTGGATTCATTCGCATTTTTAATCCTCTAACATTTATTTTAAAGAGTAAAAATATTTGACAAACATATATAATCATTTTTTAGTTAGTTCTATTCATTCCCACCATTACAATGGCTAGGCGTTAAATACCATTTCAAATTATATTATTTTATTATTAGAGTGCAACAAAATATTCCCATGAAACTCGTTGTTGCGTATTGGGTACTCCATTGAGCATAGCATCCCCTTTAAAGTTATATTAATATTTTATTCACAAATATGGATAAATGTTAATATGTTATATCTTTATTTACCTAGGGTGTTACATCCTTCCCCCCGTTTGCGAATTGCATCCTCACAATTTTAAAATTGGGCTTGGAAACTTCAATGAAAAGCCCACACCTGAACAAGAGTCAGTAAAACAATCACTTTAAAATATTGAAAGGGAAGTACAAAGGTCACCCGAGTTAACCCATACTAGGATTCCATGTAGGAAAACATGGATGTGGAGGAAAAAACAAAGGGTAATGTTCTGAGGTAGAGTGATAGTAAATATGTCTAGGAGAATGTTAACTATAAGATAATCACAAACTTGTGATGGGTTAAACGGTATTCAATTCCCCAGTAGGAAAAGTTAACAGACAAAATTTTTGTTTTATGTAACACTTCATTGAGGAATTTATTTTTGAGCTTAACTAAATCATAATTAAACATACTTATTTGTCATGTAGACATTCAACATTTACTAGATTCCTTAATCAAACTCATATTTTCTCCAGAAGAAGAATTTTTAGGAAGACTTGTTCGCATTAAGAGTATTATAATCAAATTCTTAAGAATCACCTAATCCAAAAAAGAGAACTATATATTTCCCATGTCTTTAGACAAAATCCAAAACCAAATTTTTTAGTATGAGATCAGATAATCCACAAATGTATAATCCTATATAAAAATAAAATCTATTCTTAATCTCCAAAATTTTTCCACAAAAAGCACAAGTTCAACGAAGACCATTTGATAAAATATTGTCCATAAAATTCTTCAAATTAAACGAAACTAAGATTGAAACCCAAATATTTGAAGGATTTAATCACATAGTCTTCCAAGGTACAAATTAACTTTTATCTCCAAATAACATCAGTTACACTTAAATTTTCATATTGAAAATTAATTAACCTAATCACATATCCTTGATGATAGGCTAATCATTTCCATAGATAACCCAAAATAAACATACTCTTGATTCCTAAAATCATCTAACTAAAAAGAATTAGTCAAACTAACTAGGGACTTCACGTAGTCCAGTGGTAGGTGATAAATACCAGTCGCGCTTTGGTTGTGGGTTCGATTCCAGCAGCTTTGTCCGACGCAATGGGTTGTCACACGGTCTGTGTGTTGTCCTTTTTCCAAAACTATATAAATCTTAAAAAAATTTCCCAAAACGAGATAAAATCTTCAAAAATAATCATAACATATTTTTACATCATGTTTATCTCATGCCTTTCATTTTCCGTCATAATATATAATAACCCATAATTACCTCAATAGTAATGATCATATAAACCATAATGGTTACCTTTATAATTATTAACTGAACTTCCTCATCGATTGGTCATCTCATTCATGATGCATTACAGAACATATCAAGGTACAAGTGGTTGATCATGACTCCTTTTTAGTTGTTTTAGAACAACCATGAGTTTCCTCATTGAATCCCCCATTTCATCCAGTCTCTTAATCAGAGAACCACCACAGTTGCCTTCAAACCTATTGTCACTTTGGTGCCTACTAGATCCATCCATTCACTAAAAACAAAAATGTCAGTGTGAGTATATCATCAAAACCATCATGTACTAATGTGGAATATAAACACTAAGATATACTTACTCATTCACATTATCTAAAACTAGGACTCTTTCTGAAATCCTAACCATTCTAGTAATGTCACTTATGCCTAGAGAATACCCTAAACTCTAAAGTTATCTAATGCGACCTCTGATACCAACTATAAGGCCCCAACCTTAAACCTTACTTAATATTGAATTAAATGAATAATTCACATTGAGTATCTTTTACGGTTTAGAGTTCTAGAGAATTAGATCATAAATCATGAATTACATTCCACAATTAAACAACGTGGTTACATAAAAGATAGTATTCGTTTTTTCCCATCAACGGAAACATATTTAAAATAAAACATGGATTCTTTCTTGACACTTCCTTGACACTATCAACATATCATGCACCTTTCCCTTGACCTGTGAGAAACATTTCAAAACATGGGATCAGCATAAAAAGGTCAGTAAGGGATATAAAAGTATGAAAAGAAAGCATTAGTCCATGTACGAAATCATACTTTACTCATAGAACATAAGAATTTTAACATACCTCATCAAATCATGAATAAATCATAGAAATCATAATGCATAAAGTCAACTTGAGGCATTCATAACATTCTTACGTAGGTAGTAACCCTCTTGGTTACGTTTGGAATACCCATCACAGTATATTCCCTAAATCTCTTCGGAGAAACCTTAATGTTTAACTCCTTCACATTAGCCAATGCATTGGAGAGCTATATCGGGCTCACCCGCCCTTAGTTTATCACGAAACCACCAGTCATCATAATATTTCCCAAGAACCATAACATAATCATATCACATAAAACATGCATAATGGAAACATAACATTTCCACATTTCAATCACAAGATATCAATACAACACATTGATATAATAAAAACATTATTTAAACCATTTTCAATACCAAAATAAAAAAAAAGTAAAACATGGTATTTATTTTTCATTTAAAAAAAATATGGCTTGTAGAGGAAGCCGAAACTCAAATAATGGTCAAGGCGGCAGTGAAGTCGTTGTCTCTATATATGTACGACAAAAAAACATTCCTTTTGTCTTTTAGTAAAATGCTTCGTATAGAGAATATTCCTTCTGAATAAATGTAAAATTCAAAGAGGATTATACACCATATAAAAGAAAGTTGTGTATAAAACAAAATATTACTCAATTAAGCAGATTGAGACAAAGTCCCGTACAAAGATGGTATCCTTGGATTAAGGATAAATCAATTACATAATTATGTGTGACAAACGAATAAACCAAATATAAGTGGATATTGTAACGAACCAAAGTTTCATTAATGGAAAATCCCTCATGATCTAGTTAAATGTTTATTTCTGAAAAATGTTTTTATAAGATGTCAACTTCTTTGGTTTTATGTTAATAATTTTCACCGTTGCTAATATAGTCATTGAACAGTGATCACATGATTAGTATAAATATAAGGCTTTAATGAAACCAATTTTACTCAGACAAAGGAAGTGATGGCCTCATCCAGTATAATTGCCCCATATGAAGCCCATTTTTCGGAGCTTGGAAAAGAGGTGGCATCCTTGGGCTTATCCCTTGACCAAGACCAATCTAAGCTTCACCATGTAAAGCTCGAACGAGACCATCTACGGGAAAAGTGGAAGTTGATAGAGATTACCACTCGAGTGATGTTATCTGAGCCACCCCAAGAGTCTGTCACCATCGCACACCTTACCCTTAGGTCATATGCGGTTGTTTGTAGGGGTTATGTAACAAATAAGCAGTACTATGTTCATGTATATTATTTTTCTATATAATAATGAATATAATTTCTTGTCATTTTTGATGCATTGTAAATTGTTTTTAAAGTACAAATGGTGTTTTTAGTTATTACATAATTAAGAAATCTATTTTATTAAATTATGAGATTTTTGAATTAAATAATATTTTAATAAAATAATAATATCATTATTAAATTTATTTTTATTAAATATAAATGATCTTATAATTTTATGAATTCAATTAAATTTTTTTATTAAGGTTTGAAAGACATTTCTATCAAAACCCGTGAATTTTCGATAAATGTTGTTTTTTATTTTAAAAGTGAAAATTAACTTATTTAGAAATTTTTTTAGATAAAATAAATGTCATTTCTGGAATCAGGATTTCAAAATTATCCAACGGTGAATTTTTCATAATTTTCTGAGACAGTTAAATTTTTGGGTAAAAATTAAATACTGTTTCAATATATAATGTGTTTTATGACATCATAATGACCCAATGGTGATGTAATAAAATACCATAATCCTTATGTTCGGCAAATATATGTTTTATCATTAAAATTATTTTATTTTGGGTTTGTTTGACTTACTTTTCAAAGCATTAATGGACCCCTCAAGACATATTCAACACTTTTCCTTTTTAAATTCATTTCCATGGGAGTGTGACTCACCTCCACATAAGCAACCTTATTATTTTAAGAAGTTCAGACTTGGGCCTTATAAAGTATATTTTTACTATTCCCCTTTCCAATAACCATGGGAACAACCATGGGATGGTTCGTGGTTTGGATTAATTTAATGTAAGGGAACCCAAACCTAAATAATAAAGAATTCCCTCACCTTTCCTATATAAACCCACCCGAGCTCCCACTTCCTCCTCACTAAAGTCCCTGGGATTTCGTCTAACCTCTACCCTACTCTCTTTATAATCCTCCCAAGGTGCCCCAATCTCCCAAAAAGTCTCTCACAAGCCTCTCTCTAGCCTTTGGAAGCACACTTCCAAGTAAGTGTTTTTTCTTCCTTTCTCATTTTTGTCAATTTTCTTTAAGTTGTATTGCCCATTTAATTTAAATTATGAATGTTGGGGTATGGTTTATCACCTCCCTCATACTGCCCTATTTATGTTTGAATAATGAGATACCCCTTTCTCTCTCATTTAATCTCTCCCATGTACACCAATTACTATGCCGAAATTCCGAAATGAACTTCTCCCTCCTCATTTACATTCAAGAAATACTTTTGTATCATGAAACTAAATTACATTACAATTGTTGAAAAATGTATCTATATAACCTCCTTACAGTCCATTAAATGAAAATATGATGAGGAACCCCTATCTCTCTCATAAACCTTTTTTATGAATTCTTATGTCACGCCGTTAGGCTGCCGAAATTGCACTGATTTTCTAAGCCAATGTCATTGTGTAGTGAATACCATGCCCATTTCTCCATCAAGGGTATTCACCTTTATGCACATTTTCTTATTGATTATAAAGTTTCATGTAATAATTCCACATTCCTTCATCATGGAATAAATTATTATGTTTAATGAATCCATGTTTTATGATCCATGTGGCACACTTATGCATGAAATGAAATGTTTAAGAAGGGTGCGTCGTTATAGCGCTCCAATGCATTGGGTAAAGTATAGTATCATGATCCATTATGTGAAATGAGTGTTGTATCATGCTAATTCATGTGCAACGAGGGTTTACTCGTGCTTCATGTGCAATGAGGGTTTACTCATGCTTTATGTGCAATGAGCCTTGGCTCGTGCTAATTCCATGTTAAGTGTTGTTGCCACATTTCCATGTTATGATTATCATGATTTATCATGAATTTATGTTCATGTTTATTTTATGCTATATTGATATTCCTATTGTTTAACATGTATTTTACTCCTCATGTTATTCCATGTGTACTCCCTTACTGGGCTTTATATCTCACCCTTTTCTTATTCATGTCCTCCGGTTATCCCATGCAATGCTAAGTACGAGGGAATGTAGTGGTCATGTAAAGGATGTTTTCAATAAAGATGTTGTATTTCATGTTTTAAGTTTTTATGTAATGATCCTAAGCCCCAAATTCACTAAACCTCTCGATCGTCTTTGTTGTATCAAGTGAATTTTTATGTAATGAATCATGTTTAAGTTGTAATAAAAAGTAGGGTTGTCATAGTTGGTATCAGAGGATAGGTTTAGTTATTTTTGGGATTAGGAAACCCCATTAATGACATAGATATGAGACTAATTATAATTAAAACATCCCTAAGTTTTGGTATGTACTGATTAAGTGGTTTATCAAATAATTACATCCTTGTCTGGATACGAGAAGGTAGAGGCAGCTCTGCACAGATGTATCCTAGGGGTAAAACCCGAAAACACCGCTTTGAGCTAGACTCGAACGGGAACTGGTGCATGACAACGGGCCTTGCTTCACTCTTGGTTACGACACTCCCGAGGGATATGATTTGATAAATTCACAAGCTTAGTATGAACCCTTATTAAAGGAATTAAAAAAATGACCCTAAGAATATATGTTAGAATGTAGATCATGAAAATCCTAGATTGAAGCCTATAGACTCATGAGTTAAGGAAATGAAAGATTATATATAAGTCATCAAATTTTGTCTTTGGATTACCCTTTATGCATTATCCCTAACATTCTTTTAATTCCATCCATTGGCCAGTAATAGGAGGACTCTGGCTAAAACCCATTGTGAAGATCAGTGTAATGACTGTACTAATGAGATGCAAAATCCAATGGGAGCGGAAATCGCGAACATTGCCACACTTCTCTCTCAGCTAACTCAAGTTTTGAATAGAAACACGGGTCAAGAGGAACGATCGACCCCTCCTAAGAAAGAACAAGTCTCTATCGAGAGATTAATGAGACAGAGGCCTCCTACTTTTAGGGGATCATCTGATCCCACGATCGCTGAACAATGGATAAAATCCATTGAAGAGATCTTCTTCATCCTCCAATGTTCTGAACAAGAGATGGTTCTCCTGGCTGCTTATCGTATGGAGGGTGAAGCTAATCAATGGTGGACATTGATCAAAAATACAAATCCTGAGGAGAAGATCGAGGCATTGGAATAGAAGGAATTCCGGAAGATGTTTTTCGATAAATATTTTCCACACACCCTCCGACTTAAGATGGAAAGGGACTTCCTTTCCCTCAAGAAAAAAGATGAAGAATCTATTGGAACGTACGAGGCAAACGTCACAAGGCTTGCACGATACGCATCCGGCTTTGTCGTTACCCCTGAATGAAGGTTGGCTGCTTCTTTTGTGGGCTGATACCTAGCTTGTGGAAAGCATTAGCGATCTGTGACTTCGAAAACTATGAGTAAATTGTTCGATGTTCCCTCACGGTTGAAATGGAGATCGGAGAATCATAGGGGTATCATGGGGACAAGAAGCGCAAGGTGGACTTCAATGCTGGTGGTCCGATGGATAAATCCAAAGGCGCTATGAAGTTCCAGCACCCCACTTGACAAAAGTGTGGGAAGAAGCACCCTGGAAATTGCCTTACGGGGACGAGAAAATGCTTCAAGTGTGGAAGAAAATGGCACCTAGCTGTTAACTGTCGGCAAGAAGGACCCGCGGCTGCGACAGAGGAGAGGAACGCTCAGTTTGAACCTCAATGCATTGTTCAATGCTACAAATTCAAAGAACCAGGTAATTTTGCAAATTAGTTCCCTAATCCATGGGTTTTCGGAGGCGACCAACAACCTCCAAGGTAGCAAGGAAGATATTCTTCCATCACTTCTGCCGAAGTGAACCATGACAATGAAGTGGTGACCGGTACCTTAGTTATTCATTCAAGAATAGCGAACGTACTTTTTGATTCAAGTTCTACGCATTCTTTTATATCTAGAAAGTTTATTAGAACAATCCTAGAACCACCACAAATCATGGATGTGATGATGACGGTGAGTACGGAAAATGGGACAATCATTGCATCCCATGAATATATGTCCTCCCCTGTTATAATCTGTGGATTGAATTTCCTCGCGAACCTCGTCATACACCCTCTGGTAGAATTTTATTCAATTCATGGCATGGATTGTATTTCCTTATATATAGCCAATATAAATTGTCGGGAGAGGGAAATCACACTTCATATAGTGAATCAACCCCCGATTCCTTACAAGTGTCAGGAGAAAGATGAATCTCCTTTAGCTCCATCATCTCAATCATTTATATTACTGCACTATAAGCACGCGTATCTGGCTAAGATGATTGAGTCTAAAGAAGGAACCACCCTTGATGAGATTCCTATTGTGAGGGAATTTACGGAAGTGTTTCCCGAGGAACTTCCTGGCCTTCCTCCTAGAAGAGATGTTGGATTCTCAATTCAACTTATACCCGGGGCTTTACCAATATCCAAGACTCCATATAGAATGTCTATTGTAGAGCTTGAAGAGCTGAAGAAACAACTACAGGAGAATCTGGATAAAGGGTTTATATGCCCAAGTGCTTCACCATGGGGTGCGCCAGTCCTCTTCGTCGGGAAGAAGGATGGGTCAGTGCGGCTCTGCATTGATTATCGTGAACTTAAAAAAATCATGATAAAGAACAAGTATCCTATCCCAATAATCGATGAATTGTTTGATCAACTGCGTGGAGCACAATACTTCTCCATGGTGGACTTGCGGTCGGGATATTATCAAGTATGGGTGAAGAAGGATGATGTCCCCAAGACTGCTTTTCGTATAAGATACGGGCACAATGAATTAATAGTAATGCCTTTCGGACTCACCAATTCTCCAGCAATATTCATGGACTTTATGAATATAGTATTTAGTGATTACCTTGAAAAATTTGTGTTAGTCTTTATAAATGACATTCTAATATAATCGAAAACCTTGGAGGATCATGAGGAGTATTTAAAAACTGTACTAGAGACTTTGCGCAAGGAGAAGCTCTATAAAAAGTACAGCAAGTGTGATTTCTGGTTGAAGGAGGTCTCATTCTTAGGCCATATAATCTCAAGCAATGGGATATCTGTGGACCCCTCCAAAACAGATGAAATTGAGGGATGGCCGACGCCAACATCGGTAATGGATATCCATAGCTTCTTAGGGTTAGCTGGATATTATCGATGATTTGTGAGAAATTTCTCACGATTGTCCAACCCTCTTACCAACCTAACTCGAAAGGGAGTAATGTATGCTTGGAGTGATGAATATGAAGAAATCATTAAGGAGTTGAAAAGGAGGCTTATCACTGTACCCGTGCTCACTTTACCCACAAGTGGGGAGGTTTTTGTGGTATTCAGTGATGCTTCGAAGAAGGGATAAGGGTGTGTGCTGATGTAGAATGATAAAGTGATATCCTATGCTGCAAGGCAGTTGAAAATCCTTGAGCGAAACTATCCAATGCAATATCTGGAGTTGGCGGCTATGATCCCTGCCTTAAAAATCTGACGGCATTATCTCTATAGAGAAAAATGTGGGATATATAATGACCACAAGAGTCTTAAATATATATTTACACGGAAAGAGCGTAATATGCACCAGAGAAGATGGATAGAGCTCATCAAGGATTATGACTATTCAATACATTACCACCCTGGGAAGGTGAACAAGGTTGCAGATGCCCTATGTATAATGGTCCCAGAAATTCAATAAATGATGTGAATTGAGAAGGATCTAATCTTATTAAACATGAGGAAGATGGATGTGGGAATCATAAAGAAGGGAAAAGCATCAATTCTTTCACAAATTATTGCTCAACCATCTCTTTTGGAAAGGTTAAAGGATGCTCAAAAGGATGATGTGATAATTCAAGAAAAAGTGGAAGCTATCAAAAATGGGAAATCCTCAGAATTTAATGTTATTGAAGAAGGAATTGTGCGGTTTGGTAATATACTATGTGTTCTATCAAGTCTGGAGCTGAAGAAGGAACTTTTGGATGATGCACATAGTTAAAATTTCTTTATTCAACCAAGGAGCACAATGATGTATCGAGATATCTGAGAAATCATTAGGAGGGATAATATGAATAAGGAGATCGCCGAATATACATCAAATTTCCTAGTGTGTCAGCAAGTGAAGGCAGAGAGGCAGAAGTCTAAGGGGATGATGAAACCATTTACCATACCAGAATGGAAGTGGGAGAACATCACCATGGACTTTGTCACCGGACTACCGAGGACATCCAAAGGAAACAATGCAATCTGGGTTGTTGTGGATCATCTTACAAAGACTACACACTTCAATGCTATTCGGGAGGATTTTTCATTGGATCAACTGGAGCAGATATATATCAGGGAAGTGGTAAGGATTCATGGAGTACCACAATCTATTGTGTTTGTTCGAGATCCATGATTCACCTCAATGTTTTGGATGAGTCTTCAACATGATCTGAATAATGAACTGAACTTTAGTACGGCCTATAATCCTCAAACTGATGGCCAATCTGAGCGGACTATCAAAACACTTGAGGATATGTTGAGAGCATGCTCAATGGACTTTAAAGGAGTATGGGATCAACATCTTCCTCTGGTTGAGTTCTCTTATAATTATAGTTTCCACTTGAGCATTCATATGGCACCATATGAATCCCTTTATGGGAAAAGGTGCAGAACACCGACATGTTGGGATGAGGTCGGTGAACGTAAGCTTCTTGGACCAGAAATGCTCGAAGAAATGGTGGAGAATGTGAAAACCATTCAGCAGCATATCAAGGTAGCCCAGAGTCGACAGAAGAGTTATGCAGATAATCATCGATGAGACCTTGAATTTAATATTGGAGACACGGTGTTTTTACGCATATCTTCGTGGAAGAAGGTCATGAGGTTTGGAAAGAAAGGGAAGTTATGTCCATGGTACATCAACCCCTTAGAGATTCTTGATCGTGTTCGAGCTGTGGCCTATCGACTAACACATTCACCTACTATGTCCAAGGTGCATGATGTCTTTCATGTATCTCTCTTATGAAAGTATATACCGGACCCTTCACATGTACTCTCTTCCAAGGTGCTACAATTGGAAGATGATCTTTCTTATGAGGAGAAACCAGTGAAGATCTTAGATCGTAGAGAAAACGTTCTACGAAATAAGACAATGCCCCTCGTTAATGTATTGTGGAGAAACCAAAATTTTGAAGAAACAACTTGGTAATCGGAGGATATGATAAGGCTGAGTTACCCACATTTGTTTTAGTGTTGGAAAAAGAAAATTTCGAGGGTAAAATTTCTTAAGGGGGGAATATTGTAACGACCCAAAGTTTCATTAATGGAAAATCCCTCTTGATCCAGTTAAATGTCTCTTCATGAAATTTTTTTTATAAGATGTCAACTTCTTTGGATTTATGTTATGAATTTTGATCGTTGCTAATATAGTCGTTGAACAGTGATCACATGATTAGTATAAATATAAGGCTTTAACGAACCCAATTTTACTCAGACAAAGGGAGAGATGGTCCCATCTAGTTAAATTTCCCCATTCAAAGCCCATTTGATGGATTTTGGTAAAGAGGTGGCATCCTTGGGATTCTTCCTTGACCAAACCCAAGATGACCTTCACCATGTCTAGCTCGAACGTGACCGTCTATGGGAAAATTGGATGTTGATAGAGATTATCACTCGAGCGATGTTATCCGAGTCACCCCCAAAAGTCTGTCACCATCACACACCATATCCTTAAGTCTTATGTGGCTGTTTTAAGGGGTTATGTATCAAATAAGTAGTACTATTTTCATGTAAATTATTTTTGTATATAATAATGAATATAATTTCTAGTCATTTTTGATACATTGTAAATAGTTTTTAAAGTAAAAATGGTATTTTTAGTTATTACATAATTAAACAATCTATTTTATTAAATTAAGTAATTTTTGAATTAAATAAGATTTTAATAAAATATTAATATATTTATTAAATTAATTTTTTTAAATATAAATGATCTTATAATTTTATAAATACAATTAATATTTTATATTAAGGTTTGAATGCCATTTCAGTCAAAACCCGTGAATTGTTGATAAACTTTGGTCTTTATTTTAAAAGTGAAAATTGACATGTTTAGAAATTATTTTTAGATAAAAAAAATTTCATTTCTGGAATCAGGACGTTTAAATTATCCAACGGTGAATTTTTCATAATTTTATGTGAAAGTCAAATTTTTGGGAAAAATTAAATACCATTTAAATATATAATGTATTTTATGACATCATAATGACCCAATGGTGATGTAATAAAACACCATATTCCTTATGTTTGGCCAATATATTTTTTATCATTAAAATAATGTGATTTTGGGTTTGTTTGACTTAATTGTCATAGCACTAATGGACCCCTCAAGATATATTCAACACTTTGCCTTTTTAAATTAATTTCTATGGGAGTGTGACTCACCTCCACATAATCAACATTATTATTTAAAAATTTCGGACTTGGGCCTTAAAAAATATTGTTTTCTTCTTCCCTTTTCATAAACCATGGAAAAAACCATGGGATGGTTTGTGGTTTGGATTAATTTAATGTAAGGGGACCCAAACCTAAATAATAAAGAATTCCCTCACCTTTCCTATATAAACCCACCCAAGCTCCCACTTCCTCCTTACTAAAATCCCTTGGAGTTCGTCCAACCTCTACCCTACTCTCTCTAGAATCCTCCCAAGGTGCCCCAAGCTCCCAAGAAGCCTCTCACAAGCCTCTCTCTAGCCATTGGAAGCACATTTCCAAGTAAGGGTTTTTTCTTCCTTTCTCATTTTTGTCAATTTTCATTAAGTTGTATTGCCCATTTAATTTCAATTATGAATTCTGGGGTATGGTTTCACACCTTCCAAAAGTAACTTCTCCATCTTCATTTACATTCATGGAATACTTTTGTATCATGAAACTAAATTCCATTACAAATTTTGGGAAATGTATCTATATAACCTCATTAATGTCCATTACATGTAAATATGATGAGGAACCCCTTTCTCTCTCATCAACCTTTTTTATTAATTTTTATGTCACGTCGTTACGCTGCCGAAATCGCACTAATTTTCTATGCCAATGTCATTGTGTAGTGAATACCATGCCCATTTCTCCATCAAATGTATTCACCGTTATGCACATTTAATTATTGATTATAATGTTTCATGTATTAATTCCACATTCCTTTATCATGGAATAAATGATTATTTTTTATGAATCCATGTTTTATGATCCATGTGGCACACTTATGCATGAAATGAAATGTTTAAGAAGGGTGCGCCCTTATAGCGCTCCAATGCATTGGGTAAAGTATAGTATCATGATACGTCATGTGAAATGAGTGTTGACTCATGCTAATTCAAGTGAAACGAGGGTTTACTCATGCTTCATGTGCAATGAGGGTTTACTCATTCTTTATGTGCAATGAGCGTTGGCTCATGCTAATTCCATGTTAAGTGTTGTTGCCACATTTCATGTTATGATTGTAATGCTTTATCATGCCTTTATGTTCATTTTTATTTTATGCTCTATTGAAATTCTTATTGTCTAACATGTATTGTACTCCTCATGTTATTCCATGTGTACTCCCATACTGGGATTTATATCTCACCCTTTTCTTATTCATGTCCTCAGGTTATCCCATGGAATTCTAAGTGTGAGGGAATGTGGTGGTCATGTAATGGGAGTTTTCAATAATGATGTTGTATTTCATGTTTTATGTTTTTATGTAATGATCCTAATCCCCAGAGACACTAAACCTCTCAATCTTCTTTGTTGTATCAAGTGAATTTTTATGTAATGAATCATGTTTAAGTTGTAATAAAAAGCATGGTTGTCATAGATAATAAGTGTAAAACAATCAGAGGAATTTCACTCATATTCATAGATCGACATATTCAAGGAGTACAAGTTTATCCAAAAGAATCAAAATTGGGTTACGAAGTTCCCTTGAAAACATCGACAGCCTAACGGTATCACTTCAAAATTCAGAAAAAGAGTTGATGAGAGATAAAAAGGGTATCTCATCACTTGGACATAAAATTTACCTCAATAAGGATATAGAAGAACATATCCCAACATAGTAGTATGTGAATTAAAAGACATAACAAAATAAGTTTTTTAAAAAGAGGATGGTGAAAGGTTCCCTTACCGACTTGGGTAACTTTCGAAACGTACACCCCAATGAAGAAGGGCCATACATTGAATATTTAAATACCCATAAATGAAATTATATTACACAAAGAGTGTTATAATGGTCAGTACATACACCACTAAATGGAAATAGTGGAAAACTTATCATAAATGTCACATGAATAAAAGTGAGATGAAAAATCTCGTACGAAAACTCGGCAGCCTAACGTCACCACTTAAAACTTCCAAAAATGGATTTATGAGATCAAATAGGGTCTCTCACAATATGAACATAAAATTTACAGTATGAGGAATATAATATATCATCCCCAATCATAATAAAGATGAGCTTAAAAAAATTACATAAACGAGAGTACTTAAAAAGAAAGAGAGAAGATGGATCCCTTACGAAAATTCGGCAGCCTAACAGTGCCACTCAAAACATCCAAAATAGATTGATGAGAGAAAATATGGTCTCTAATAATATGGACATAAAAAGTACAGTAAGAGTAATATAAAATAACATCCCAATCATAAAAAATATGAGTTTAAAAGGAATGACATAAAAGGGTGTACTTAAAAGAGAGAGAGGGGTAGGATCTTTACCTCGTGTCCGACATGACTCGACCCTTATTTAATCTCCTGAATAATAAAATTTGGTCAACTTATAATTTCTTAAGGACCTACATTAAAGATTATTATTCAGTTAATATCACATATTATAATGTTATAATAATTGGTTAATAAAGTGGGTTCATATCAGACGTTTTTGTCGATGTTCGGTATATGAGTAAAAATCAAACTTGTTGGAAAAGAATTTTCCATGTAGTTATAGGTACATTATATCCAGAATATTTTTGATGTTTTAAATATCATATATATCCAGTATATATTCATTTTATACTATTCCATATCATTTGGAGATAAAAATTAAAAGCACCGCTCATGGAGACGGTTGGCCGTACGTACGCATGAACGCAACTTTAATTTTTTGTCATATTAATGGAATTAAAACAAAATGAGATATATATATATATATTATAATTCCAGAATGATATCCCTAAGTTAGATGTAATATATTACATATATATCCATTATATATATGTACTTATAATAGAACATAACATTTGGGGATAAGAAATGAAATGTACCGTTCATGGAGATGGTAAGCCGTACGTACGCATGAACGCTACTTCCATTTCTTTTTTTTAAATGGAATTAAATAATAATGATACAAAGGTATATTATAATTCTAGTAGGATATCATATTTAATACCATTAATTCCATCCTTAATACATCCCACATATGGAATTAATGAATCAAATTACTTTGAAGGGGCGGTAGTACGCACTTCCTAAAATGAAGATATCTCGTTTACCCATAATGGAAACCATAAAGGTATGCCATAAATGAAAAATACAGAAGCTTAAGGAAAACATAAACATATTATATAACATATATAAATATACTGACATCTTAATGGCCACCTTTGATGGTGTTAAAATAATATTGAACAATCATCGTTTCGTGAGACAGTAATTCTTCATCCATAGAAACAATATGTTATTTAACCACTAGACGGAGGTGTGTGAAAGTGTAGCTCGAATCCTTCTTATAAAAACATCTTAGTATATTTAAGATACTAGTGTTGTTACAAAAAAAGGTAACAAAAAGAGTTTAGGGGTTAGGAGAAGAAAAAAAAAAGAACACAAGGGACACATTACCTTTAAATCGGGTAACTCTCTTTGATTTGAGCTCAAAGGTTTCCTTGGAAAGGATTCTGCCCAAAGTTAGGCTTCAATGATGAAGAGAGGGATATGGAGAGATGAAATGGACAGGGGTTGGCCGAGACAAAGGCTTGAGAGGAGTGTGTATGGTGGTAGAGTTGGGGGCCTTTTATAAGATGAGAGGAGGGGAACTCTTGGAAAGCTATAAAAGATTACATTTATTACAATATGCTTTTCGGATTTAAAAGAGGTTTGTCGTCAAAAGGCAGTTAATCGACCATTTAAAGAATATTTGAATGTTTACAATTTAAATTGTATTCATTCACATTTTTAATCCTCTAACATTTATTGTAAAGAGTAAAAATATTTGACAAACATATATAATCATTTGTAGTTTGTTATGTTCCTTCCTGCCATTACAATGGCTATGCGTTAAATACCATTTAAAATAATATTATTTTATTATTAGAGTGCAACGTAAGATTCCCAAGAAACTTGTTTTTGCGTATTGGGTACTCCATCGAGCATAGCGTCGCCTTTAATGTGAAATTAATTTTTTATTCACAAATATGGATAAATGTGAAAATGTCATATTCTTTATTTACATGGGGTGTTACATTAAAGAACACACATATAACCCTTATTATTTTTAAATTTCTTATTACATGCTTTTAATTTAATTATTTAAATAACATAATAATTTTATTGTTTATTAGAGTGCTATATTTTCACACCAATTAGATTAGAATTAACAGGGTCACAAATTAGCTATAATGGGGCTCATCAATTCTTAAACAATGCATGAGGATCATATAATGAATGAAAACATTTTATTCTTTTACTTAATCGACATTAAAAATTTTAAGCACTCTTTTAAGATCATATGAAAATAACATTCAAAGAGAAAATTACTTTTCCCTTTATAACACTCTTTCAACCCGAAAATACACTTTTTTAGAACCCAATTTCCAATTTAAAATAACATGATATATGGAGAAGGGTTTTTTTGTCTGTTAATACATGATAACATGTGATGGAAGAAAATCATCAAATAATTGTTACATTTGTGAAAAATGTTATTGGAACAATATAAATTATAGTATAACTTTATTTATACATTTTTAATGAATGTAAATAAATAGTTAAATATATTACATCTGTTCATTAATTATTGAAATAAATAAATGAATTTCCATTATAAAACACCCATCTACATAACAATAAGATTTTCAAAACATGTCTATGGATGAAATGGAGAGTTATATAGAATACATAAAAAGATATCATCTTAAAAAAAGGCTCAATATCACATTTAAAATATTTTAATCATATCTAAAATTAAATAATAACACAAATTACATTAAATTCAAATAGAATAGAATATTTATGATATAATAGTTAAAAATGTCTATATATAATTATAAATGTAGACCGTTTAGTGAGATGTTTCATGTTTGTTACCAGGAAATATAATTCCTTGATTTGAGTAATTTTTTTGGGTTGTGTCTCATATGTGTTAGGATGAAAATTGGAAGAAATTGGAATGAGTTGAGGTCGTGCACGGGTTGTTCATGGTTTTACAAAACTGTGTCACCAACCCCAAAAAATGTGTAAACCCAAATAAAAGGGACTCACAAGGCCGAGGAATCATTTTTCAATTCATGTTACCTCTTAGGAGTAACCATGAACCCCCACCCTATCAGAGGTGCACTATTTTGGAAAAAAAATTTAAAAACATGTGCCACCATCCTGGAAAATGTGGAAATATTTTTCATTGACATGATAATTAGATATAATATTTTCTAAAACCATTGTATTATATCCCTATACCACTAAATCGACCCTAATATGTTTTCTGATATTTTTCATGGTTCTTGGATGAATTCCAACCCTTCCAAAACACCAATTTTGGAAAATTAATGGTCTGTTGATAGATATACACCTCTCTGAGTACATGGTTTCTTCTCAATAACGTCACTCTTCCGAACTCATCATTACAGATAAAAGAGGAACGTTTCATCCACTATTGTATAAGTTTTAGATTTATTATTAATTGATATGGTCCAAGTTGATATTTGATCTTGGTTACAGATCTAGACCATTTTATTCACCATGTTATTCTTCATTCCAATAAATTGGTGATTTTTGTTGGAGTGCCTAATAATTAAATTTGAGGTATGGGGTATATAATTAATATCTGTAAGTCATGATTTCAAAACATGTATATAATTGTAGAATTTATATTCAACATTAGAAAATAAAATATGAATTTTATGTGATTAAATTGGTAAATTTATTAATTTGGGATTGTGGATTTTATTGATTAATGGGGAAATGTATGTCCAGAATTTATGGATTGTCAGTTTGGAAAATCAATGCAGATTAATTAATAGGAAATTAAATTAATGGGATATTGGGATTGAATAATTGGATAACTAAATTGGTAAAATAATGAATTAGATATTAAGATTGTGGAATTGGATTCATTAATTGATGAATTAATTAATGACATAATGGGATTGTGTAATTTTATTAACTAATTACTTAATTAATTAAAATGTTATATGGATAAATATAGATGTTTTTAATGGTGATTTTGTCTGATTATTAAGGGTGATTAAATTGAAGAACCATGTTTTCTGTTTTAACTATAATATTATAACATGAAGTGACATGTTGATGAAATGGGTTAATGTTCATTAACCTTGAATGTTGTGGCATATGTGTGATATATGTGAAATATGTGCGAAATATTTCATATTTGTGCATTAGACATGGACAGATGCTTCAAAATACCATAATGGAAAATGAGTATGTGATCCCCAAATACCAATATCCAATAAATGAGTTGTGGGATAGGGAATTATATTCCAAAAACCCAAATGAGGTTATGTGTATGTGACATGGACTGAGGCTACAAATATCCTTGTGACATTGAGGTGTGGTAGATTTACTGAGGCTCCAAATACCAAAAAGGTGTTAAAAAAATTTCAATGCCCACAAGTTGTTATTAAACAATGGATTCAATTATCCATGATAAGATTTAAATGAAATGGATAAAGATATAAATATGATTGAGATATGGTTTGGAAAGTGATACAGGATAGAGCTGTTTCATAGAGTTCAAGTTTCCTCAAGAACATGGGGGTTTATGTGATATCTTAATGAATGAAGAAATGAAATAACTATAACCTAATGAATTTTACATCGTTCTTATACAAATTAATAAAAAATTATTTATTTGATATTAATTTAGACACCGTTGGTGGCAACAAATTGATAAGTACATATATCCTACTCAGGCATCTGGATTAATAACCAATAGATTTCATGTTTGTAGGACAGGGATAGGGAAGGATTCCTATATTAGAGTGATAATTTTGATGGAGAATGGATAGGTAACCAAAATTTATTAGAGACACACATTACAGTTATCTATCGATTTATTTATTATGGGTTTTTTCATATTGACACATGACACATATTTGGAATGACATATATAATATTAACACATGGTATTGTATTTACTATTTTGTTAATTTTCTGATTAGGGTTTTGATTGGTTATTGTTTTTATATTTTTCTATTATTTTTTATTTATGTTTCTGTGATACATTGATTGGAATTTTATCATCTATACATGATCTATATTAGACCATCATTTCTTATTGGCAGCCTCTAGTGTATGAGAAGGAATGTCTAGGGTTATGTAACCATTGATCTTGGGGAACTAGTATGTGGAACCAAGTTTGAGACGTTAAAAATTTTGATCGTAGGTGGTATTTTTTCTTTTATTATGTACTACTAAATGGGAATGGTAACTAAGATAGAAGGATTCGACAGTCCTTGGTTAAGAGCTTGTTCTTGGGAGATGTTCACCCATGTACGACGGTAAAATCCATGTACCCCTGGCAGGATTATTGGTTTTTAATTTTTTAGAGTTGGATGTCATTAAACCTTTACTGATGCATATATTGGGTTATGTGATTATTTTTTATTTTTTTATATTATTTTACACATGGTCAGAAATGGAATTAGAGTTGGTTATGCATGAATCATTCAACGAAAATTAAACTATAATGGTGACATGTCACATTTTTATGAAATAATTTGAAATAGGTTTTTTTATGTTGTTGAAATTGAAATATTTTCCTTATTTCTGTGTTTTAATTGAAAAGTTTTCCTATTACATACCAGAATGTTGTTAAATGATGAAAATTCAGAATAAATGGGTGTCTAATGTGAAACATGAATAATGATAATTTTTTCCCATGGATAACAATGATCTACATATATGATGGTTGTGGCTACTAAATTATCCTTTATTATAGCTGTGTGTAAGGGTTTTGGGGAATGACTTTTTTTCAATTATTGTAAATCCCTCCAATATAAACTAGTCAATGTTTTTTATTGTATCTTATTAATAATTTTTTTGGAATTTTGAGAAATATTCCTCCAAAATAATTTTTGTTGGGGGTATTCCAAGTGGATATGGATGGGAATGGTCATCTAATAGTTGAACTTGATACATCTATAATTTCATGCAATGAAGTTAGAGAAAAATTTAGAGAGTAATTTTATCACGTTCATATTTTTATGGAAAGGTGCCCAATTTAGTGTGTGAAGAATATATTACACCTAATATAAGAGATTTATTTAAAATGAACATCAAAATTCACATGAGAGGGTGGACCTAAGGAACTTGTGTTCTAAATAAAGTTTATCTAGACTATACCAGACCACTTGGAGACTTTTATAGAGAAAAATTTCAAGTTGGATACTTACATGTTATGAGGATTAGCGATGCATAGGAACAGTTATTATTCATTTAATGGACATGCTTATAATATTGTGATCCTAGACATTTAGACATATATTTACATGATTTAAAGAATAATTATACATCTAATGAAAACCATGGATGATAAACTCTATTGTATTTGGAATATTATGCACATTAACCTTGAAAAATAGGAATAAAATAAAAAGTTATTATATTAGTCATCCATAATGAGCTCCAAATATCATTTTAGCTGTTAAATCTATATATTATAACTTATGGAATACATACAGAAAATGGATTAGCTAGAAATATTAGTAAGGGAAAAAAATGTAAATAAAGCAAAGACCATGCATATGAATTCAAAAAATTGTGACATAAAAATCATAGAACAAGAATAATAAAAACAAAGAATAAAATATAGAACATGGAACATGTAAATAATACATTGACATTAAGAAATTAAATAGTGCATGGATAATCGCAATTTATGTTAAACTAATGTAAAAACATGCAATTTTTTTTATGAAACATTACAAATGAGCCACTCTAATTATGTTTATGAAGAAATCTTAAAGAGTTTTTATGTTTGAAAATTATTTTCATGAGACGAAAAATGAAAGTAATTATTTTTTTCATGATAAAAAGGGTTTATTAAGAAACATATTTATGTCATTAAATAGATAATGATGTGTACATTAAAATGTGTATGAAATTTGGATGTTCTATTTAATCAGGATATATTATCGAGATAGATTGTGAAGGGACCCTTATAAAACATGCATTTTCCCATGAAATATATATGAATTGAGATGGTTACATATATTTAGAACATAAAAATGGAATTTAGGTTGAATAATAATAAAAATTTAAATTTAAATTAGGCTAAATATAGAGAAACTGTAACCTAATGGAAAAAATGGATCCTCGGTGAGAATCCCTTACTATATCTCCAAAACAGTTATGTAATTGTAGTTAATATCTTGGATACTCAATATAAATCAATTAATTAATTAAATAAAAACAATTCCATCATGTATTTAATTTATTATAAAATTTTTGTTGAATTTATGGATAGGATTTTGGCATATATTGTTTACTTTCATTTTCAAGGGAGTGTTAATATCATGATTTTCTTACCTGTTCCATTGATTTTAATAATGGATATTCATTTACTATGAAATAAAAACTATATAAGTATAATTATTTGTTATTTATTAAGCATTATAATTATAAATGTTCCTATTTATCATCTATATTCAAATATGATAATGAATATGGGATAAAAATTTAATAATGCACTTTAGTTTATTTTATTGAATTTTTTATCTTATGTATCTAGTTTTGTTTTATTATTAAATATTATGTATTTATGTATATGTTATTAAACGTTAAAATATATATAATATATACAAATTTATGTATGTTATAATCATAAAAATGGTTTTATAACTATTCTTGATGTTGTTAAGGGAAAATGAAATCACATAATCAATTATGGTGGTAAATCGACACAACATCGATGAGGTTTTAATTTTTAGCATAAATGGAAGTGGGAAGATATCTGAGGATATATTATTACATTAAAACATTAACTATATATTATTTAATAAATAATAGTTTTATCATATAACATTTCTATTGGAAGAAGAGATGTGAAAATGAATGGAAATAAATATAAAATAAATTAAATGAAAATAAAAGGGGATTTTATCCCATGAATTTCTTGTCATTGAGAGCCTCTCTGATGTACATTGGGTTGGGATTATATTGAGACAATAATAAAATAGATGTTGGGATGTTTTTTGGAGGGTAATTGTGTATAATATTATAAGATTAAATGTCTTATATTGTGTGATAAGAATAGTTAGTGAGTGGTGCTACTTAATGTTTGAGGAGAAAAATGTTCTGATTATTTTATTTATTAGTTTATTATTTTAGATCATGTAAATAAATAATGTTGATTACAATGACTAAATAGAGTCAAAAGAAAAGTATTTTTTGGGATAATGGGTACATAAATCTTTCATTACTCATATATTAATAAATAAATAATTTATTTACTTATTGTGTTACATACTATAAATATTTGGATTTAACTATTCACCAAAAATCTAAAACATTTAGAAAAATCACAAAATTCACCCTGACCATTTTTCGATGCTTATACTTCCAAATTTTATCAATTAAATTTAAATAATTTTTTAAATATTGAACTTTTAATTCGTTAATAAAATCATTTTTCATTCGAAAAATACATATTTTATGATTCTAACATATTTTATAATACATTGATAAATTTGATAATGTATCATAAAATTTTCATATAATGATATGGATAAATAATAATAAATTTTGAATCTATTTAATTAAATTAATATTTCCTTTAATTCATTATATTAATTTTAAAAATTCAAATAAAATATTTGGTCTCAATAAAATTCCATTACATAATTTTCATTATTTAATAAATTTATTTACTTTTATTATGATATTATTGAGTAAATTTTTCATTTTTATGCTAAATATATATTTTTTATTCTTTAATAAATGATAAGACAGTTTTTGTTGGCTGATATAATATTTTTAATGCTTACATTACAATTACAAGTGTCATGTTACAATTCCATTTCTATACGTTACTTAATTTATTAAGATACTTTTATTTCAATCATTATTCATATATAATGTATATATTATAATATCATTGTGATTTTATGTGGCATATATTATATGAAATAATTATTCCAATAGAATTTACAGTTATAAAATTCTATTTTGATACATTATTTTCCCATTTTGAAATATGAAGCACAAAATTGTGTCTTATATAATAAGGTGAAATGAAAAAATAGGGGGCATGAATACATATATAATAATAAAATAAAAACATTGAACATAGAGGTATAAACATACTAACAAAAGGTATTTCCCAATATACGATTCCTTATGTATCAATCTAGGTTATCAATGGTGATATAATTATACGATGTGTTTAACATAATGATCTCTAATATTAATACCAAAAAATAACTAGACAACCTCCAATTATAAATATTATAACCCTAGTTATTTACATATATCATTACCTAATTTTATGCGTAATTATCCATCACAAAAAAAACCATGGATCATAATATCTAGGATCTTTTAATGATTATATACATAAATCCAAAAATATGTAAATAAAATAAATTTACTTTATATTAATCAATCATAATGAACTAGTGATAAATTGTTTTCTATTAAATTAACATAAATAGAATAGGGAATATATAGATAATTGATATGGTCGAAAAATCCCATTAATAGAACAAACATAGAAATAATGAATAACACATGGGATAGAATTCATAACATGATGACATAAAAAATTAATGGAACATGAATAAACATAATTACTAATAAAATGAAAAACGTGCGATCATGTGATACAAGAATTATAAGAATGTGGAAACAAAATACCATATAAAATATTCATGATTCATGGAATAATGCCAAGACTATTTCATATGGTGGAAAATGTCCAATAAAAGAATCATGTTACTCTTTATCCCAAAATGACATCTCATTATAAAAAATATTAACAAATGTATTCTATATCTATATGGGTTCACAAAAATATAATTTTCTTACATATGTGTGCCATATGAATAATCAATAATAATCTTAATGTTTTCCCATGAAATGATATGGATATCATAATAATGTAATTTGGCATGAAACATGCGTATAATAAATGATTCAATGAGTTAATTGATTAAAATAATTCATGGATATTAATTAGCTAAAATAAGAAATGATGAAGACAAATTATGTTCATCATAATTGTTAACAAGTCAGAAGTGTGTTTTCAAAAACATTTAACTCAACCTCTTTAGTGTTGTTTAGGGGAAAATAGTAATGTTTTTTAAAAGGGGAAAATATTTTTTATGAACCAGGAAACGAATACAGGTATTTTCATGATAATAATAGTTTTTATATAACTATATTTTTTTCCATAAAATAGATTTTGAAATGCACAGAAAAATCGGTAAGCAAATGGGAAGTTATCATTAATTAGGCTAGCTTATCGAGTGAAATTGCAAATGGAACCATATAAAACATATATATACCCATAAATGAATGTGAAATTGATATAAGTACAAATGTTTGGAACATACTGACAATATGTAGGAGGATTATATAAGAAAATAAATAATTACATATGGGTAATGAATGAAAATGTGTAACATGAAGATAGAAAGGAGGCTTGGATAGAATCACATTATTTATGTCAGAAACTATTCTAATCATTTATTTATGGAACTGAATAATAAATTTAAAACCATTAATTGATTATTTAATTATATCTTCTAAATTTATGTAATTTAGCATAATTTTATTAGGTTCTTTTATGGACATTTAATTGACATAGTGTGTTTAATTTCTTCATCTTTGGAGTCTTTGTATCATTATTTTATGATCGATTCCATATAGTATAATTAAAAAAATTATTATTAATTGAAATAAAAATATCGGAATTGGAATTATATTTTTTGGATTAACCACCATAATTTAAAATAGGTCGAAATTTTTATTTATTTTCAGATACGATAATTATTATCTTGATAAAAAATTAATGATGATAGTTAGTTTAATTTTTTAATTTTCAATCATCACTAACTAGCTTAGATTTATTATTCAATATTATTATTATATATTAGTTCATGAACATGAATCAATAAATTATATTTAAGTTTAAATCTTATTTAATGATAATGATTTTTTATGCCATGCACTGACGGTGTTAACTGAGAATAAAAACACATCATCCACATTGGTGGTAGATTGACACATCATGGATGGGGATTTCATTTATAGATTATAAAAGAAGATGGAATAGATTTGATGATTTATTATTAAAATAACATACTAAATTTATAGGATTAAAATATACTTGAGTTGTCATGTAACTCTTTATAGGTATGTTAGGAGTGATTAAGATATAAAATATATTTAATAGAAATTAAAAAACGAAAGATGATTTTACTCATTGAATATATCTTCCTTAAGAAGCATCACAAAGAACATGGGTCTGGTCTTTTATCGATAGTAGAAGATCATGTACATGGGTAAAAGAGTGGGATGGGAAATTATAAGAATATTATCATCCCTTAAATCATAAAGGGAGTTAGGAGAAGAGGTGGTGGGGGATGGTATTTACAGCGGGAAGAGAATGGTGGATTTGAATATTTTATCAATTAGTTTTTTATTTTGGATCATTAAAATTTAGTGGAGATGATTTCCATGTATAAATAAATTAAATACATATAGAGATATACAGATAATCAGAATTTACATCTTCCATGACTCTTTCATAACTCAAAAAATTCATTTATTTTCTTATATTGTAAAAGAACATAAATTATCGTTTTTAACTAATATTTTAACTATTTTATAAATTAACCAAAAATTAACCATAAACAATTTATGATTAGTGGATTTAAAAAAATGGTCTCCTTTTTTAACAATAATTTTCTAAAAATGATAAATTTAATTTTTAAATAAATTCACCATTTATTCAAAAAATATTAATTTTAAAATTATATTTGATTATATAACAGTTTTAAAAATTAGTTGAGGTCTCAAAAAACTATTAATTCATCATATGAAAAGATAATAATAAATTATGAATCTCTTATATGAACAAAAAAATTATAATATTATTATACTAATTATAGAAATTTAAAAAAACATTTTCAATTAAAAAATTCTAATATTCAAATTCTCAGTATTAAAACAGTTGTTTACATACCTTGATATAAATATATGATATTTTCATTTATACGACAAATAAATTTTATTTATGCTTTCATAATAAATGTTAAAATTCTATTGGATGGTTTACAATTTCTAATTTCCACATTACTATTCCAATGTTCATGTTATTATATAAATTTTATAAGTTTCATAATTTTTAGAAATAGTTCTAATTTTTTTCATTCTTCATTAATAAAATTTAATTATGTTCTCAAAGTAATAATTTGTGTCTTATACAAAGTGAAATATTTATAGGATGGTAAATTATATTGATATAATTATACGTTGTTACAGATGGAATGGTATGTAAGAACTGTTTGGATAAATTTTTGGAGTTCTTTTATCTAGAGACATTGAAACAATATAGGGAATCTGAGTTAATGTCATTGGCCCATGGTAGTGTATCCATGATGAATTATTCTTGTTTTATGACTACAATGATGCTCT
The DNA here is from genome assembly GCA_963277665.1 of Viscum album. Taxonomy (NCBI): domain Eukaryota; kingdom Viridiplantae; phylum Streptophyta; class Magnoliopsida; order Santalales; family Viscaceae; genus Viscum; species Viscum album. The sequence goes on from OY728132.1 coordinate 1,716,738,263, forward strand.
TTCCTATAGTACTGGCTAGGGGATTATCCATATATTTAAAGGCATTTCTAGGATGTGCTTCAATGTGAGATTAATTCCTATGTTAATATCATCATTTTGAAGACATTTTTTATGTGGTGGATAATGCTATCGTATATAACAGGAAACTGAGAGTGGATTTCAGAGTAGGATAGGTGGTTTCTTCTTGAAAATTAGGAGGTACTTATTTAGATTGTAGTAATAATTGTAATGAGAACGCTGACTTGGTCTTGGGAGGGGAGTGCTGCCAAGGGGGAGGATTTTTTACTCAAGATCGTATCAGAATTATATTTCACCAGTGTGGTATGCTGTGACACTATAATAGGATATATCCCTAAACAATGTATTAGGGACAATCTTGTTGAAGGATAAGACTTATACAAAATATCATTAAGTGCCCATTCTAAATGGGTAGTAATGGAGATTATATGTAGGACAAGAGTTTTGCAACAGGATATTTTACACCTTATTAGCCTTCTAATTGTAGTTTTACTATCCACTATGAAAGAGGAAGTTGATATGGTCATTTTTGGAATGATAATCCATATTATAAGTTTGGTTTAGCTTAAGGGACTCATAATACATCATAAGAATGATGAGTAGGATAGTATAAATCCCTTCAACCTAAACTGGTGGATAGTGAGACTGGACTATCGATAATTTTAGATACAATTATTATAAATTGTACACAAGATAATTCCTTATTTTATATTGGTCGCACTCATTCATTTATTTCGATATATATTTTTATTCATTTGAACCTATATGTGGATTTTGTGAGAGGTTCTTTGATTATAAAATCTTCATTGGGAATATGGATGAGGGATATCTGTTTGTTAAAGGGGCCTTCTTTCGAGGTTAGGGAGTATCAATTTATAAGGGATCATTATATCATTAAATTTAAGGATATTGACTAATTGTGGGTATGAAATAGATATTGTAATACTAGGTTCAGATATATTTTTACCATTGTGGGATAAGGTTTACATCACCTTTAGATAAAAATATATGATCTATGGAGATTGGGATAACTAGGCTAGCAGCCCATCTCCAGTTAATCAGAAATTTTTGGAGGTTTCCACCCAGTTTTCTATTATTTTCTTTGATTAATGATGTTTAAAGAAAAAATTTGTTCGACATATTTTTTAGACATATTTATGGTTATATTTCATGTATAATTATTAAGGGTACCACCTTATAGAGATGTGGAATTTAGAATTGAGAAAATTTATGGTGGTTAATCATATTTTAATTGGACCATAAAGAATAGATCTAAGAGAGACTCAAGAGTTAATGATTCAACTAGAAGATTTGATGGATAAGGGGTTTATCCATCCATGTATGTCACATCAGGGTTCTCTAGTTTTGTTTTCTAATTAGTATGATGAGTCTCTATGAATATGTTTTGACTACCAGATGTTGAATTGGATAACAGTATATAAAATATATCAAATTCTATATAATAATGATTTATTTGACTAGTTGAGGGCTATTTATGTATTTTATAAGATTGAAATGATAATGGAGAAATAAGAGTTGAGATTTTAAATTTTAACATACCTCATTCTATATTTAGAATCTAGTATAGCCATTATGTGTTTTTGATAATACCGTTTTGGTTGATGGATTATCATGTAGTATTGATAACCTTGATGAATAAAATAGTTGATTTGTGCCATGATCATACAGTTGTGGTATTTTTGGAAGATATCCTAGAGTACTCTAGGACGCATAATGCTCAATCCCAACATATTCAAATCATGATTTGTACACTGGGGGAACATTGAATATACTCCATGTTATCTAAAAGTTATTTTATTATTGATCAGGAACACATCATAGGTCAACTCCTCAGAGAGTAATGTTAATTAATAGACCATCAAATGTTCATGAAGATGTGTCTTGGGATCAGAACTAGAACATTTTGTTATGTTTGATGTTTTCTAGGGTTGGTAGGTTATTATTAGAGGTTTATTGAAGACTTTTTCTGGTTTTTACACAACTTTAGAGCATGTACAAGAATGGGATAATGTTTTAATGGTGGAAAAAAATGATATAATGACTTATAGGAGAAAAATATGTACTTTTTAATGACATCAATATTGATCATACTTGATTAAGGTGGTTATTATATAGTTTTTTAACTCTTCTATATTAAACATGATAGAGTGTTTATACTGAGAGATTGAGTTTTGTAATATTAGTCTCAATTGTTATGGCCAAATGAATGGAACTACCCTTTGCAGAATGTCAAATATACTATAGTTGTTTTTTGAGGTTTTCATGGAGTTTACTATGGGGTGAAAATTTTACTGTGTATACATATCATAATATAATAAATTATATTTTCTAAATGAGATTTTAATATCCTGTAGAAGGGGTGGGATGAGTATGTGAAATACTTCAATATTTATCTAGAATATATATATTGGAAGGAAAATAGTGTTGAATATGATCTATGATAGAAAACATGGACTCATGAAATTTATGATTCTAGTGATGGGTGAAAAAATGATGAAATTTCTTGATGATATGCATTTTGGGGTTCTAGTGGGTCAGTAGAAGATGATTCAAATATTATTTTTAATATATTATACACTATTTATCTATATTAGATACATAACATATGAGGTTCTTAAGTGTTTCCCTTGAGGGAAACCCTTAATAGTGGAGAGTCACCTTATAACTATAGAAAACATTAGGGTAATTTAATATATGTTAGGAATCAGGTTATTGTACACATGAGCCTCTGTGAAGATTTACTATTTGAATTTCATTACATAATGTGGGTAAAAAATCCTCGTGTAACCAATATGAATTGGAACAATAGATAATAGTTTCAGTGTTCAATCATGAAGAAACTGATATCATGGTTTGGGGAATGGTGTAAAACATGTCAACATGTGAAGGACAAGAATCTATGATATGGATGTTTACAATATTTATTATCACTTAGAATGGAAGTGAAATAATCTCACAATGGACATTGTGGTAGGTATCCCAAAGAATCACCAGAAGAATGAATATATTTTGGTTATCATGGAGTGTCTAACAGTGGTGGATTATTTCTTATCATTATAATATAATTTCCATGTTGAAAAATTCATATATTTCTACATTTGGGTGTTTTTTATTTTCCACAAGGTGTCGTAGAGTATTGCATCAGATCATGATTCCTAGTTTAATTCACACTTTTGGAAGGTCGTATAGAATTCACTTCGTTAATATGTCTAATTGAGTATAAAATTACACCAACATATATATGAGTAATTAGAATGTACTATTATGGTTCTTAAGTAAATGTTGTTGGAATATTAAATTCAATTCAGTTTGTCTTGGGATAATAAACTCATGTTTTGGGAGTTTTACAACAAAACTATTTAACATATAACTAATCATAATGCACCATATAATCTTATTTTATGGTATACCATGAAGATTGCATCAATGTGGGATAGAGGCAGGTAATTCAGAGTTATTGGGACTGAGTCTTCTGCAAGAGATATTTGAGAGGGTCCCTAAATTTTGGAATAAAAAATATATATCTAAAATAAGAAATAATTTTTATATTGGAATACATACATGACAACTAGATTTTATAGAGGGTGATCATGTATTCCTTTGGGTTTCACCTAGATTTGGTCACTATAGAATACAGAGATTAGGAAGACTATCCCAAAGGTCTCTTGGAATGTTTGATGTTGTGGGGAGTATCAGACAAGTGGTGTACCAATTGGCTCTTCAAAAGATTTATATTTCTATGAATGAATATTTTCATGCATCACACCTTCAATAGTGTCATCATAAACCATCTCATGTAATTGATGTGGATGGTGTTGAGAATGAGATCGATGCATCATTTGAGGAGAATCTAATACATGTGTTAAATCATATTGAGAATGTGTTTTGGAGAATGATTGTGCTGATAGATAGTGTATTATGGAAATATTGTTATTTTCAAATAGAAACATGTGACAGATTATAGGTTATGTTATTTCAATGTTCCAATGTTATTTTCTTATAACCTTATAGATTCATGATTGTGAAACACTTGTATGAGATGTAATAATTTTGTGAGATTCTACGATCCTGATCATATCTAGAGATCTCTCAATAAGATATATACGTATTATTTTTATCAATTCCTAGTACATTTTTTGGGTCTTATCATTGGTTCCTTGGATTGATAATTGTAGATAATAGATAGAATGATACATAGTTTATGGTTGGAAAACAATTTGGATAAACTGTTCACCCATAGCAAAAAATAATGAAAAAAAATCATACAGGATTCGATTAAACAAGATATGGGTTTTCCAATCATGCACCCTCTTTGGTGTGATAATGAAACCCCCCAAAGAGGCCCCATATTTAGGGACACAGTTTTAAAAAACCAGGTTCTCTATCCCATGAAGTAGTGAGCATTATTTTAATTAGGATTAAATTTTGATTTAAAATTTTCAAAATCCCCATATTCTATCCCTTAACCCTAGATGTACCCTAAAATGATTTCTCTAATTTTGTGGGGTTCAGAGAATTATTCATGTATTATCAACCCCTGTTTTTGGAAAATTGAATATCCATTGGTGGATCTACACCTATTCGGGAATTTGGATTCATCACAATTATATATATCTCTCCATTATTCCTTCTTATTGATAATATAGGGTTGTTATATCCTCAATTGGAAATGTTTTATAACTAGGCTTAATAAATATTATTTATTTTAGTATTGTATTTTGGATTCAGATCTAGATGTTTTTATTCATTGTGTTCTGGATTGTTTCCCATAATTCTAGATTAACATTAGTGAGTGTTAAATTAATTTTCTTGTTTAGTTTCCCATTATTAAAATTACATGATTGTTATTTCAATTATCTATGTGTAATTTTATAAATAATATAATCAACATTTAGAAATTTAAAATCATAAATAGAAGTAATTAATTTGTTCAATTTATTTATTTCGGAAATGTGTAATTGTTTGACTAATTAGTTTATCGTATAGGTCAATAAAGGATTTTGGTATTTTTTATTTAATTTGGATTAATTAATTGTTGACTTATTGAGGGGATGTTAGGATTGTGGAATTTAAATAATTAATTACTTAATAAATTAATGAAATATGAGTATTGTGGAATTGGATTAATTAATTGGTTAATTATTTAATAAGATATTGGGATTGTTAAATTGTATTAATTCGGTGGTGATTTAATTAATGGGTGATATGGATAAATGTTTAAAAAATGTATTAATGGTGTTTTTTAAAATTATTCGACTCTTTTATATTAAAGAAAAATGTTTTTGTGGTAATTTAAATGTTGTTCCAATATAGGAAATGTTGATAACTATAGTTAATTTACAATAACCATGACTAGCATGATATATGTGATATGAGTGGTATAGGTGGAATTCATTTGTGGGATATATAATGTGGAATAAAAATTATATAGTAGTCTATTAGTGCGGGATAGGGGCGGATGCCCCAAATACCCATATTTAATAATCCATGTGTGGGAAAATCCCTAATACTCCTTATACCCATATGAGATTATGATTATGGGATAGGGATTGAGGCTTGAAATATCCATGTGACATTGTGGTGTGGTAATAGTAATCTGTCTCCAAATACCCATGGGGTGTTAGAAATGATTTTCTACACCAATGAGTATTTATTAGACTATGGTTACAATTAGGTCTGTTATGATTTTAATAAAAATTAAAAATAAAAACCATAGCATTGGAATATGGAATAAGATCCATTACTAGATGAAGGAGTTATTTATAGTTGGGGTGTCCTCAAGAACACATTGGATTATGCTGTTAATTAATAAATTACGAAATGAGAAATATTTTTTCAATTGAATCATACATTATTCATTATACAACATCATTCAATGTTACTGATTATATATATATTTAAAACCCATTGGTTGGTGGCCTACATAGTGTAACGTAGTCTCTACTCTAGCTTCATAATAGATACGTGAATAGAATTAAGGTTTTCATGATTGAATAACGATAATAGTCCTATATTAGAATTCCAATTGAGTTGGAGAATGGATAAGGGAATCATTCGTTATTCGTGACCCTCTTTGGAGTAGTCAGTGTATTTTTTTCATATTGACATTAGATATGTTTTTGGAATGAAATATAATCCATTTAGTTTTGGTTATTATATTTTATTTTTCGGTCATCATGTGATATATCTTTTTATTGGTAATTTTTTATATCTTTTTCTAACTCATATTTATTTCCTTTGTTGTGTTACTTTGATAATGAAGGTATAATCTCCCAAAAATCTCTATTTGACCCCTGTTTCTAGTAAGTAGATATTATAATACAGGGAGGCATGGATAAAGTCTTGTGACCAACCAGCTCGGGTCACCAGTGTCTGTCACCTTGTTCAGGCCATTAAAATATACCTCATAGCGAATATATATTAAAAAAAATCAATATATGCCTCAAATAGAAGAAAAATCAAGGAAGACCCTTACATTGAGTATGATTTTTCATGCTCATGCTTTTTATTCATAATAAATTTAATTAGGTTCATTAATTAATTTCATAATAACCCTTTTATAGTTCATTATTCATATTATATAACCTTTTATATGATGTTTACACTTACTTAATCATGAAGACTACATTAGATGTTTTTTTAAATATTTTCCTTATGTCTCAAAATGACTTCACTAGGTTGTCTATTGGTCTAAGAGTTCAGTATTAAACACAAAATGAGTTATAAAAATAAAATATTAACAATATTTAAAATAAAATATCATTTTATACCAATAAATATATATGGGTGGTTTAAATGATGTATGTTATGATCATAGAGACGATTGGTCGTACGTACGCATGAGTAATATTTTAATTTCTCAATGATCATTATAGAAGGATGTTTATTAATATTTTATAATTAAAAAATGATCATAAAAACATATATTCCATATAATTTTATAAATATATATGTGTGTGTGTGTTACTGGGATATTTTTGCTGAATACAAAGATAACATAACTACATGAAGCTGGTAGTTCACATGTACACAGACGACATTTTCATTTTTTATTTATAAAGAAAAATGAAATATTATATTTTAATAATGATACTTTAATCATTAAAAACATTATTATATCATTTATATAACATGTATTCATTATGTTTATCCTCATTACCTTCTATGTAATGCATTCGTGGAAAATGAATCACATCGCTTTCTGATCTGGTTGTTGGTCGTACACACTAGTGAGAGTAACATATACATTACAAAATGAACATTAAGAAGGTATATGTGAAATAATATTTAAATATGAATAAATATACAAATAATATCATATATTTAATTATATTTTTTAAATCTATTTTTAAAAAATCCAAATTAGGAGATGATAGAAAATGAATGATAACATTTTGCGAGGAGGTTTGAAAGCGAATAAATTAAAAATAATTTAATTTATCTTTTGATAGAATAATTGATATATTTAATTCCAATTATTAAAATAATAATATATCATTATTTAGAAGATTATTTTTTATAAAAAATTCATAATGTAATATTATATTTTAACGGTGGAAGATGAAATATAATAATGTTTCTTCATTAAGAAATACACTACTTATTCATAAAACCACCATAGATATAAAACTGAAGCTCTATAGGTATGGAATTTTGAGGATTTTATAGGGTTTATATTGTGGGAATGAATGTTTAGATGATAAGTATGAAGTTTTTTTAATGAAAAAGTACATTTTAGTAGTAGGTATGAAAGGAGTGGTGGTGGTCTTATATATGTTTTGTGTGTGGCATACAATTAATTTTTAAAAACAAAAAGGTGTGGTCATATTTTAATCTATAAAATGTTTAAAATATTGTTTAATATTTGGAAATAATAACATAATGAATTATTTCTATTTTTTGGGTGTTATTTATTGTTTAATGTTAATAATGATCTTGAATGAGCATGGTTGCTATTGTAGAAGGTAGAGTTGTTTCCTAGTCATTACCTATTTCTCAGGCAACAAATTCATGAGTGAATCTTCCAGTAAAAGAAATTTTTTTTATAAATTATTACACAAATCAAATTTTTTGTACCCTGAATAATAGTTCAATTAATACAATGTGGAATGTGGAACAAATATAGAAGATCAGAAAATGAATGTTTTCCACAAATATGCACTATGCATACTATAAAGCACGCTATGAGACTGCGTATAGAATAATATTTGCAGAAGGATTTTTTGGATTGGGATGGAATTTATTTTTTTTAATAGGAGGTGATTAATTTTTGGAATATATATTCCACCTCAAAGTATGAAAGCCCTATACAGACTACATTATAGAATTCATGGTGAAGGTTGTACTACATCGATGTTTTTGGTTATATGTATAAGCATCTTTTGCAGACCTATTAATCTACATAACAACTCTAAATTAGATCATTTGGGAGATTAAAATCCTTTTCAAAATATCCTCTCTTTGGGATGAATTTGGTGAAGTTTGAAATACTTTGTGAGGAAGTATTATGTGAAATAGAGACTTTATGGGACAACAATTACCTGAAGGATTGTCTATGAATGTAGTCCACAAAATGGGATTAGTGTGGCTCTATATCATCAAGAGGAAAATGATCCATTGATTAAGAGTTGGTATAAAAACCATAGGTGAGAAATATAATAATAGTTTCTCTAGGAATCACTCAGGCCACACGGTGCAAGACAATTTATGGAGTAATCGGGGCAGTTCACTTAGGATTCTAGGAAGTTATCAAATGAAAAAAAACCATTAATGAATAAAATATATGAAAAATAATAGCATGTGGAAATTGCATTTAATATATGTTTGAAATTGGTATATCAAAATTTCATCTATATAAAGTTGGGGATGAATTCATTAATGACAATGATGGGACTTACAAGACCATACATTGTGTGTAGATCTATTCAATAGATGTCACCAAAGGATGAAGAAGATAATGTTCCATTCCACTGGTAGTGAGCTAGAAAAAGGGAATCAGGGAGTATATTTTGGGAAATCAGTGAGATGACCATTAACTTGGAAAAGGTAGTGAGCTTATAAATAGATGTGATCATGTTTAAACTATGTAATTTGGCAGTGTACATCACCACATTTTTTTTCTCCATGGTCATTGTTCAATGAGGAAAAACTGAATATAATTTATATTTATCATGCATGAATTCAATTATATTCATTAATTTCAACATAAAAAGGGATAGAAGACTATTTTGTTTAATGACAAAACATGATCTGACGCGGTAGTCGTTTTAATCATTCATAACCCGATTCACCGCCTCCCCCTAAAGGAAAATTATCCTAATTGGGATATTAATTTATATTAGTGAAAAGAGTTTTAAAATTACTGGTTCTCTCTTAGTTGAATAAATAGAGGTTCTCAATAATAAACATACTTTGATCTTTGATTGAAACAATTTTCAATTATTGAAGAATCAGATGCATCACTACATCCTCTCATAAGGAATATATGTATTTTCAGTATATATTAATGACTTATCAACTAATATCAATTTTGGTGCTTCATTAGAAGTTGGTCGAAGGAAATTGTATGCTTACTGTAAAAGAATTGATGCTTTATGGGGATAAATATCCAATAACAAATATATGAATGTGATTTATGATAATTCGTTACATAATATGTGGGAAGTTATTTTTGAATATTATTTATGGTGACTAAAAAGATAGAAAATAAAAGTTGTAGGTTCTGTGGAACAAGTTATTGGAACTATGAATTCTTCTATATCAGTCCTTTGATACGGTATTGGTCTCGGTAAATGTTATTTTAGAATACATGTGTGTTCTCAACGAACTTATTGAAGATATAATGATTTTTATTTACATAATGAGAAATAATAAACCTCTATATAATATTAATGCTTCATAATTAGAAGATATATATCCAAAGAAGATGATGTTGGATATATTTCATAACAATATTACCTCTTAAAATATATGAAATGATGATAACAATGTTGTGGTAAAGGGGAATCCTAGCTATGTTTCATTTAAATCCAAAAATAACTTCACCATGGATGATGGTAAGGTGGTAGATAGTATTGATGATGTGAGGTCATTTCTCTGCACAAATTTTAAAATAGAAGGAGGAACATTGAAAGGAAAACATCAAATTGAATTCTTTTGATGTGGATATATTTGAGATTTTGTAGCAATGTGTCCTATGATGTTTTAAGAAGACAATGTAGATTATAATAAAATTTTGGGGAATAAGTTTTTAGTTAATGTAAATGGTATGAGAAGTACCAAGAGAAAATTCCTCAAGAAGAATAATCTCTTTTAAAATGAATATGACAACTCAAAATGTCATGACCCATCCCCTGGGGCCTGTATCATAACTACCCCAAGCATGCCTTCCATAGGCCATGGGATGGCCACTAGCACAAAAGGGGCATTTCCCTAAAATAGGGAAGGCATTTGCTTTATTAAACGTGAACACACCACCAGAGTACAAGTGGAAAAAACACTAAGAAAAACTGTATACAAAAGATGTGATGGAATGTAAAAGGGACCGGAAATACAATTCCAATAGTAACGTATAGGTACAACTGAAAACTAGTAAAGAAGCTATTGGGTCGTCCTCTGGGGTTCCTACCTGAAGGGTAGGTACAAATGACCTCCACAAGACTCCACATCCACCATACTCCACCGTGTACCGATACGTCGAAAGGTCCTCCTCCAGGTTCCGTCTAGTCCCGGTGCTCTCGGCATCTTTCAGTGCTTTCCGTCGTTAACATCAAACACAATGAGGTGCGGGCAAATCCCATGTCTGGATGAGTATAACGATAGTCAGTAGGGACCACGAGACCCTCAAGGTCTCACAAAAATCCCACAAGGATAAATCAAAAGGTATTATTTCAACGGATAACCATTACTTAGGTATATGCCCATTAAAATACCTAAGTTACAATTAACCCATTTCGATCAAGAGGAAAACTCAAAGGTCATTGACTCATCTCAAACCAGAATTTTTATTAATTAAACCACGGCTACTGGATAAATCCTACTCTATCAAGTACAGTGGCCCTGTCGCGACTCTGAGGTGTTACTCACTAACCTTAGACTGTTAAGATACTCTTCCTGTCGAGTACCGTGGGATAGCTACGTCACAAAGAGATGCTTCTCACATGGGGTCTGCCGCCTCACATAGTAGCGCTCCCCCTAATAGCCTATAAGGGTACTCCTCCAGTCGAGTACCGTAGGTCTGCTGCCTCACACAGTGGCACTCTTCCACCATGGGTCTGCCACCTCACAATGTATCTCTCCCCGCTGGGCTAGTCGAGTCACTACGAAACGAATTGGCCATGCAGTCATCAGGTCTCAGCCAGTTGCTAGGTCTCTGTACTCTGTTTTCTTGTCTCTAGGAGGGTCCTCTCCCTGAGCTAAAAGCTAATACTCGAAGTGTCACGATGTCCCATGAATATGTATCTCAATTGTCTGCCACATCATAAGGGTCTCAAAGCAATAGATGGCGCGTCAATCATATTCCCGGTCTGTTAGTTATTAGCATTTTAGTCCTGAGGGCCCCAGTTGGATTTGTTTACGAACCAACCTGAGCGCGACTCAACTATACCCCAATCTCCAGGGGGGTATACTCAAATGTATGGTTGTGATCCAAGAATACAAGAACTGCTGACCGTTCATCAAACTGACGTCCGGTGCCAAATATATGGCACAAGAAAGTAAAGGAAATAGTATGGTCCCGGGTCCAGTCCAACCCAGTCAGACTGACTCGGCCCGAACCTGTCTGGGTCAACCTGATTTGGGTCAACCAAGACTAACTTGTTGGGTCTCACCTGGCCCATTGGGTAGTTCAGTCTACTCAGTTCGGCCCAGTTCGCTCGGCCCGGCCCAACAGACTGTGTGGACAATTCAAGCCGAAGTCGCCAAGTGGGAGACTCAGCCCGAAGGCCAGTAATTGGTTCGGCCTACACAACGAGGGGCGCGACTTGGGCGGCTCGGCCTGAGAGGCCAAAGTCAGGCCACGCGAGGCGCGTTCAGGCCGCATATGTGCAAATAATGGCAGGGAAGGGCGCGGGGCGCCAGGCAGGGAGTCGGGTGCGCGGGTAGGACGCTGGGTTGTGCTGGTAGGGCGCTAGGATGCACCGGGCATGAAAGTATGGGGGCGGGGGAGTCGGGAAAGCCAGGGGGGCGAGGCTTACGACCTGGGTGCCGGGGGGCGTCAGGCAGGCAGTCGAGGCACAGGGCAGGGCGCTGGGGGGGGCCTCCAGGAAGGCGGCGTGAGAGCCTGGTAGGGAGTGGGGAACGCCGACAGCATATGGGACACACGGGCAGGGTGCGGGCAAGCCGAGCAGGCCGCGGTTTCTCATAATGCGTGTGTCGGGCAGTGTGTGGTTAGGCTGGTTGGGTGCCGCTCGGCCGGCAGCACGGTTCGCAGAGTCCGCGGGTATCATGACCTTTATTGACCATCTTAATCATCATCACCTCATTTCCATGCCATCGTTACTTCTCCATCTACTCACGGTTCGTCAACCATAAAGGTTGTGGAGGGGTCGGGTCTTCTTCGTTTGGCCTGAACCCTCCACTTTAGAATGATATCAAGCGGCTCATGAAGTTGATTCAACGTGAGATAATAATGTGTTAAACAACATAAAACACACCCCTACATTTTTTATTGTTGGGAGACCATTCATCGTAGGGTAAGATGATGTTTTAATCATTCTTTATATGCTTCCACTTCTGAGCTCGTGCTTCGGTTCATTGATGATGAAGATGAAGGAAGAAGGGCTGTTAAAGAGATCCCACATCGAAAGGGGGGTTCTGAGGAAGAATCCGAGGAACAAGTGTCTCCACCGTCTTCATTGTGTTCTTCTTTGGATGATTCTATTCTCCCAAACTCTCCACTAAAGAGAGAATAAACATGCCAAAATAATTTATTTTAATCTATTATGCTCATTGGAATGAATTAATTATGTGGGGCCCACTTAAATATGTTCTTGACGTTGCCACAAATATTTGAAAAGAGGAGAGAGGCTCTACCAAATTAACTGCACGAGGTGTTGGCATATTAAATTTGGGGAGTTTCGAGGTGGTTAGAGGCCCAGGTGGTCCCCACCTAAATAAACATGAAGAGGATCATGGGGGTTTCCTTCAATTAATTGGGGGGTTTGGCTAGGTTTTATCCTTTGTCATTAAGAGTGGAGTTAGAGACCAAGAGGCTCTCCCTCATTAATGAGGGAGAGTTGAGAGGTTTTCTCCCCTCCAATTAAATGGGGGGTTAGGTCTCGTGTGGACCCCATGTCATAACCTCTCGCGGGAGGTTATGCTGCTCAGGTGCTCCCTACCCCAATTATCCTCCCATGGTAGGTTAAGGTGTGGCAGTCCCACTACCATCTCCCAAGTAGAGCTTTTAACCAACATTTCCACATGGCCTGGGCTTAATAAAATAAGTTGTCACTTATTTTTTTTAATAATCCACATAAATCACAAAAACTATCTCTCATACCCGATCATTTGACGTCGAGAAGAAACTCTTTTTAAAGATAAAACCGGCATTGCGAGTTCAACAGTGCCCTCAGATTTCAATTCTGAGCACTCGTTCAATATTTATAAAAACCCACTCGTACATTTACTAAACATACCCAGAAAAAACATTAGAAATTGATCCTGGGCACGTCAGGCCTCAGAATCAAGCGCCGTAAGAAATTCGTGGACTCGTAAAATTCCCATGTATTTATAAAAATCCATGAGAATTTCGGGTCGTTACATTCTCCCCACCTCAGGTCTCACACTATGGGAACATAAGGGGTACTACACACGCATATGAACCTCCCATTCCCATGTGCTCTCCTAGAGGTTTTCGTGCTGCAACGAAGGCGCACTAGAGGAATCAACCATCAATGTAGGAATTTCTCCTATTGATCCTCAATCTCCAATGGAACCTCCATGAAAGTCGTCATGTCATCGATGTCCAGCTCCCCATGGTTGATGATGTGGGAAGTGTTGTTCGCGTATCTCCCCCGCTGGGATATGTGGAAGACGTCGTGCACCCGGTGCAACTGAGGTGGAAGTGGAAGGCATTAAGACACCACACCTACTCTGCTGAGAACCTGGAAAGGTCCGATGAATCTCAGAGATTGCTTTCCGCCTCAGCAAAATCTCCATAGACCTCGTCGAGGTGATACCCATATGAAAACGTGGTCTCCATCCTCGAACTCTAGAGGTCTCTGTCTCCTATCAGCATACGGATTTTTCCTGCTCTGTGCTGTATTCATCCGATCCTAGATGATCTACACCTTCTCTGTGGTATCCGGAACCATATCTAGTCTCACTAGTATTGACTCCCTTGGGTCTTTCCAGCACAATGGCGATCTGAAGGGTTTCCCATACAAGGCCTCAAACAGTTCCATCCTTATGGTGGAGTGATAGTTTTTGTTGTAGAAAAACTCCACCAAGGGTAGGTGGTCCTCCCAGATGCGACTGAAGTGGAGGACGCATGCGCGGATCATGTCATCAAGGGTCTGGAACGTCCTCTCGGTCTGCCCATCCATCTGAGGATTGAAGGTGGTGCTAAAGTGAAGTTGTGTCCTGAAATCATCCTGCAACCCCTTCCATAGTCGTGAAGTAAACCGTGTGTCACGGTCGGAGACAATAGAAGATGGTACTTCATGAAAATGCACAATCTCATACTCGTAGATGCGTCCCAAGCTCTCTAATGATCCTTGCTCTCCAATCGGTAGGAAGTGGGTCGACTTGGTGAGTCGGTCCATGATCACCCATATCATGTCTTGACTCCTGGATGTACATGAAAGACCAGTAATGATGTCTATGGATATACAATCCCACTTCCACTATATGTCCTCTAAAGGATGAACCAAGCATGATGGTACCTGGTGCTCTGCCTTCATTTGCTGACAAGTGAGGAACTGAGAGACAAACTCTACTACAACCTTCTTCATACCTAGCCACCAGTGCGGTCGTCAAAGGTTCTGGTATATCATCAACACTCCTGGATTTACCTCTAGTGGGGAAGTGTGGAACTCCCTCAACACCTCCACCTGAAGTGCAACTGGTACCATCGTACATCCTCTGAAGAAGATTACATGTTCCCCACCTTCAGAAAATTAATCAGGTGCCTGCCATGTGGATATCTGAGCGAGTCAGGTCTCTTAGTCATCGTCCCTAGGTTTTGCCTCCCAGACTCACTGAAGAAGTGGGGGAGTGACTGTAAGAGACTGTAGATAGGATGATCTATCCCTATCTATAATGGATAACTCTAAAGCTACCAGCTGCTTCGTCGCCTCACCAAGCAGTTGAATGCCTAATCTCTTACTGAGCGCATCTACTACTTTGCTACCCTTCCTAGGAGTATAGTCTATCTCGAAGTCATAGTCCCAGAGGAACTCAAGTTTCCATCACTGTCTCAGGTTCAGGTCCTTCTGAGAGAAGAAATACATGAGAATCTTGTGATCAGAGTACATGGTAAAATGTTCACCTATATGATAGTGCAACAACATTTTCAAGGAAAAGACCACTGCTGCTAACTCCAGGTCATGGGTATCATAGTTATGCTCATGTTGTATCAACTACCGAGAACCATACGCGATCACAACTCACCCCTTTATCAGGACACACCAGAGTCTGGTCCCTGATGAATCGCAGTAGACTGCGTACCCTACGCCTTCCTCTGTAAGCCTCAAGATGGGGCCACTAGTCATCCTTTGCCTCAGCTTCTAAATGCTCTGATGGAACCTCTCTGACCACACCAAGGGTTACCCCTTATTCTTCAAGGTTGATAGTGGCGTTGCAACTCTAGAGAAGTCTGAAATGAATATCCGATAGTACCCAACCATGCCTAGGAAGCTCCATACCTCATTCACACTCCTGGGTGGCTCGCAAGAATGTACTACCTCAATCATCACTAGATCCACTGCAACTCCAGCCTCTGAGATGATGTTTCCCAATAATTGAACATCTCGAATCCAAAACTGGCACTTCGAGTGCTTACCATAAAAATAGTGCTCTCAGAGTGTGTCCAGTACTACCTGCAATTGGTAGGCATGCTCCTCCTCAGTAGTCGAGTAGATCAGTATGTCATCGATGATGACTAAGACAAAGCGATCGAGGTATGTTTGGAAGATCCTATTAATGAGACTCATGAACACTTATGGAGAATTAATTATGCCGAAGGGAATAACCAAGAACTAATAAGGGTCGTAACGACACCTGAAGTTCATCTTTTTCACATCCTCATCTCGAACTCTAAGCTTGTGATATCCTCATTTGAGGTCTATCTTCGAGAACCATCATGCCCCCTTGAGCTGATCAAAGATGTCATAAATCCTTGAGAGTGGGTACATTTTCTTCACAGACACCTAATTCGGGTGACTGTAGTTGAAATAGAGCCTCAGGATCCCATCCGCCTTCTTGGAGAACAGAATTGGGGACGCCCAGGAAGAAACACTAGGCTGGATGAATCCCTTCTCCTACAAGTCCTCCAGCTGTACCCGTAGCTCAAGAAGCTCAGCGGGAGCCATCCAATATGCTGGAGTAGATATCGGTGTCGTACTAGGGTACATGTCAATGTAGAATTCCACCTCTGTACGAGGATGTAGTCCCAGAACATCGTCAGGGAAAACATCATTGTACTGGTCCACCACTACATGATATGTCGGAATTTCCACATCTACTTCCCTGAGGGTAAGGCAAGCCAACCGGTGAGTGACTGGTTGTATCCTCCTCCAAGTATGTACGTCATGTGCTGCAAAGTCCCCCTTCTTGCCGGTGAAGGTATACCTTGTCCCATCCATGCGGAAACAACACACTTTTCACCAAATATAGTCGATCTGAGCATGGACTGTAGATAACCAGTCCATACCCAAGATTATGTCGTAAGGCATCGATGCCACTACTAGGAGATCCTAGCCGAAGCTCTCACCTACTAGAGTAAGCTCGGTTAGCTGAAAATAGTGTGTGATAGTTGAATGAGCTCCCATAGGTGTCTCTATCTGTAATGATCGAACTAATGACTCCTTCAGAATCTCTGAGCTCCGAACGAGGGAAGTGGCTATAAAAGAGTGACTGGAACCTATGTCTATATGAACTGTAGCTAATGTGGAGTAGACACATATCGTACCTCGAATTATCTCCAGAGCACCGTGATCGTAGACCTCAGCTGCCTGAAGCTGTGTTATGCCCTATCCACATGCTCTCTGTTGTCGGGGTGGACATCCTAGTGGTGGTGGTGAAAACACCTCGTAACTTTGTCCACCTCCAGCTACATGGCCAGCTACCCTGCCACATCTGCCTTGACCCTACGGACCACCTCAATCGAACTTTTGCCTCTGCATGGGAGGTCCCTTAACTAACTAATTGTCGTCCATGCGGCGGGTTGGACATTAACGAGCCATGTGACTCTAGCTGCCACATGAGTAACATTGCCGGACAGGTCTGGCTCTGACTCCACTCTGTGTTCCCTACACTACCGATCTTGATGCATGTGGTCGACCACCTATAGGTATAGTTCTCTTGGACCTTTTCTTCATCAGTCTAATTAAATCTGTAGAAGACTCCACTGCATGTCGACTAGTGGTGGGTCTTGCTGCTGGGGACTGCTCAGCCAGGAAACTCTCTTATATATGTGCTCCCTCAAACACCCCCTTCTGCGTCGGGATGCTGTGAGAGATAACTTGATATCTGATCTCTTTCTTGAGTACCTTCTCAAAGTTCCAGGCCCTGAAGAAAGGGCCCCGTATCATATCTGTGGAGTAGCGCGAGAGGCCGGTGAACTTCGTTTAGTACTGTGCCATTGTCATGCTACCCTGTTGTAGATGAAGTAGCTCATGTATCTACACCGCTTGAAGGGTGGAAGGGATAAACTCCGCCCGAAATAGGCTCTCGATGCCTTACCAGATCAGTGCCCCCCATCATGGACCTGAAGCATCAGGATCCGCCATCTGTCTGCTGCTTCCTAAAAGAGGCTGGCAGCAAGGATCACCATGAAGTCTTCTAGTGACCCTACTAGCCTGAAGACTCTCACCACAGCCTCTAGCCAATCCTCAGTCACCTGTGGGTCTATATCTCCATGTAACATGGGTGGACTCTGGCACTGGAACTCATGCAACGCCCTCAATTGGCATGCATCATCTGATGTTATGGCTGGTGACATCAGTGGCCCAACGAGAAGTATTACCACTGGTTCCTCCGCTGGTGCCTCAACTAGAAGAGGGCCCTGCACTGAGGCCTCGTCGTTCTTTGAGTTTTCAGTACATACATCTCTTAGGGCTGTATCTGGTCGTCCGCGAGGAGGCATCCTGGATGAAACAGATGGGACATGGTAAAAAGACTATACATGGTGAGCGAACCTGGTTCAGCTGACTTTAATGAAAACATTTTAAAACATTCACACAATAATTGATGTCGTTCACTGAGTCAGAAATTAGATGTGAGGGTCCTGGTGTATGGATACGTTGTCTACCTGCACCAACACTGGACTACCTAAACTGAAAACCACACTTAGTACCCTTAACACTATTGCTTCACATAAAATAAAATATCAGAGTTATAAGTTCTGCGGTGAATCCAACGTCCTCTGATACTAATTTTTCATGACCCATCCCTCAGGGAACGTATCGTTACTAACCCAAGCCCCCCTTTCATAGGCTAGGGACTGGTGAGTAGCACCAAATGAGGGTTTCCCAAAAAAAATGGAATGAATTTCCCTTATAAAACATGAACACACAACCATAGTACAAGAAGAAGCAAACAGTAAGAAAAACTATATAGAGAAGAGGTGCTGGAAACTAAAAGGGGCCATAAATAGAAACCCAACAGTAAAGTACAGGAATAACTGAAAACTAGTAATTCAGCTTCTAGGCCATCCTTCGGGGTTCCAACCTGAAGGGTAGATACATATGGCCTCCACAGCACTCAACGCCAGTCAGACTCCACCATGTACCAATATATTGAAAGGTACTCCTCCGGGTACCGACCAGTCCTAGCGCTCTAGGTCTCTGTTAGCACTGTTGGTTATCTAAATCCAACACAATGAGGTGAGAGAAAAGCCCATGGAGGTGTGAGTATAATGATACTCAGTAGGTACCCCAAGACCCTCAAGGTCACACAGAAATACAACAAAGATAAACCACAAGGTATGATTTCAACGTATAACCATTACATTGGTATATGCACATACATATACCTATGTTATCGAGTAACCCTTCTCAATCGTGAGGAAAACACAAAGTTCATTGACTCAGCTCAAACCAGGATTTTCGTTAATTAAACCACGGCTACTGGATATCTCCTCCTCTGTCGAGTATAGTGGCCTTGTCATGACTATGAAGCGCTACTCACTAACCATAGACTTCTGAGTTACTCCTCCTATCGAGTACCATGGGATAGTTACATCACACAGAGATGCATCACATATGGGGTCGGCCGCCTCACACAGTAGTGCTACCCCTAATAGCCTACAAGGGTACTACTCCTGTCGAGTACCGCAGGTCTGCTGCCTCACACAGTGGTGCTCCTCCACCATGGGTCTTCTTCCTCACACATTAGCACTCCCCACTGGGATAGTCAATTCACTCTGAAATGAATCGGTCAAGCAGTCGTCTGGTCTCATCCAACTAATAGGTCTCCGTACACTGCTTGCTCGTCTCCGGGAGGGTCTGTTCCATGAGCTACAAGCTGATACTCCAAGTGTCACGAAGCCCCAAGAAGAAGTATCTCAAGGGTCCTCCATGTCATAAGGGTCTCAAACCAACATACGGTCCATCAATCAGACGCCCAATCTGTTAGTTATTAGCATTTTAGTCCCGAGGGCCCAATTGGATTCGTGTACGAACCAACCTGACCATGACTCAACTATACCCCGAACTCCCATGGGGTATACTCAAAGGGAAGACTATGCTCCACGAATACCGGCGTCGATGACAGTTTGTCAAATAGACATCTAGTGGCAATGATATGGCCTCATTAATTAAATGAAATGGTATGGGCTATGGTCCGGTCCAACCCAGTCAGACCGACTCTCCCTCACCCAGTATGGGTCAACCTGATCTGAGATGACCCAGACTGACTTGTTGGGTCTGACACGGACTGTTAAGAGGTTAAGTCTGCTCAGTTCGGCCTAGTTCTTTGGGCCCGGCCCAGTGGACTACTTGGACAATTTGGGCTGAAGTCACCACATGGGCGACTCGGCCCGAAGGCAAGTGGTAGGTTCGGCCAGCGCCGCGAGGAGCGCGGCTCTGGAGCCTCAGCCCAAGAGGCCAATGGCAGTCCGTGTGAGGTGTGGGTAGGCCGCGGGTGCACCAAGAAGGGCGTGGATGGGTGCGAGGACTTGCAGGCAGGGCGTCAGGGTGCGCGGGTAGGGAGCTGGGGCGCGCGAGCATGGTGCCGGGACAAGCCGGTTATGGCGGCCTGGGTGCGGGGTCGCCAGGGGGGTGCCAGGCAGGCGGCCCGGGTGCTAGTCAGGGTGCGAGGTGTGCCGACAGCACGCGGGGCGCGCGAGGTGGGTGCAGACGGGCTTGAAAGGTCGCATTTTTGGCCGGGGAACATGCTGGGAAGTGCCCCGGTAGGCTGGTCGGGCGCCGCTCGGTTAGCGGCACGGTTCACAAAGGCAGTGGGTAGTGCTTCCTTTATTTTTCGTCTTCATCATTATCGCCTCCATTCCATGTCATCGTTACTTCACCGTCGTCTCATGGTTCTGAAACCAAAAAGGTTTCGGAGGGGTTGGGCTGTGTTCGTTCGGCCCGAACACTCCACGTTAGAACGATAGAAAGTGGCTGATTAAGTTTATTCAACATGAGAGAATAAAGCATTAAACAATTTAAAACACACCACTTCCTTTTTCATTGGCAGGCGATCGTTCGTCACGTGGAAATATTATTTTTTCGTCGTTCACTGTATGTTTCCACTTCTGAGTTCGTGGGTCAGTTTATTGATGATGAAGAGGAAGGAAGAAGGGTCGTTGAAGAGATCACACATCAGATGAGGGGTTCCGAGGAAGATGCCAAGGAATAAGCATTTTCACTGGCGTCTTCATGTTCTTCATTGGAGGATTTTATTCTCCCAATCACTCCACTAAAGTGAGAATAAATGTGCAAAACAATAGATTTTAATCTATTATGCGCATTGGCATGAATTAATTATGTGGTCCCCACTAAATTAAGTTCATAAGGTTGGCACAAATATTCTAAATGAGAGGATAGGATCCACAAAATTAATTGCACGAGGGGATGGCACATTAATGTGGGGAGTTTTGAGGGGGTTAGAGGCATGGGTGGTCCCCACCTAAATAAACATGAAGAGGGTCAAGGGGGTTTCCTTCAATTAATTAAGAGTTTTGGGGAGGTTTTATCTTCCCCCATTATGAGGGGAGTAAGAGACCAAGAGGCTCTCCCTCATTAATGAGGGAGAGTTGGGAGGTTTTCTACCCTCCCATTAAATGGGGGGTTAAGGCCTGTGTGGACCCCACATCATAACCTATCGTGGGAGGTTATGCTGCTCGGGTGGTCCCCACCCCAATTATCCTCCCATGGGAGGTTAGGGTGTGGTTGTCCATATACCAACCCCCATGTGGATCTTTTAACCAACATTACAACATGATGTGGGTTCAATAATATATGTTTTCACTTATATTATTTTATTAATCCATGTGAAACAGAAAAACCAACTTTCATACCCACTCATCTGCCATTGAGGTGAAATTATTCATTAGTGAAAACCAGTGATACGAGTTCAGCGGTGCCCTCAGAATACAATTCTGATCACCGGTTAAAATTTTATAAAAACTTGCTCATACATTTATTGAATGTACCCAAAAAAACATCAAAAATTGATCCCCAACACACTGGTCCTAGGAATGAAGCGCCGTAAAAATTCACAGACTCGTAAAATTCCCATTTATTTAAAAAAAATGTCCATGAGAATTCTCGGTCTTTAATGTAAATTATTCATTTTATAATAATTGGTGGACTGCAAGGATCATGACATACATGCTATAGTGGTAGTTGTCAAAAATACCCCAATAATGGAAGATAATGACAATGATAATGGAGAATTCAATGTAACATTTTATCTTTATATGAAATTATAAGCATCAATCGATGAGAAAGACATTTTGAGAGGAAAAAATCTAATAATGATTCTCATAATGAAAAAGATATTTTATTGTACTAGGAAGAAGAGAAGCCTATGATGGATTCTTTAATAGAATAATTGTGAAATTAAATGATAGAGAGATTAGATAATATTATTAATTACTACTAAAAAATTGAACAATAGAAAATAAAAATATATATTTTTACTGAAAAGTGAAATGACTAAATTAAATGTGTTGACGAAATTTGAGATAATAAGGTTTTTAGGGTAGATGGCGAGGGCAGGGCGATACAGCGATTCTGATAGAGAATCCTCGTTTCTCTGGCCGCAACCTTGATTTCTCAAATGGATCTATTTTACCCCAATTTGGAACTAGATTTTAGGAATGATCCAAAGATCTTGAAGAATCTGGATGAAATTAAAAATCAACGAGAACTCTCGGGATGGAAGAAGACAGGTCTAACAATTGTGGAAGCCCTCTCAGGATTCAGAGAGCCAGTCAAGGATGATCATCACAGACCATCTAATATCACTCGACAAGACAATGAAGGTTTTTATTTTGAGTCAGATCTGGATTCCCTCGAGCAAAAGATTAACTTATGTATGTTTTTGATATTAGGTCGAGTTATATATTGAAAAGGCGACAGACCCTGGTCATATGTAGAGCTCAAAAATCGTATCTGTTATTGTTGAAGTAACAGGGATTGGAAGCTTATACCCACATGGATAGGTTTTTTCACATTGTTCTATAATCCAAGGAGGCGATGAATGCCACCTAGAGTGTGGGAAACCTACAAATGAAGCCAGGGCTTCTCAAATTATCGGATTGGGATTTTAATTTCACCCACTTTAACCTCAACCAATCCAATGCTAATATTTGGGTAGGATACATGTCTTGAACAGGGTGTAATGGAATCCAAGGATATTGAATGATATTGCCTCATGCCTTGGCATTACAATTCGCAATGATCATAGGACTTTGGAGGGGGAGCTTGGTTTCTTTTCCTGTATGCTGGTTGATATCAATATTGAATTGAAGAGTCCTGATAGAATATCATTCACTGCGAGTGCAAACAGGTCAGAGGAAAAAATCGAGTATGAGAATGTTCCATCTTTTTGTAAGGTTTGAAAAATGGTAGGACACTCCATATCCAATTTCATAACCATGTAGAAGAATGTCAGTGCCTCGATTATCATGGAATGGAACGTTTCTAACCAGATCAAGAAGGGAAAAAATGATGGTGAGGATAAGATGGGTGCCTCTAAAACATAAGCAGGTCCTTCTAAAAATCAAGCAGGTCCCTCTCAGGAAACTCTGAAGAATCAACAGGATCAACCACCTACCACTCCTGATGTGTCCCTGAATATCTTACCGAAGAATGACCCTGGAAAGAAAAAATATGGTTCTCTAAAGAAAAAATAATCATTGGGGAACAAGGGGGAGGAGGAAGAGTCCGAAGAGGCAGTAGCTAACGTCCTTTCAAAAAATGACCTCTAGATCAGTCATGAACTGGATTGTGATGTCTCAAATGATATATTATACATGGCTCTGAAAATGCAACAAGAAGTGGAAGATGAATTTATCAATGTGGAATATTCCATGGAAATCAGCTGGATGGTCTGTCTGATGGCTGGATAGATCTCAAATGAAAATTAATAGGAGGGTATATTAATCTTGGAAGATCCCACTTCCCCTAAGAGAACTATATGTGGTTCCCTAGATTTTGAAGAGCCATAGGTTCCCGATGACCTTAGTGGCATCACACCTATACAGTCAGAGGAGACTATAGAAACTAAGTCCTCTAGACCTGATCATTCACAATGCATGGAACATGTAGAATTAGATCCTCTGATGAGTGATTTGAAAAATGGATATGGCTCCAAACCTACTGATAACAACAAAAAATCCAAGCATGGAAACCTGAAAGGTCCTGATCATAAATATTGTATTGGTACAATAAATTATCGAAGAAATACAACTGTTGATATTTCTAACATATTGTAAATTTCCCAAGTAACCAAAAAGAAGGCAGGATGTCCACCCAAAAAACAAGGTGGAAATATCACAAGGGGTACCAGCCTCGAAGTAAGTTTTAAATAAAGTTTCTTTTTTGGAACTGTCAAAACCTAGGGAATATGGAAACCATTAGATCCATTAGGATTTTTCAGAGGCATCAACTTGTCCTAATTGGCCTCTCCGAGCCCAAAAAGTTCATTCTCTCTAATATTTTCAGCTTCAAGAAGTTAGGATATTGTCTAATCAATACCAACAATAGTCCATATGATGTGAAGGGACTCTGGGTGTTGGCACATTTATCAGTGGTCAGCACTCAAATGGTTTTTCTAGGCGAGAAACAGGTCACTTTCACCTTTAATATCCTCGGTCATGATTTAGTTTGGACCTATGTTTATGATATTAACTGATATCTAGATCATAGGGTCCCTTGGGAGGAATTGAGTGTTCTGAATTCTTGCATCTGTAGTCCATGGATCATTTTTGGGGATTTTTTTGGAAATTCTTCATCAATATGAAAAAATGTTTGCAGCCACCACTTCCACATCATCAGGATACTTCAGAGCTCGCATTGATCAAAATGACTTGATTAAGGTAATTATGGTATGTGATAAATACACTTGGTACTAGAAGAATTTAAATTGATTTGTTGGTAGGATAATTAACTGGGCCATTATCAATGGGGTTTCATTAGATTATTGGGGCTCCATTTCATGATCAACTCTTTCAAGGCATAATTATGATCATCACCCAATCATAATGGATATTTCAGAGAAGGAATCCATGTTTCCCTTCCCCTTTCAGTTTAATAATTCCTGGGTTACACACCCAGATTGCAGGGTCATTGTGCAGAATACATGGAACTCTCTGGATTGCAGGAATGGGGTTTTTGATTGCATCACCAAGCTTAAGATCCTCAAGAGGAACATTATGATCTGGAGTAAGGATCTCTTTAGACATATTTATTTTGATATTAATTCTCTCGAGACATCCCTTCAGAATCTTCAAGAGCTCAATACGTCCAGTGATTTTTCTAATGGTTGTTTGGAAGAATCTTATTTAATCACCAAATTCAACAAGATGCTTAACAGAAAAGACTCATTGCAAAGGGACTCTTTCAAAGTGAAATTGTTACAGGATGGTGATTGAAACTCAAAATTTTTCAATTCCCGGAAAAAAAATCAGATGGCTGTCCAAGCCCCTCTCTCTGATAAAAAATGGGGACAACAAGGTTGATAATAGAAAGGATCTCACTGATCATATCATTCCTTAATTCAAAAGTCTCTCTAATAGGTCTCCTTCCACCACTTACCCCATGGATGGTGTGATTCCAAGGATTGTGAATCAAGAGGATAATGAAAGACTTACTGATATTCCTCTTGAACCTAAAATAAAGGTTGTTGTCTTCAGTCTATAACCTGAGTGCTCTCCTAGACCGAATAGATTTGGTAATTAATTTTTACAAACATTTGGGGATATGATTCATGATGACATTTTTAGGTTGGTCATTCATTTCTTTAGGGGCAGGTATCTACCAAATGGATTGAATGCTCAGTTTTTGGCTCTTATTCTGAAAGTGGATAATGCCAACGAAAATCATCTCTTCAGGCCCATTTCCCTGGTCAAAAATATTTACAAAATTATTTGAAAAATTCATTCCATTAGGCTTTCAAGTAATTCGAGTAAGATTATCTCTGCAAACCAGTTTGGCTTCTATAATGGGAGATCGATTCAGGATTGTCTAATTACTGCCTCGGAGCATGTAAATCTCCTCAAAAGTCTCATCAAGGGTGGAAACATTGCTCTCAAGCTAGAAATCAGGAAATCCTATGACACAATGTATTGGGGTTTTATTTGAAGGGTACTCGATATGTATGGTTTTACTGGTGTATTCATCAGTTGGATCAAATCTATTTTATGCTCTAAAAATGTTTCAGTCCTTATCAATGGATACTTAGAGAGATACATTGAATTCCCAAGAGGGGTAGGGCAAGGTGATCCCTTATCAGCTGTTATTTTCTCAATTGTTGAGGATTATCTAAGTAGAATTATAATGATTGTGGCTGGAAATGGGAAGTTGAAGACCATTCATGATAGAAGAGGGTTGGTTTCTCCATCTCATCTTTTATCTGCTGACGATATTATCCTCTTTACACCAGGGACAAGAGAAACATCAAGAGTATCAAGATGGATCTTCTCCAATATGAGTTGGTTTCTGGAAAAGAGATTAGTTGGAATTAGTCGTTTGTTAATTTGGGAAGTAATTTCTCTCCAGCCAGGAAGAACGACATCATCAGAGAGATGGGGATTCAAGAGGGTGCTTTTCTCTTCACTTACATAGGGGTGATTATGTTTTGGGGGAGACCAAATGTTTGCTACTTCCCTATTGTTCCTAGCATGATAATAAGACATCTATCATCTTGGAAGGGAAAATCATTATCCATGACAGGAATAGTTTGTCATGTGAAATCCACCATCACTTTAAAATCCATATACTCTTTTATGGAATAAAAATTGTTGATTTCTTTACTCAAGAGCATAAATGTTTCTATCAAGAATTTTATCTTGAGTGGTAGTGTCACTGAGAGGAGGCTTGAAATGGTCTTTTGGAACATCGTATGTAATCCTTAGGATGAAACAGGCTAGGGTATAAAGAATTATGGATGCTTCAATGAATCCATGAAGGCTGGTTGTATATAGAGACTTATGAATACAAATTCTGAGGCTCTATCCTTTCTCAGGGCCAAGTTCTTGCATAAGTTTAATACATGGAATTTCAATTAGTTTTCCCCCATTGTTAGGCCTTCCACTAAGAGCATCTTCTCCAGAATTGATGTTGACTCCCGCTGGTTGGTCTCGAGGGATTATTTTATTCAGTTATGAAAATGAAACTGGACTAGTAATAAATTGGAAGACATGGTCTTTGGGCACAGTTTTAACCTGGATTTTAATTTTTCAATTAAACATCATCTTGCAAGCATGGATGGTCTTCCCAATTAGGTTAGTTACATGGTGGAGCAGTATTGTTTTTCCTTTCATGGTGATTTTTGTGCTTGGGAGCTGGTTTCGAATGGGATTGTTTCTCCTAAGTGTTTCTACAAGAACATTATTCGTAACATGCACGGTTTTCAATGGATGGGTATCGTAAGAATGGGCTTCGGCAGGCCCACCCGGGCCATAATTGCATGGACGCTTTCTCACAAAAGGCATCCAACTGATGGATTTATTCAGAACTATGGAATCTCCCTCTACTCAAGATGTGTTATGTGTCATCAGTATAGGGAAGAACAAAACATCTATTCCTCACATGTGTTGTGGCCTCATCAATGTGGGAAGTAGTGTTTAGCATCA
The DNA here is from genome assembly GCA_963277665.1 of Viscum album. Taxonomy (NCBI): domain Eukaryota; kingdom Viridiplantae; phylum Streptophyta; class Magnoliopsida; order Santalales; family Viscaceae; genus Viscum; species Viscum album. The sequence goes on from OY728132.1 coordinate 1,716,765,765, forward strand.
TTTAAGTGAAACTTCCCCATGCCAACTCAATTGGTGACTTCATGAAGCACTGGCCTGAGCTAAAAATCTCACCTCGTGTTGCCACTACTTTCTTATATGTTGCAAAGGTACTACTGTACATTCTCTGGTTTTACAGGAACAGATCCCTTCACAAACACCACACATTTCACACTGGGACTTCCTTGGTGGGTCTTCTTGCTGCTGCATGTGACGTCTCTATTCTAGGAGGTAGGTTCTGTGTGAATTCTCTTCATGACTTGTCTATCCTCTCTCGGGTTGGTGTTAAAGGTAATTTCAGGCCACCTACTTGTACACATGAAGTATTATGGAAACCTCCCTTTCATGGATGGATTAAGTTAAATTTAGATGGTGAATCGGTAGGTAACCTGGGTTTAGTAGGTTTTTGTGTAGTTTTTAGAGATCCCAAAGGGTTTGTTTTTGACAGTTTATATGGTTCGTGTGGCTTTGCTTATGCTCTTGAAGCAGAGATGCATGGAGTCATGGAGGCAATTGAATATGCTAGCGAGAGGGGTTGGAACAAGTTATGTATCAAATGTGATTCCACGCCCGTGGTTATAGCTCTTCAGACAGGTTCCCTTCATCTTTCTTGGATGCTGACCAATCGATGGACAAGGTTCATTGAACTACTCATCTCAAATGAGCATATCATCACTCATGCTTATCAAGAGGAAAACTCTTTGTCGGAGGAGCTTGCTGGTAAAGGAGTTAACAGTCTAGAATATTAATGGGAGGATCACGTACCAGATGAACTAATTCATATCATTAGGAAGGATCAATGTAATTGTCCTACTTTCAGACTGGTGTAATCTCTCTTTTTTTATTAATAAAGGGATCTCGCTTTTCTGGGCATGGTCTCTATCTTCAAAAAAATTGAAATATATTGAATAACATGATGTGGAAGATATCAGCCTATGATAATGTGTAATGAATGTTGAAAAACTATTGACTCTTAGTATAAAATTAGGAAAAAATAATTCAAGAGAAATAAAAGATGAAAGTGGAGCATTGTGGTTTGGAAGAATATAATTAATAGTAAAATCCAAATAATAAGGCTGGTTTGAGGCTTTTTCAAAAACCATAATTCGTAATGGCTAAACTAAGACCACAAACACCCACATTGAGAATGAAAATTGATTTGGGTATGATGAATTATAAAATGATCCAGAGAACACATGGTTTAACCATTCATGTAGTAGTGACACATTCAAATGAATCATGAATTAGATGTTGTTTTCTGTGGAATAATAGGAAACTCACAATATGTCTGTTTCATAGTCTATAGGTATTATTGTGTATAAAAAAAGTGGTATCCATACATAACTCAATATTCTAGAACATCATTTGAGGTTCACTATTTCATGTGAGAATGAATTGGTTACATGGAATGATATTGGGAAATGAAAATGAAGATAAATGTGTCATTGAATAATGAGTATAGACATTACCAACTATTGAATAATTAATAAAATGAAAAAAAATTGAAAAATAACAATACAACATTGAATTAAATAAGTTCTCCTATCATACATATAGAAATTTCTTGAAGATAAATCTGTAATAGTTTTGATGTCAAAAACCTAGATAAAAAATAAGAGATATTAAAATACAGTTGTAGAAGATATTGCTTTTAATGTAACATATTTCACTAGAATATGGATCATTGATAGTGCATGTACCTATCATATTAAAAGTAATAATGATATGGAGACTGGAATCAGGTACAATAAGGAAGGTATCATAATATTTGGTAATGATGAAGGCTTGATAATAACTGGATCAGGAAAATAAATTCTTTGGGAAAGAGGCATGAGACGTGTTGATGTCCTAGATGTTGAAGGTATGAGTCACATTATTTTAATTTTCAATAAAATATGTTTCTCAAAATATTCTATAAAAATATCAACGTACTTTTGTGTCATCAAGTAAAAGTAAAGTGAATTATTTTTCATTAAATAAATATGAAATTGAATCTCTGCCTTTTATGTAGAGAATAATATATGTTATTTATTCTAAAGATGAGGAAAACATGTTATGGAATAAATGAATTGGAACTCTAAGCCAAACATAATTAGATGATTTAGTGAAATAAGATTCCACCCCTAACCTCCCATGATTATAACACGATCTTACCCATACATGCAATTATTTTTTGTAGGGTAGATCATTTAAAATATATTTTAAGAAGTAGATACAATGTAAAAACATTGATTGAGTTAGTGCATATTGTTGTGTGTAGACCAATTTTGTTGAGATCATTTGATTTTAATAGATATAATGTTATCTTTATTGATGATTCCATTATAATAGAATATTTTTCATTCATCACTCATAAATATGAGGATTTTACTTACATAATATATTTTCAATGAGATGTTGACAATATTACTGGTAAAATAATTCAGATGATTTGATCAGATGATGGAATAGACTTCATAAATGTCCATGTGGGGAATTTTCTTGAGAAAAATTTTATAAAGAACCATGTTTCAGTAGTAAGAGATCCATGGAAGAATGAACTAGTACACAAAAGAAATGAGACTATTAACAACATGGATAGAGAAATGGTCATTGAGAATGGCCTTCTAGAGAAATTTTGGAATATTGTTTTGATGACATCAGTCAACTCAAAAATAGATAATTACATTGTCCAAAATAAGTGATTATTACATATGAACTATTGTATGGAATGAACCCATCCTTGAAGTACATTCGATTCTTCTAAAGTAAGTGTTTCATTCTCAATATGGAGAAACACGTGAATTTTGTGCCCCATGGAGATTAAAAGGATATATCATGGAAACACAATGAAAAAAATCATATTCTTTATTTAGTAATTTAATAAAAAAATTTGAATGTCATTATGTAATTATAATATAGAATGGTGAGAATCATCAAAAATATATTTTATGTATTGGGAGGATTGTGATGAAGAGATAACTAGATCAGGGGATGTTCTAGTTATAGAGGCTAATTTAGAATAGTATTTTGCAAATGAAAAGGATGATCATAATCAAGTCTATGCAGAAAGATCAAATAGAAGAAAAAATCAAAATAGAAAAAACCTAATTAGTAATTAGACTTCACCATTGTAGACATTGAGGTCAAATACAGAAAAAAATCATCATACATATCACTTGTAGAGCCTAATGTTTTTGATGAAGTAGCAGGAGAGGAGAATTGGGTTCATGCTATGAATACAGAGCTTAACCAAATTGAGAATAATCATACATTGTAGAATATTTTGAGGCCAATAGAATAAAATATAATTCGTAATAAATGGGAATTTCATAACATAATGAATGTAGATGGTGTTGTGATTTGAAACAAATGATGAGTACTGTGAAAATGGTGCTCTCATTTTGAAGGTATTGATGTTGATAAATCATTTTCCCCATTTACATTGTTATATATATTCTGATTATTCTTATCTGTAGTAGTGAAAAATAATTTTAGATTTTTCTAGATGGAATTTAAATCAACATTTCATAATGTTGTTCAAAAAGGAAAATTTTATTCATAGAATCCAAATGGTTTTTATTTCATATATATGAGAACCTATTTTTTCATCGAAATAGGGAACTATAGGTGATGATATAAGCACCATGATAATCATATTAAAGACTAGAATATATTTTTAAAAATATTAGTTTTCAGTGCAGTGGATTTGATTTCAATCTATATTTTATCCTTGATAGCAATAAAATGATGATGGGGATGGTATAATTAAATGACATAATCTTTGTTGAATCAGATGAATTTCAATGAATGAAATTTTCATAATTCATGATAAGTCAATTTGAAATGTCGATTATTGGTGAATTAACAATTTTATGTGGATTACATGTGACAGAAGGAAATAAATAATCATTCATTTCTCAATTCAAATTTTCCAAATATTCTATGTTAATATTTATAATGCATAATTATAAGTAGATAATGAATCTAGTGGATTCCCAGATGAAGCTATCACTTGAAGATGATGTAAATGTAGTTAATATCATAAAATATAGAAAAATGATTAGAATTCTATTATACATGATATCTATAAGAATTGGTATTGTTTTTTCAATGGGTCAATTTGAATGATATCAATGAAATGAAAAGGAAATCCACTTTCTGGCAATTAAAATAGTTCATTGGTATATTAAGTAAATAGTATATTTCAATTTGATGTATAATTCAAAATATTAGAATGAGATATTGGGGTATTAAAATATATATTGGGTCAGATCAGTAGATGATAGAAAATCCACATCATGTTGTTCATTCTATCTTCGTAGATTATGTATTTTTGTCTAAGAATGAAATAAGATTATATTTCATGATCATTGAAGAACATGAATATATTTCATCTACTCAAGCGTGTATTTAATTGATCTGGATGAAGCAAAAACATGATGATATAGTAGTTGATGTGAAATATTTGATTATAAACCATTGTAATAAATCATGTTCGATAAGTATTAAATAAAACATGCCATCCCAAGAGGGCATAAAAAATTTAAATCAAATAAAATTATATCAAGGAGAAAGTGGGGAAAGATCATGTGATGTTGTAGTATGTTTTCACTAAAATAAAATTTGGATACATTCTAACAAAGGCCATACCTAATAATTCATTTTAAAGTAATTGAATTACTATGGGAGCTCATTTGACTCCACAAACATGTAAAAGTGATGTTGTGGGACACCCTATCATAGAGGTGTGGTGTATTTTACCCTAAAGTGATGTTTTTTGTTCATTAGCATGTTACATGAAATAAAATATTGAACTCTGATTTAGTGGAAAAATTGGGAAAAATTGTGGAAAAAATGAGAAAAAAATTTCTTAATCAAGATACATGAGAAGCTAATAAGGGGATAAATGACATAGGTGTGGGGTGTTTCAAATATGGTGATTCTGAGGGTGACCAATCTGAGGTTGTATATCACAACAGATGTGGATTATGATGATATATGATGAGATGTTTTTAATATATTTATTCATTGATGAAATTTTCATTATATTAATGTTTTTCACCCCAAGAATGGATCATGTGTTCTTTGAGTGTGTGTTAAATAAATATTTGATCACTATCATGATCACAAGAAGTGAATACTGGTAGATGATGGAATATTCCTCAATGATGTATCCAATTTTGATTTATTGTCAAAAAAAACCAAATGGGAGTGAATCTTGGGAAAAAACATTGTATTGACTGATATCAGTGTTTTTGCGTCTGATTATTTTTTTAAACAATCTACATTATCGTATATTAATATGGTTGGTGTTGTGAAAGTGGGTTTTTATGGTGTCGTAGTTTTATTGGTGGAGCCAAATTTTTGGGTCTCAAAATCATAAGATTTGTTTTTTTTGGAAAGGAAGGTATTTATACAATGTAGTCCACAAATAATAGTTGATAGATGATGAAGTGCATTTTGGGTACTGAAAAGGTGGTACATGGACCAGAGAAGGAAAATTGGGAAAGGAATGATTTCTGCAGAGTTGTGCCATGCGGACCACGAAGAATGCTATACATACCGCATATAAAAGATTGTTCGTGGAATATTTTTGGTCCCTGAGAATTTCATTTTTTGTGGTCTATAGGCAATGAATATTTTGTAAACGTAATTTGATACTGAAAAGGACAATTGTTCTATATTGAATACATAGCACATTTCATAGTGATGAATTTACATCATTAATGTTTTGGGTGAATCAAATTAAAAGGTTTGGAAGATCTATTGTGAAATAAATTGATCACTAATAATATAATTATTCTAATAAAATTTAATTATAAAATATTATCATTCCAAGAATAGTTCATTGATGTTCTAAAGGCATTATGAGTAATGATTTTTTGAAAGGACGAGTTTGAGGGAAACCAGTTTTGTAAAGAATTATCTACGGAGTAAGTTCACAGAAATGGGATTAGGGGGCTCTATATCCCGAAATGAAAAATTTTATATAGAATAATATATTCTATATAATAAAAATTTCATACACATAAGAAGAGGTGTCCCGGGAAGCACCTGCGCCAAAGGGGTGAAAGACAGCTCCCAGAGGATGTATGGAAATTCACAGAGGGTTCAAGGTTGTTTGGAATTGATGTAAAATAGTATAGAAAAATAATTTCTACAGACAGATAGTATGAGGAATTATAGATTTCATATATGGGTGAAAAAGGACTTCAATATTTAATCACTCAAAAATTTATAATTCATTCATTATTGATAATGAAGGTGTTGTACCTCTCGTTCCCCTCGTGGTTTAATTTTCATGATCACAATCACTCTCTTATTTATCTGATCATTTTTTAAGTGTTTTTGGATGATAGGCATGATTTCAGGTTGCCAAGGAATTGGTCCAAGAAAGCCAGAAGGCAAAAGTGGACTGATTTCAGTCCACCGGCCAACCGGTGGATGACCACCGGCCAGCCGGTGGTGCCTGGGCAGAAGGCATCCCCTCTGTCCACACCACCGGCCAACTGGTGTACCATCACCGGCCAGCCGGTGGAACCCAGACATAAGAGTTTGCTACTGTCTCAGCACCGGCCAACCGGTGGCCTCCTCACCGGCCAGCCGGTGGTTCCTGGGCAGAAGGCCTCTCTATTTTCCAAAGCACTGGCCAACCGGTGGCCAAGCACCGGTCAGCCGGTGGAGCCAGTCAAACTAGCTGTTGGGCTTTGACCAGACTTTCCCACTTGACCCCCAACGGCTACGAAGACCTCTCCAACGGCTCCAAAGACCCCAAACGACCATATGAGGGTTCCCCCTCTATAAATAAATGACTAGGAAGCCCCGGAAACACACGGTAGCCCATGGGAACATTGTTCGATCATTTGGCGAACCTCCTGCGCATTCCTTCAAGGATCCCCATTTGCTCCAACTCACTTCCACATCCAAGGAGCACCACCATAGAAGCTTGGGAGCGCTCTTCATCAACTCTAATCAATCCATTGGCGCCCAAGACTTCTCCACATTATGGTTTTTCTTGCTTTGTCTTTTTCAGCATCAATTTGGGTTTGTGACTACAAACCCCTCTTTCTCTCATCCTCTCTTTGTTTGGGTTTTCACACCACCTTCAAGCTGTGAAGAGGTTAGTCAAGCCTTCCCTTTAAAAGGCTTGAGTCATAGGTGAGCTAGCCTTCACCTGTAAGAAGGCTAGTGGGTTCTTGCTCAACCATTAAAAGCAAGCTGTAATAGGTTCTAGACTACCTTAATGTCTAGTGGGTTTCTTGCTAAAACCATTAAAAATAAAGCAGTAGTAAATCTCTCAACGTTTGAGTTGGGAGCGGAGACGTAGGCTTTAGTTTAAGCCGAACTCCGTTATCAAGTTTTGTGTCTTGCCTCTTTTATTTCCGCTGCACCTTTAACTTTTTTTAAAATTCTTAATTATTTTTTTAAAAGGCAATTCACCCCCCCCCTATTGCCATCACTCTCCACCCAAGAATTGGTATCAGAGGAAAAATTTTAGTAATACCCTAACTGGTTTCAAATTCAAGATCCTTTGTGATGGCTTCAACTTCTTTTGCCCCCGAAGGCTATTCTTTGGGTCGTGCTCCATTCTTTGATGGAACCGACTATACTTATTGGAAAACCCGCATGACCACTTTTCTTAGAAGTATAGGTTATCCTATTTATAAAATTGTCATGCATGGTTATTCTCTTTCTTCTCCCGATGAATCCAAATGGACTCAAGCCGATATTAAAAATTTCGAGCTTGATGGAAAATCCATGAACGCTCTTCATTGCGGCTTTGATCGTAATGAATTCAATCGAGTTTCCACATGCACTTCATCTCATGAAATCTGGAAACTATTGGAGGTTACCCATATGGAGACCAACAAAGTTAAGGACACTCGATTGGATATGTACCGTCAGGATTTTGAGTCTTTTACCATGCATCCATCTAAAAATATAACTGAAATGTTGACTCGTTTTACTGACGTTTGCAATGGAAGAAAGTCTCTTGGAGATGATATTTCTGCAGAAACGATGGTCAAGAAGATCCTTTGGATCTTACCAAGCACATGGACACCGAAAGTCACGACAATTCAAGAAGAAAAAGACATCAAGAACATGCCGGTCGAAGAGCTCATCAGATCCCTCATGACCTACATGATCACCATGAGGAGGGAAGCTGAAAAGGAAGGCAAACCGATCAAAACTCCAAAGAACATCACCTTCAAAGTTCAAAAATAAGAAAGCTCCTCCACCTCATCTTCTTCCTATTCAAGCGGCGATTCAGAAATCGAGAACCTTGCCTGCAAGATGCACAAATTCATGAAGAAGAACAAAAAGAAGAAATCATGCAAGGATCAACCCAACGAAAAATCCGAGCACGAGGTAACATGTTACGGGTGTGGCAAGAAAGGCCATTACAAGCCCGATTTTCCACTCAAAAAGAAAAATTCCAAGCAAAAGGAAAAAAAGAAGGCATTCAAGGCCACATGGAGTGATAGCTCCACATCCTCCTCCTCCTCCTCAAGTGACAACGGTAAAAAATGCCTAATGGCATTTCATGAGGTATCCTCTTCCGACTCCTCATCATCTTGTTCTTCAAATTCATTCAATCATTTATCTTATGAGGATCTCCAACATGCAAGAGATCAATTGGAGGGAGGTTTTCACGAACTTTCTTCCAAATTTGTTGCATTAAAAAAGAATTTCAAAAAACTTTCTTCTGAAAAGGATCAAATTCTCAATGAAAAGGAGGAGTTGTCCCTCAAGGTCCAAAACCTTCCCGATATTGATTCTATGGAATCAACAATCAAGGATTTAAGGGAATCCCTAGCTAAGTTCACCGAAGGTGAACATAACCTTTCGAAGCTCCTTGGTTCCCAATGCGTATCTAGAACCACCCAAGAGCTTGGCTATTCCAAGCAAGCTTCCTCTTCCCATGCTCCTACTATTTTTTCAAGGGGTAGCTCCCAATATAAATTTTGTAACTATTGTAAAATGATCGGGCACCTAATTTATGAGTGCGACTGCAAAAATGCCTGGTATGGAATGCCTAAAACCATTTCCTTTAACGATGAATTTCATAGGAGAAGACCCGCCACAAGACAAGTTTGGATTGAAAAATCCCTTTTAGCGAGTCTCTCTGGACCAAAATTTATCTCGGTTCTAAAATCCTCTCCCCGGTGATTTGTTGTTTTTATTTAGGGGGAGTTAGGATCGTTTAAGCCTTTTTGCGTTTTTTCAAAACATTCTATTCAAAACTTTCAATTCAAAACTGTAAATTCAAATCTCAAAAATTTCAATTGGTTTAAAAACTCTATCTTGTTTTTCAATCCTTTCCCTCAATCAGGTTTTATGCCCCGTGCTATTTTGATAATCACAAAGGGGGAGAAATTCTTGATTGATTGGGGGAGAAATCTTTCTCTCATGCTTTGCTTTACTTTTCAATTTATCCTTTAAAGCATGCCTTTCATTTCAGTCTTTTACATTGCTTGTTTTGGTGATTGTGATCATCACAATAGGGGGAGATTGTTGTACCTCTCGTACCCCTCGTGGATTAATTTTCATGATCACAATCACTCTCTTATTTATCTAATCTTGTTTTAAGTGTTTTTGGATGATAGTCATGATTTCAGGTTGCCAAGGAATTGGGCCTAGAAAGCCAGAAGGCAAAATTGGACTGATTTCAGTCCACCGGCCAACCGGTGGATAACCACCGGCCAGCCGGTAGTGCCTGTGCAGAAGGCATCCCCTCTGTCCAGACCACCGGCCAACCGGTGTACCATCACCGGCCAGCCGGTGGAACCCAGACAGAAGAGTTTGCTACTGTCTCAGCACCGGCCAACCGGTGGCCTCCTCACCGGCCAACCAGTGGTTCCTAGGCAGAAGGCCTCTCCATTTTCCAAAGCACCGGCCCACCGGTGGCCAAGCACCGGTCAGCCGGTGGAGCCAGTCAAACTAGTCGTTGGGCTTTGACCAGACTTGCCCACTTGACCCCCAACGGCTCCGAAGACCTCTCCAATGGCTCCGAAGACCCCAAACGGACATATGAGGGTTCCCCCTCTATAAATAAAGGACTAGGAATCCCTGGAAACACACGGTATCCCACGGGAACATTGTTCGATCATTTGGAGAACCTCCGACGCATTCCTTCAAGGATCACCATTTGCTCCAACTCACTTCCACATCCAAGGAGCACCACTATAGAAGTTTGGGAGCGCTCTTCATCAACTCCAATCAATCCATTGGCGCCCAAGACTTCTCCATATTACAATTTTTCTTGATTTATCTTTTTGAGCATCAATTTGGGTTTGTGCCTACAAACCCCTCTTTCTCTCATCCTCTCTTTGTTTGGGTTTTCACACCACCTTCAAGGTGTGAAGAGGTTAGTCAAGCCTTCCCTTTAAAAGGCTTGAGTCATATGTGAGCTATCCATCACCTGTAAGAAGGCTAGTGGGTTCTTGCTCAAACATTAAAAGCAAGCTGTAATAGGTTCTAGAATACCTTAAAGTCTAGTGGGTTTCTTGCTAAAACCATTAAAAAGCAAGCGGTAGTAAATATCTCAACGGTTGAGTTGGGAGCAGAGACGTAGGCTTTGGTTTAAGACGAACTCCGTTATCAAGTTTTGTGTCTTGCCTCTTTTATTTCCGCTGCACCTTTAACTTTGTTTTAAATTCTTAATTATTTTTTTAAAAGGCAAATCACCCCCCCTCTTGCCATCACTCTCCGCCCAACAGAAGGTACCTAAATTTCTATATATGAGGTGTGGTTCATTTCCATATTATTAGAGAATGGAATTGGAATATAAAGATCATTTATAGTGGTTGAGAGACAAATAAAGATACTCACAATGTGACCCCAAGGAATGTAGTGATACAACCATAAAACATGCAATGTTAGTGAACATGAGAATAAATTTGATTTAGCCCAAAATGTTTATTAAGGATGTGAGCTTTAGTGAATTTTTTAAAGCATTGCGTCTTCATTGTATACTACTTTAAAATATCCCAATTAGGGTGAACAATGTAAAATTTATGTTTCTTGTGTATGATTACCATTATATTAATACATTTCTATGGGAAATGGAGAAAATATTGCATTGTTTAATGAAGAAAGAAGATTTGAATGGGAGGTTGTTTTAAACTGTCAATCCCTCATTCCCCCTCCCTAACAGAGCATTTAACTTATTTAGGATATTTATTTATATTGATCCATAGACATAATAATGTTCAATTATACCATTATTACTGATAAATTTAAATCATATATACAATTTACTATCATTTTTAATGTTTTTTATGTATTTACTCAATAACGGACCACGTATGAGTTACTAATGAAAGAAAATTGGCTTTCAATGTTTCAAAACAAATGATGGAGAAACTAAAAAAAAATTCCCATTAAAAATTTTGAAACAACATTAGAAAATGTGTATAAAACAGTAATAACTGAAGACAATTCGTTAAGCATGTCATTAATGAAATGCATGCCATGAATCTGTTACATGATACGATTCACCAATACACATCATGTTTAATGTTATTTCAAATCATGTTTTAAAAATATAGACTAGTGGAAGCCACATATCGTGAATACTAAATAAAATTCATAAATGGAGTAAAATTTTCAAATATAATGATGATAATCGTATCATAATTTTGTATATTAAGTAGGTGTATAGGAAAACACAGATTATAATTTCATGAAGTGAAACACTATACCATGTCTTGTAACATCCCGATTACAAATTTGTTGTGGTTTCACCGCACATAGATGACATGAAGATTATTTGTGTTTTCTCTTGTTTCTCTCTCATTCCTCTCATGATTTTCTTCCACTCTTTCTTCCAAAACATAGTTTTCATCAAAACTGTTCATTGTTTTATGATTAATCGACCCCTGATAATCAATTATTAAATCTCCATTAAATTTTTTTGCATCACTAACATCATGATCTGTGAATTCACTATATCAATTGTCAATCCTTGTATAATACATATCACATTTCTTCCTATTCTTATTTTTTGTAAGAATCTGATAAGAATTTTAGGTTTTTCTAATATCGTATTAGTTATTCTAAATTTCATGTTCCTTTCATTTCTAATCAATATATATTCATGTTTTTAAATTTCTTAATCTCAATTTCTAATTTCATGTCAACCATATTATCAATTCTTTGCCTTTTTTAATTAATATCCCCATTAGTTTCTAAACTGCGTAGTGTAGGGATCGATATTAGAGGTATCTAAATCCAAATAATAGTTATGTAATATATTATAAACCATAAAAAAATTATATAATTTAAAAAAATTATAATTATAAATATTTTAAGAAACCATGATATTTAGAATATTGAATGAAAAAGACTGATCCAACTGGTGTATAAGAGGGAATGACCAATAGCATGTTATACATTCTTATATGGAATCTAGGTTTAATGAATCACTGTGGATGCTCTCTCCGAACAACAGAATAAGTCTCTCTTTGATAGTTATAGTTAGCTAAATCCAAATCAACTAGTGACCCTTCTCTCTTCACATTCGATACATTAGGACCATAACAAGATTAATTTTATGATCATCCTTTCATTAAAGAACATTAAAACTTATCTCGATCCCTTCGTTATCTTTGATCTATGTTCACCAAAACATCATACTAAACATTTCCCAATTACAATCCCCTAGTGATGGGTCATATTAAATGGGATCTAAGACTTATTTAGTGTATTAATATCTAATCATAATAATTTGAATGCCCCCACAATATCACTATACTAATCCCTTGAAGTATGTGTAGTTTGGGAAACATAAATATTATCTAACATCAACATTCAAAAGTCAATGAACCTTGTTGTCACATCACATCATGGTGAAATTTTTGGGGATGGATGGATTGTTATAAAGAATGGTACAACATGGAAAAGAATCTCATGACGACCTCTCACATTTCCCATTGAAATATTTTTCTTTTCCTTTTTCTTTTAGATACCATTGTGCCCTTCATTCTACTAAGTTCATGCATTAGGGAACCTGAATGGTTCATGGATCCATAATATATAAGAACAACTTTACATCAAAACTGATATTTAAAGGTATATATCTGCATGAAAACATTCAATAAATGTCATACCAAAACAATATGGTAGGTAAAAAACAATCCCTTCCCCCGATCATGAAACGTGCAATAGACGGAGAGCACCACATGTAGTAAGATCACACCATCATGGATTGTGGATTGACATCAATCAGCGATGAAACACCAATTATCACTCACACACATATACAAGCACATACATTTCGATTAAATCATGGAATCATTCATATGGTCCATAATATGGGCCAATTTTAAATGGTTTTAATGTGGAGACCCCCATGAACATATCTCTAACTTCATTGAAATATATGATACGTTTTACTATATTGTAGTTTCATTGGATTCCAAAATACATAAAGTCATTCCATTTTACCCATTATATATTTTAAATTATTTTTATAAATGTCAAAATACGGATTCCATCACATCTAGGGATGATTTACCAAAAACAATTCTAAGATAGGTACAACACAACAATTTGAACCTGGAAATTGAAAAACAACATCCAAAATTTTGTTCTTGTAGATTGGGTGATATAATGGGGGGAATGGGAATGTTTTAAATAGATCACATGAATGTTTATTCTTCATTGAATTAATATATGGATTAAACATTACACATTTTATTATGGCCTCCAACCTGTTGCCCGCACAATAATTTACTCATTTGATAGTGGTGGATTAATATTAAAATCACCAATGGATGGTTGTGAAATTATAGATGAGGTAACACATAATTACAATATGTAGAAGAAAATTCATTAAATTTCCTAGAATTGGATCCGTCAACATTAATAAATTATTGTTCTAGCTACCCTATTCTAGGATTTGACATATAATTTTGAATCATTTAAACTACAAGTTGCACCACCAACCCCTCCTATTGTAGTCATGGAAATTCAATCATGTGAAATGTGTGGTGTCCCAAAAAATTATCAGGAATTCCAAACAAGTTTGGATGAAAAAAATCCATGATTATAATTATCTTCATTACAATCATCGAAATAAAAAATTTCAATTGCCACTATAATAAATTCTACAAAGGATCGTTCAGCAGCAATATAAAATCAATCCAAGGAACTTCCAACAAAAAAGTGGTCATGACACACTTCGAAATAAAGGTATTTTAGGATATCGGCGATGAATCCTATGACTTGACCACCACCACAAGAAACCAAAAAAATTATTTGCCCCTACTGTCCAAAAAATTTCAATCATCACCCTCAAGACCATAATAAATAACTGTAACTCTACACTCAAATTGGGGAAATCTACTCTCATCCTTTGTTCAAAAGGAATATCATTAAATGAACACCTAAAAGATGATAAAGGTGAACCAACATGTAGCACTAAATAACAATGATCATCAATATAGTTAAATCTCAATAACCTTGTTAGATATATTTATATATACTCTTTCTGGTAACATAGAGACATTCTAGAAATAAGATGCAAAGTAAGTAGTTATTAGGACTAAAAAAGAGCAGGATTATTAGAAACCATGTGTGGGAGAAGTAAGGAATGATGAGAAACCCAAATAGAAGGAAATTTTCATGTATGAAGATATTTTTTAACATGCCAATGGAACTACAAATCTGACATCATGAAATGATTCATATTTAACAATATCCCTTATAAGAGGGAAACTTGATGAAGCATTCTATGTTGCTCCACCACCTTATAATCCAGTTCATCCTATTCTAGAAATGGAATGATTTGGAATAATTTTAGGGAAATATATGAAATTTGTTGTGATGTTCATGAAATTACACATCAACATTCTTTTTTATGAATCATTTGCTAAAATTCTTACCTATGAATAATTCCTAAAGGAACATATTTCTAAAAAAGAAAAATACTGGACTTGTGTGACATCTCACTGAATGAAGAGTGGCCTGGTGTTGTTCAGTAGTAAATTATAAAAAAAATAAGAAAACGTGAGATTTTATCAACCCCATTCATATTAAGAGAATGTATCATAGAGAGAGAATGATTTTATTTAAGAGCTTCCATCATCCTTTGGCAGATTAGTGTATTCCAAAAAATTTAGACACAAATAACTCTAACCAATAAGAGTAACAATAGAATTAGATAATTGATCATTGAAATATCTCTATGTAATCTTAAATATATCTTATTCAATGTCTATAAGTTCATTTTTCTTCTAGACTGCCTAATTATGGATATTTAAGAGGAAGGATAAGTTACAATCATCATAGACCAACCATTATTAGCCACATGAAAAGTATTGAATGATATAAGTAAAAGAATGATTAAATTACTCATAGGAGAAAGGCTAGTAATGTTCACCATAGAAAAATAATCATAACAAATAGATGATTCATTTGACTTTCAATATATCTTTCTATAAGAATAATGAGATGACTAATTATTCATTGATTAAGAGAGTGGACAAATAAAAACTGAAGAAGATAAAAAGTATGAATTTGAGGAAGAGAACAGTATAAAACCTCTTACAAGGGGAAAATCACTCATTTTATACAATCAGTTATTCTTCCTCAAAAATTATAACTGAAAACCCTACCAAATACCTCAAATATTTCCTTCTAGACATTATTTTTTCACTACCAATCATCATGAACCCAAAATAATCACAACAACAAGATGAAAAAAATGGATTGATGTCTTGAAAATAAATATGTATCCAATTTACTAGGGAGTGACTGATATAAAAAGGGTAGAATCTTGTTTTAATAAACCCTTAAACATGTTCTAGAAGATGGTGAGAATCTGAAAGGTCAAACGGAGAGGCAAACTACACCACCGATGTTGAATGCAGTAAAAAAATAACTATAAAAGCATATAAATACTGGAATAACATTTTCAATCTCTGATATCAAGTGGGTTATCCTTGTATAGATAAGTACATAAAAAGGTGGACTCATAGGTGAAAATAATGTTGAATATGAACTGATTATAAACTCACAATGTCACTTGATAGTAAGTTTACATGCACTACATAAATCTAAATACAGCTAGTCAAAAAGATCATTCCACCTTCCTATTTGTAGATAAAATGATAGAGAGACTAAAGGACAAAGATAATATTGTTTCATGTAAGGATATTAATGATATAATTAGATTGCATTCAACCAATATTATTACTCTAAAATATCATTTACAGGTTCATTTAGTACCTTCATATATTTACACATGTCACTCATAATTTTTAATGCACTGTAATTTGTTCAAAGATTCATGTCAAAAACATTTCATGATATGGTAGAGGAATTATTCGAAAAGATTAACATAGATTAATGTTGACGAATTTTTTGGTTTATAGATGGACATTTGAGGTCCACAAAAGAAATATTTAGATAGTCTTATAATGTAGTGAACAGATGTTACTTGTCTTAATTTGGGAAAATTTTGACTATATGGTTCAAGGAGTAATTGTAATCAAATATGAAAATTTCCAAGGATGGCATGGAAGTTCATCCATCCAAGATAATAGTGATCAATTATTTAAATAATCACACAATAGTTGAATAAATAAGGATATTTCTCTACTATCACATCTTTTATTGGAGATTCTTGAAGGATTTTGTGAATTTTTTTCCACCCTTTATCACCCCTGTTATAAAAAAACCTTGTTAATTCAATAATGAGTGTTTAAGGGAATTCGAAACATTAATGAGATTCTTGATATTCACTCCCAATATTGTTTCAATATATTGGAAAAAAGGATATTTGTTGATATGTGATGCTAGGATCATTGTTGTGGGTGTTGTTTTGGGATAGCGAGTTAGTCACATATTTTTTTCATCCGACTATTACATTCAATCCCTGAATAAATCACATTTAAATTACACAACTTTAGAGAAAGATATTTTAATAGTTAACTTTTTTTACAACTTTTGATATTATATTGTTGGGTTAAATGTGATTTTGAACACATATCATGATCCCTTAAAATATTTGATGGAAAAAATAATGATTATACAACACTGCTATGTTGGATCCTATGGCTACAAGAATTCAAATTTATCATCAATTACATGAAGGGAACATAAATGATTATTTTTTATCATCTATCTTGACTTCCATTTCCCCTTATAAGAGATTTGGATGATCTCCACAACTAATTGAGCTTCTCGTAAGAAACACATTTAATCATAAATATAATAGCGCAACATTGGTATTCTGATATTGAAAATTATAAAGTCACATGATATCCCTAACCATTTGTCTCATAACAGTAAAGGAAATTATTTTTTGATCATGATACACAATACTATTGGGATTAACCACTCCTTTTTAGGAGAAATGTTGATTGTTTGTTACATAATTCATTCCTAGAGGAAAAATAAAAAATGTTTTCGAAATGTGTCTTGCATCACCAACAAGATGACATCACTAACCATAACACATAGTAAAAAAAATTCTATAAATTCGACATTTATAGACCCTAATTGACTAATATGATTTTTTTTTCAGATTATCATGAATTTCCAATAGACTAGAATAATTTGAAAAAGAAAATAAATTCCCCTAAAACAAATAAATCATGTCAAAATATTCATTTTATTTTTGATATATTTCATGGGAATATTTTACAATTCACATAAAAAGTCTTATACCCTTGTCAGCATTGAGTACATTTCCAATTGAGTAGAAGATGAAACTATAACTCATGAATCCATAAAGGTGGTCATCAATTACATGAAACAGAATGTGTTATAAGGATGTGGGTTTCATAGAATAATCTGTACTGGCTGA
Organism: Viscum album; assembly: GCA_963277665.1. Classification (NCBI taxonomy): domain Eukaryota; kingdom Viridiplantae; phylum Streptophyta; class Magnoliopsida; order Santalales; family Viscaceae; genus Viscum; species Viscum album. The sequence goes on from OY728132.1 coordinate 1,716,783,559, forward strand.
TCAACACTTTACACTAATAAAATTTTAATGGATTTTTTAAAAAAATAAGGTATGTAGTACAATACAAGAACTCCCTACCACCCTAAAAATAGTAAAGTGAAATTTTCAATGAATGAAATCACAAAAATCATGAAAATAACTATGAATACAAGTCAAACTTATTTTATTTTGAAAAAAGATGTTTCAATTTGGGCGTACTGCACTATGAACAAAACACCCATTGATACAACACCATTTTTATTGATATATGGGAAGCCTTTCTATTTTATAGTATAACCAGGGTATCAATCATATTAAGATATTAAAATAATAAATTTATATTGATAGAAAGGTGGATATTCTATGATGTTGCAATTGGATGAATTAGTGGAAATTAGAAATGTTTCAAATGACAAATAAAAAAAATATAAAGAAAATTTGAAATGGTCAACACATGTAAAGATTTAATTTTTTCCAATCAAGAATTTTTGTTTATTAAATTAGTGTTTTTACTTGATCCCTGGGATATTCAAATTCATATGGTAAATATAATTTTTTAATTCACGTAGTTCTTTACGAGATGATTGATATTTAAAGAGAAGTGACACCACATACAATGTCAATTGTAAAAGGTTAAACAATTCTCAATATCCCTTCTAGGAAGGGTGTGTCATATATTTTAAATTAATTTGAGCAACAAAATTCAAGTTTATGTACATGAAACAAATCACTAACTAGGAGGAAAATAAGGTTAGGTCCCCCTAAAATATAATAAGATATAATAAGTATAAGGATATTTTATGATATTCTAAGAGAAAAGGATGACAATATGATATATATATGATACAAAATAAACAATTAAATGTTGTGTAATTACAACTCATGATTTTTAATTTCATTGACTATTATTTAAAAAAAATTCACCAATACAAGTTGTGAAACCCAGTTACACGTCGTGTATTTTCACGATCCTTATCTTTCAAAAAATGACAAAAACCTAGTTTTAACAACCCCCATCAATCATATCAGCACCCCCTCCTCCCTCGGACCATGAAATAACACCTTCCATTATCCCATATCTTCCCCCTCATGAATCCCATTCATATTTCCACTCTATCTATACATCAACGCATCCAACCTTACGATTGTTATGGAACACATGAATACCATGCATACTCCACCTACAAATCCAAAAACTGATCATGATGATCCACCTTCAGTGCAGTACCAACGGGGTTATCCACCTTATACACCCCCTTCAACTCCTTCGACCACTTCATATATAGTCCATGATGAAAATGATGTCTTCGAAGAGAACCATTCTAGCTCCAATTAGTTATATGATTATTACCACTAACATCTACACCATATCATACCTTTTTACAACCCAAAACACCGTGATCCACTGAACTCTTTGCAAGTGAATCCATTGAGATCCAAAAAACCCATAAATATGAATTTCATCACTAACATGAATATCATTGTGAGGGACCTACATCTACCTTAGAAACTAATATCACATCATTCATTATTGTATGAGAGGAGGAAATTAAGAAGTTGTTTTTGTTGTTTATTTCTTCATCTGACATCACAAATTGAGATATTCTACCTTAGACATAGTTAGACGACCTCACGATCATTGATTCACTGTATTTATAATATGCCTCAAGTTTTTAATAAATGATTTAACAACATGAAAAAATTCCCTACCCTACAGCATGATCCATCAAAATCAGATTCATAGAGGCTTTGATGGAGGATTGTATGAGAAGATCACATAAACTATATATTAGGACCACTATGTTATCATAGCTCGGTTGTCTAGTTCTCTGTATCATATAAGGTGAACTAAGATATTCCAACAACCCCCAAGTCAACTATCAATAAATTGTTAGTTAGATGTATGTCCCCATCATATATGCATATACGGCTAGCCCCTCCACAGTCATGGATTCTCAGTTTGCGTTTTATTACATAGATCTTACTAAGATCACAAAAGGAAAAATAATGAGGGTCTCTAATATCACACACCTAGCCCGTCATCTCGACATGATTGACACCACCATTCCACTCACATAACATGGTTTTATGGAATAATTTATCTCATTATACATCACAAGATTCACCTACTGACCAATGATAGTGACACCTACTAGTTGGAATAAGTGATAGTGGAGGATGTGGACAAAGCCTCGTCATATAGGGATGTAGTCCCTTCACAACCGATAACCCCCACTACTTCCCAAGACCCATATCTTCCAACCCCATATCTGACCCCACCCATTTTCATACATCTACTCCACATATCATACTACACCTCCTTCCTATCTTATACAACATTCCACTGGTGCATGCATCTCTTCAACCTAGATATTATTTGAAGGATCATCCATCACTTCCTTATTACTCACCAATTTTCCATGTTCACTAATCTTTACTCACCACCACATGCACTAGGGATCCGATCATCATCAACCAATCATAACCCATACATCACCTCTACCTATTTACCATAGAGCCAACTGACCCTGTTTTCCAGTACGAATATATGGAAAAGTTGGGCCAGAGGGTAAAGGGACCAGTATCCAACTCTTCAACTAAGAAAACTTTCATCAATATTATTGTTAGGCCCCCGACCACACTGTAGATTAGAATTTCCTTTCCACCAAAACATATATTGCTTTCATCACCCCAAAAATATTGTCTTCCCCAACCAAGTAGCTTTCCCATCATCTATTACAGCCATTGATCAGTCATGGATGTTGTAGCTACACTCTATCTAGGAGTGGAATATCAATGATATCATAGAAGAAATTTATTTTCCTAATTTACTCAAATCCCCTCCCAAAATTTTATTATGTTTTTAGATTTTGATCATTTTTGAACTTCTTTTATTCCCCTAAAAGATTGTATCATTTCACTATATATATCGGGCACTCATTTTTTCTATTTCACATTGAATATTTTTCAAATCAGTACACTTTTATAGAATCTATGTATAGCCACTAAATTTAATATATATTCATCATCATGCCTGTGTGACTATATTCCCATGTCCATAATTGACTAATAATATGGCGAAGGATGAGTGCCAGATTCAGTAGTGATCACTCAAGATTCATGCTTAGCATCCACCACAAAGATCAACATTTGATTTCTATTCACACTAGATATGTTCTATATATCATCATGAAGTGATCAATCCTTCAAATAGACCAAGATATTTAAAGGAAACTATAACTATAGATATAGAATCATGTAGAGAGTTGAGCTGATGGACGATACTTACTAATATTCTTATCCTTATATATTGACGATGGCATCATAGTTAGTACTTTATGGGATGAAAATCATATTTATTCTCTTTTAAACATTTTATACTTAATATGTTTCTCCTACTAATCCTTTTATTGTTTTCCTTTTTTCTCCATTGGTATCATTGGACATTATTTTATACAAATTATTTTAATTATAAAAAATTCCTTTCATTTATAATCACTTTCTGAACATGCATATTTTATATCTTACAAAAAAATTTAACCCAATGACTTAACGTTTTATCTATTGAATGTATTTTATTTATAACCAAAATTTTAGGTTTCATAATTCAAAATTCAAAGTTACTAAAATTTAGCCATAGAATTTCACAAATTATAGGGAGCTCTCGTTTCATTTGAATTTCTTTTTTAAATTTCAATTTCTTAAATATAATCAATAACTACCATAATCATCCCACAGTACCTCCCTGAACAGTGTGGACACTATAGCATTCTAGGTATGAGTGATTTGTTATGATGATATTCAATTTCCTAATACATGGTTAATTTTCTCTTTTCATTTATCTAAGAGAAATTTCTCATTTTAAAGCTTGATTTAATAATGAAACATATAAACCCCATTTATATAAAATTAATATTTATGATGATTTTTTTGGAATTTTCGGTTATGATCCTATTTATATTTTTAGAATTTTTTTGGAAAATATAATTTAATTTATATTAATTTTTTAATTTAATTTAAAAAAAATATTAGATGATTTTATACCCTTTTTGAATTCAACCTTAAATATTTACTCCTAGTCCCAAGAGGATCATGATCCTATAATTTTATATATATATTTTCTCAGAATATTTCTGGGGAACACATGGGACCTTTAGACCTATCATAACTTGCACTGAGATCTTATTGAGTCTATAACTGAAAAAATCCAATTTTAAAATTACTGAGGTAATAATTTTTTAGAAATTTTATTTCTGAGGCCCAACAAACATCATTAAATTATTAAACCCTATGTAGAAATGATTGAACATTGAGGATGTTTCTATACCATTCTGAATATCAATTCAAACACTTCTATTTGTATAATGCATGAATATAATTTGAACAAATGTTAGGTAATTTTTTCAATCAGCAGACACATGATGAATCTATTGGAATATGTACAGCAGAGCTCACCAAACTATTTGACTTCAATCCATGTTATCATTTTGATATTTTACATATATATATTTTTCATTGAAAAAAATGAAAAATATGGTAGGGGATCGTATTTGTATTATATGAAATCCACATTTCTAGACAGATGAATCCCTTGAAAGATCATATTTGGTTCGGGGATTGATGTTAGATCTGTAATAGACATGGATTATTAAAAATAAAAATGAAAATTTAAAAATAATCAGAATGAAACAATATACCATATGATGTCATTTGATATATTTTGGGATCCACATAGGACCGTTGGGTTTCTAGACTTGAGTATATAGGGAGGATTCATTTCATAAAACATGTCACGACATTCATGCATTATACATCAGAGCTTACCCTACTTTTTGATCTAGTTTTTTATTACTTTCCAAACATCCCATAGAATCACAGTAATTCGAACCTAATTGAAGAATCCCTTGTGATTGATATAGTCTTCATATTTATGAGTTTGAGATGATAGTGCCAATTTTAGTTTATTGTTTTGAGAATGTATTTGGGGTATAATCATAACACTTTTCATTTCACCCAGGGTAATGAGAGAAAATTCATTGTGAGGTAATTTGAAAAAGAGAATAAAATTCATAGAACAACTATAAAATTTAAACTAAATGATTATGAATTTGACTAATGAAACACGGTATGAGGGATTACTAATATTTTATGCAGATATGATTGTAGAGACTAACATTCTATATGAACACGTAAATTCTCTACATAGATAAAATGAATGTTTCAAATTTTAAAAATTTCTTACCCTTTGAAGTCCTTATTGTGATCTTATTACTTTAGGATGAGAAATTGTTCATGTGTTGTGGGTTTTGATAAAATTCAATCATATATGAAATTTTAAGTTATTTTGTTAATTATTTTCCATGTTTTTACTCATTAATTCACCATATAAGTGAGGTTTATTGCATAAAATTGTTTTCAAGGTTTTCAAATAAATATTTTGACAAACTAAGCTAATATTCCCATTACATTCAATCAAACTCCATTACATGACCTGTAGCCAACTTCATAGCAGAAGACATGCTGTTATGAAATGTTTGAATAAATTAAAGTCTTGAATCCATTAAATTACGTGATTCAATAGTACACATCATGTAATATTATCATTCAATTCAAGCATTCAAGATATATACTGAAAGAGGATATACCTTTGAAGTCCCAGTTAAACATCATGAAAGGTGTGAAATTTTCAAATCTAAATACACAAATCATTGAAGACTTGTGCATATTCCAAAATCTTGGAAAAACATAGTACAAATTTACCAGATGTGAAGCAACATTTAAATTATGTAATATCCCAATTATATTTCTATAGTGGTCACACCAGTCACAAAATATAGATGGGATTTGTGAGATTTCTCTCATTTCTGCATCAATTTCCTCCCGAGATTCATCCACCATTTCACCATAATCTATATTTTCATTAAATATTTTCACTTTTTATGATTAATAGAGTCTTGATCATCAATATATGTAGACATATCTATGATTTTATCATCACCAAAATCAAGATATGTGTGTTCATAATCTTCATCATCAATCTTCAACAAATCCTTACAGTGCTTATTTAATTTATTTTTTTAAATAAATAATTGATTGGAATTCTGATTGTTTTGGTGATCATATTTTTAATTTTTAATTTCTAAATTTTAATTGGTCACTACTAATCCATTCATAGTTTTTAATTGAATAAAATCAGTTATTGTTGGTAGGTTTATCATATTTTTATTTATTTATCATTTAAAATAGATCCCACAATGAGTAGCTACATCAATTAAGGTAGGCATCAAGAGTAGGTGTATTTGAATATAGTGAATATAATATTAATATATCAATAACACTATTGAATATTAATCATATTAAACAAAAAATTCAATCCAAATAAGGTATGAAACCATGATCATTGGATTCTTTAATGAGTGACTATGATTTGACTAGAGTAGAATGGGATGTGACCAATAGCCTTTGATACTTTTTGTTTTCTAAGCAAGGACTAATGAATCCCAATTTCATCTATCTCCAGACCATGGAATATATTTTTCTGGGATAGATATAGTTTTCCTAATCATTTCAAACTAGTGAAATTTTCTAACATCACATCCTAGACCTTTCAACACTACCAATTTATAATTAATGATGACCCCATTTCCATGGAACCTGGAAATTCTTCCTGATACCTTATTTATCTTCGATACATGTCCATAGATCCATTGAAATATTCATTTTTGAATCTCATTACCCATTTTAGGATAGTAACTAAATGTTTTTTATTCATTATTTCGTGCTTTCCTATACAAGAATCCATGTGGCACCGACCACAACCTACCACTATATTGCACTATAATAGCATGTACAGATTGGAAAAAATTGACCACAACACTTTTGAATTTTATAATTCCTGAGGCTGAATCAATAATATATTTTAGACACATTTTTATGCCAATATAACTATTATATTTTAATTTTTACTTATTAAAAAAAAATCATTCCTTACCCCAGATAATCTAATTTTAGTATTTTCATTATTTGTTATGTTAAAAAACATTGTTTCACTTATAAGAAAATATATATAATGATGATTAAAATTTTGAAATCAATTTTATAGAATTATATTCATATAAGATAAAAAAAATTAAAACATAACCTGAAGATGCAACAAATAACAAGGTTTCCCACAAGTGTAATTATCAAGAAAAAAAATTATATTTAAAGTATGACCAATAATATTAATTATATAAAAATAAATTATTATTAATTTATATAATATATTTAAAATTAATTTTGAACATTCATCATTATGGATAAATATAATTAATTAAATAGAAAATTATGTACATATTTTTATTTGATATATTTTTTTTATTCAAAAAAACATACACTAAACTCTAAAAAAATTGATTAAATAGAAATTATGATTTTGTAAAATAACTACGAAATACATGTTTTACATTATATGATATTAAAAACATAAAGGTACTATTTTATTAATTAATTATGTAAAATTAAATGATTGTTTTAGAAAAAATGATATTTTCCACTATTCACTAAAAATCTATATATTTCAAAAATTCCAAAAATATTAAAATATTTAAATTTATATATAAAAATTTCATAAATAATATTAATTTCTTATCATGTGATTTCTATATTTTATAAATTATTATTTTAAATAAACATTTTAGTAATCAAGTTTAATTAAAATTATTTTCTTTTTTCTATGATAGTTACTAAATAATTTTAGGATTAATATAAATATCTATTTTATATTAATAAATATGAATACACTTTGTTATATAATTATTATTTTGTTTCATTATTCCCCCTATTGAAAATTTTATACTCACAATTTTAATCAATTATAAAATTAGTGAGGATATGTCTCCCTCATAGTATTTTTAGAATCCCATGATCCTATTCCACTATATAGTGTTTCTATAAATGTTAAACAATGATAATCACCCTATTATTACATAATTTCTCTACATGTTAAATGTTTTTAATATCATTTTCCTCCTAAAAAATGTTCAATTACATCAAATCTAATTTTGGACTCAAAACATGGGAAGAATTCAAAAAATATTTTCTTAACATAGAGACATAATTAATGTTATATACCTAAAAAAATCCTTGGAAAATCCACTTCTATGGAAACCAATCCATATTTATATATTATTTTATTTAGTCTAATGAAAAATTAATTTATATTTCTCTTTTGAAAAAATTCCTAAATTATATCCTTGGAAATAATTTATGAATAACAAGATAACATAGATCAAATGAAATACCTTTTCCCTCTAGTTATATGAATAAAAATTTTGATTTCACTAATACATACTCATATTTCTCTATATAAAATCCACATTCTCAAAAACATATATAAAAAATATATTTTCTTGGAACATATTTATACTATGTTATCCATAAAATATTTTATCTCAAACTAATTTAAATGTCATTTCTATAATGGCATCATCCATAAACTGTAATGAATATAATTATTATAAAAAAATTAAACCAAATAAATAAGATGATACAAATATCTTTATTAATCGACTAAAAATTAATGAATAATACATTTTACAGTCTGAATCTTTTACAAAAGCTATCTTAAATTTGAAATGAGTAAATCTATATTTAAATGTAATTTATTACCCAATGTTTTCTAAATTCCTTTATAAAAAATTAGATTTGAACATGGGATCATGATTCGATATAATTGAGAAGGGAACTCCATGTTACCTTAAAATATTTGTATATATAGCCATGAAAATTTTCCCAATGACATTGAATCTCTTATATAAATGAAATTTGTATATTTTTTAATAATTCAAATATTACCCAAATCCCATTCACAAGTTGATAAAAATTTTGTAATCTGGCCATGAAATCCATTAATGTATTTTCATTCACGTATATACCAAAAGTAGAAATTGATGAGTAATTACATTAAATAATTTTCTTTATAATTTACCCAAATTGAAATTATGAAACTTACTATAAACATTAAAAAAATTTCTATTCATTCCATCCCTTCAATAATACTCCTGAAGGTTTATATTCATCACAGTGGTGCATGGATGAACGGAAAATATAGATCAACGATTTTTCAATCAACAACTATTTTTTATAGTAAGAATCAAAAGGGAAACATATACTTTCCATATAATAAACCTCATTATAGATCAATATTAAAATATAGATATGTATCATTATTAATATATTCTACCACTTCACTCACTACATGATCCTACATATGATATTTTATAATTCATTATGAAAATTTTGTCTGCACAAATACATGAATACAAACATTGTAATTTCATTCATCAATATAATTTAGGAAAAATTAATTCCAATCATGAAACAAAATATTATGTTCCAATCATAACACCATAAATAAATTATAATTTTTCAAACTCAGTGCATCAGCCAAATTTTTTCATTTCTTGAACGCAATAAATCATTAAATCATAATTGTGAATCCATTTATACTATTGTCTATATAACATGTTCAATTACTACATGGTAAATATATACATAAAATTTAAATTTTACACATTTCAATGTTTCCTCTATAGAAATTACAAACCCTAATTTTTAAAGAAGAAAAAATTTCACTAAATTCAAAATCATTTTCTAGTTAATTTATCTCATGTGGTTTCTACTGTTACTATGAATGACAATTAAATGATATATTTTCAACCTAAATAAATCATATTTCATTAATGATGAATCACTATGGATGAAATATTCAATATTTAGGGAAGGTAGGGCCAACCTTAAGGTATTCGATAATATTATTATAGTTCCCTAAAATAATTATCAAGTAATTTTGTCTGGATTAATTTAACTCATTTGGAATATATCCTTTTTAATGGGATAGAAAAATAAAAATAGTTTTCAAAAAACCATCATTAGTATCCCACTAATCATAGAAAAAAATAATGTCTATGTGATATTTATTATTTTGCCTATTCATCAACAATGTTTTTCAATATGCCATTAGTTATTCCATCTTTTGAAAAAAGACTCCCTTTGAATTTTTTTTGAAACTAATAATCACACATAATAAATAGACAATAAAATATAATATCTATTAATATTTTCAAAACAATCCATATGTTTCATTCATGTTCCACATGAATTATTGAATATTCAAATATTCTGTCAATAAAAACAAATATTATCGTGTCCATGAATTCAAGAAGAACTCTATTAATATGGTCTATAAAAAAAATTTGATTGAAAACCAAAAAAAATAAAAAAAATATATTTATACTAATATCTATTCCAACACATAGTCATCTGAATATCTAATTTCCTTACTAAAAAATCATTGAACACCAATATATGATCAACCTCTAAAAACCAAATTAACTCCCATGCTTTGATAAAATAATAATTTATATGAGGAAAATGATTTTTTATATCACAATTATTTTATTCACGGATTTATGATACACAAAATCTCTTAGTGAATATCATTTATTTCAAAAATAACTAAGCATGGGAACCCCAATGTGTACTTCTCAGTCGAACGAAATCTTTATCTAACCATCCCTTTAATTTATTTTCTATTATTAATGTTTTAATCAATTCCTTCGATAAGAGAAATTTTTATAGGTGCTAAATCAACATTAATATATACCCTTATCAAATAATTTCCACATGAAAATAATAAAATAAATACATCCATGTATTCTTCCACTACTAGGGCATCAATAATTTGATCAATTTCATTTTTTAGCCATATGATCTTAGTAACCATCACTTCTATCACTAATAAATTTATTATATTATTGGTAAGTTGGAAATAGTGTAAATTCGTCAAAAATAATATTATTATCATTGGAATGAATCATATAATGTTAAAATGAATGTTAAACCATACAAATCAATATATCAAAATATATTATGACCGGATAAAAATGATTAGTAGGATATACTATCCCAACGACAACAACCATAAGGATTATATAAATCATAGATTTTTTAATATTTCAACAATATTTTCGCAAAAATTTATATCTTCTTTTATTGTTTTTCATATTACCTATTTTACATGAAATTTTCTCTAAAATAAAATAAATAAAAGATCTATATTCAAACACTATATCGATATAGTCTGAATAAAAAAGTAACATACCTATGCAACATTATTTAATGGCCCTAAATATACTATATTAATTTAAAATTATTATCTCACACCCAATTTTATAGGATTGCAACTATTTATAGCTTGAGTTAATTTATTTGGGAACATAAATTCATAATGAACCAACTAACTAAAACAAAATATATCACCATTGGATGGATATGTGTTACCAAAATCATAGTTTCCTTAGATATATTAGACCTGTAATCATATTCCAAATAAACAAACCTTCCACATAATACATACATCTTGGATTCTATAGGACATTATCTAAGGTTATTTTTATAAAACTATTCACATGATCTGAACTACAATTTATAACCTCCAAATTTCATTGATTTATCATTCCCCATTTCCTTCCATTTTAACAACTTATTAATTTCATCACAATGGTTCACTTAAGTTTCATAAAACACCATCTATAATTTTTCATTACAATGATCAAATTTATCATAAACCATAAATTCGTATCATGGAAAATATTTCAATATTCATGGTTTCAATAAAAAGTAAAATAAAATAAATTTAATATATTTTTTTAAATAAAAGCATCTATGTATCATGAATATTTTTTAAAATTGCATTTATATGTATCTATAAAATATTGATTTTTCCCTCAATTAAGGGAATTTGTTTCATCCACGGTCGATTGAAATTTGGGAAATACAACTAAATGAAAATATCCTTAAATTTTTTCAATTCTAGTGATTCATGGCCATATTTATATATTAATTTCATAAGTAAATTACATAATTAACCGTATTCACCTTCAAAAATATAAATGAAAATATTTTCCTTATGAAATTTCAAACACCTTTTGGGTTCAAATATTTTCAATAGAGAATTGTTAGATTATTTTAGATAACAGCGGGTTACATGCATGACTAAATGATAGGGGTAGATCCTTATTTTATTCTACAAGATATACATATTAAATTGTGTAAGATTGGGTTCCATTATTGTACTGATTACACCTCTATTAATATATTATTTCCATAGATTAATCATTACAATAAATTGTTCTTTTCCAATTCAAACCATATTAGTATAAGGATTTGGATGGTTATTTTCATTTTTATTCCTTCACAATATAGGAATCTTATTTCCACTATGGAAAACTACTCTAAATAGACATATTTAAGATGATGAAACATTAAGAATCATTATATTATATAATATTCTAACATACCCATAATGTAAATTCAATTAATGTGTTGGTATTATAATTATATTAAACAAAAAATTCTTTTCTAAACCAACCAATAATTCAAAAAAGATAGAAATATTCATTAAGCATGATAATATCATTATTTTTATTTTAATAATTTATTCTATTATATATGAGTATCATTTTAGGTTTATAGTTTTATAAAATTAGTTCTCAGTTATTTCTGGTCAAAAAATATAAACTACAAACTAATTATATCGAATGGAATTCTATTTTTACCCTTAATATAAATATTTTAATCTATATAATGATTTATCTTCATGAAAAATTTTCACAGCAATTAACTTTATTTATTTTATCCTTTTACCCATCCTAGAACATGTGAAGAATATTTACAAAATGTGTGATGATCACAAAAAGATTACTCAGGGTGACTAAAATAAGAATTTTGATAGTCTATTGAAAAGTATGAAAACCCATTAAAATAATTTACATAAAAACACACAATTTCACTAAAATGAAATCATTTTTCATTAAAAAATATCAATATCTTTCCTTATGAATGTAAAAAAGTTATCATAAAAAATCATTATGAAAAAATAACAATTTCGTGTGGGTGGATTGGTACATCATCTCATAGAACACTAATAAAATCCTCATAATTCATAATAACTATATGACCAACATTCAATATAATTATATAGGGAATATAATAGTTATAAAATACATTGGATTGCCCTCTCAGAGCACAAAAAATATAACATACAATAATCTCACCCGTGAGATATATTAGGGATCATCCCCTCATAACTAATATTTATGGACCATATCATGAAATAAGATAATTTATTCAGTGAAATTTTAATCATAAAAATTTAACGACCTTTTATAACCACCTATGAAAATAATATATATATATGAATATTTATTTTAAATAAAAATTTTCAATAAAAAATACTCGTTTCTATTAAAAACACATATACAATACCAAAATAGACGTAAAATGGGTGAAGGGATTTTATTTTATGATAATATAAATTCTTTTAAAGGAAAATAAACTTGAAATAATTGTTATAGTCACCCAAAAATACATTATCATGCAATTTATTAAGATTAAAATTTCAATTTATTATTTTTAGTAAAAGTAAAATATTGTTTAGAAATATTCATTTAATTCCAAAAAATATTGAATGAAATATATAAAATTAGTTTACCTGACACTAATATCCTAAATAAAATAATTTTTAAAACATTTACATAGAAGGAAAATGGAGTAAGAAAAAAAAATCAACAATTATTTTTTAGGGATTATTCCATTATCATTTTGTAAATAGGTGAATTGTAAAAACTATGAAGTAATAATATTAAAAAAACATTAATTATAATGATGAAATAGAAAATCATGATATGAAATTTTGATGGTTATTTAAATAGACATTTTAATATAATATAAATGCATTTCAAAAAAAAATTGCTCAACTAGTGGATATTGAGATGAAGTCCCTTACACTGAGTTTGATTTATGACGTTCATCATTTATATTAATTTATAGTAAAGAAATATTAACTATTAATGTTTTATAGACGTTTTTAAAAATTATAATTAATTTTTTTTCATATTAAAATATCATCTAAAATTAAATAACAAATAAAAATTATAGCTATTTTTGGAAAGTAATCAACAACTAAAAGAAATAAATATTGAAATAAATACAATATTTTTAAGTCAATAATAATTTTAATACTTATGGGTAAACATGTATATGAAAAATGAAAAATGTCACAATCATGGATATGGTTGGTTATACAAATGAATGTGTAATGGTTAAATTATTTGATGATAATCGTAAAATGAAGGTTCATAATATTTTATCCTAAAATAATCATCCAAATATATTATATATGTAACATATTAATTCCTTAAAAAAATGTATATATCATTTTTTTCATGTGGTGATGAAAATAAAATAATCACATTGCTTCTAGGAGGCGGAAGTCTACAGGTATCCAAAAAATGTTATCATTTTTTATTGTATTATATAAAATGATATATTATTATTTATAAATGAAAAATAAATTATTAAAATAATTATTATTTCAGTTATATCATAATAATTAATTATCATTATCATTATTTCCATCAATTTATAGTGTTATTAAACAATTAATCATACTACTTCACCAGGTTGTAGTCCATTGTACGGACGAGCAACGCTATCATATCTCTCATTGAATTGAATGTTAACAGTAAATCGTATATCATTAATAAAGTGAATATTTTTTAAATATCATAAATATACATTTAAATACATAATTATAAAAAGAAATTATAGGATTTTATATAAAATAAATTTCTATTGTTCGTGATATTGTAATTTGATGTATACACGATTGACAATTTCACATACTATTTGATGTAAGAGATTATGGATTTAGCATATGAAATTAAAATAATAAAATCATAGTATATGAAATGTAATGGTGTTATATAAATTAATTTTTTATTATTATTTTTATATTGTAGAATATACAATAAAATATCGACACTTTGTTATGTATGATAATGCTTTTTCAAAAAAATAGTTTAGCTTAGAACCTAAAGCCTGTATATGATGGATTTATGATCAATATAACTAGTCTAGGAAGTGTATAAGAAGGTAAGAATGATATTTGAAATGTTATATTACAATATAAATGTATTAAAATGTGTAATGTGGAAATAATAGTGGTGTAAATGTTTATGTTATCTGTGTGGCACAGATATAAATTTGAAAAAGAAAATGGTGAATCCATGTATTTCACACTCTAAAATGTTTCAAAATAAGCTTCATAGAGACATGTAAAATATAACTAATAAATATGAGCAATAAAAATATTTTAGGAGTTTTTATATTTCATTTTTACAGATTTCATTTTTGTTTAAATCCCCCCACTAAATCAGTTTTAACATTAATCACATATACAAATTACAAAATTTTCACGATTTATCAGAGTATAAAATTAACTTGAAATTATTAAATTATAAAAATTAAAAAGATTTAAAATATAGATCAACATTTCAAAATTTCATTCACATAAATGTGTAATATTTATTTACAAACAAAAATATTATACGAGATAAAAAATCTATTTTCAATAAGTGTATTTTTTAAGAAAAAATTGATTTTTTTGTTAATGTTTTAACTAATACAGTACATATATAAATATAAATTATATTTAATTGATATATAATATATAAATTTAATTTTATACAATACATAGATTGTATTATTATTTTTAATTAAATTGGAGATGCATTATGCACATTAAAGCGATTTTTCATAAAGGATGCAATTTTATACAGAAAAACAATCTTATACAAATGTTGTATATAATGTTCATTCAAAAAAATTTAATTTCACAAAATATAAAAATATAATAATTACATTACATAAAATAATATTAAAAATAAAATTTTGATATGAAATTACATAATTTTTAAATGAAATGACATTTTTAAAATTATTGGGATTATTGACTATTCATGGAAGAATAAATATTTTCCTAAAAATCCCAAAATTAATCATATGAAAAATCTGATATGGTGATTTAAGAAATATAGTTATCATTAAAAAAATTTAATTCTATTATATAAAAATATATCCTTTAAATAAAAAATTATAATAACATAGTGCAACTAAAAATATTTCCCCTTTGAAATAAAATTTGGTTAAATATTGTTGTATTTTGTAAAAAACCATTTAAAAATATAATAAATCATTTTTATGTTTATACATATGAATTAATAGTCATATTGGTAAATATTGTTATGTTAAATATGACTATTGATTCATATGTATAAACCTAATACTGATTTATTATATTATTAAATGGTTTTGTACATTATACCATAATATTTTTTCTATGTTGATATAATAAATTAATGTTTGGAGAATGATATTGTTGATTTTTAGAAATTTTATTAAATAATAATGAAGAGTTTTGAATTTGATTAGTTAAATGATGAAAAATACATATGATGAGTATTATTTCAATTTTAGATTTTTTTAATATATTATATAGTCTATAATTTTTAGGAGAAATTATATAGAAAATTTTTGTAATCTAATATATTTTCATTGATTTTTTATTTTCATTCATGTTATTATCTTATATTAGATGATTATATGATCTAGGTATTCACACGATTGTTACATGAAATTTTGAATTATTTCATGTTGTCATGGAATAGATTTTAATGTTGATACTATTAATGAAATATAGGATAAGAAATTTTACTTCCTTTTGTTTTTGATTTTTTCCTATATATTTCGGATGAGACTTAAAGGGAAGTTATTATAGAATGGTTTATATTGAACTTACAATGGTATTTAATTGATTTTAGAGATTAACGTATTACCTTTATCCATACTGTATAGAATTTTCTAAACATTTTGTTTTTGGTAGAAATTTATAGATTATAATGTATGATTTTTCATCATTTTCTAAATCATATGATGTGTTATCTATTAAATTTAGATATTATGTCATGAAAAAATAACTTGAAAATTCATTTCATAATGAATGAAATGATTTAAAAATTGATCCACACAATATCGATGGTGGAAATTTTGATTATGAAAAGAAATTATATCTTTTCAGAATATTTTATCATGTAATATATCATGATAGTAAATTAATATATCTTATTTAAGAAATATATCATGAAATAAAAATGATATCCTTTTTTCTCATTATTATTTTATTTTATGTCAAATTCAAGGAATAATTATTTATTGTGTTATACAAATAACAATTCACAAGTTTAAATTCCATATCAATATACATTAGTACATGAATTTTAATTTTCTGAAACATATCAATATTTAATGTTCCCATAAATAATTTCCTTATCTTCGAACCCCATAATCATTTATTTATTAAAACCATTATATTTTGTTATTCCACTTTTCAAAGGATTTATTTTTCCCTCTCTTTGATATGAGGTTTCAAAAATGAAATTTTAAAATATATAACAATTAATTTAGGAGATGAAACTATGAAGGAAAAATTTATTTATTGGGCTATAATGTATCTCCATGAGAATTTGGTTTAAAACAATAATATTCTCTATAGCATGTTTACCATGAATCATTGAACATTTTGATTTTTATATATATTATTCAAATTTTGCAATTTAAAAGTGGCCATTATAATAAATACTTTGAATAATATGGGATGAATAAAAGTAAATATATTATTACATAAATTTATAATTTCCATACCCAATATATATTTATTTATTAATTAACAGTAAATATGCACTATTTTTTACTAAAGATAATATTCGATTAAACAATAAATATTTTTAAAAAGTGGTTGTATTTCATGTGTTGAAGTTAAAATTAATTTAAAAAATTAAAACTTTATTTTATTATAAGAGATACCTAATTTAAAAATATTCATATAAAAATTAAAAAAAGGTGGAATGTACATATTTTTATGAAATTATTTATTTTTCAATATATTGTCAAAAATATCAATTTTTCAAATACAGCCAATTATACTCAATTAATCAAGAAACATAAATGTAATATTATATTTTTTGACTTGTTAATATAGTTACTTATGATCAAATATATATAAATTTATATATTTAAATTCATTTTTTCGGAAATATTCTCAATTTAAATAAATGAATATTTTTTACATAAAAAACATTTTCCCTAAAATATAATAATTTTTTGCCTTAGTGTATTTATATTGACAATGATTTATTAAAATTATTGAAATTAGATCATGAAAATTTCATACCATATATATATTTTTATGGTTCAAAATATAAAATAATATAACATTATTTTTTATACATTTTCAATACGAGTAATGTTAAAATTAAATCACCTTGGTTAGGGTCAAATTAGTAAATCATTGTTAAAACTGTGATATGAGGTCTGAAAATAAACAAATAACATACCATTATTATATTTCAAGATTTTATATAAACCATATAAATCATAAATTTGAAAATATTTCTTGATTGTTATGTTTTCCATTTATATTTTAAGTTATATATTTTTTTTAACGAAAATTTAGAAAATTTAAATTATTTAATTACATCGAAAAATATGTAAACATTGGGATATCCTGAATTCCTAAATGAATCTAAACGAAATGTTTTAAAAGGGTAATATTATTTGTATCTTGTAAATTTATTTTTTTAGTAATGTATTATTATATTATATGCTTAAACATCGATGACTTAGTTCTCGTGAATGTTGATAAAATCAAGGTAAAAGATTCTAAAAACATAAAAATTTATGTTTTTTGGTACGTCATGTTTCACAGGAAAGTTATTGTTACTAATAATGAATAATTTTTTGTGAATGAATATATATTAAAATTTAATCCTATCATGAGGTATTTATTGTTAACATATATTAATTATTTTTAAAATGTCTTCAATGGATTTTTATTACATAATATACATTTAAATGATTTAGATATCAAAAAAAATTAAAATCAGACATGGGATAACATATAAATTCTTAAATTGAATACATTTTTCTTTCTTGATCCAATTTTTACATTAGAAGTATATTTAGAACCCTTAATATTTAAAAATATGTTACCCTGATTATTTATATACTAGGTTATACTAAAGTTATAAAGGTTTAATTTTTTTAAAAAAATCATTATTTATATAAGATGCATTTATTAATATCATATACAATCTTTATTTCTAAATTAATTTAATTGATATCAAATATTCTATGAATGTGAATTTAAATTATTTAATGTTTTTAAAAATTACATAAGTTCCACCCCATAAAATGTCACCCCTCTTCTATTTTGATATAACATATTATTACACCTAGATTTAAAAATCCAAGAATAGTCATTAATTATATTTTTCATTCCTTATAAAATATCACTATAATGTTCATTAATTAAATATCTTGTAATAACTACCAAAATATAAAATCAACATACCAGACCTCTTTCAATATATGTATTCTTTTAACTCATGTGTATGTGTGTTAATTCTCATAAAGTAACACATTTTTGTTCTTATGTATATTTAATTTTTATAATGATCACTTCACCACCATTGTACAACATATGTTGTAATAAATGAGATGTTAATGATTCTATCTAATATCCATGTGAACTACAACCTCATCCTAAAGATATGATTTTTTCTAAATCACCAACATTAATGGATAATTATTATATTTGTCTTAATTTTTTTATATGATTTTTATTATGTAATATTAATTTGGTTATTATGCTCTCTTATCTACCTTATTACCATTCTATCCTTTATAAAAGAAAATAGTTTCTCGTCTCTACATGTGTAATACAACTTCTTCAAAGTGATGCATTTTTTTCATTATGTGGATATAAATATATTATATGAAAATAATGATATAAATGATATTTTATTTATTTTATAAAGGTTAATTATTATTTTAATTTCCTTCATTATGTCTAATAAAAAGTATAATAATGACTTGATTTAATGTCTATATTACCTTCTCTATGATGTGATGTAATTCATTTTTCATCATCACTTTATCTAATTATGTATAAAATATTATATAGTGGAAAAATATTATTAGTATATCATGATTATTATTTTTTAAATGTTCTTATAGTGTCCCCATTGAATGTTCTAGATCCATGTTACCATAATACATAGGAGAAAAAAGTAATCATCAACTAGAATAGTGATTTTAAAAAAGAGTAGATTAAAAATAATTAATAAGATGTTATATGTAAAAATAAATTAGTACTATATATATGAATAATATTCTCTAAAATATAATAATAATAACTATGTATTTTCAATAAAATCTATTTTATCCTTTTAGACAAAAGTCTAGACATTATGTATGGGAATTATGTTTCAATCCCATTTTAATCAAAAATATTTATTCTTAAATTTACATTATGGAAATTAAATGATGAATATCTGATAAAGCCTAGTAAATATTTTTGTTATACGGTTAATCATGTAATGTTCATGTAATAAAACTATTTTCTTATATTTGATATATAAATTGATCAGGAAAAATATTTTGTGGAAAATATAATTTCATTTTTGTGTTGGTAGTGAATATTTTTCATTTATTACCATATTTTCATTAACCATTTTCAAACATGTTTTTAATAAAATACAAATTTTAATAAAATATATTTTTCACCATTTATATCTTTCTAATTATTTTATAAAATGAATTTTTTTATAATTTTATTTAGACATGCGACTTTTTACTAAATGTCTCAACATAATTATTATTTTAATGATAATGATAGAAATAAAATATCTCACATTAATTCCTAATCAATTATTTAATATTTCCACAAAAGTCTACCATATTTCAATGAAATTTGTTCCCCAATTATTTTTGACCAAATTAATACTTTAAAATTTTCATTTCATACTCAAAATTTATATTTTCATTGTGGAATATTCCAGTTATCATTTAATGAAATTTTTTATCTATGATAACACACTTTGATTGTAAGATTTTTCATTGTGAGTGCGATACAAAGATAAAATAAATTTTATTTGCGTTGATGGTTTTTGAATTTTGATGAATTATTAAAGATGAAACCTATTTTCCTTTTTGAAAATTATTATATATTTATTTGGTGATTTTTTTCATATCCTATTTATATAAATTTAAAGGTATTTTTAATTTTTTATCTTCACATAAATCTATGAAATATATTCAGTTTGGTAATGTGAATCTAATATCCCATGAGATGATGAATACAAGTATGGATATAATTTCAAATATATTATCCACATTTTGATGAGTGAGTTTGATTTCATTATAGTTATACTCAAAACCACTAGGGTAGGTATTATGAAGAATATAATTTCTAAAATATTATGTGTGATTATAATTTTATTCTTGATTTTATTTTTTTATTATTTTTGGAAAAAATTGTTAATATCGTTGTTCACGTCTTGATAAATGATATTTATTTATTTCATTCAGCTATCACATCATTGTATGTTGACGTAATTTTAAATACCATTCTTCACTAGATTATGTAATAAAATTATTATGTATCCACTTTTATATGTTATCAGACACGGGCATTTATTAATAATTTTATAGAATTATTGGTCATGATTATAAATATGACAATATTTGTTTTTTATGATATATGATATTATTTTTCTGAATATTTATATACATATAATGCACTTGGTTTTATTGTTATATCATTATTAATATACTATTTTCTTATTTTATTGGTATATCATATGTTTACACATGTTGACAATTAGTACACACAATTACGTAAGCATTTATTTCCCTTGGTATTAATGGATGAATGTGAGGATTATGAGTATTATGGGAGATGATTTAGATTTTTATGAACCAGATTTCTATTTATCCATGCTTCCAAAGGCACAAATCATATACAGTTATTAGACATCGATTATTGTAAATTTTAATGAATATAATTTTGTAATTATGATATATAAATATATATAAATCATCAGTTTTTAGGTAGTAAAAATATGGAATAATGTTTAAATCATATGTTGAAATTTATAGTATCATCTTTATATAAAATATCTCAACCAAAAATCCAATATTTTATGTTTCTCCATCCAAGGGTAGTTAAATGGTGTCAGGTCATTATAGGGAAATGAATGGTTATTCACGAAATTTTTCTTTTCATCAATTACATAACGGGATCAAATCAAAATAATAATAATAAACATCTCCCTTAAATTTTCATCTTGATTAGCAACCAATATTATGAATCTTAAATCTTACTCCTTATATTTTCTCCTTAATTTTATTTTTTATGCATCTTATATGAGTTATAATACAATATCACTAATATTATTAATGTACATAACTCTGATTTCATAAATTCTAAAACCTCTTTTAAATAATTCTATCAACTATGAAAAGCATAAAATATCAATTAGATGTATATGCAGACTTCTGGAACCACCAAACAATATGATTTTTATTTCGTAACCACATTTCATTATTTTTAAAATGGTCGGATTTGAGGTTTTAATATTAGGAATATTTATCAATAATAATCATGAGATGGTAATTATCCATAATAATTAATTAAATATACTTATATGACAAATTGATTTGTCAATCGTGCCTACAGATGACTAAAAACTCCATGAATGAAAAATTTAATATCTTATAACAACACATTATGGAAGGTTTCGAAAATAAATTTAATGATGAAATATGATATTTATGACATGTTTAAGCTTCTGGAAAAGTTATATAATAATTAAAAAAATTATATCTGTAATTATAAAATCATTATAACACGATACTATGAAAAACTATTTTACCATATCTTTTTATAATGATATAACTATTAAATCATAAATTATCATGTAATGTTATAAAATGATAATATCATATTATAATAATATATATAATTTTATAACTATTATTTAAATGGTTAATTTTTATTTTATATTTGAATTAATATATCACTATTCAATCATTAAAAACATCAATCCTAGTTCATTATAATTTCCCATTTCAGAAACCAAATCATTATCATTCACCAATTGAATATGATATATGAAGATTCATTGAAAATACATTACTCAAATATCATGGATATATAGAAAATGATGAAATCTATTTTAACCAATTAGATTAGAAAAAACCATTACAAAACTATTTTTAAATAAGTGCTCAGTGTTTACAAAATGTAATGATGAAAAATATCCATAAATGACTAAAATATTTTTTAAAAATTATTATTGATGAAGTATAATAAATATTATATGTGTGAATATTGTTCTAAAATATGTGATCGAGATAGGAATAATTATTATTCTAGAAAAGAGATCATATTTCAGGTAAATTAGAAATCCCAGTAAATTTTTTAATAATCAATTTTGTTTTATAGAGATATGATTATTGTTTAAAAACATGTTTTACTTTTATGGTTCATTTATTATACAAGGATATATTTTTTAATAATTTTCATAAAATTGAAGGGACTTGAATATCCATCCCATGTTTTCCTTCCATGTAATTTCAATTCAAAATATTGAGATATTGTATGGGTATTTCCATGACTAGGTTACTTTTCATGAGTTATAATGATTCATTTTTTACAATGGTTATAATATATGATTTTATTTTAGTCTATGTTTTTATTATATTTCATTTATATTAGAAATTGGTTAATAACATTGATATATTACATCATTCTAAAAATATATATTTTATGAATCTTTCAAATTCCATCTAAAATTTTCCAGGTTTCTTTCAAGTCCATATTCACCATTGATTATAATGTTATCCATTATCATTTTGAAATAATAATATGATATATTTCTAGTAAACCTAATATATTACTTTACCACTTCTAAAACTACTGATATATCATTATGTTTATGATGTTTATATCGATAAAATTATATTCATAACATCAAAAAACATTACCTTTTTATGTTTACATTTTTATCATTCACATTACACATCCTATAGGTTAGATATTAATAATTTTTGAAGTCTCTATTATTTGAATATAATTGATTCAATGGTTTAAAAAAAATTCATTTTACCTTATAGAAATGAAATTTTGAATGTAATATTTAACATCATATCACTCTGGTCACCATAATATATTTTTTATCAATTTGTATTATCCTAACCCCACCATTAGTAACATTAAGAAAACCAATACATTATTACATTGACATATGATACATGCAATTTTATCCCAAAGAAATAAATAGTTTCGTATACTAGTTAAACAAGATACATAAATAATTCCCATTATATAAATGAAAATACAGATTAAAACATATTTGTTTTTATAATATCATTATTATCTCTTTAATATCCGTGCATATCATTCAAATTACACTTCATAGATTCCTATGAAATAAATTAAAATAATGGTGGGCTCAAATATTGAGTTAGAGTTATGTAAACTGAACTATTTCATGTGTAAATGATTAATTATATATATGAAAAGTTAACTATCTATAAATACATTTATATTGATTAATAATTTTATTATCATGTTTTGATAATGAATAACCAATAAGGAAAGTTAAATAACTGAAAACACATGTAATTTAAATAAAAAATATATAATTAATAATTTATGAATAATCTAAATGTATTTTTAAATAAATTAATACACCTTTAATTTAATCAAAATTATTATAATGAATATATTGGGAGTAATTAACATCTAAAGGGAAATAAATGAATACACAATCCATTTGAAATGATGGAATATCATTAATAGACAAGGAATAATATATTAGTAAGGGAAATTAACTAAAAACACATTCCATTTTATTAAATATACAATTCTTAATAGAGAAGATGTAACAAATACGAGATGATAAATAATAGGGGAAAATTACTGTAAATCAATAACTTCAAATGAACTGTATCCAAAGATAATATCTCTGAGAGAGTTTCATGTTTAAAAATATATAAATACATAAAGATGGGAATTCATAATTGTAAGATAACATGATTTCATACATCCTAATAATCAATATTCAAGAACCTTCATAAGAAAATTTAAAATTATAACTAAAAACCTATTAGATTAAATCACACTAATTCACCTAATGATACTATAGATGCATCAAGGGGATATATATTATTTGGTCCAAACCATCAATTATTGTCTATTGAATATACCAGAAGATGAATAACTGAATTAACTCATTGATAATGAGATGAAACAATTAATATTCATATTATGTAGTGAATGAAAAATTATAATTATTTACCTTGATAAATAAATAAATTCCAATATATAGTACCATAAGTTGATATTTTTCATGGGTCAATAAATAAATATCTCTACACATAATAATATTGATATTTTGGGGATATTTAATGACAAATGATTGTAGGAAATTATGTATTGTAATATAAATATGATGAAAAATATAATCAATGAAGATATCAAATGTAAATATTATACATTTTTTAAATGATCATAAACCATTCATAGAAAGAACAAGGATGATATTAGTACAATGTATACCTAATATAGTATTATTATAATTATGGTTTTTTGTGATTGAAGAATATAAATATCCAAAAATGTCATGAAATCATTCATGATGAAAGTATCATTTTGTTACTTTGAAAATAATATTCAAACTAAAATTTGAAAAAAAGTATATATTTTTTTAAATAACTATTTAATATTATATTTGAAGATTTTATTGAATTTATTTTCCAAGAATATTTTAACTTCATTATTTCCTTACATTATAAAAAAAATATTTCTATTTTTTTTTCGTAAAATCCAAACAATCCATATATTGATACAAATATGAAGTTCTGATTAATGAATTATAATGTCAGATGGGTAAAAAAATTATTTAATAAAAACAATTAAATTTATTAAATTTAGTTTTGAAATTTTTTATTAAAACATTTATGTTGATGAAAAACGATTTAGATAAAAGAGAGTGATGATGGAACATTTTATTTAAAACTTTTAATCATTCATTTATAGATAAAATGAGTGGAAAATGGTGTTATTTATTTAATTATTCATGAATAACTATAGGAGAATAAAAATAATGGATTTTTCAGAAAATAATCAAATAATTTTGTTTCTCATGTGCATTATTAATCGTTCGTTATTTACATTTTTTGTTTGTTAATTTCCTTGATTTCTCATTTGTGTTTTGTCTTGAATTTCCTGGTTCTTTAAAAAAACATATGTTAACAAAATATGTCTAATTATGTTTAGATTATAAATATTCATTTTTAATTATATTCTTATTTATTAACATTATAGACATTTTGATATAGAGATTTGATAACGTAACTTTGTTGAGATGGTGTGTCATATGTACGAATGGGAAAAGCTTACATTTCCATAATGGGTGAATGTGGATTTTTTTTGATATATTAATTTTAAAAAATTTGTATAATTTCATATATATCACCTATATTAAGTAAATTCTTCCTTATTATATTTTATTTAATTTATACATTATAAATGAATCACATCGCCTCATGAGGGGGTGGACCACCGAACACACGAGCAACGTTGTCATATTTTAAAGGGAATGAAACATGAGATGATATATGTGATATTTATATTTTAGAAATATAATATTTTCTTAAATATAATTATGATTTTTTAATAAATCATTTTATATATGCTTGAAAAGTAGGGATCGAATTCCAATTACATTGGCTCGCAAGGTAGTATTCCATCATACACACGATCGATGGATTCATTTTCTAATTTGATGAAAGATGGGATATATATGTGCCATGAACATGACATAATAAAATATATGTATATGACATGCTGATATTATATTATCTCCTATATGTTTAATAATATTTTATGGGTTTTGAGGATGAAACACTATTTAAAAAACTCACTGTAGAACATCACATTGTTTTTAGAAAACATCTTTTAGTATTCACAAAAATACTCTATATGATTAATTTATGATCAATAACATGGATATTGGGTGTTTTTTTAAGGGTAAGAATGTTATTTGGGTTTTTATTTGATGATAAAAATTTATTAGAAGTTTGAATTGGGGAGGAAATGAGAAGGCATTTTATATGTTGGGGAGTAGACACACGTGAAATTTTGAAATAAATCTATTACAAAAATTTATCAATTATTAAATAATCTAAAATAAGGTAGTTATCAAAAATAAAAAGCAATAATAAATGTATTTATCAATACAATTGGATTTTATAAATTTTAAGTCATTTTAATAATGATTTCTTTTATATCAATAGCCATTTAAATGCATTTTTATCTTAAATATTGTAATTAATTTTTAATTATTTTAATTTTCATAACATCAAAAAAATGTGTAAGAAAATTAGGTACTAAAAACACTAATGTTTCTAAATACTGATTCAATTTTTCCATTCTCAATTAACAATATTTTCATAGAAAAATTTTAAATTATACCCACAAAAGTGATGAAATATCGTGTTTCCAAAGAGAAAATTCTCATAAGTATGGAAGGTTTTAATATATGAATTAAATATTTAAATTATTATAATGACATTAATTACACAAATATTAATAATATTGGAAATATTTTAATTGAAACGCAATTTTTTATATAATTTATCTACATCGATGATATAAAAAAATATAGTTTTCAATAAAATTATGTATTTTTCTCTATTCATCGAAAAAAGAATCATTAAAAAAACCAGATATATACACATATATAATATTTTTTTAGGATTTATAAAATTTATTTCATTTTAAATAATTAATTTTATAAATTAAGATAAAATTAATAATAAATTATTTGTGGATAGGGTGTCTGTACCATTTTTATTATGAATATAATATCAAAAAACATTTCCATTTTATTTAAATTATTTTTATATTCTTTATAATCAATTATAACAAATAATTTTCATAATTTGTCCTTCAGAAATCCATATCCAAAAATTTATACTCATGGGTATGATGTTGTACTATATTAATGTTCATTTAGGATTGTGATTACAGGTTTTGAAAATTATCAAAGTGATTAAATTTATGGAAATATATTTAATTGGTTGTTTATGATAAATGTTTTGTGTCATATACACTATGAAATTCAAATTTATTCCATTTAAATAGAATGGGGATGTAAATTTTTTTATATATTAACCTACATTTTACGTTTTAAATGATATAACACCTATATATATATGCTTTATTAATCACCCAGAAAAAGATCTTATGAGATACTTCTTCCTTGTGAATCAACGTGTGGTATCAACCAATCCAATATGTACTGTTTTCATTTTTTATAACTATTTGAATGATTAAAAACACATTTCATTCAATTTCATTCATTATTATATGATGAACTATTTGTTTCAAGTGGAACACATATGAATTAATCACTAACAACTCTTTTATTATATATGAATTTAAAAAATTAGATAAGGATTAATATATTAATAAATAATCATTTTAGGTGTGGATTTTTTTCAAAAAAAATTATATTCCAAACATTTTATTAGTTTATAAAATGAAAAAAAATGATTTTTCTTCACAAAAATATAATTTCCATACAGTTATGTGTGTTTCAAATTTACATTTAATGTTATGTATCAAGGTAATTCTAAATGTTCATTCCAATGTATATGATTATGAATATTAGATCATGGTTATATTCTCATCATTATTCACTCTCCTTACTTATTATTAGTTTTTCATACATGTCCTCCAATTATAACATAATTAAAATCATATGGTTAATTTTTCATTTAATAATATATTTCTTAACATTTTATTTTTAATTACATGAATAAGATTCAAACCATGATAGAATAATGACATTATTTAACATAATAATCATTTGAGACCTTGATTTATTTTTGTTTATATTACCATGGTTCTAAAGATAATTATAAATTATAGAAATCTCGTATAGATTACAGTGGGGAATATTTAGAATGAAATATTCAAATGTTTTGTAGAATAATACATTTATATATCCAACCCTCATAGAACTAAACCAGAGTTTCATTACCCTGACTGATGATATTTTATTTATAATGTTAATCATATGGACTAAATGTATAATAAAAATTTATTTTTCTTGAATCTATAATTTTTGAAAATGAGTCCCAAAAGAATCATAATTTTCATGGGATATGAATTGGTCATCCCATGAATTGATTAGAGATAAAAATAAACTAAATCCACCACCCATAGTAAAATGTTATTATTGTTAGATGTATAGATGTTATGTTCATCAATGTGGGAATCATAGATTTAATGATATTAATCAACCTCAATAACCTATTAAACAATGATAGGGAAATATCGGATGATAGTAACATTGAATGTGCACCACATGAATGAAGTGGGATGAATACACTTATCATTAATTCTAGAACTAAAACTTTCTAACATGATTATGGTTATTCCCACTATAATATATTATATGAATTTTTAAAGGTAATATCCGGACCACCTCAAATAATATTAATTTAATTATTAGAGTTTTCATCTTATAGTGTGATTATCAGATCTCAAGTTTATAACTCTACTAAAATATGTCATTATTGGATTATTCTTCTTGAAAATATAGTTTTCTTTTTTAGTTATACTTTATGTGATTTTTGGATTATATTAAATAATATTATTTATATGACATGTCAATTTATGATTATTAGAAATCCCTTTTGATATCCAAAATAATATTATGATAGTCTAATGATTATTTAATATCAAGAACCTATAGTGGGAATTTCATCCACTATACGAGTCTTACTACCTGTTCATGAGGTCTACATTAATAATGTGGCATAGAAAAAACTTATTATTGATGATATTCCAAATTTTTCTAAATATTTCTATTTATATCGTAATATATTTATAATCATTAATGAAATTATTTATTATTTTAAAAATTTATTATATGTTATTTAACGAATATTTCGTTAACTCTATATATGATCCACCTAAGGTAGTAGTTGAAATTAAAGAGGCAACACTATGAGTATATAAAATAGGGGTTCAGATACTCTTGTGAATCAGAATGGGGTGGACCTATTATTAATCATAATAAAAAATAAATAAATATTTCATTTAATTTACTATTGAGAACATCAATGTATAATAGTTAAGAAAAAAATTTAAACCTTTAATTGATATGTTATTTTATCAACTACTTGTAGATTAATATTTATAATTGATAAGGAAATATTAACGAATATCATTAATTGAGGTTCATCAATATAAATAAACACTAGGTAAAATATTATATAAGTAATTAAAATTATGAAATTACATTTATTCTATTTATAATGACCAATTATTCCACAATATTAATGGATTATATGAAGAGAGTATTTAAATATTACCACGATCCGTTTGTGGTAGTATTTATAGAATATATTTTAATATAAAAAATGTAATGGAATAGAGTAAAGAACATTTGAGGATTCTATTAGATAACATTAGGAATGATAAATTATATTTCAAAAAATAGAATTATGTTTTTTTTGGATAAATAAAGTATCATTCATTGTCTATGTGATCATAATAAAAGATTTATACATGGATCCTTCCACAATAAGTGTTATTAAACACTCTCCCAAACCTTTCATAGTGAGAAAAATCTATAGTTTCATTGATTCATTTAGATGCATAAAAAATATTGTTATAAATTTCTCATTGATATCAAATTAATTATTAATTTTTATATTAATGATAGGTATGCTACATTCGATAGTGTAATGTGAACAAAATTTCAAGGAGTCGATTTAATGAATTGTCAGTAGATATATTTTCACTCTATCATATACTGGATAAGGGTTGGTCCTCATCATTTATCTATTAAATGATGAGCGAGGATTTTACCTCCATTATATGACTACAAAAAATTGATGATTCATGAAACAAATTACCTGAAATCATGATTTGGAGCTATAGAATGTAATTTATGCATTAAAAATAAGGTTTAATTATCAATATTGAAAATGCAGTGATTGGTCAAAAAATATTGAACTATGTATTAACAAAAGGGGATAGTTAGAGTTAATTATTTTTTATTATTTATGAATAAATCTCTACCATTTGGTGATGGAGAATATGGATAATCACCAAGTTAAAAGGATGATTATAGATTTTCCATGATATAGGTTTAAAGGGACCAAATACATATTATTTTAAGAGGATATTAATTGAAATCTATAAGAATGGTGAAAAATCATATATAATAGATTGAATTTTCATTATTATATTCAATTAATTGGTTAATAAGAATATGAGGGACATGTACAGTTGAAATTTAAGGAAATTATTTTTCAAGAGTCGTCACATAATTATAGAGGGTTGATAAAATTAGAAAAAAAATATTCTACTTCAACAATCGTGTTATAAAATATATGTTAGATAATTCCAAATACTCATTATTATTTCATTATCCTAGAATCATGATGATGTTTTAAGATCAATAGAAAAGTATTCCATTTTATAAAATATAAAATTGGAAATTATAGAGTATCAATGTAAATGTTTAATATTTCATCCTGTTAAAGAAGAACAAAAGTTGTCAAATATGATTTTATAACTAGTATAAACTCAATAATAGATTTGGGAATAAAACTCCATGGATTTTCTCATAAGACTCTCGAATACTACAAATTACAATAATGAAATTTTTATTTTTTTTACCACATTTTGAAGAGATCCTATAGAATTACTAACATAGAATATTAATTTCTTAATTAACATCCAATTTTCTATATTACTAATATTTATTTAATTATGATGGAACAAATTCAATTTAATCTATATATTTTTTGATGATTTATAAGAAGATCCATTAATGTATTTAGTGAGATATGAATATGTAGTAATGAATTGAAAATGTATATATTCGAAAGATATTGGGTCAGTATAAAAAGACCATTAAAACATGAGAATATATGATGACCGCTCAATCTAGGCATTAAAAATTTGGTCGTTATCAATACCTCCCCACAATGGAATTTTTATACAACAATAATTTTCACTCAAGCATTACATTTTCTTTTTATTGGAGACATTAGTGAAAATTTATAGACCAAAAACATGATGTGATATTGTTAGGGAACGAATGTTATTAAGAGGAGAGGTAGTTGTGAAAATGGAAGATAATGATTGATATATTCATCCACAAATCATTGAAGCTGATAGACTACATAAAATGTAGGGCTATCACGGCCAGTCCTCGGGACATGTGTCTTGACTACCCCATGCCCACCTTCCATAGGCCAGGGGATGGAGACTAGCACCAAAGGGGTAAATCCCTAAGTTGGGAAGGCACTGCCTTTAGAATAAGTAGTCACACACAAACAGAGAACACAACTAGAGTCAAAATACTATGTAAAAATGAATACAAAGGTAGTGCTGAAAGTAAGTGGGCCAGTATACAAACCCAACTGAACAACAAGAACAAGTACAAGTAAAAAGGGAAAACAGCTCCTGGATCATCCACAGGGAAATCCTACCAGAAGGGTAGGTACAGATCTTGAACAACTCATCCCTAATGTACGTCCCGTCTTATCTAGCTCTGAGAAGCCTCGTGTCTTTCACCCTCTAACTCAATCACTACTGACCGTCATCAGCATAGAACACAACATGGTGAGGGCAAATCCCGTGCAGGGGTTAGTATAACAATACTTGGTAGGGTACCCCAAGACCCCCGAAGATCTCCCAGAATCCACTAAGGATAATCCACAATAGAATGATACAATCACAAAGTATTAACCATCCTTACTTAGGTATATGAACATACATATACCTATGTTACCAATCACTAACTAGCTCCAACTCTTGAGACCAACCACATTCTGTTCCACAAGTGTAGAAACACTCCACAAAGAAAGTAAAACACCAGGTGTATCCCATAGGTACAACTCATAGAATAAATCTACATGGGCATCACCACAACACATCCATGAAGAAACATCCATGAAGAAACATCCACCCATACATAGGTATATGCCCATACATATACTTAATTCATCAAGAGTACACAGCTCATACATGATCTAAACACAAAGGTAATGACTCACCTCACACCAGGTATACACAACATAAAAGAGAGTAAGAGATGATTAGTTGTAGCCACTGAATCATCTTTTACTGTCGAAAGGAAGATATCCATAGAAACTAAAAACATCATTCTGTCGAAGTTGTCAATCCTATGTGGGATCTCGGTACAAAAGTCATCGATGTGGAACCCATAGAGGATCGAGGTCCAGTCTCGTCACTGTCGAACCCACAAAGGATCCAGGTCCAGTCTCGTCACTGTCGAACCCACAGAGGATCCTAGTCCAGTCTAGTCACTATCGAACCCACCGAGGTTCGAGGTTTAGTCTCATCAATGTTGAACCCATAGAGGATCCAGGACCAGTCTCGTCATAGGAGTCTCAACACATCAGATGTCGTGTCAATC
This sequence comes from Viscum album, assembly GCA_963277665.1. Lineage (NCBI taxonomy): Eukaryota > Viridiplantae > Streptophyta > Magnoliopsida > Santalales > Viscaceae > Viscum > Viscum album. The sequence continues at coordinate 1,716,816,795 of OY728132.1, forward strand.
AGATGCTCGTTCAGGGAGTTATAAACTTTTTTATCCCGAGGGCCCGGTTGGATTCGTGTGTGATCCTACTCGACCAAACTCCCACTTTCTTCGAATTTTATGGGGAGTATCTCATGTGGATTTCCTCATCTCATGGATTTTAGCACCGCAGATGGTTCATCATTTTAAAACCGTATGAGGGAGGTATGTTGGATACATGATTCCTCAATAATAATATTAATAATATTTGTTGGTGTTTCATGGACCCAAGACATGAACCATAATTTAGTATCCAACATTCGAATTGAATCGAACATATTAATTACAGGATTCCATCGCCACTAACGGAATCTCAATCGGACGTTGCACGCAGGAGTTGTGATGGGTCGAAGATTTAATAATAATAATATATTATTATTTGAGCGTTTTTGGTTACCAATCCAAAAACGTGAAAAAAGACATCCAATATTGGACTCAAAATGACCATATCGGAATGAAGGTCGCACCGCCGCAGAGGGTTCGTAAAACCATGGTCGTACGGAGATGTTACAGACAAAGATATGTTTTATCATAAAAAGTAATAACAAAAATATATTAGTATTATTATTAATTACTTATTTATTTACTATTTTTAACTCCAAAATCAATCCACATTTTTGGAGCCCTTGTTGCATGATGGAAACAATCTGCATCAATTAATTCCTTTCTTTTTATTATTATTTCATCACCTTACACTTTCTCTCTCTCCAATATATCACTTATTTCATGTTTTAGCACCTCCAACCCAACCTCCAAACCCTATTATCCAGCCATTCACGCGGTGACCTATTTCACCGGATCTGTTGCCTCCTTCACTGCATGCATGCCACGTGCTGACCACCCCAGCGATGTGGTCATCCCTCGATAGTCTCATACCCCGCAGCATGGTCACCTGCTGCACACCCAGACATCTAACTGAAGCCGACTCGGACTGACTGCACACCTCCAGACCGCATTTCCCGCACTTCCATGCTTTCCCAGAGCCGCACTGACCACCGTAGTACATCGCACTTCCTATCTCCCTCGAATTCGTGCCTTGAACACACATCGGAATCACATTGTCGAGTCGCCCCTTCTGTGGGTCGCATTGTCTTCATTAAAAGCCCGCAAATTGTGATGATCACATATTCTGGATCCTCGGGTCGAGATCTCCAAATCCATATTTTGTGCTCAACTAAACATTGATTTTTTAGCGTGCTTAATTATATGGCGATGAAGAATGCGTGAGGAACAAAATAAAAAAGGATCATGGTCTATGTGCGGATCGATGACCATGTTTGTTTGGCCATTGTCGTTGAAATTCACGAACAAGAGGAATTAACATAGAGATATTTATCATACATCAAAATAAAGCCCCTACATCGATCGTCGAAGGAGGTGGCGTGGGAAAGAAGACAAAGTCGATGAAGGTGGTGTCATTGGCGTTTTTCACCCCCACAAGACACTCCCGATCCAGGCTTGAGCATCATCCTCATTCTTCGTTGGAGGATAAATCTCCAAGGGTTTTCCCAAGACTCATCTGCTCTAACAATTATTTTCCAGCGAGGGGTGCGGTGCCAAATTATTAATGTTGTGTTTATTAAATTTACATATAGAGTTGGTACATTAATTATATTAGAGTTGGCACAATTAATTTGTGAGGAGAGACACCAAGAGTCATCTCACATTCAAGAGGGAGATCAAGGGTTAGGTGGTCCCACCTAATAATATCCTCTCAAGGGAGGTTAGGTGAGGGTGGGCCCCACCTCTGACCTCCACTTGGATTTTTTAACCACCTAAAATAAAATTTAAGTAACACTTTATTTATATCTAAATTAATTAAGAATCCCCAAAATATATAATCCCTTCTTGTTAGAATGTAACTATGGTGACAGTCTCCTTAAGCGAATTCTGGCGCGGCGAGTTCAACGGTGCCCTCAAAGAACCCAACGGTACTCACCCTTGACCCATGCCAGTCATGGTTAGACTCTGCCTAGGTGAAATATACCCCAAAGAACCCAACAATACTCTCATAGTTTTTATCCGAGTTACCGTTTATATGTTATTAATATTACAATAAAATAATGTTCACATAATTATTTTATTTTCGGCCAAAAACTAACTTTTTCTGGCGACCCGCACCCGCCAATATTAGTATCTACTTAAAGAAATAATACCCTATTGAGTTCAGTGGTAGTCTTTGATTTTTAATCTGAGTTACCATTTGTGAGTTATAATCATTTGAAAAATAAAAAAACACTTTATATAATAATCTTATTTACAGTTATGCCATTTTCATGGTTTTCTCACAGTAGTCCCACACAGACTAAACTTAAGTCACACCTAGGGTAAAACTATCATCTTGAGCACAATGGTGCCCTCAGATTGATGATCCATGTAACTGTTTAAGAGTTATTCTAGTTTTTTAGGAAAAATGATTTGGTGCGTTAACTTAAACTTAACAAAACATTGACAGATCATTCTGGGAACCCCAAGACATGGAATCGTGCACCGTTAGATTATTCGGACTCGTAAAATTTCCATTTAATTAAAAAAATTATATGGAAATTCTAGGACTTTACATTCTCCCCACCTCGTGGATCTTTGTCCCCAAAAGCTATAACTCACAACTAAGGAAACATGTGGGGGTACTGAGCACAGATATGAGCCTCCCACTCCCAAATGCTATCTTGGAGGTTCACGTACGGCCAACAAAGGCACACAAGAGGAATCGACAGTCCACAAAGGACCCGATTATGTCGATCCTCAATCTATATTGGATCCTCCATAAATGTCACTCAATCGTCAATGCCTAGCTCTCCATGGTTGATTATATGGGAAGGGTTGTGCATGTATCTCCTCAGTTAGGATACATGGAAGATGTCGTGCACCTGGTGCTATTGAGGTGAAAGAGCTAAGCAGTATACCACATCGCAATCTCTGTTGATGAACTGAAAAGGTCCGATGAATCTCAGAGATAACATGCCTCCTCGGCCAAATCCTTGTAGACCTCATCGAGGTGAGACACGTAGAAAGGCGCGGTCTCCATCCTCGAATTGCAGTGGTCTATATCTCCTGTCATTATATGACTTCTGTATTCTCTTTGCAGTCTTCATCCGCTCCTAGATGACCTTCACCTTCTCCATAGCTGCGTGTACTATCTTTGGTCTGTAGGAAGTGGGCCGACTTGATTAGTCGGTCGAAAATCACCAAACTAGAGTCATGTCCCCTAGATGTACGTGGAAGACCCATCTTGAAGTCCATTGGTGTATCATACCTCTTCCACTTTGGGACCTCTAAAGGTTGTACCAATCCTGCTGGTACCTGGTGCTCTGCCTTCACTTGCTGACAAGTGAGGCATCGTGAGAGAAACTCTGCTACTGCCTAATTCATACATGGCCACCAGTGATGTCGTTGAAGATCTTGATACATCTTCGCCACTACTGGATGTACTGCAAGAGGGGAGGTGTGTAACTACCTCAACACTTCCTCTTGAAGTGAAAATGGTACTAAGGTACATTCTCTGATAAGGATGACGTACTCCCCACCTTCAGAAAATCCATCAGGTGCCTGCCCTGTGGATATCTGAGCACATCGTGTCTCGCAGTCAGCGTCCTCATGCTGTGACTCCATGACTCACTAAAGAAGTGGAGGGGTGATTGTAAGAGACTATAGTTAGGCTGCTCCATCCCTATCCACAAATGATATCTGTAATGCGGCCAGCCTCTCAGTCGCCTCTCCTATCAGCTGAATTCTTGATCTCCTACTGAGAGAATCCACAACAACGTTCATCATCCTAGGAGTATAGACTATATTGAAGTCATAGTCCTAGTGAAGCTTGAGCCATCACCACTGACTCAGGTTCAAGTCCTTCTGATGGAAGATATACCTGGGAATCTTGTGATCAGAGTAAACCGTAAACCGTTCACTCAATGAATTGTGGGTGAGAATAGCTAATATTAAAGAACGCGAGTGCACCATTAATCGCCTACGTCTTACAAGAGCTACTATGATTTCACCTTTTCCGAAAATTTTTTTTGGTATTATCCCTTGGATAAACCATGTAGTTTTCCTAATACAATAAATCTTGACATGAAAGGTACTAATTAATGCCATGGACGACGTCGTAAGGCCTCCATGCAACTACCAAGAGATCCAACCATTACACACTCCTCCAAGGGTTGAGTCACACTGTCGGCATCAGTGTGTGGTCACTATGTCTCCTACAGTAGGAATCTATAATGTGAGGGTCAAGTTAATAGTTTTAATCGGAACCTATCGGTATCAACCACACAAAAAGGCTGGAAAGAAAACGTCACAAGGACAAGTGTCTTTCATTACTCATCTCAAAGTACAAAGACACAAATAAACCACAAAAAATGACATAAAATAATCTATAAGAATCATAAATAAAGGTCTCTATGCCTGGAGCTAGTCCCTCTCATGTCCACCTGCTCCCGGAGATCGAGGTGAACCGTCTAGTGGTGGTGGTAGTACTGCCCAATGACTCTGGCCACCATCCGCTGAAGGACCTGCTCCACTGCCTCGTCCACCGCTTGGCTGATGCTAAAGCTCCTGACACTTCCTCTATCATTGTGGCTCCTCTAACACCTTTTGATCAATTTTGTGGGGATTCAGACAGTCATGCACTCTGTGACCCCATATCCTACAAGAATAAGACACCATTCTCCGTTCGAAGCTCCCTCATCCTCGGGTGCCCTGTACCCCCAATGCCACATATTGTGGTCGTCTAATAGTAAAACTATCCCACATGTGGCAATGTTTCATCTTCCTACTGTCTACTACAGTTGAATTGGCTACTGTTGGAATTCCTAGCGGCCAGTGCAGTAGCTCCTGAGCATGCACAGAGTGTAGATTCTCTGGTACGAACTCTGCACTGAAAAGACCCTCATAATTCCCCTAGGTGAGGGTTTCCTCATAGTAGAACTAGAGAATCAGGCTCCACCACCTCTCAGATTCTCTCTGTAAGAGACTAACATGTCGTTGTTCCATCAAGTCAGAGGGTGTCCCAATTGTGTGGAAAACTCATGCTACAAACTCTCTCTAGTACCTAGTAGTCTAAAAATATATCATGCCTCAAAACCTCGGAGGCCTCTACTGCAGGGACTCGTGAAACGCGCTCAGTCGATGTGCACCATACACTAGTGTGGCTCGTGGTATCTACTACCCAATGGGTGGTGGTTCTACTGGTACACCACCTGAAGGTGCTAAAAAAGTAAGAGAGCCCTACACCAGAGCCTCTCCGCTCTGTGGGCCATCATAGTGTACTATCTCAGGAACCCTAGCTGGCTTTCTAAGAAGCTGAATCCTAATAAGGAAAATGTGCGCAAATTTTATTAAGTAATACATGGTGAGCTGAATCAAGTTATCACAAAGAAAAATTTTGGAAACACAGACGTAATCAGTGGTTTCGTGCACTGAGTCAGAAATCATAAATCAGAGTCCTAGTGTATGGATACGTTGGCCACCGCAAAAACACTGGTTTCCCTAAACTGATAACGACACTTCGTACCCTTAACACTATTGCTTCATAGAAAATAAACATTAGAGTCCTAAGTTATGCGGTAGAACTTACTCCTCTAATAGCAATTTGTCACGACCCGTCATCGGGACCCATGCCGTGACTACCCCAAGCCCACCTTCCATTTTCCAGGGGCTGGTGACTAGAACCAAAGGCATAAATCCCTATGTTGGGAATTCCTTTACTTTATAAAAAGTAGCCACACACAAATAGAGTAAACAACTGGAAGAAAAACACTAAGTAAAACTAAATACAAAGGTAGTGATTAAAGTAAGTGGTCCAGTATACAAACCCAACTGAACAATAAGAACAAGTAAAGGAAAAAAGGGAAAACATCTCTTGGGTAATCCACCAGGGAATCCTACCTGAAGAGTATGTACAGATCTTGAACAACTCATCCCTAAGTTATGTCTTGTATAGTCCAGCTCCAAGTATCCACCCATCCATCACCCTCAGCATCGATCACTGCTAACTGTCGTCTGCATAGAACACAACAGAGTGCGGGCGAAGCCCGTGTAGGGGTGAGTATAACAATACCCAGTTGGGGACCCCGATCCCCCCTGAAGGCCTCCCTAAATCCACTACGTATAATCCACTATATAATGATACAATCACAAACTATCAGCCATCTTTACATAGCTATATTCCCATACATATACCTATGTTACCAATCAAAAACTAGCTCCAACTCTTGATACCAACCACATTCTCTTCCACAAGTGTAGAAACACACGACAAAAAAATTAAAACCCAAGGGGTATCCCATAGGTACAGCTCACAGATGAATGTCGTGTGGGATTCACCACAACACATCCACGAAGAAACATCCATGAAGAAACATCCTCCCTTACTTAGGTATATGCCCATACATATACCTTAGTCGTCGAGAGTACACATCTCATACATGAGGTAAACACGAAGGAAATGACTCAACTCACACATGGTAAACACAACATAACAGAGAATAAGAGATGATTAGTTGTATCCACTGAATCATCATTCACTATGGAATGGCAGATATCCATAGAAACCTAAAACAATAGTCTGTTGTAAATGTCAATCCTACGTGGTATCTCGGTACAAAAGTCGTCACGGTCGAACCCATAGAGGATCCTTGTCCAGTCTCATCACTGTAGAACCCACAAAGGATCCATGTCCAGTCTCGTCACTGTTGAACCCACAGAAGATCCAGGTACAGTCTCGTCACTATCGAACACACATTGGATCCAGGTCATGTATCGTCACTATCAAACCCCTAGAGGATGTAGGTCCAGTATCATCACTATCGAACACACAGTGGATCCAAGTCTTGTATCGTCACTATCAAACCCCTGGAGGATGTAGGTCCAGTCTCGTCATAGGGGACTCAACACAATAGATGGAGCGACAATCGGATGCCCGGTCTGTGAGTTATTATCTTTTTGTCCTGAGGGAACGGTTGGATTCGTTCGTGATCCAATTCGTCCAAACTCAAACTTTTATTGAATGTCAATTGGAGTATCTCAAGAGGACTACCTCGACTCAAGGATTTTATCACCAAAGATGGTTCATCATTTTGACACCGTATGAGGGAGGTATGTCGGAGACAAGATTCCTCAATAATAATATTAATAATAATATTTCGAGTTTTGTGGACCCAATCCACGAACCAAAATTTATTATCCAACATTAGACTTGAATCGAAAGTATTAATTACAAGATTACATCTCCACTGACGGAAAGGCAATCAGATGTCGCACATAGGAGTTGTGGTGAGTCTAAGATTTAATAATATTAATATATTGTAATTATTTGGCCGTTTTGGGTACTCGAATCAAAAAAATCGATAAAAGACATATAATATTGGACTCAACATGTCCGTCTCGAAATCTGGGTCGCGCCGCCGCTGACGGTTCGTAAAACCGAGGTCGTATAGAGAATTTGCAGATAAAAAAGTGTTTCATCATCAAAAGTAATAACAAAAATATTTTATTATTATTATCAATTGCTTATTTATTTACTATTTCTAACTCCAAAATCAATCCACGTTTTTGGAGCCCTTGTTGCATGTTGTAAACAATTTGCATCAATTAATTCCTTTTTTTATTATTATTTCATCAACTTATATTTTCTCTCTTTAATCTATCATTTCCTTCACGTTTTAGAACATCCAACCCAACCTCAAAATCCAATCATACATCCCTTCACACGGTGACCACTTCCGCCAGATATGCTGCCTCCTACCCTAATTTCCTGCCATGTGTCGACCACCATAGCGACATGGCCTTACCTAGACAGTTTCATACCTCATGGCCTGGTCACCCGCTACGCACCTGGACTGCCGGCCGATGCCGCCTCAGACTCACTGCACACCGCCAGACCACCTTTGTCGCACTGTCTTGCTCTCTCGGAGCCGCACTGACCACTGCAATATGTCGCACCACCTATCTCACTTGATGTCGTTCCTTGAACTCACACCGGAATCAGACCGCTGTGTCGCCCCTTCCATGGGTCTCTTTATCTTCATTCAAAGCCCAAAAATTGTATCGATCGCAAAGTAATGATCCTCAGGTCGAGATCTCTGCATATGTATTCTTCGCTCAATGAAACATTGAGTTTTTAGTAATCTTAATTATTTGGTGATGAAGAATGCGTGATGAACAAAATAGAAAAAGAATCATGGTCTATGTGAGCATTGATGACAATGTTTTTTTGGCCATTATCATTGAAATTGACGAACAACAAGAGTTAATAGAGAGAAATTTATCATACTTCAAAATAAAACCCCTAACTTGATGGTCGATGGAGGTGGCGCGAGGAATAATATGAAGTCGGTGAAGGTGGTGTCGTTGGTGTTCGTCACCCCTGCAAGACGCTCCCGATCCATGATCGAGCATCGTCCTCATTCATCATTGGAGGATATTTCTCCAAGGGTTCTCCCAGGACTCCTCACCTCTTCCAATTATTTTCCAGTGAGGGGTGTAGTGCCAGATTAATAATATTGAGTTTGTTAACATAACACATAGAATTGGCATATTAATTATATAGGATTTGGTGCAATTAATTTGGGATGAAAGAAACCAAGAGTCATCTCATATTCAAGAAGGAGTTCAAGGTTCGGGTGGTCCCACCTAATAATATCCTTTCAAGGGAGGGTATGTGCGGGTGGGTCCTACCTCTAACCTCCACTTGGAGGTTTTAACCACCGAAAATAAAAATAATGTAACACTTTATTTTTATCTAAATTAATTTAGACACCCCAAAATCTAACATCCATTCTCGTTAGAACGCAATTACAGTTACGCTCTCCTTAAGAGTATTCTGTCACAGTGTGTTCAACAGTACCCTTGTATTTCAATTCCGAGCATCGGTTCAAAATTTATAAAACACTGCTTGCGCGTTTACGGAATGTACCCAAAAAACGTTCGGAAAATTATTTCCAGTCACTCGTGACCCGTGTCGGTCGAGGTTAAGCTTTGTGTTGGTGAAATACGCCCGAATGAACCAAACAGTACTCTCTTATTTTCAATCTGAGTTACCATTTAGATGTTATGAATTTTTCCATAAAATAATTATCACTTAATTATTTTATTTTCAGCCAAAAACTATCTTTTTCTAGTGACCCGTGCCAGCCAAAGTTATTATCAGCTTAATGAAATCTTACCCTCATGCGTTCAGTAGTGGTCTCATATTTTTAATCCGATTTACCATTCCTGAATTATAAGCATTTGAAAATTTAAATAACATTATCTTATTATTTTATTTATGATTATGCCATTTATAGGTTTTTCTCACAGGAGGCCCGCACCGACTAAACTTAAGTCACGCCTAGGGTAAACCTGCCATCCTGAGCATAATGGTGCCCTCAGATTTATGGTACGAGCATCCATTTATGAGTTATTACACTTTTTCCGGAAAACAGATTATGTGTGTTAACATACACATAACAAAACTTCGACGGATAATTCAGGGAACCCCAGGCCTCGGAATTGTGCATCGTCAGATTTCACGGACTCATGAAATTCCAATTTAATTAAAAAACATTACTTGGAAATTCCAGGTCTTTACAAGGGTAATAATGACTTTCCATGTATATAATTTTATGTTAGAGAGTGGTTATCCTAAAAGATAAGTCAATGGAATTTAGATATGAGATATAGAAGGAAGGGGAAGTTGATCCCTAGTAAAAAAAATTACATTTTGAATCTAGATAAAATAAGGTTAGTAACTTATAACCTAACACATTCACTAAATATATTAATGTTCCTAAGGTGTTATTTGTATCACTTCAATTTATGAAAATATCTTATCCTTCACATATACAAAATTTATATGATGTTGAATTATGATTTATATTTTTATGAGGATAAATCATAGATAATTATTATTTGAATAGATAAAGTAATATGAAACCGGATATTTCATATGGTAAATCTCATGTGAAAAAACCATATGTTTTTTTATGGAATGTGGGAACCCAATTAAATTTTCATTTACAGGTATCCCTATATGATAATAGTGGAAAAAATTAAATGGGAAAATTATTCTGATTTTTGTAGAATGAATATTCTAGATATATTTTTTAAAATACATTTCTATTCAAATAAATTCAATGTGTTCGGTAGTTTTATTAACATATAATATAGAGCATAGATGAACCAAGATATAAAATTTCTGTATTTTTAAAAAATATAAATGTTATCTAATAATTAAACTATTATAATGTATTAATATCTTTAAATGATTTTTGGAAAATAAGTAAAATAACATTCCATTATGATTGTTATTTTATTAATTCATTGAAAATAGTAAATCCCAATTTAATGATACGAATAGAAATAATATGAGTCAATAAATTCAATAATTATATTTTTTTATTTATCATCAATTTTTAAAAAAAAATAATTTATATTAAATAGTTATGATCATTGATATTTTATATAACCAAAGAAATAAGAATTTTAATTCGTATAGCTAATGAGTTATAAATTATAATAAAACCATTTGATGGTAATAAAGTGATAATTTTTAGAAAACCATGTTTATTATGTTTAATTTATATTATTATAAACTAATAGTTAATTATCTTTGATTATTTATTAAAAATAAATGTGTATATAATATATTGAATAAAATATAATAAAATTTTTCTATTTGTCTTTACTAAACAATGAATGATAATAAAAAAAATTAGTATATAAATTTATTTATGACTTTGTGTGTCGATATTTGAATTAATATTGGTCTCATAAATGAATATAATCACATATAATTGATTTAATATTTGAAAAAAATTAATATTAGTTAACATTTTCAAATTAAAATTTTACCATAATTATTCATTACTAATGAAAAATTCATGTAACCATTGAAATACTTAAAAGGTTTGAAATTTGGTTATCCGACAAGATATAGTTTAAAATAAATAAATAAAAATTCTTAAATATCATATAATGAATTTATATCTAATATTACATACATATATTCTATACTTTGACTATATAGAGACACTAGGCTTGATTAATTACTAATCTTATATAATAATCATTCATGTATTTTTCACGTTTCCAATATATATCACAAATATAATTAAGCCTAAACATCTAACATATCATCTAGACATGCGAACTAAAATTCAGAAAAGATATTCCCAAAAGCATTTATCCCACATTTATCTAATTTCAGGATTTCATGGTCACCCCTGATAACAACTCAGGAATTCTTATTGTGTGATCTAATAGAAGTTACCTAAATGTGAGTTAATTATATTTAAAAATATATTTCCATTTTTATATTTTCTTAATATACTTCCAATATTCTATATCCACATTAAGAATATTTATTTATCATAATAAATAATAAATATAATTAATTTAATATTATAGAAAAATTATATATACTTTATATATAATTGAATAATTTAATATCACTAATATATATGTACATACTACTACATCCATGAAGAGATTCATTTTTTCATCGCATTACTTAATGTGTTGTGTTATAATAATATTTCATTGATATATATGATGTTAATAATATAATTTTTTTTAAAAAAATTATCCTACTTCATACCCTCCCATCTTTTATAAAATCATTATGTCACTCATTATTATGTATAGAAAACCACCTCCCTTATGAAATGAGGTATAACTTTTTACACATAATATAGATGAAAATAAAGAAATATTTCATGATGTCGAATGATATTTTTTTATTTTATAATGAAATATTAATATTTACCTTTAAATAATTCTATTTTCTAGAAATTATTAATATCACCCACGAAAACACATTGACTACCATCTTCGTGTAGTGTTTTTATTCAGTTCTAATCTAAACATTTCATGGTTATCTAAAAATGTGTATATATGTAATATCTATGATTCATATAAAATCATAATAAATATGTGGATGTTAGAAACAACAATTATTTTTAAGGACTGGAAACATAAAATTGAAAATTGCATGGGATATAAAAATTATTAACACTCAAATAATGATTTCAAATACGATTTTTAATAAAAAGGTTATTATAAATTATAACGATATTATATATTGTATGAACAATATGAATATAGAACTAGTATAAATTTATAATAATTTTAAATTTATTACATAGGAGCGTTTGGTAATGTATGAATAAATTATGGAACTATGATTTGGTTATATATTACAATTTAAATTTTTTAGATTTTTTGTGATACAATTTCAATTATTCTTAATTATATATTATATATCCATTTATAAAATATAAATTTATATCCCATATTAATTTCTATGGATACATTTTATTTAAATAATTCCCTGGTTATTTTTCCACAAAATGATCTAAAGTGATATTTTATGAAAGTCTTGCATTATTTTTCATCATTGGTTAATATTATTTCTCTTCTATATAATGGTTTAATAAAAAAACATATTGATGATTTTATAATTTTTTTCTTCAAACTACATTTTAAATCTGTTTTCAATTTCATTAAAAATAATGTTATGAAAATGTTTCAATTTTTTTATATGAATTAATTTTTTTAAAATAGTGTGTTTCCTTTTTAAAAAACACCAATGTATAATTATATAATAAAGAGAAACATTGCAAAAGTTATGAATGAGGGAATTATATTAAAATCTATTTCATGCAAAGGTAGTTGATCCATAGGATGTTCATCAGACCGAGTGATGATGTTATTGACTACTTTGTTTTCTACATTATCCACCAATGAGTTCACCTGGCGATTAGAATGTGTTATAGGGATTGATGTGTGTCTAGTAAGGGACATTGTGAACAATGGTGGTATTAACAGTGATAATAAATTAAATAATTTTTTTGAATATATAGTGAACCCAATAGTATATGGGATTCAGTCCACTATCATAGTCATTTTTTTCATCCATGGAAAAGAAATTGATGTTATATCATTATTTTTATGCTTAAAACATATTTCATTATTTATTATAAAATCTCATGGTTTAAGATTTATTATTGAAGATTATACCCTCTAATGAATTGTGTTTTTTTATAAAAATAAATTATTCCATGACTATTGATATATGGTCAGTGTTGTCATGGGTACATTTTCGTTGTTTATGATTATGTTCATATACCGTTATGATTGTCTTATTCTAGAAAATAATCATTGATTGGTATCTCTAATGTTAACCATTATTGATAATATGATATCACCCCTGAATATGTCTTATATTTCCCATGTTATAATGAAAGGTATTATGTAGCTTATGTATAATATTTGTACAATGTGGGAATCAATATCAGAAATATAATAATGATATTTCTCTAAATGAAGGTTTTTGTGTACTCAGTATTTAAAGAAACATAAAATTTATGGTTTATAATTGTGAATTTTTGTGATACCTATTTAATATTCATATGAAATTATATAATATTATAATATTTTCTTCTTTTATCACCTCAAAAATATTTTTAGGGAATTGTACTCAATGTTGTAAACTGTGATAAAAACAATAAAATTAATAAATATAATAGTATATTTAAATATATTTTTTATGAGACAATAAAAATTATATAATATTGACAGTGTATATTGATGCTAGATTTATTTCGAAAATAATGATGAGACTGGTGATTGAATATATAAAACATTAACCTAACAATGTCAATAATTAGTGAAATAAATTTTTTCTTGGGCTTACAGGTAAAATTTTTTTGGGTTCTATGTTTTTCTCCGAATTTATGAATTATCAGAAGATATTAATTTATTTTTTAATATAATAATTAAGGGATAAACCTACTCATTTTCTACATGTGACTATGTTTTCTGTAGATGAATAAATTAAGATAGGGTTTTAAAAGGAGCTTGGGTGGATTAAGATTACCATAACTTTTTTTTCTGAAAACTTTTAATCATAACATAGTATTTATGGTTACTGTTATGCCAGATTATAGGGGAACCCAAAAGAGTCATATACTAATATGGTGGAAAACTACATTCACTATATCAATGAGACTCCAAATATAGGATTGAAATACATAAAAAAAATAGAATTTGGGATATTTGCTTATTCTAATACTGATTGTGAGTGAAATTTGAGAGATCAAATGACTAGATAATAAATTGATTTATTATTTGAAGAAAATTTATTTCATAGAACTAGATTAATATATATCTATTAACATGAAATAATTTGGAATCCAAATAAATTACAAAAATTAAATACCGAACATAAATGATATGAACTAAGTACAACCACAATGACATGATGTTAAATGTATCATAACCATTAATCATTAGTTATGACAATAAATGTTCATTGTAAATGGTAATGATCATATTCAGACGTTCATGGTTTAAAAATATTGACATTAATAACCCCATTATGATGTAGATGGGGGATCATGATTAGATTTCAAGAAATAAAGTGCATATAATGACTAAATAACCAAAAGATTGATGAAATAACTAAATATGATTCTTTTCAATAATTAAATGTTTTTTTGGGATTATTATATAGAAAATAATATTGATAATATCATTTATATTTTCTCTGATGAATTCATTTATGTTTACAGAAAATGGGGAAAAGGATATATTATTGTAAATGGGAGAGAATGTATATTCTTTTTATAAGAGATAATAAACATGTATAATAGAGGGCCTCTTAGCTAATTATGATGATTTAATGGAAAATAATTTTATTTATATATTTATACAAAATTTCAAGACAAATATTTTCGTGCATATGGTAATATAATATCCTTTTTTATTTTTCATACATAAAAAACTTTTTTTATATAATCCCCTCATAAATGGAATTAATAATGTTTTGTTCTATACTGATCTCAATTGAGACATCGATAAATTGGAGTTTAATATATACTGAGAGTTGTAGTACACACAAAAAAGCCACATTATCCTATGGTGTGTATTATACATAAAAATCACATTATATGAATCCTATGACAACAATCATGACGAAAATAGTTTATTATTTTAATTGTTTTGTTAATTAATTTAATAAACATATAATAGTGGATCAGTTTTATGTTCTATGAAGATTATTGGAATTGAAAAGGAATAACATCCTATAGAATTACATCATTGATGTGGGTTTATTGTTTAATTTTTATTACTGTATTTATAATGATGAGTTTAACTATGGTGAAGTGGGTTTTGGGTTTCATTGGTTTTCTTATTCTACAAGTGATACTCGATAGTGGGTTTCTAGCCAATATTGAGGTATATTTCACTATAAATGATGACTCTATGTGATTGTTGTGAGATTAATTCCCCATTATTTTGAGCTCATGGTGAATAAAATTTTCACTAGTTTGATAGAAAAATATCCTAACAACATAAAAAAATAACACATAATGTATTTCTTCATTCGAAATTATCATTTAAATTCTATGAAATTTAATTTTCTCAATGTAATAATCAATTATTTTTCAAAATGTTTTATGAACTATTTATATAACACATGATGTCTTTTTCATATGGTAATATATATATATATATATGAGTATATGTATTGATTATCATATTATTAATATCTCTATTCCACAATAATAGTATATAAAATTTAGGATCTATTTTACCAATCTATTTTATTTGAGAATAATATCATATCTGAAGAGATAATGTCATAAAAAATAGGAAATCTATTTATATAGTGGTGACTCTCACAAAATAATATATATGAAATTGTTAATTTTTTTATGTTAACTAACAACTAACTTCAGGTGATGTTATATGTAGGATTTTGATTTTATATGATAGGACAAAAAATTTTGATGACATTATCTAAATTCTAATAGAACATATAGTCATTCTTGTAAAGATTTATTGACACATTAAAACCCATAATTAAATTTTTGCTAAAGGGAGTTCATTGATTAATCTTAGAACCATTCCATTGTCTTACAAAGAATGATATATTAACAAGATTATTAGGATTCTAGTTGGTTAATACTATTAATAATATACATTATAATAAAAATATGTGATAAATATATTTTAATATTTTCTGTGTCTTAATATTCAATAATTTTCTAATCATTATATCCCAATCATAATTTTTTTTCATACTGGTGAATGAATAAGACTTGAGGGATGGTTATTATATTAACCACTAACACACCCCTCGTATTTCTGTCCAAAAATTAAAAATGTGTCCCAGAAGTACACAATCATACCAAATATAAATGACCATGCCAAAAACATGCTATGATAATTTCATGGTGGAAAAATGTTTGATTCAATGTTACAGAATAAATATAATTCCAAAATGTGAGGTAATAAATATGGATTAATAATAGTTAAATGTTGACATAAAATGTTATAGAAATAATTTAATGATTCATCGATTATAGAAATAAAGAGAATGTTATTAGATCATTTAAATGTATACTAATGTATTATTTTTTACTTCAATCATAATGATCTATAGTGATTTTTAAGAGAAAATTAAGAGGGATAATATCATCAATAATATCTTAACATTTATATTATCTATCTCAAAATTATTATTTTTATGAAAGATATAATCCCAAAATATTATTTTATCTTTATCTATACTAATGTAAAAATGTGATAACATCAACATCAATATTTATATAATAATTTAAAAGATATAAAACTTCAAAAAAATTCATATCGAGGATTTATGATCAATTAAAAATGAATTATCACTTAAAATACCTTTAATATTATTTATATTTCAACTTATTTTCTTTTAAATATATCCAAATTTTTGTCATAAAACAAATGAATAACATTAGAACATGTCAAATTTAGATATTTGGTTCCCTAAATGTTTTTAATTAGTTGGAAATATGATTTGATTAGGATATTAATAATTATTATGTATTATAAACCATGAATATATGGCTAATAAAACATTTTTTTGATAAAACATTAGAATAGATTTTTATTCTTCTATTTCAAAATTATAGTAAATGATCAATATGCTCCACTAATATAATTCTTGAAAAATAATAGATTCAATTGAATCTTATAGATTTCAATGTTGGATATTTTTATTAGAAATCATGAATAACATTAGAATTTTGTTATTAAGTATGAGTTGGAATTTAATTTGATGTTATATTTATAGATTAATTTTCTTATATCATCAAATGAATTAAATAGTCTATTAATATTCATAAGTTTCATTTGGATTGTGGTTGTTTTTTCAATCAATTTGTATGGCATCATTGATGCTGGATTCAAGGGTGATGGATAGAAATTTTCACTAAATATTATACGTCAAAACCCATATATTTTGTGTAATGGAATTATTTTGTCAACCACATAATGATCTACCTGGATAGAATTATGTAGTTGATTATAATTCAAAAAATTAATGGATATGATATTAAAAAAATCAGGACAATTACTATATAGTTTATTATAGAATTTTATATAATAAATTACAAAGGTTTTAAGTGATGTATATAATTAATAACATGAAGTTATATTTTAATTTATTTTAAATTGATAGATTATTGGTAATATTGATGAACCATAAAACCTGGAGAACACCACCCTATTAGGCTTCTATTGTTTCCTTTTGAAATTATTATAGAATAACACTTGGATACAAATTCATGGAGTATGGAAACGATATGATGTGATGCTAAATAAGTTATTTGGATGATTGATGAAGATATTTAGTATGTATCATAAATTCCCAATATAAAATTGGATTAACTCATGTTACTTTAAAAATATCCCGAGATTAGGTGAATAAGATGTAAACATAGACTACAGTGTGTAGAGTATTGATATAAATGAAAATTTTTAGTCAATCCAATGACTATACAGTTACATACTTTGGACAATGGACATATTTTAGAGTCATTTTTTCAATCCATTATATCATTTTGTAAATAATTAACAACAATTTTTCAATCAATACACTCATGATAAATTAATGTTTCAAGACGGGGATGATCCACTGACTGCACAATCAATCTAAATGCTTACTAATTATTATATGAAGTTTATCAAAATCTATATGGTTGAACGACATAGTATTTCTATAATATATATAGTATATTCTCATATTCATTCATGTTATCCATGTTATTCCTGCAGTCTATGGGTTGGACATTTTTTTAGGTAACTCATAGTGTATCCCCACCCTCAAAATGTGGTTAATCAGACAAATAGTTTATAGTATGAGGATACTATATAATAAAAATGAATAATTTTATATTTAATAATATTAAGAAAAAAAAATTAATTGATTATGAAAAATATTGAGTCTTGTGATCAAATAATCACAATATACAAGTGATGAATGTTTATAATTAATTAATATGAATCTTCAATTTGATTCATGGAAGATAAATTAAAATGGAGTTCGTGAATCCTTATATACTCTATAATTATGTAATTTATTTATTATGTTTAAAATATTTATGATTGTTCTATGCATATTCTACTGGGATATAAATATCAAAATCTATTCTGATATGTGGTATAAGATGGTATTAAGATAATAAATATGAATGGTTAATTTTTAGGAAATAAATTAACCATGATGATATTTTTTATGGTCAATTAAAACTAGAAATGATGAAAAACATGATGACTGTAGTGATGAGTTTTAATTATCTAAATATCATTGAGTGTACAGAAAAAAACATAGATTGATGGTTATGCTGATTTTGACATAGGTTGTACTAAAAATGTGTAGATCATTTTAGTTTCCCCAAAGGGAACACTAAATCTCTCAAGATGTAAATAAGTTATAATGTAAATTATATATGAAATTATACATAATTTTTATTAATCATGGGGAGATTAAAAAAATTGAGTTTTTATTATTTTGAGAATTTAGATAGTTGGTATTTTTTATAAATCATCCTTAATGATAGATCTCTTAGGATATATATGATTTATGAAACCAATAATATATATTACTATGTTATATATTTGATATTATATACACAAAATATTGTAGAGGTGAATGATAAAAATATATCAAATATATAAGAAGATTAATAAGGTATTTATTTGGGAAGATCTATTGTGGATTATCAACAATGAAGATAAGGTTGATACACATTTCTTTGTATGATAGATCAAAAAAGTTGAAAACTAATCTATGATGATGACTAAATTTATGTGTTTTGGAGTCTAAAATGATTATAGTTGAACTTGTAAATTCTATGGTATACATTATAGTACTACTTTTTGAAGAGTGAATAATGAAATTAAAAAAAATTATGGGATCTAATGGAATTTCCTTGGAGATAATTTTTTGGAGTTTAATGTTATAATGGTGTTGAGGGGATAACCATGAATGAAAAACATGAGATATTCATTTGGATATCCTATGAAGTTAATTTTTGTGGAATATTTTTCAGTCTAAAATGGGTGATGTAGTTTTTACTAACATACATATAAATTAAAAAATAGAAATGTGATTAATGTTTTGTAAAGTTTGGGAAACCGAGAGCTGGTAACTTATTGGTAATAATGAAAAACACTCCTGAATGACAAGAAAATGAATTTGAACATGTGATGAAAAGTTATACAATATTTTAATCAAATATTAAGAATGATGGTGATATTTTCATGACAATTATTGTTTACAGAACGTGAGGAGAGGAAAAATAGAATTGGTCCACCATATTATTTATTATTTCATTAATTTTTGTTAAAACATATGATGTAATATGTAGATTTATAGACTGTAAATATCATATGATCTTTTCAAGTGAGAATGAAAATTAATAGGTCAATAGGAATTGTATTTCATTGTATAATGTTGTCACTGAATCATAATAATTTTAAGAAGGTCAATATGCATCCAAAAAATCAATTATTGAAACAAAATGTTATATTTTATTGAAATAGATTCATCATATGTTGATAAATAGATTTATATATATATATATATACATGAATAAAAACATGAAAGACATTCATATATATTTAGGTTGGGACTCTATAGAACCTCTACTTCTCCAAAAATACAACATGATCATAGTGAGACTAGATAAAAATATTTTTGTTCTTTAGAAAGATGTATTTAGTGAGGCTTTTAGTTATAAATTGACTGAGTCTCTAGAAGTGACGAGTGAGGACATCCACCTGTTAGAGTAACACATCTTATAATGATTATTTTTTGATTGGGGAGAAATACAATAATGGAAAAACAATTTTTTGCTGATCCATTGAAATATTTATTTCCTCTATATTTCATAATATGTATACATATAATTTGTGTTTAATAGAAAACAAATTAATTGTCATATTTGAACAAATATATTATTAAGTTTAAATTACATGTTGTGACTATAAATATAGTAGAGAATTGTTATTTGTAAAAAGTAGTGAATAACTTATTCATGGTTACTCTTTGGTTTCCACATTGAGATTATGGGTAATTTATAATAGTAAAAATAATTAAAATATATTTATTAAAATTCTCAAAAAAATACATGTGTTATGTCTTAGGTATAAATTAATCCCTTAAATATATAGTTGAAATAGATTTATGGGTTTGAATAGGAAGATACTTTTTTATAAATAATTAATTAGCCAATTCATGTTACTTGATATTTTGGTTGTTGTGTTAGATAGAATAATACTTTCACTATATCTATCTATAGTACAAAATATATCTTACATTCCACTTAAGAGGAAGCATGTACCCAAAAAATTAGTTGTAATAAATAGAAGGGTTATACACATAGATAATGATATCATATATGGGGAGAAATTACATAAATAATAGTTCATTGAGGGAATGTATAATGAAATAGTAATTTCATTTTTTCATGGCACCGCTGTAAAATTAAAAATATAATAAAATGATATGTGGATTTGAGAATAAAATAAAAACCAATTACCATAAATCTATTCCCATAATATTGATGATATTAAATTTCATGTTTAAAAATTCTATTATGTGATGAATTTATTAACTCAAATATTTGGTTTTAAAATTTATTAATTTATACATATATTATTTATTTATTAAAAAAATTATTTTTTATTTTATTTATTGATTTATGAAATTGATTCAAGAATGATTCAAAAAATATATCTTTTTTATTACATGAACACATTTTTTATGGTACATCCTAATAGAATATAGAATATAGAATATAGTCAATGTAAGTTACATTATTTTGATTGAGAAATAAAAAATAAAATTTTAAAATATTGCATTAAATCTAATGACTCATGATACCAATTAATCCCCATCGTTTACAAGGAAAACTGTTATAGAAACACAATATTAAGAATAATATAAAATTAATGTATATTATATATGAAATCATTAAAAAAATATTATTTATGGATTTAATGGATGTAAATGTGTTTTTTGGAGGGAATATTTTCATTTGGCATATAATTACTATGATTATGGCCATTTTATATTGTAAACCCTCGACCCTTTTAACCATTAAATAAGTAGCTATACCGGTTTCCACATGACTGAAGATGTGTCTCCCCACACCCCAGAGGATGCAGACTAGAAATGAGGGTGTATAGATATTCAATGGGGTGATTTTACCCTCACAGGCAGAGTCCACAATGATAAACCATCCATAATAGCAAGAAACAGCTATTAATGGAATACAATTGAAATTCCAAAAATGTAATGAAAACATTCAATGCTTGTTTATACAATGCATGTGTGCCAATGATTATAGATAATTTTATTGAAGAAAACATTTCATCATTATTTACATCTCAGTGTTGAAATAGAAAAATACCCATGCCCTAATGCGATATCCATGAGAATCACATGCTCACACTCAGTCTTTTGCTCCAAACTCCAAGATACAAGTGAATAGAGCAAAATCGTAGGTCTATAGAACTGTAAAAAATAAGAGTCTACTTGGGCACCAATATTACCCGAGCATGGTGTGATATAACATCTCAGGTGGCCGACACCCATGATGTGAAGCCCTATCCAATATGCGCAATATATAAATAGGTACAATGTAGGTAAATATATATAATGTTAATACATGTAAGGAATGATCAATGAATATAAAATGTAAAAATATTCATACCAACTTATCCCTACAAGCCCCCCTGCACAAGTTAGTCAGGCTCCTTTAACATGGTATCAGTATAAAATTACCAAAATAAAAAAATTACATGGCCCCACTGTATATCCATACATGTCACAATTTACCATATCTAGGTTTTATATTCAATATTATAACATACCTCATGGTAATGTCGTATAATGAAGTGTAGTCCATGAATGGACGAATCTAAAGAACTCATTCAGGGAATCAATAAATTAATTCTAGACTGTGAATGGTTGGGTTGAAGGAACTCATTTAAGGAATCCACATCAAGTCCCATGGTAGTCACAATATAAAATTGGTCAATGAATTATTTGGATTCCTAGGACCATGTGTACTGACATTTCATATTTCAGTCCGAGAAAGATGGATCCACATGGTAGCAAGGAATGAGGCATCCAAATAATCTAAGAACTAATGGTTATTATCAACCTAAGGCATCCACTACCATGTTCTAGATCCATGGGGACTAATCCAAGGCATTAATGAATCATTTCATTCATTTCAACCCAATTATCAACATATTCCTTAAGAGTATACCTGCTAGTATAAACTATTCCATTATAATCCAAGGATTTACCCACTCACACATCTAAATTCATTACAAGGATTAACCTAAGAATACAGTTATACCCATCCACATAACCATAAATTTTTATCTAGTGTGTATACCCACTCACTATATCACCATTAACATGAGTATATCCACATGTGCCCATTTCCATTTAAAAAATATAATGTGCATGAAAACTAATTATCCATCACCTGTATCAAATGTAGAACATTAACTATAATAAATAAACCCTTCCAATAATTCCCATTCACAAACATTGAAACCAATTACTATACCCACTTATTGTTAAAATTCACCATCATTACTATCACTGGGCATAACTGCCCATTTAATATCATTTACACTTATGAACTTTACATGGTTTTATCGAACCATTTAATCCCAATCTACACTAATAGAACCATTTAACCAAAGTGATTAAATATGAAATATAGGTCAAAAATCTACTAACGTTGAAAACCATGTTACTTTAACTAATAATTATTCCTATAACTAGCTAAGATAAGGAAAACCCATATCTTCAATCCAATCAAATAGAATAGTCTTATCACAATATTTTTATTTTGAAGTTAGTTCCCCTTAGATAGAGGGGTTTTATTTCAAAAACAAGAATTTGTGTTGTAAAAAATTCAGTTTACATTGAAATGCATCTAATTCATGAATTTTAGTTCTAATTATACAATGTTGTAAATAAATATCTAGCGCACTTTTAAATTAAATCACGGTTGAGTATCCAACCTCAATGGATGGACAAGATAATGATTTGTATCTCAAGAAGCTACCTACACACATAACCACACTTCCATATAAATATATATATCCTTAATCCAATGTACCTATTCTCGCACCATCATGTAACCCACACACAAATGATATAGTTATATTTTTATATTCATACCTAGGAAAAAATGTGTGTGTATCCCTAGGATTGAGCACAACACCATACAATAATTCCCCTAGGTCACATAATCCCCACAAAAACGGATATAGAAAGTGTGAAAAAAATTATTATTTCAAAACCCTACCTCAAATCAATGATAGTGGGCTAAATAATCCTAAATCGCCTCACATTCGGTGTTAGTTGTCGTAACACAGACCAATTGGTCCCACGACACCCTTTTAACAACATAGAACTAGATTAATACCAAATATCAGATTAACCCCCAACCCAATGGTTTTGGACCACTTTCGTAGGGTGATGGAGAGGCAAAAATATACCACATAACAGAAGGACAAGGGAAATAGAGTCCTTGTATTAAACGATTGGGGTGAAATCTGGAGGAAACTAGATGAAGATATAAGTGTCATGGAGATCCAAAGGAGGGGGTTACATCACACCTTAAGGGGAGATATCCATCTGCATCATGTGAGTGTAGAGAGGGAGGGAATGGTTTATAATTTATTTTATTTTTATTTTAATATAATATTAAATAAAAAAATTTAAAATAGAACAAGATGCATGGTTTAAGTGGCATGGTTTGGAAAAAATCTTCACCAACCATTTGGAACCCCCTGTTTAAGATACTCCATTAACACGACTGTCCTATAATGTTATCATAACCATGTTTAGGCTATGAAATATCCTCCCCATTGAAATATGATACACATTTACATGATAAGGTTGATACAGTTTGGCTGATAGTGTCCCATCCAGGAACCATTTGCAGGTTTTTAGAAACCTTATTCTCCCATATTGGAACTCCTAAAACACCTTGAGCTACCTTGGAATGTTCACAAGACATTACCCAATTCCAAAATAAAAAATCTATTTAATACATCCAAACCATAGGAATTATGTTACAATTTCCCAATCTAAAAATGAATAGCAGGTAATTACTGAAAACTCAAATTCCAATGAAATTTGATCTGGTTAAAACAGTTGTTATTAAAATCTACCCACCTTAAAACTTGTCATTCCCAATAATCCATTATTTAAGATGAAAAAATAACCCTTCCATATATTTTTATGTTTTATTACAACTATCACATTGCATTTAAAAATTACAAACACACCTTGGACCATTACACAAGCCCAGTGTTTTTAATCCTTTAAAACATGATCCAAAGGTCAAAATCCAACACAATGCATCTATGTGTAATTTTAACATGCCCACATAACCACACACATGATTTTTTCTTCCTCTAATTAACCATCTACCTATTGGTACTTCCATCCTAGTTTATTAGCATTTAATAGCCAATTCTGAATCAAAGATCTTTCACAATTAGGATTTCCAATGAGGATTCATCTCTAGCATTATAATGACACAAGACATGTGATTTCACAAATACGGAGAACAATATAACACAATAAGTCCTAACATAGGCCTCATAAAAGGGAAAAATTGAATCTCAATCATCATATAGAAACTGGCCACACATTCATTACAAGAATGACATTGTCGACCTAAAACCCACACACTCTATTAAACTGGCTATGTGCACATTAGAACAGTTTCATCACCAACAGTAACCAACCTGAATGAATAAAAATCAATCCAATCCATGCCCAGATAATCATCATCGAATGTGCCCATATTATATGTTTGATGAATAACAAAGGGAATTGAAATGTGTTTCTCCACAGGGCATCTATTAGTTAGAACCAGAACACACATCGAGCTACTTACCTATCTTCTGGTGACATTTCCAGATCTGGCCATCAGTAGGACATTCAGAAACAGTCATTCCTCAACATGAGTAATGGCATAACCCAAAATAAGGACACTGAAATCGATTACCCTTTATAAGAAAACAGAAATCCTGACTCCCACCTAAGGTATTTTCTAAAAGGACAATGCATCCCTAGTATAACCTAGAATGAGATCATGAAACAACCACACATATTTTAGACATCAATGTGACATAAAAATGATTCTCTCACAGTGCATCCTAGATGACGTCAAGATAGGGTAGGTGATCTCTCATTCAGAAAAGTGCACTAAGAGTATACAATCTAGATCAATCGAACCACAACTGGTTGAATATTTAGAACAACCTAAATTCACCTTCTTGCTCACATCAACTGAAACCCAATTCCTATACCATATAATATATTTGTGTTCTTTAATGATCTAAAAATAGATCACCCACAAATCAAATAGTGTTTCTAAAGGTTTGGACATACTACCAACCTCATTGGAGTCGTGTTACCATGCAAGACCCACCATGTACACTAGAACCAATGTGATGCTACCCATCATATGAGTGTTCATGACGTTGAAAGAACAGACTATACACTGATAAGAGCACTAACTCACAAATAAAATAAATGCACTTGTGAAAATCGATGAACCACAATCACTATAATATTACATTTGAAATGAAAACAAAAATCATGTCAGCCAATGGGTACAAATACCTGTGTCCCAAAAAGTCCTCCCAAGAACATCATTAACAGAACAAAGACCCATATTAAACCAAATTCAACAAGTTTTTTACATCATTAAAAACTCTATGGGTATGAATACTTCAACACATAGAACCCCGAAATCACAAAAACTAACTGCACTCCATCTCATACCACCGTATCTAAAATAAACACATAAGGATTCGTTCATCTCTATGGAAAGGTTATGTTCAACTATACTCCTAAACATCCTTATATGTGCTAGGCATTTTTAACCTACTGAACCAAGCATTGTTGAGTTATAGGTCCAATAAAAAGAGTCAAAATACAATTACCACCCCTATGAACTAGGTTTTCCTTTTTTAAGACCCATAAGTCCTTCTACGGACAACGATACCAGTGTCAAAAATATCATATTTGATAAATTGAATCTCAATATCTAAGGGTACTACCTACCACATGTTTCCCCTACAAAGAATATGCATTTAACCCATCAATAAGTCATGTAAAAATATTAACTAGGATTATGATTCAAATTTAATTAATCTAATGATATAAGAAACAACAAAATATGATCCTTGATGTCTCCAATCAAAGGGATATCATCAAAACATTTAAAACTACCCTTACATGATGGTCCAAAAAGGACACTACTTCAGGTTAAAAATTAAATGCCATTTTAATAATTTATTTTAACCTTAAATCATTTGATTGAATTAAACAAACCCACAAGTACCATTTCACATAAAAGGACCATGAATTTAATCAACACCCTATGGGAAACAAAAATTGATTTTAAAAAATATACAGATTTAAAAATTTAACATTTAGTGACATATCATCATAAAATGGAATATTATAATCTAAATTCCTTTTAATCGACTAGGAAACCTCTACGGGTCCCATTTGTTTCATCTCAAATTCTTTATGAAGAATCCATTTAATTTTTCATTTCAATAAATCATTCCTTATGTAACATTATTGGGTCCATTTCAGAATTTTAAAAATTTAACAAACTATTTCAAATAAAAACTAAACTATTTTACATTTATGACCATTCCCAAACACACAGTGGTTATTTAATGGATCAATACAGTGGTGTCCAACAACTAATGGATAATCCCCCCAAACACTTTACCATTGGAATTAAGCTCCGCAAGAATTTAATTTTCTTTCAAAACATAACAACATTCACATTAAACCATTTCATACACATCTTTCCTTTTCTTTTAATATGGGTTTCCATTTCCCAATTCACGAAGTTCCCATACACTTCACAATCTCAAAATTGGCTCCCATTAATGACATCCAATTAAACTAAACACTAAAAATTTAGAATCCATATTTCAATGGTTTGATTATATGGGTTACCCTATTCTCGGTTATATGGTGCGCATACACCTTTTAAATTAAACTAGCTCCCATTGTACTCACAACCAAAATATTCCAACACATGAAAAAAATTTCTATATCAAAATATAATTGTATAACAGGAAAAAGAATCATGTTATATAAAAACTAAGCATGTACATCACATGCATGACAAGAGAAATAAGTTGGAATGCTAACATATTTCCTAAATATGTAAAAAAAACATAAAGAATCACTCAAGGAACACAATCATACTTACCCTGAAACATACTAATGATTCTCAATGGAATAGAATATGAGATTATAAGTGATTAATATGATTCATTTAATGTAACTTCCATATGATTCTAACCTAGGAATAATTCACCAAAATTTCATAAATCTAAAAACCAAGGAAAATAAATGATTCACCTAAGGAGAAATCAAATCAACTATAACACCGATTAGTACAAATAGTAATTACCATCCCTGTCCACATGGAAATTTTTCAAACATCAGGAGATTAGTCCAAGGCACAGCTTCCTACCATGTGAGTAAATGTTTCAAGTCTCTAATCAATCAATACAAAACTACATGTAAATGGAAAAAACCTCTGATACAACTTTGTAATGTCTTGGTCATCAGACCAATAAACCGATTTAAAGAACTATTACCGCATTACTGCAAGTGCATCTCCTCATACACCAATGGTTTTTGACTAGAAATGATGGTGTAAGGATAGTGTGTAGGGAGACTACACTCTCATATGTAGAGTGTATAGTGGTAAATAGATAGTAATAGCATGAAAAATATATTAGTATAAGATATTTTCAAAATCAATTAAATATTGAAAATGGACAATCAGATTTTAAAAAATGCATGAATTTTAAAGATGGAACATAAATAGAATATATTAAATAGTGCATCATCATTTACATCTCATATATAGTAATAAGAAAATACTAAATCCTCAAGCTGATCTCCATGAGCATCCTGATCTCTCACTTGGTCCTTTTCACCTAGTTCTTAGATACAAGAGAAAAGAGCATAAGAATAGGTCAATAGAACTGCAAACAAGATGTCTCTACAATGGAACCAATGGTACTCGATAAGGGTGTGAGATAACATTTCAGTAAATAGACTCCCATAGTATCAGGCCCTACCCAATATGTGAAATATATAAACATGCAGTTTTCATGTAAATATAAAATATTTAAATAAAAATAAATAATGCTCACCAAATATAAACCTCAAAAATATTCACAAAAACCTATCCCTACAAGGCTCCCTACAAAAGATAGTCAATATCTATTAACAATGAAACAATAATAAATGAAAAAATAAACAACTCACCCATCCAATCAAAATATAACAGCATGCCACAATTTACCATGGCCAAGCTGCTTATTTTAGTTTATCACATACCTAATAAATGAATCACATAAATAAATTTAGACTATGCACGGATGGATCCAATGAACTTTTCCAAGGATACTTTTTAAGAATTCTAGGCCTTGACGGGATGGAACAAAGGAACTTGTCCCAAGAATATACATCGAGTCACATGGACATTCTTGTGGAAGGTCAGTCTAGAAACAGGTTGGAGTCCTTAGATCTTGTGTACGGAAACATCCTACTTGATTCCCTGTAGGCCAGATCCACTGGGTAGTAAGGCCTGATGCATCCCACAGAATCATGACCCAAGGTGCATGATCTTCCAAAGATGTCGACTACCATGTTCCAGATCCATTTAAAGTTTTCCAAAGCATCTATCAAGCCATTCATTCATTTAAAATCATTTATAATATTATTCCATATTATTCCACTACCATGTTCCAAATACACTTACTTATTTCACATGGGTTTACCCAACCATTTAATCCCATTCAAGACCATTAGAATCATTTAATCCTAGTTTGTCAATATGAAATGTGGGAAACACACCTTATAGTTAAAAAATCCATGATTTATTAATTAATAAATCATTATATAATGAGGAAAGCATAGGGAAAAACATATTATTAATCCAAGAGAACATAAAAGTCTACAAACTATGTTTTTCTCTTGATGGCAGTGCACCTATGATGGAGGGGTCTTTTTATATAAACATGATTTTTATTCTAAGAAATCATTTAACAATGATAGTTATCTTATTTCAGAATTTTAGTTCTCATTTTCCATTGAGGTAAAAAAACAACAAATGTACTTAAAAATTAAACCAATGATGAGAACCCTACCCCAAAGAATGTTAATGCCAATTCTATCTAACAAAAGATGCTATCTACTCTCTATTACACTCATACATATATATCCTTAAACCAATTATTCTATTCCCTACACCATGAGGGATCCACAACACAATACATATATATATATATATATATATATTCATAACCTGGAAAAAAATGTGTGTGCACCCCTATAATTGAATGTAAAACCCTAAAAAACATCCCCAAGACCCATAAACACCACCAAACCCAAAATAAATAGAGATAAAGAAATTATTAGTTTAAAATATTACATAAAATTGACAATGGAAGATCAAATGGTATTAAACTGCCTCACCTTCGACTATGCTGGCCGGAACATAGTAGAACGCATCCTCGGAAAACCTTGGTACAAACTAGAACTGGAAGAATACTATAAATAAGATTAAACCCCAACCCTAGATTTTTATACAAATTCTATACAGTGAATGAGTGGAAAATATCATCCATGTAATGGAAAGAGAAGGGAACTCGGTTCCTCACCTTGAAGGATTGGTGTAAAATATGATGGAAGTCATTAGTAGGTCAAATAGTTAAGTAGATTCAAGTGAGGGGTGTTCTGTCTCACATAAAAGGTGACACCCTATCAGTGAATTATGCGAGTTAGGTGAGGGGGGTGAATGGGTTATGTTTTATTTTATTTTTATTTTTATTTAATTTAAAAATAAAAACAATTTAATAATAGAACACCCTCCATGATTTAATATGAATGGTTTGGGAAAACCATATGAAAACTGTACATCACCCTTGATTTAGGAAACTTCATTGGCTCGATTGTTTTACATGGATGTCCTAATTATTCCCAGGTCATTTGAACTCATATTCTCCCAACTATATTCCACATAGTTACCTGCTTCTAGGTTCATGTATTGGAAGACCATGAACCAACTGTGTGCCCTGTGCATGTTCTTAAAAACCTTCCTTCCTACTAAGACTCTCCCAATACTCCTCGAGCTGCCTGATATTATTCCCATGACTTATCCTAAGTCCAAAAACACTGCATTAAAATATCTCAACCATCAGAATAATTTTACAATCACCCATTATAAAAATATCTAACTGATTAAATACCAAAAATTCAAATTCCCTCAGAATATTATTCGTTTTAAAAACAGAGGTTATTCTACATATTATAAGCCCCCAGCCTTAAACCTTACTTAATCTTGAGTTATTACAAAATTACAAATTGAGGATCTTTTCAGGTTTAGAGTTTTAGAGAATTAAATCATAAAACATGCATTACATTCCACATTTAATCAAAGTGGGTACATAAAAGATAGTATTCATTTTTCCCATCAATGGAAACATATTTAAAATAAAACATGGATTCTTTCTTGACACTTACTTAACACTATCATCACATCATGTACCATTCCCTTGACCTGTGAAAATAATTTCAAAAACTTGGGATGAGCATAAAAACCTTAGTAAGGGTTATAAAAATATGGAAAGGAAATATGAGTTCATATATACATAAGAATGAAATCATACGTTACCCATAAAACATAGGAACCTAAACATACCTCATCAAATCATGAATAGATCATATAAATCATAAGACATAAAGGTAACTTGAGGCATTCCTAACATTCTTACGTATGGAGTAACCCTCTTGGTTACGTTTGGAATACCCATCACAGTATATTCCCTAAATCTCTATAGAGAAACCTTAACGTTTAACTCCTTCACGTTACCCAATGCATTGGAGAGCTATATCGGGCTCACCAGCCCTTATTTTATTACTGAACCACCAGTCTTTATAACAATGCCCAAGAACCATAACATAATCGTATCACATAAAACATGCATAAAGATAACATAACATTTCCACATTTCAATCACAAGATATCAATACAACAAATTGATATAATAAAAACATTTTGAAAACCATTTTGAATAAAAGAAACATAAAACATAGTATTTATTTTTCATTTAAAAAAGTTATGGCTTGTAGAGGAAGCCGAAACTCAAATAATGGCCACGGCGGCGGAGAATTCGTTGTCTCCACATATGTACGACCAAAACATTCCCTTTTGTCATTTAGTAAAATGCATCGTATAAAAGAGATTTCTTCTGGATTAACATAAAATTCAAAGGGGATTATACACCGTATAAAATAAGTTTGTGTATAAAACAAAATATGCCTTAATGAATGGAGATTAAGACGAAGCGCCTTACAAAGATAATTTTTTAAATAAAATATATCTATTGTGTGTATTCACTATAAGTACACATAAAGAAAGTAAAAAAATACAAGATATGACAAAATAATATCATGGCATAATTTGAAAGTAGGAGATTAACCCAATGAATGGAAATTGGGTTAAGAAGATCCATTACCTCAGGTCCAACTTGACTCGATGATTCATTAACATCCTGAATAATAAACTTGAGTTAATTTCTACATGCTTAAGAACCTTTTTCAAGTTCATTATTCCTTTTATATCACTTATTAACATGTAATGAACACTATGAAATTATTTAAGTTAATAATGGTCGTTTTAACAATCATTGTTACTTGAGTCAAAAATATTCTATTTATAATTACAAGTTGTTCATGTATACCTTACATATATATACTTATAATAGTACATTACATTTGGGGATAAGAAATGAAATGCACCATTCATGGAGACTGTAAGCCTTACGTACGCATTAATGCTACATTCATTTCTATGTCATATTAATGGAATAAAAAATAAATGAGAGATATGTATATTTTAATTCCAGAATTATATTCATCATTTAGATGTAACATAAATCAGATATATCCATTATATATATGTACTTATAACATTACATTATATTTGGCGATAATAAATGAAATGAACCTTCATGGAGACGGTAGGCCGTATGTACGCATGAATGCTACTTTAATTTCTATATCATATTTTAATGGAATTAAAACATAATGATACATAATAGTATTATAATTCAAGTATGGTATCATATATAATATCATTAAATCTATCCTTTATACATACCATATATGGTATTAACGAATCAAACCAAATTGAGGGGGCGGTAGTCCGCACTTCCTAAAATAAAGATATCACGTATTCCCATAATGGAAGCCATAAAGGTATGCCATAAATGAAAAATTCAGAAGCATAAGGAAAACATAAACAAATTATATATCATATATAAATATAGTGACATCTTAATTCCCACCTTTGAAGGTGTTAGATGAATATTGAACAATCATCGTATCATGAGGAAAAAAGTTTCCATCCATAGAAACAATATGTTCTTTAACCCTTAGATGTAGGTGTGTGTATGTGTAGCTTGAATTCTTCTTATAACAACATCCTAGTATATTGAAGATACTGGAGTTTTAACAAAGTAAATGAATAAAAAGAGTTTAGAGGGTTGGCGAAGCAAAATAAAGCATAAGAACACAAGAGAAGACACTACCTTTAAATCGAGTAACTTGTTTTGATTTGAGCACAAAGGCTTCATTGGGAAGACTTCATCCCAATGTGAGGCATCCAGGAGTAAGAGAGGGATGTGGAGAGACAAAATGGGTAGGTTTTGGCAGAGCCAAAGACTTTGAAAGTGTGGGTAAGTAGGTAGAGGTGGGGACCTTTTATAAGAGGAGAGGAGGGGCACTCTTTGAATGTAAAGAAATGTTACTTTATTTTAAAATGAGTTTCAGGTTTAAAAGTTGTCACAGTGATATAATTCTAGGATAAGGTGATACGGTTTCTAAATATACCCATCCAATAGATTTTTGACAAGTTGAGGTCTTAGCTTTTACATTATCATTTAATTTTATTTAAATAGTTAAATAATGAGGTAATCACTGCATCATCATGATGTCATAAATAATTTAATTAATTTAATGTCTGAAAATTATAAAAAAAATACTATGATGTAGGAAATCTTTTTATATTTCCAATTACTAATTATAGTGAAAAATATTACTTTAGTAACCCAACTTAAAAATTGTTTTAGTAAAACAACTCATGTTTGTATCATTTTTACTTTTACATTAAATAAAATGATATTAATGTCATTTTCCTTCCAATGTGGCTCCATGGGGTCCCCATGTTGACCCATGGATTTTTAGGGCGTCCATGACACATAAAATAAGGGTAGGACATGTTTCATCTTCATTTCATATTATTAAAACATTATTCTTACCTTAAATTACGCTAATTACCTCTAATCGCGATTAAAAACATAAAAGTTACTATTCACCAAAAAAATTATTTTAATTGTAACACCCCAAGCTTCCACGGTACGTTTCTCCTCGAATAATGTGATAGCGTGTGTTGTACGCAACCTCGAGTTCTAACACACACCACAACTAATTAAACTAGCCGTTGTGAATAGTAATACCTACTTTTTGAAATTATATATATTTTATATTTCAAAATGGACTTCATTTTTGGATTCGGAATATCGAATTTAGCCTAAGGTGAAATTTTGGTACATTTCGGATAACTTTCATATTTTGATGAATAGTGAAAATTACTAAATTTTAATTAAAAACAACTTTTTTAATCAAAATAATTAATAGTGATAAATTATGAATTTTAGTAGTTTTAAAGTATATTTAGAATATATTTTTACCATTTAATATAATGTTGGTCATTGGACATAATTTTACAATTAAACCGAACATAAACAAGTGTCAATCTTTTGATAGTTATTATCTCTTAAAAACACGCTTTTTGTTTTGACAGCGGGAATTAATTTTAAATTAATTTCTTCCACTTCTGTGTTTTGAATTTAGAAAAATGGATTCCATATTTGGAATCAGGATGTCGAAATTATGTAAATAGGTAACTTTCATTTTTACACATTTTGAATAATTACTGCGGTAAATATTTTATTTACCATGGTTAAGGGTAAATCCGGTAAATAAGGGTTAAAAAAATAATATTATAATAATACTAAATTACCCTAAAACGTGTCCTAACCCTATTGGTTGATACATGGTCGACCATGGGCATATTTGGGTCGATTTTGGGACCCCATGGATCCACTTGTAAGTGATAATGACACTTTATTTTAATTAAGTTAAAATGAATACAAAAATGGCATAAGCTTACATCTTTTAAAAGAACAATTGTTACATAGGGTTATATATGTTGGATTTTAGATTATAAATATTCATTAGAAATCTAAAAAGATTTCCTACATAATGATATTTTATTTATAATTTTTAGACATTAAATAATTTATTTTATTTATGACACAATGATGATGCAGTAATTACTAAAATAGTAAAAAATTAACATAATTGATATTATAAATACCCAAATAAATATACTATGAAACTTTTAATGAATTACACTAATATTCTAGGATAATATGATATATTAGGATTGATTTAATTGACTTTGTTCGAAGTAATCAATCTGTTATGAGTTTCACAAAAATCAACTATTGAATAGTGTCAAAATTGACATAAAAGAGTTCTTAAAACAAATATTATATTATTAATTGATATTAAATTCCTAAAAATCTAAGGTTCGGCCAAGAGACTTATATTATGATAGGTTAATCATTAATGGACCACTTGGGAGTCTCTTGGATGTATATAGTAAGTTTATTAACCATATTATATAAAAATACAAAGAGACATTGTAAAAGTGAAACTAATTAACTTAGAGTTAATACTTAAAGATAAGGTTAATATAAGTACCCAAACCTGTATAAATTCTATTGTATGAGTTGTTTTCGACCTATCCCCACCTCATACTTTGAATAGTCAACTTTGGAGCCTTTGGAAACCGAATATTAATTTATTATAAATTAATATTTCTAGCTTTTCCAAAAGTGCCCCTCACCCCTCTTATAAAAGGGCACTCCTCCTTCTCTTTTCCTCACACCTCTCAAGCCACTTGGCTCGTCCAAACTCTGCCCAACTAAGCTCCCCAAATCCCTCTCCTCCTCCTTGAAGCTTCCCCTTAGGCAGAAAGCATTTCAAGAAGTCCTTTGGTTCCAACCAAAGTGAGTTACCTAGATTAAAGGTAACGATTTCTCTTAAATTATTTTCATTTGTTTTGCTTCTCCAACCCTCAAACTCTTTTTATTTACTTTCTTTTGTAACAACACCAGTATCCAAAATATACTAGGATGTTGTTATAAGAAGTATTCAAACTACTCATACACACAACTCCATCTAATGGATGACGAACATATTGTTTCTGTGGATGGCAAACTAACGCCTCACGAAACGATGATTGTTCAAATACATCTTACCACCTCTCATGGAGGCCATTATGATGGCACTATAATTAAATATGATATTAATGATATATATTTTATATATAAGCTTCTGTAATTCCATTTTATTTCATACCATTATTCGTTTCATGTTGCATATACATACGATAATTTCATTTGAGGAAGTAAGGACTACCGCCCCCTTAAAATGATATGACTCGTTCATACCACACATGGAACGTATAAAGGATGGTGTTAATGAACTTAAGTAACATATATAAAATATTATATTATACTGAATAGTAATATACCTATGTATCATTTGGATTTGATTCTTTTAAAATAAAAATTAAATGGAAGTAGCGTTCGTGCGTACGTACGGACTACCGTCTCCACGAACGCGATGAGATTCATTCTCCATCGTATCCATTCAAGTATAATTATCATTTGATGATTTAAAAATGATATTTAAGGACTAGATATCATTCTGGATATGAATTAGATACAACAACCATGGCTTATGTAACAAAACATATAAAAGAAAATGAGTAAGTTAACACCCGAAACGACGATAATTCTAAGATATTATTAACAAATCAATGTTAAAAGATCATATATGATATCATATTAATATATATGATTCTTGTATAATTTAATAACAATTATTTCACCATTATACAGGAGGTTAACCTACCCCAACAATGGAAAAGTACAAGGTAAGGGTTATTTCACAATCTCTTCATTATCCGAGGTTGTATTATACGTAATAATCTACTGGGATCTCTTTATCATCCACATCCATGTTTCTTTGAAATGTATTTCAAAACATTTTTAGTATTTACAAGAATATGGGTTAAAGTCATTTATACCCTTGTTTGACTTTTTATAAGGGGTTTATAAAGGAATCTTCCCGTCGTTTTCAAAACAAGGTCTTTTTTAACCTTTTCGACTGAATTGAGGTAAGAATGTTTTTTTAACTTATACGGCGGGTGCGGTTATTTTCCGCCGTTATAAAATCGTTGAAGCTTTACATACAAGATTATAAGAATATTTTCAAAGAAAATGTTTTATTTTATATGGATCTTAAATGATTTCAAAATAAAAGGAGATACTTCTTTAAAAAGAATTTTGATTTCATCTATGTCAACATCCTTTGATGGATTTTAAGATTATTTGAAGTTGATTTATTATGATACAAAACTTCTATATTGTATTGAAGTTTTTGTGATATGTTTGACTGTGGATGTGCTATTTTTATACCATTCATAGTTTATGGTGAAATTATTGACATTTCGTATGCTAGTTTTAATACGAATGTTTATGTTATGTTTAAACCTTTTCATATGGGAATGTATTGGACTTAATAAGTGACGGGTGGAGCCCG
Source organism: Viscum album (assembly GCA_963277665.1). NCBI lineage: Eukaryota > Viridiplantae > Streptophyta > Magnoliopsida > Santalales > Viscaceae > Viscum > Viscum album. The sequence goes on from OY728132.1 coordinate 1,716,853,954, forward strand.
CTATAGCTCCTCGATGCATCGGTAGGTCTCATGAGACAAACTAGTGTCTTGTCACAAGGCCTTGACAAAATCTTATTTGTAGTCTTGGCATGAGGCCTTGGCTATGTGGTTATGATAGTCTGGCATTATGCATTCCAACATTATGAAAGTGGTTATTGATATTGCATGTGATTATTCGATTAGTAGAATATCCATGTGAACAAGTAAATGGCATTATTTCATTTTACTTTTGCCATACTATGTTGAAGTTCAATTTTAAAAGGCTTTTGTTTTAGTAATTCATTGCCTTAAATGTTTATGCTTATTTTGAATGATCCGCTATATTGTTATCCTTACTGGGCATTTGAGCTCACCCCTTTTCTATGTTTTATTTTCCCAGGATGTGAATAAGTAAGTTATGAATGACATGCAGGGATAGTATGTGGGGATATGAGTGTGAAATATGAAGACCATGTTGTTGTAGTAGTTGTTTTTACTCTGAAATGTAATGTAAAACATTATGAATATATCTAGTGTTTCCAAGGCTACTAAACCAATCGATCTTTCGAGTTTTGATCTTTCTTGTGATCATGCCAATGTTATGTAAGTAATGCACTGACTCTGGGTAACTGGGGTCGGGGAGTTACAGTTGGTATCAGAGGAAGTTTAGTACAAACCTTGGAAGCTAGATTTAGATAAACTCTGATTAGAGCACGTAGACCTAAGATGAACTTTGAGGATTAGTATAGAAGAACTTCCTAGAATTTTGGTATTGTAGAGATTTTGTGAGTTTTCAGAGCAATACATCCCTGTCTGGATACGAGCAGGTAGAGGTGGCTCTGGCACAGATGTACCTAGGGGTAAAACCCGAAAACACCGCTTTGAGCTAGACTCGAACGGGAACTGGTGCACGACAACGGGCCTTGCTGCACTCTTGGTTACGACACTCCCAGGGGATATGCTTAGGATAACTCTCATTTTCTTTACAAATCATTATGAAGGGGTTATGAGTATATACTTCCTCAAAGAAAACATTTTTATGATTATGGGTTATATCCATAAATAGTTCAATTTATGTTAAGTGTTTTATAAGTATGGGATTATGTATTTTGATTCATAAACTGATCTAGTTTATGCCATTGTTTAGAAATGGCTCCTAGTGGAAGAAATTGAAACCGTATCAATGCAAGCACTCCATGTAGGGATTGCCCTCCTGCTCAAGATAATTATAGTGGGGCTGGTGATGCAACTGGTGCCGATCAGCTAATCACCATACTGGGAAAACTTACTCAGGTTATGAATAATAACCTTACCCGTATGGAGCACCCTGATCCGCAGCGTGGAGGATCAATGTTAGATCGATTCATGAGGCAACAACCACCAACGTCCAATGGGAATACAAATCCCTTAGTAGCTGAGCAATGGATATTTTCCCTAGAGAAAATATTTCAGGCTTTGGGGAGCAGTGAAAGGGAAAAAGTTATCATGGCAGTTTACCGCCTCACTGGAGATGCTGATCAATGGTGGTCATTAATTCAAAACATGAAGGAAGATGATGAAGTATCAAATATGGAATGGAGGGAGTTCAAAGATCTGTTTTTAGAAAAATACTTTCCTCGTGACCATCGAGCAGATATGGAAAGGCAATTTCTGAGTCTGAGACAAAAGGAGGATGAGAATGTCACAAAGTATGAGGCTAACTTTACAAGGTTAGCGAGGTATGCTGGAGATTATATTCGCAACCCAAGAAGTAAGATTGATCGTTTCTTTGATGGGTTAAAACCATTTCTCCGTCGAGCGTTAGTCTCGCAATCCTTTTCATCGTACGAAGACATTGTCTCATGTGCTATAAAGACCGAAAAGGAATTCTCTAAGTCTTATGACTTTAAAGCAAAGCAAGAGAAGAAGAGACATGCTGATCAATCTGGGAATGGAAATAAGGGGAAGAAGGGAAAGGTTGAATATCCATCTTGTGGTAAATGCGGGAAGAAACATCCTGGTACTTGCTTGAAGGGAATGGGAGTCTGTTACAAGTGTGGTGAAAAAGGCCACCAAGCTCATGATTGCAAGGGGAAGAAGGAAGCTACCAACGTTCAGTGCTAAAATTGCAGTGAGATGGGGCATTATGCAAATGCATGTCCTAAGCGTCAGGAGAACTTACCTCAGAAAAGGCCAAGGGATCAAGGCCAGGCTTATGCTATCACTACTGCTGAGGTAGAAGCTCCGAAAGACGTGGTGGCAGGTAATTTAATGGTTTCCTCAAGTTTAGCAAATGCATTATCTGATTCTGGATCATCGCATTGTTCCATATCTTCCCAGTTTGCTAAGAAAATTAGATATTTCCAATTTGATTTAATAAGGGAGTTGTCAGTTAAAACTCCTAAGGGAAGTATCGTTGCAACAAAGTTTTGTGAATCAGTCCCCATTAGAGCACATAAATTTTCTTTATCTGCTGATCTCATCGTCATACCTATGATTGAGTTTGATATAATCCTCGGTATGGACTGGCTTTCAGACTATGATGCGAAGATTTATTGTAAGAAGAAAGAGGTTACGATTCATGATGACAATGATAAGGAACACCTTATTTTTAGAGCAGAATCGTCACCACCTAATTCTTATTTAGATCCACCCTCAATAACTCAACTAAATTCAATTATTGGGGAGGAAGAGAATGAAATAACTGTTGGTGAGGAAAGGAATGTTCAAATAGAGGATGTACCTGTTGTGAAAGAATTTGTAGATGTATTTCCAGAAGATTTACTTGGACATCCTCCAGAACGAGAAGTTGAGTTTTCTATTGATTTGATTCTTGGATCAAGGCCTATATCGAAGAACCCTTATAGAATGGCCACTGTAGAGTTAGTCGAACTAAAGAAACAACTAGAGGAATTGAGTAATAAGGGATTTATTCGCCCTAGTGTTTCTCCATGGGGAGCCCCTGTTCTTTTTGTTAAAAAGAAAGATGGATCTATGAGGTTATGTATCGACTACAGGGAGATCAATGCTATAACGATAAAGAACAAGTATCCCCTACCTCGTATTGATGATTTATTTGACCAACTGCATGGAGCTCAATACTTTTCAAAGATTGACCTTCGATCTGGATACCATCAGTTGTGTGTGAAGAAGGAAGACATTCCGAAAACAACATTTCGAACCAGGTACGGGCATTACGAGTTTACTGTAATGCCGTTTGGATTGACTAATGCACCCTCTGTATTCATGGATCTGATGAATAGAGTCTTCAAGGAGTATCTCGATGAATTTGTGGTGGTATTTATTGATGATATCTTGGTATACTCCAAAACCTATTAAGATCATGAAAATCACTTGCGCAATATCTTGAAGACTATGAGGAGGCATGAATTATATGGGAAGTTTAGCAAGTGTGAATTCTGGCTTCAAGAGATTTCTTTTCTTGGCCATATTGTCTCTAAAGATGGAATCTCTGTTGATCCTTCTAAGACCAAGGCAATCCAAGAATGGCCAGCACCTACGAGTATAACTGAGGTACGTAGTTTTATTGGTTTGGCAGGTTATTATCGACATTTCGTCCAGAATTTTGCCCGATTGGCTAACCCATTAACGAATCTCACACGTAAAGGGGGTAAATTTGTTTGGACAAAAGAGTGTGAAGAATGTTTCGAAGAACTGAAGAGAAGATTAGTCAATGCTCCTATATTGACTCTACCATCGGGGAATTATGGGTTCGTCATTTATAGTGATGCATCGAAGAAAGGACTTGGTTGTGTCCTTATGCAGAATGATAGTGTTATTGCCTATGCATCATGATAGTTGAAAATTCATGAACAAAACTATCCTACTCATGATCTCGAGTTAGCAGCAGTGATCTTTGCTTTGAAGATATGGAGGCACTACCTCTATGGTGAAAAATGTGAGATTTATACTGATCACAAGAGTTTGAAGTATATTTTCTCACAAAAAGAACTCAACATGAGGCAAAGGAGATGGCTTGAATTACTCAAGGATTATGATTGTACGATACACTACCACCCGGGGAAGGCAAACAAGGTGGAAGATGCTTTGAGTAGAAAAGACCATGGAGTTTTGAACAATATGAGAATTGAAAGGGATCCCATTTTCATGGATCTAGTGAAGATGGACATGGGAATAACCAGGGAAGGTGAAACATCAATGCTTTTTCAAATGGTTGCCAAACCATCTTTACTAGAAAGGATTAAGAGTTCTCAGACCGATGATGATGAATTCCAAAAGAAGATTAAAGCTGTGAATGATGGGAGATTGAGAGACTTTGTGTATGAAAATGGAATTTTGAAATTCGGGAAGAGACTTTGTGTTCCCAATATACCTGATCTGAAAAGGGAATTCCTGGATAATGCTCATAGTTCCAATTTCTCTATACACCCGGGGAGCACCAAAATGTATAGAGATTTGAAGGAACATTTTTGGTGGGACAACATGAAGAGAGAGATTGCTGATTCTGTGTCAAGATGTATGGTTTGTCAACAAGTGAAAGCTGGAAGGCAACAGCCTGGAGGAGTCATGCAACCTCTTCCCATACCGGAGTGGAAATGGAACAATATTACGATGGACTTTGTCATGGGGCTACCAAAGACTCCTAGAAGGAACGATGCAATATGGGTTATTGTTGATCGTCTTACCAAGTCAGCACATTTTCTTGCTATAAGAGAAGATCTACCCCTGGAACGTCTAGCAAGACTATACATTAATGAATTTGTGAGACTTCATGGAGTACCCCTATCGATTGTTTCTGATCGTGATCCCCGTTTTACTTCAAGATTTTGGAAAAGTCTTCAGAAATCCCTGGATACTGAACTTCATTTGAGCACTGCTTACCACCCTCAGACAGATGGACAATCAGAACGGACAATTCAGACCTTAGAAGACATGTTGAGATCTTGCTCACTTGATTTTCAGGGTATGTGGGATCAATATTTACCTCTGGTAGAATTTTCCTATAACAATAGCTTCCATTTGAGTATTCAGATGGCACCATATGAAGCGTTATACGGAAAGAGATGTCGTACACCAACCTGTTGGGATGACGTTGGTGAAAGAAAAATTGTAGGCCCAGAGCTGGTGGAGGAAACGGTGGAAAAGGTGAAAGTAATCCAAAATCACATCAAAGCAGCTCAAAGTAGGCAGAAGAGCTATGCCGATAATCGAAGGAAGGATTTGGAATTTCAAGTCGGTGATCATGTTTTCCTAAAGGTATCTCCATGGAAGGGAGTCATACGTTTTGGTAAGAAAGGTAAATTGAGTCCCAGGTACATCGGACCTTTCGAAATTCTAGAACGAATTGGGGTTGTAGCTTACCGATTGGCAATGCCGCCAAGTCTCTCCAAAGTTCACGATGTGTTCCACGTATCTCTGTTGAGAAAATACATGCCTGATCCGACGCATGTACTCACCTATGAGGAATTATAACTGGAACCCGATCTGTCTTATTGCGAAGAGCCCGTCAAGATTCTTGATACAAGAGAACAAGTACTGAGAAACCGGACGACGCGTCTGGTAAAAGTTTTGTGGAGAAATCATAAGATGGAAGAGGCAACGTGGGAACCCGAGGAACTTATGATGAAGAACCACCCGAGTCTTTTTATGCAGTAATACCCTAGAAATTGCGAGGACGCAATTATTTGAAGGAGGGGAGAATGTAACACCCCAAGCTTCCACGGTACGTTTCTCCTCGAATAATGCGATAGCGTGTGTTGTACGCAACCTCGAGTTCTAACACACACCACAACTAATTAAACTAGCCGTTGTGAATAGTAATACCTACTTTTTGAAATTATATATATTTTATATTTCAAAATGGACTTCATTTTTGGATTCGGAATATCGAATTTAGCCTAAGGTGAAATTTTGGTACATTTCGGATAACTTTCATATTTTGATGAATAGTGAAAATTACTAAATTTTAATTAAAAACAACTTTTTTAATCAAAATAATTAATAGTGATAAATTATGAATTTTAGTAGTTTAAATGTATATTTAGAATATATTTTTACCATTTAATATAATGTTGGTCATTGGACATAATTTTACAATTAAACCGAACATAAACAAGTGTCAATCTTTTGATAGTTATTATCTCTTAAAAACACGCTTTTTGTTTTGACAGTGGGAATTAATTTTAAATTAATTTATGCCACTTCTATGTTTTGAATTTATAAAAATGGATTCCATATTTGGAATCAGGATGTCCATATTATGTAAATAGGTAACTTTCATTTTTACACATTTTGAATAATTACTGCAGTAAATATTTTATTTACCGTGGTTAAGGGTAATCCGGTAAATAAGGGTTAAAAAATAATATTATAATAATACTAAATTACCCTAAAACGTGTCCTAACCCTATTGGTTGATACATGGTCGACCATGGGCATCTTTGGGACGATTTTGGGACCCCATGGATCCACTTGTAAGTGATAATGACACTTTATTTTAATTAAGTTAAAATGAATACAAAAATGGCATAAGCTTACATCTTTTAAAAGAACAATTGTTACATAGGGTTATATATGTTGGATTTTAGATTATAAATATTCATTATAAATCTAAAAAGATTTCCTACATAATGATATTTTATTTATAATTTTTAGACATTAAATAATTTATTTTATTTATGACACAATGATGATGTAGTAATTACTAAAATAGTACAAAATTAACATAATTGATATTATAAATACCCAAATAAATATAATATGAAACTTTTAATGAATTACACTAATTTTCTAGGATAATATGATATATTAGGATTGATGTAATTGACTTTGTTAGAAGTAATCAATCTGTTATGAGTTTCAAAAAAATCAACTATTGAATAGTGTCAAAATTGACATAAAAGAGTTCTTAAAACAAATATTATATTATTAATTGATATTAAATTCCTAAAAATCTAAGGTTCGGCCAAGAGACTTATATTATGATAGCTTAATCATTAATGGACCACTTGGGGGTCTCTTGGATGTATATAGTAAGTTTATTAACCATATTATATAAAATTACAAAGAGACATTGTAAAAGTGAAACTAATTAACTTAGAGTTAATACTTAAAGATAAGGTTAATATAAGTACCCAAACCTGTCTAAATTCTATTGGATGAGTTGTTTTCGACCTATCCCCACCTCATCCTTTGAATAGTCAACTTTCGAGCCTCTGGAAACCGAATATGAATTTATTATAAATTAATATTTCTAGCTTTTCCAAAAGTGCCCCTCACCCCTCTTATAAAAGGGAACTCCTCCTTCTCTTTTCCTCACACCTCTCAAGCCACTTGGCTCGTCCAAACTCTACCCAACTAAGCTCCCCAAATCCCTCTCCTCCTCCTTGAAGCTTTCCATTAGGCAGAAAGCATTTCAAGAAGTCCTTTGGTTCCAACCAAAGTGAGTTACCTAGATTAAAGGTAACGATTTCTCTTAAATTATTTTCATTTGTTTTGCTTCTCCTACCCCCAAACTCTTTTTATTTCCTTTCTTTTGTAACAACAACAGTATCCACAATATACTAGGATGTTGTTATAAGAAGGATTCAAACTAAACATACACACAGCTCCATCTAATGGATGATGAACATAATGTTTCTGTGGATGGCAAACTAACGCCTCACGAAACGATGATTGTTCAAATACATCTTACCACCTATCATGGTGGACATTATAATGGAACTGTAATTAAATATGATATTAATTATATATATTTTATATATAAGCTTCTGTAATTCCATTTTATTTCATACCATTATTCGTTTCATGTTGCATATACATACGATAATTTCATTTGAGGAAGTGCGGACTACCGCCCCCTTAAAATGATATGACTCGTTCATACCACACATGGAACGTATAAAGAATGGTGTTAATGAACTTAAGTAACATATATAAAATATTATATTATAATGGAATAGTAATATACCTATGTATCATTTTGATTTGATTCTTTTAAAATAAAAATTAAATGGAAGTAGCGTTCGTGCGTACGTACGGACTACCGTCTCCACGAACGCGATGAGATTCATTTTCCATCGTATCCATTCAAGTATAATTATCATTTGATGATTTAAAAATGATGTTTAAGGACTAGATATCATTCTGGATATGAATAAGATACAACAACCATGGCTTATGTAACAAAACATATAAAAGAAAATGAGTAAGTTAACACCCGAAACGACGATAATTCTAAGATATTATTAACAAATCAATGTTAAAAGATCATATATGATATCATATTAATATATATGATTCTTGTATAATTTAATAAAAATTATTTCACCATTGTACAGGAGGTTAACCTACCCCAACAAAGTAAAATTACAAGGTAAGGGTTATTTCACAATCTCTTCATTATCCGAGGTTGTATTATACGTAAGAATCTACTGGGATCTCTTTATCATCCACATCCATGTTTCTTTGAAATGTATTTCAAAACATTTTTACTATTTACAAGAATATGGGTTAAAGTCATTTATACCCTTGTTTGACTTTTTATAAGAGGTTTATAAAGGAATCTTTCCGTCGTTTTCAAAACAAGGTCCTTTTTAACCTTTTCGACTGAATTGAGGTAAGAATGTTTTTTTAACTTATACGGCGGGTGCGGTTATTTTCCGCCGTTATAAAATCGTCGAAGCTTTCCATACAAGATTATAAGAATATTTTCAAAGAAAATGTTTTATTTTATATGTATCTTAAATTATTTAAAAATAAAAGGAGATACTTCTTTAAAAAGAATTTTGATTTCATCTATGTCAACATCCTTTGATGGATTTTAAGATTATTTGAAGTTGATTTATTATGATACAAAACTTCTATATTGTATTGAAGTTTTTGTGATATGTTTGACTGTGGATGTGCTATTTTTATACCATTCATAGTTTATGGTGAAATTATTGACATTTCGTATGCTAGTTTTAATACGAATGTTTATGTTATGTTTAAACCTTTTCATATAGGAATGCATTGGACTTAATAAGTGACGGGTGGAGCCCGCTATAGCTCCTCGATGCATCGGTAGGTCTCATGAGACAAACTAGTGTCTTGGCACAAGGCCTTGACAAAATCTTATTTGTAGTCTTGGCACGAGGCCTTGTCTATGTTGTTATGATAGTCTGGCATTATGCATTCCAACATTATGAAAGTGGTTATTGATATTGCATGTGATTATTCGATTAGTAGAATATCCATGTGAACAAGTAAATGGCATTATTTCATTTTACTTTTGCCATACTATGTTGACGTTCAATTTTAAAAGGCTTTTGTTTTAGTAATTCATTGCCTTAAATGTTTATGCTTATTTTGAATGATCCGCTATATTGTTATCCTTACTGGGCATTTGAGCTCACCCCTTTTCTATGTTTTATTTTCCCAGGATGTGAAGAAGTAAGTTATGAATGACATGCAGGGATAGTATGTGGGGATATGAGTGTGAAATATGAAGACCATGTTGTTGTAGTAGTTGTTTTTACTCTGAAATGTAATGTAAAACTTTATGAATATATCTAGTGTTTCCAAGGCTACTAAACCAATCGATCTTTCGAGTTTTGATCTTTCTTGTGATCATGCCAATGTTATGTAAGTAATGCACCGACTCTGGGTAACTGTGGTCGGGGCGTTACATTAATCCCATTGAACTACATTTTACTTCTTAATAACAACCATGTATGTGTTGATTTTTTGAAATTCAAAACACATAGGTGGTAAAATTTCATTTAAACGAAAAATCAGTTTTTTAAGTACGACTTAGTGGTTTCACTATTCATCAAAAATTGAAGTTTTTCAGAAAAATACCAAAACATCACCCTAATATATATTTGATATTCTGAATTCAAAAATGATGTCTAGTTAAAAAAATTCAAAACATATAAGTTACATTAATTAATTTAATAATTAATTCCCGTTGTTAGAGCAAATAGCGTGTTTTTATGAAACAATAAGTATCAAAAGATTAACACTAGATTAAGTCCAATTTCAAAGTGAAATTAATTTCAACGACCAATATTGGATTAAATGGTAAAAATATATTCTAATTGAACTTTAAATCCAATTCAAAAGATAATCTAACCATATAATTAAATTAGATGATAATGTAGTTTTGATGTAAAATGCTGTATTTTTAACTATTCATTAAAAAATGAACATTGTCAGAAAAATACCATAAAATTATCCAATGTAAATTTCAATGTCCCAATCATATATAATAAGATTATTTTGACAAATAGAGCTTATAAAATTGTCAAAACGTTGATTTAAAAATGATTTTCCATCATAAGGCAGTAAAACAATCTTTTAAAAATATTAGTGTATTCCATGCTTAATATTGGATTTATTCTCATTTTAAGACTCTAAAACACTATCTAATTCATTCGTATACATATATAAAAATATCTATTATTCATTACTTACTTGGTATGTTACATCCTTCCCTCCTTTATAAAATTGTGTCCTCGCAATTTATTTACTTATCGAATAAGTGGGGGTATTTAGCCCTCATTGCATTTTCAGATTAAAATGTTGCCTTTTCAACCATGTGGTTTTTCCACAGAACCTCTTCATGATGAATCACCTTATTCTGTAACACTTGATCCCTATGGTCGAAAATCTGTATCGGTTGTTCCTCATAATATAGGTTCTTTTCCAGCTGAACTACCTCTGGACTCAAAATATGAGATGGATCTGGCATATACTTCCATAACATCGAAACATGAAAAACATTGTGTACCTGAGATAAAATCGGCGGTAAAGCCACTCGGTAAGCAACTGATCCAACTCTCTCCAGAATTTCATATGGTTCAATGAACCTTGGACTCAGCTTTCCGTTCTTACTAAATCACATCACACTTTTCCACGGCGAAACTTTGAGAAAAACATGATCACCTACCTCGAAAGATAGATCCTTCCTCCTGTTGTCTACATAAATTTGCTCTCTGCTCTGAGATGTTATCATGTGTTTTTGGATCAACTAAACATTTTCTACCATCTCTTCTACCAATTCTGGCCCCATCAGCTTTCTTTCACCCACTTCATCCCAAAAAGATGGAGTTCGACACCGCTTCCCATATAACGCCTCAAATGGCGCCATCTGTATACTGGAATGAAATCTGTTATTATATGATAACTCAACCAAAGAAAGATGTTAGTCCCAAATTCTCTGATAATCAATCGAACATTCTCGTAGCATATCTTCCAAATTTTGAATTGTTCATTATTATTGCCCATCTGTTGAGGTTGAAAAGCTACACTAAAATTTAATTTAGCACCCAACGACTTCTGAAGGCCTTTTCAAAAGATAGAAGTGCACCTGGGATCACGGTCAGATAAAATGGAGAGAGGAACTCCATGTAACCTGACTATCTATTTATGATACAACCGGGAAAGTTGATCTAGGGAAAAATATCTCGTATAGTAAGGAAATGAGTAGATTTAGTCAAGCGATCAACAATAACTCAGATTGGATTATTACCTCGAGATGTCATTGGAAATCCCACAACAATGTCCATGGATATATTCAGCCATTTCCACTATGGCACTGGTAAAGGTTGAAGCATCCATTTCGGTAACTGCCGCTCTATTTTAACATGTTGACATGTCAAACACTTCACAGTAAAATCAACAATATCTCTTTTCATTCCATCCCACCAGTAATAATCCCACAGATCTCGGTACATCTTAGTACTGCCAGGATGAACTGAAAATAGAGAACTATGAGATTCACATAACAACTCTCTCTTCAACTGTGAATCACAAGGCACACACAATCTCTTCCCAAATATCAAAACAAAATCATTATCAATGTTGAATTCAGGAAACTTACCCTTCTGAACCAGCTCTACTTTTTTCTGAAACTCGCTGTCTTGCTTTTGTGCTTCCTTGATTCTGTCTGATAGAGGTGATTTCACTGATACCTGAAACAAAATAGAAGAACATCCTGCACCAAAAACTTCTATGCCAAATTTCATAAATCCTTAACCAAAGTATCATGTTCCAAATGCAACATTGTTAATGAAGCATTACTTTTTTGACTCAATGCATCAGCCACATTATTTTCTTTTCCCGGGTGGTAATGAATTGTAGAATCATATTCCTTGATTAATTCTAGCCATATACTCTGTATCATGTTCAATTCCTTCTACGTTAATATATACTTTAAACTTTTGTGATCGGTATGTATTTCACACTTAACTCAATAAAAATGATGCCTCAAAAATTTTAAAGCGAAAACAACTTTAGCTAATTCCAAATCATGTGTAGGGTGATTTACCTCATGAGATTTTAACTGTCGTGTAGCATAAGCAATTACCTGATCATTATGCATTAGGATGCAACCAAGTCCTTTCAATAAAGCATCACTGTAGATAACAAATTCACCATTCCTAGAAGGTACATCCAAAACTGGAGCATTCACCAATATTCTTTTCAACTCCTAAAAACAATAATCACATTCTTTTGTCCAGATAAACTTAACACCCTTTCGAGTTAGATTAGTCATTAGACTAGATAATCATGAAACATTTTCAACATACCTTCAGCAGTAACCTTCCAAACCAAGAAAACTACTGATGTCAGTTACATTTTTTGGTCTTGTCCATTCTTCAACAACTTTTGTTTTAGCCGGATCAACAGTTTTTCCATCTTTTGAAACAATGTGACCAAGGAAAGAAATTTGTTGTAACCAAAACTCAAACTTGCTGAATTTTCCATACAGTTTCTTTTCTTTTAATGTTTGAAAGATAACCCTTAAATGTCTTTTATGCTCCTCTTTACTTTTAGAAAACACCAAAATATCATCAATAAACACAACCACAATTTATGACCTGATTCAACTGAGCCATCAGTGTAGTAAACATCTCAATTCTGATTCCGACCATCTCTGTTTTCTGATTCAAAAGGTCATTATACCTTGTATGCCTTCCGAGAAAAGATGCTATGTTTCTTCTATAGAAAACTATTCTGAACAAACATGTCTTAGATGAAGCAACATGGTAATGTTCAAATGCTATATCATTTCAATTTGACCATTAAAATATATTTTTGGATAATCATTTAATAGAATTCTAACTCCTAAAGATATCTAAACCGAACTCTGATACCAACTATAAGTCCCCAGCCTAAAACCTTACTTAATCATGAGTTATTACAAGATTACACATTGAGGCTCTTTTCAGGTTTAGAGTTTTAGATAATTTGATCATAAAACATGCATTACATTCCACATTTAAACAAAGTGGTTACATAAAAGATAGTATTCATTTTTCCCATCAATGGAAACATATTTCAAATAAAACATGGATTCTTTCTTGACACTTCCTTGAAACTATCATCACATCATGTACCTTTCCCTTGACCTGTGAAAATCATTTCAAAAACATGGGATGATCATAAAAAGCTCTGTAAGGTTTATAAAAATATGGAAAGGAAACATGAGTTCATATATACATAAGAATGAAATCATACTTTACCCATAAAACATAGGCACTTTAACATACCTCATCAAATCATGAATAAATCATATAAATCATAAGACATAAAGGTAACTTGAGGCATTCATAACATTCTTACGTAGGGAGTAACACTCTTGGTTATGTTTGGAATACCCATCATAGTATATTCACTAAATCTCTTGGGAGAAACCTTAACGTTTAACCCCTTCGCATTACCCAATGCATTGGAGAGCTATATCAGGCTCACCCGCCCTTAGTTTATCACGGAACCACCCATCTTCATTACAATTCCCGTGAACCATAACATAATCGTATCACATAAAACATGCATAAAGGAAATCTAACATTTCCACATTTCAATCACAATATATAAAAACAACATATTGATATAATAAAAACATTATGAAAACCATTTTCAATAAAAGAAATGTAAAACATGGTATTTATTTTTCATTTAAAAAAAGTTATGGCTTGTAGAGGAAGCCGAAACACAAATAATGGCCACGGTGGTGGAGAAGTCATTGTCGCCGCATACATACGACAAAAACATTCCCTTTTTTTGTTTAGTAAAACACATCTTTTCAAAGGAATACCTTATGGATATACATTAAAGTCAAAGGGGTTTATACATCGTATAAAAGAAGGTTGTGAATAAAAAAATATGCCTCAATGATTAGAGATTTAGACGAAGCCCCTTACAAAGAATTTTTTTTAAATAAAATAGATCTATTATGTGTATTAACTAAAGTACACATAAAGTAAGTAAAAAATACAATATATGACATAATAATATCATGGCACAATTTGAAAATAGGAGATTAACCCAATGAACAGAAATTGGGTTAAGAAGTTCCCTGACCTCAGGTCCAACATGACTCGATCGTTCTTTAACCTCATGAATAATAAACTTGTGTTAATTTCTACTTTCTTAAGAACCTTTTTCAAGTTCATTATTCCTTTTATATAACTTATTACCATGACATGAACACTATACAATTATTTAAGTTAATATCGGTCGTTTTGACGATCATTGGTACTTGAGTGAAAAATATGCTCTTTATAATTACAAGTTTTTCATGTATCCATTATATATATGTACATATAATAGTACATTACATTTGGGGATACGAAATGAAATGCACCATTCCTGGAGACGGTAAGCCGTACGTACGCATGAACGTTACTTTCATTTCTATGTCATATTAATACAATTAAAACTAAATGAGAGATATGTATATTTTAATTCTAGAATTATATTCATCATTTAGATGTAACATAAATCCTATATATCCATTATATATATGTACTTATAATAGTACATTAAATTTGGGGATAAGAAATGAAATGCACCGTTCATGGAGACGGTAAGTCGTACATACGCATGAACACTACTTTAATTTCTATCTCATACCTTAATGGAAATAAAAAATATTGATAGATAATATTATTATAATTCCAGTATGGTATCATATATAATATCATTAAATCTATCCTTTATACGTAACACATATGGTATTAACGAATCAAATCACTTTGAGGGGGCGGTAGTCTGCACTTCCTAAAATGAAGATATCGCGTATACCCATAATGGAAGCCATAAAGCTATTCCATTAATGAAAAATACTGAACATTATGGAAAACATAATCATATTATATATCATATATAAACATAGTTACATCTTAATGGCCACCTTTGAAGGTGTTAGAATAATATTGAACAATCATCGTTTCGTGAGTCAGAAAATTCACTATCCACAGAAACAGTATGTTCTTTAACGATTAGATGTAGGTGTGTGTATGTGTAGCATGAATTATTCTTATAAAAACATCATAGTATATATAAGATTCTGGATTTGTTACAAAAGTAATGAATAAAAAGAGTTTAGGGGGTTGGAGAAGCAAAATAAAACAAAAAAACACAAGAGAAGACACTACCTTTAAATTGGGTAACTCTTTTTGATTTGAGCTCAAAAGATTCATTGGGAAGACTTATGCCCAATGTGAGGCTTCCAGGAGTAATAGAGGGATGTGTAAAGACAAAATGGGCAGGTTTTGGCCGATCCAAAGGCTTTGGAAGTGTGGGCAAGGAGGTAGAGGTGGGGGCCTTTTATAAGAGGAGAGGAGGGGTACTCTTGTAAAGGAAAGAAATGTTACTTTATTTTAAAATGAGTTTCGGATTTAAAAGGTATCAAACTGATATAATTCGAGTATAAGGTGATAAGGGTTCCAAATATACCCATAAAATAGGTCCTTGACAAGTGTAGGTCGTAGATTTTACATTATCGTTTCATTTTATTTAAATCGTTAAATAATGAGGTAATCTCTACATCATCATGATGTCATAAATAATTTAATTTATTTAATGTATAAAAATTATAAAAAAATACTATGATGTAGGAAATCTTTTTAGATTTCAAATGATAATTTATAGTCAAAAATATGACTTGTATATCCCCATTTAAAAATTATTTTAGTAAAACAACTCATGTTTGTGTCATTTTTACTTTTACATTAAATAAAAAGATATTAATGTCATTTTCCTTCCATAGTGGCTCCATGGGGTCCCCAAGTTGACCCATGGATTTTAATGGTCGTCCATGACACATAAAATAAGGGTAGGACATGTGTGAAGTTCATTTCATATTATTAAAACATTATTCTTAACATAAATTACACTAATTACCTCTAATCACGATTAAAAACTTAAAAGTTACTATTCACCAAAAAATTATTTTAATCCCATTGAACAACAATTTACTTCTTAATGAAAACCATTTATGTCGGATTTCTGAAATTCAAAAAATAGAGGTGGTAAAAAAAATTTAAATGAAAAATCAGTTTTTTATGTACCACTTATTGGTTTCACTATTCATCATAAATTGAAGCTTTTCAGAAAAATACCGAAACTTCACCCTAAGATATATTTGATATTACGAATTCAAAAATGATGTCTGTTTTAAAAAATTCATTAAATATAAGTTACATTAATTAATTTAATAATTAATTCCTGATGTCAGAGCAAATAGCATGTTTTTATGAAACAATAAGTATCAAAATATTGGCACTAGTTTAAGTCCAATTTCAAAGTGAAATTAATTCCAATGACCACTATTAGATTAAATGGTAAAAAATATATTATAATTGAACTTCAAAACCAATTCAATATATAATCTATCCATATAATTAAATTAGATGAAAAATTAGTTTTGATGTAAAATGCAGTATTTTTCACTATTCATTAAAAAATAAACATTGTCAGAAAAATACCAAAAAATTATCCAATGTAAATTTAAATGTACCAATCATAAATAATAAGTTTATTTTGGAAAATAGAGCTTATAAAATTGTCAAAAGTTTGATTTAAAAATGGTTTTCCATCAAAAGGAAGTAAAATAATCATTTAAAAATATTAGTGTATTCCATACTTAAGATTGTATATATACTCATTTTAAGCCTCTAAAACACTATCTAATTCAATATTAGACATAGATAAAAATATCTATTATTCATTAATTACAGGGGATGTTACAGATAGAATATCATCTGTGATAAGATTAATATGAATAATATTATTTATGATGACTATTTGTATATTAATTATTTAGTTGGCTAGAGTAGACATTTTACATTATTTATAAATAAATATGGAGCATCATAATAAATATTTTAGTTTTATAATAAATAAAAATGATTAAAATAAAAAGAAAAAAATATATTATTTTGAAATTTAATGTAATTATTTTAATGGTTTGGATGTAACTCCATTATTATGTAAATATGTTTTAATCTGTGTTGTGTTATATTTAATTTTAAAATTTATTAATCGTATATATTTAGTTTAATTTAGGGTATTAGATTTTTGAAATCTGTATACCAATATTTTATTTAGGTGTATTTTTAAGGATATTAATGAAAAATAATCCAAAAAATCTAAATATGATGTTTTTATTTAATATTCAATACATTTTTTCATTACATAATCACATTACTGGTAAATAAATCATTTGTCCCTCTATTGGGTGTGGAGTATTTTCCCATCAAAATGCAATTCCCTATATCTTATCATTATTTACTTCCCCATTTTTATAATTTTATAAATTTCACTATAATATTAAATTATTCCATAATTAGAAGAAATAATACTCCAATATAAAATCTAAGAAAAATTTATCTAGTTTTATATATTGATAAGTAAATAATTTATTGGTAAATAAGATGAAAAAAATCATCGTAATCAATATAAAGAGGTAATGAAAACCCTAAAATCTTAAGATATTTTGAATATTATTATATACATATATATTACATGATATTATTAAAGTGAGCTAAAAAATTAAAAGGAAACATTATTTAGTAAAAAACATATTAATAGTGATTTATTAGTAAAATATTTCTCATGGTAATATATAATAATTAACATTAAAGGAATAAATAATAAAATTGATAAATATAAATAATAGAATAAATATATGACATAAATATTAATGAAATGGCCATTAAAAAAATAAAATGAAAATATACGTAATGAATCATTCATTGAAATATAAGAACTATTAATAAAAAAATTATTTTTTAGAATAAATTCTATTTTCATGACATCAAATAGTTATGCTAAGATACCTCTTGTGGAAATGCTATTTAGGATCAATATATGATGTATATGCTCAATATACATTAGGGGGTGAATTTTATACTTTAAAAATTCCTTTGGAACAATTAAAGAGGATATCAAAATTTCTATTTTTTAATAATGTTAAACAAGTTAAATTCACAAGACCTCATAGTTCTAAAAACATGCTATATTCCAAAAATATGGTTCCATAAATCAAACTAATGAAAATCTTATAAGGAAAATGATTCTAAATTAAAGCGTATTGAATCTTGCTACTCAATGTATAAATGTATGATAAATTATAAGATAGTTATACTTTTTTTAATAATAAAAAAGCAATGGAAAACAAACATGAAAAAATAAAAGTAACTATTATAGAATCTTTTAACCCAAAGAGTATAGTATCCAACAACCTTGGATAAATGACCCTTGATTTATACATTGAAAAAAGTTTATCTTACCCAAACTAGGTTAAGCCCTTGATTGAAATATCGGAGTCTGTCTTTCTATCCTTGCAATCCCTCGAACATCAAGGTAGTTGGCAGTTCTATCTTCCTTATCAAAGAAGTCCTAGAACATTAAGGTAGTTTTCACCTCTGTCTTCTTATTTCTAGAATCCCTTGATTTTTCATAGCAACAATCAGAGTCACATGAAGAAAGCTGAAGAATATGTTCAGTACACACAAAGCATGAGAGTATCTCTCTCTTGAAATCACTTCACCAGGATGTAATCTATAGATTGATCGACGTGTATTTAGATCATTCAAATGAGCTCCAATTTTTAGGCACATCTCCAACGGTTGGATCCCTCCTCCAACGATCATATTTTTCCTTGAATTTCGGAGGGACCGATTCACGTTTCACTCCAAAAAATGGTTGGCTAGAAACAGAATGTACGACATCATTTTATAACTATAACAAGGGTAAGTAAATATGGTTTCTTAAACAAATCTTTTTTTAGAGTCTAAAAGAAAAAAATAATGTTAGGAGTCTAAGAAAGGAATGATTAGGAGTCTTTATTACATATATATTCAGATTCAATTTTACAAATAATTATGAATCAAAATTTTGTAGACTTTGGAGTGTGAATTCTAATGAATATGGAACCAGACTTTAAATGAATTCTGAGTCTAAATTCTATGGAATTTGGATTCTAAATTATATGGAATTAGGGGTCTGAATATTTAGGAATTTGGAGTCTTAATTCTATGGAATTTGGAGTCTAAATTTCAAAGAATTTGGAGTCTAAATTTTAGAAAATTCGGAGACTGAATTTCATAGAATTAAGATTCTGAATTTCATTGAATTTGGAGTGTGAATTTCAGATAATTAGGAGTCTAAATTTAAAAGAATTCAGAGTCTAAATTTCATAGAATACAAAATCTGAATTTCATTGAATTCAGAAGCGGAATTCAGATCCTGAAAATAAAATAATCTATATCTATGTATTTTTAGAATTAAGAGGTTTTAGATGTGAAACCAAATTTTTCACTTAGGAATAAAAAGGGATAGATTCAGAGAAACTAAATAATAAAAAATGAAAAACAGGGAAGGGTAAATTTTCCTTTGTAAAGGAATATTTTCCATAATAAGGAAGATCTTGGTAAGGTGAAAATTTTCATTATACAAAAAAGTCATAGGAAAAATAAAATTTTCCTTAACATAGAGTGTTTGTTATTTTCAAAACATAGTGGAATGAAAAAGTCATTAGGAAACCTTATTGACACATCAATCTCCCCCTTTTTGGGAAGCACAAACACCCTTACTAAAAATAATATAAGGACATTAAAATTTTGTATCTTTTAAATAAAAACTCGTATCCCTTTACTTGTGGGTAATAATTAATTTGACTAACTCTCCCTTACCATTTGAAATCCCTAAGGATCATATTCTTGATTTCATAAATGAGATGTTTTATTTTCTTGCAAATGAAAATATTCATGATAAAAACTCCTCCTTAAATTAACTTCCCCTTACATTGGAAAATTTATTGTTTACATAGTATTATTTTTTTAATTCCTTTCTACCCCTTTTTTATTTTCAAAAATGAATTAAGGGAATGGAAAATAAAAAAAATTACCTAAAATATTATTACAAAACAACCAAAAATACGAATTCCAAAAAAAAATTCATTATGATTTGAAAAAATTTATCGAAAAGGGAAATTCAACAAAAGATTAGATTTGAATGAAATTATCCCTCTTTTTCTTTGGGCATCAGCTTCTTTACAATATACTTAAGCTTCTTGAGTTCATTGTGATCATCTATCACACGCTTGAGTAGCAGATCTTGATTTTAACTATTACTTTCTATGGATTTTATTTATTATTTCTGAGCCTTATCATATCAGCCTGAGCCTTCAAAGATTTTTCTTGTTTAGGATGTTTTTCCTCAAGTTCAATTCTAACATCCCTTTCCCTCTTCCCATTCTGGGAAACTGAATACAATTTCCCATTCAGATTATTCACATATAGATTCTGAGTAGTTTCTTCAAGAGATAGATTTTCATCAAAAGGCTTGGAGAGATCATTGAATTTAGAATCTTATTTTTCCAAAGAATCCTTAACATTATATTGATACACATCAAGAACTCTCGTCATGGTAATACTTCTCCTTGACCAACTAGTCATCTTATTGCAATATTTTTTATGGGATTCATAATTAATGAAAAATGTTTTAAAATCGGCCTTAAGTTTGATACACTTATCCATAACCATGGATGTTGAATCTATTTTCAGATTTATGGAATGCTGAATCATTTTACATGTCGAATCAATGCTTGGAACTAATGGAATAGTACCTACCAACTTCTTCAAAGAATTAACAACAAAGTAATGGCCCAGAGAAGATGATTCTGAATTCGAATTCTTTGTTGATGTGGATTCCTTTTCATTAACATCATCTTTTTTTCTTTGAAGAAGCACCAACATCCTTCTTACATACCAAAGACTTGGTACAAGTATCAACCGTCTCCTTCTTTCCATTATCTGTTCATGAAATTAGTACTTATTGTTTAGGAGATTCATCTTCACTGTCTGATAGCTGAACAATCTTATCTTCATCAACATCTCCTTCTTAGATCCTTCCTCAACACCCTCTTACTAAATTAAATCATGATTGCCACATTATTCTTTAGACAATTTATTTACTTCTTCCTAGCTCTTATCAAATTTTCTTGGGGTATAATGTTTTGAAGAATTTGCTTCAGATTTTCAGATTGATAACTTCTCAGAAGGACTCTCCTATCGATAATAATCATCTACTTTCATTATCTTATCTTCGGTATCACCACCCCCTTCTTCTTCTTCCTCCACTTCTTCAACATGCACTATTTCTTCTTGATGATCTCGCACCAGAATCAGCAACATATTTCCCCAAGCCTATGGGATTGATTTTATTAAGAAGTATTCTGGTACATGAATTTTCTCAGAGCATTCTTATCGTTGTTAAGAAGATATTGTACTAGATCATCCTCATAAATCTTCTTCTTTTGCTTCATCTCTTTTTGTTTCATCTCAAGATCGTCAACTATCTATTGTTAACGAAATTGACTCAGTAGCTTCAAGGCCAAACAAATAATCCCCTTCTTTATAGGTTATCTTATCCTCTCTCCATTTTTAAAATTACCTTATTAGGATATGATTTTTTATTCCTTGACTTCAGTGGTGCAGATTGAATTTCCTTGGAAATTAAAACTTTTCTTATCTCTTGAATTTCTTTCACATTCCTGTTCCTTCTAGATTTATTATAGGATTCATCTACAACATATTTCTTTCATAAAGCTTCATCTTCTTCAATTGATAAATCATAAAACACTGCGTATTGACTAGAAAATCAAATTTTCATTCTCTTTAGTTTTTCATTTCTTAGCAACAATAACCTGAAATTTATTGACATCGATTTGCAAAAATTTTATTTATTCTAAACAAAAAACAATGATCATTGATAGAATTTTCTGGATAAATGATAATCTTACACATTATTTTCCCATTTTTGATATTCTCAATCATGTCCAAAATATACTTAACCATATTTTGCTTCTGGATGATCACTATGAAATATAAATCATATATATCGGTCTTATTCAATGTTTCTTTATCTATATTACTCGGAATGATAAATCCTTAAACCCAAATTTCTTGAATCTTGAATTTTGAGGAAAGATGATGAATCTTCGGAGTCATGACCCCAACCAAACCACATCACTCTATAGACTAATCCTCATTAAATCATCCTTCATCATCAGGTAACTTATGCAAACAAAATTCATCTTCTCCTTCATAAGGTATTCCAATTTAGAATAGATTCCTTTGAATAAGAATGAGAGTAAGTCTTACCATAACTCTTGAAAGAAAATTTCTTTTTTCTACCTTGATAGAAAAAAATACTGATTCATAGAACTCCACTAGAAACTACAGAATCGCCAGATCCTCTGCCTTGGGTTTAGATATAGTAATACTCTCTCATACATTTTACATTATGTTCATTTAGATGATTGAATCAAACTTATTAACGAATATCGAGACTACAACTGATTCATGATAAATATTCCATTCAATGATTTCCTTTATGGTTGACATTTCTTTTTGAGGAGAGGCTTCTTTAGACATTCTTAACTAAAGAAGTCCTGAGAAATTCAGAATGGTATTTTGTAGGAAGAGGAGAGGTTAAGCACATAAGAGAATCTGATTTTATGAGGGACAACCATTGGGGGATCCTTTATATAGTCAATTAAAGCAACGATTCCACTTCTCTGATTGATATAATGGATGAAAAATTCTAGAGAAAATTTGATGGTTGAGATGGTAGCTGAGGAGGGATTTTGATAAATTTCGATCTTTTAATGTTTTTATGAAAAAAATTCGTATTTAATGAAATGTGAATCCAAAAATTTTTAAAACAAAATGAGAATTCCATCATGTAAAAGATGATTACAAAAATTTAGGAAAGGAGACATACCTTTCCGATTTCTAGAAAGATTTCTCATAATTAGAAAAATTCATCCTGAAGAACATTACATTCTGAAAATTTTGATTAAAATATTACTATTACAATATTGATTAGTAAAAATTATTAGATTACTAAAAATATAGGTTAAAAAATTTTGAGCAAAAAAATTTTGATTATGAAAATTTTTGCGAACAAGAAAAATTACCCCCCCCCCATAAAATATAGTTTGTTACTATAAGGAGATAGGTTTAAACAATTACTTAATATATAAGATTCCCTTATAGATATCCTTCTTAACTCTTGTTTAATGTATTAAAATCTATCATATGGTAAAGACTTTGTGAAATTATCAGCAAGTGGATCTTGCGTTCTGATAAAATGAAGAATGATATCTTCTTTTGGTGTGTGACCCCGAAGATAGTGTTGCATAATTTCTATGTGTTTTTTATGAGAGTGATTTGCAGGGTTTTTTCTTAAGGCAATGGAACAAGTATTATCACACAATATATGTGTTTTCATAAAATTCATACCGTAGTCTATGAGGGAGTGTTGCATTCACAATACTTGATCACAACAACTACTAGCTACTACATATTCAGCTTCAGTAGTGGAATGTGCTACTGAGTATTGATTTTTGCATGACCAAGATAATAATAAATCTCTTATGAAATGAAATTTTCCTAATGTACTTTTCATATCTATTCAACTCCCACCAATTCCATCATTTAAAAAGCTATTTATAAACAAATCATTTCCATAAGTATAAAAGAGTCCTAAATCAGTGGTTCCCTTTAAGTAGAAAAAATTCCATTTCACTTCCATTAAATGAGATTCCTTAGAATTTAATTGATATCTTTCACATAATAATACTAATAACATTATGTTTGTTCAACAAGCATCATGTATAGTAACCTTCCTATCATTACTCTGAATGATATTTGATCAACTGGATTCAAAGATTCATCAAGATCAAGTGAATTTGTGGTATTAATAGGAGTAATAATACTCATAATGTTTTCATATCCATGCATTTTAAGACAATCATTAATATAATTATTTGTAGATATAAATGTTCTTTCAGGTTTTTGTGAAATTTGAAAACCAAGGAAAAATGTTAACTCACCCATAATACACTTTTCAAACACATATTTCATTACATCTAAAAAATAATCAATTAATGATAGCTGATCTGAACCAAATATAATATCATAAACATAAATATGAACAATTAAAAAAATATTATATTTCATTATAAAAATATTTAGATCACCAATTCCTTTAACATAATTGTTTTGTAAAAAAATCCTATAATTCTATCATACTAGGCTCTAGGAGATTTTTTACGTCTATAAAATGCATTGGTGTGTTTGAAAACATGTTCAGGATGTTTTTTATTTTCAAAACCCGGTAGTTGATCAACAATATATTCCTCTTGAACATAGCCATTAAGGAAATTCCATTTAACATCCATTTAAAGATGTTTGTAATTGAAGAATGCTGCCAAGGTAAGTAGGATACAAATGGTTGGATGTCTAGATACTGTAGAATAATTGTCTTCATAGTATATTCTTTCTTGTTTATTATTGTTTTTAGTAAATAATATTGCTTTATTTCTTACTATGATTCCATTTTCATCTCACTTTTTTCATAAAACCCATTTTAATCCAATAATTAAAGTGTCCTTAGGTCTTTCAATCAAGGCCCATACATTATTCATTTCGAACACATTTCTCTAATCTTGTGTGGTTTTAATCCAATAATCATCACCTAATGCTCCATCAGTAATTTTTGGTTTGGATTGAGAATGAAATGCTATATTCTATACATCATTAATTAAGGTTCTTCTAGTACTTATTCGTTGATTTAAATCACCAATGATATCATCACTGAGATGATTCTTTAGAAACAACTGATTTGGGTTTTATAAAACCCGTTAATCAACATAGCATATGAAATCATCTGGGTCAATTTCTTTAGAAATATTTTGTTGGACATTTTCTTTATCAGAAAGATATTCTATCAAGGTTCAATAATCAGTTTTTGAAAACACATCCAAAGATGTATGTTGAGGTTGTTTGAAAACAAAAGGTTCAGTTTCATCAATTTAGACATGTAGTGATTATTCAACAGTACAAGTGTGTTTATTGAAAACTCTATAGGACTTAGATGTTGTAAAATAGTATATGTAAATTCTTTCATAAGATTTGGGTTCGATTTTATGAAAATTATCTTTAGTATTCAAGATAAATACTTTTCATCCAAATACATTTAATTTTGAAATTCTAGGTTTTATAAAATTCCATACCTCATAATGAGTTTTGTTAAGAAAAGGCCTAATCAAAACATGATTTAATGTATAACAAGAAGTACTTACATCTTCAACCCAAAAATGATTCGCTATCAAATATTCACTAAACATGGTTCTTGTTATTATTTTTTGAATTCCATTTCTTCTTTCGAGATCATCGTTTTTTATGAGTTCTTGGTGTGGAGAGGTTATGAGTAATAAATTTTTTACTACAAAAAGATTAAATACTAGAATTTTAAAAATCTCCTCCATGATCACTTTGAATAGTTATCAAAGGAATATTTTTCCCATTTTTAAAATGGTCTCTAAAACTTTTGAAAAAAGAAATATCTTCACATTTCTTTGCTATAAAACAGACCCTTGTAAATCTAGTGTAATCATTAACTATGACATATACATAATATTTACCTCCAATGCTTCTGATTATTGTTGGAACAAAAAGATCAATATGAACCAACTGTAATGCATCAGTAGTTGAGACATCATCGATTGATTTAAATCATTATTTATGTTTCTATACATATTGACAAGGATCACAATGTTTTGAAGAATCAATTCCATGCTCTATTATATCCTTAACAAGTCTTTTCTTAGAGTGTTTTCATAGGTTCCTAAAGTCATATTCTCCAAACCATATATACCATAATAATAATTGAACTTCCATTTCACTAAGGCATGGTAGATCATGGCATTTATGGTCCTTAAGGTATATATTGTAAACATTATCTTTCCTATGGGTAGAAAGAATAAAGTCTTCCTTGAAATTAGGTACTAAAAACATTTCAATCATAAAAATCAAAACATAACCTTTCTTGCATATTTTAAATATGATAATTAAGTTGTTCTTAAGACACATAATGAATAAAACATTTGAAATAAATGTTTTTTCAAGAAGAACAATATTACATATACCATTAATTTCTCTATAAGAATTATCTTCAGAAATTTACTTTTCCTCCATTCATCTTGATAATCTTTTCAAAAAAGTTTATGTTACCAGCTGTATTCTTGGAACATCCACTATCCATGTACTGTGTATTGTTGTTGGTACCTTCATTATTTTCCTAAAAATAAGAGTGTTAGACTTTTGGAACCCGAACATTCATGGATCCGGAAACATCAGAAAAAAATAGGAATCCATAATTTCTTTTAAAATGAGCCTTTATGAAAACCAAAACACTGATTTTTGTTTAAGAAAAAAATTTTCCCAATTCCCATCACATTGTGACTTATTGAAAAATGGATCACTTTGAGGAAAATAATAATTGTTACTAATAATCGGTTTTGAATAAGTATGTCCATATCCAAAATTATTTCTTAGAGGTTGAATTTAGAAATAAATCATTTAAATATTTTTCCTACCTATGGTATGGTTTAAAAAACACTTATTTAAGGAAAATAATTTGGAAATCAATCTAATATATATGTTCTTATCCTCAAAAAAATTACTTTTAGCACTTGAGTGAGGCTCTAAAACATTTTTTAGAAATTGGTTTATCTAGGTCCTTAGAAACTTTATCCTTCTAATAATTAACTTCTTCAATGGATTTGGAAATATTTTAAAAATAATAAATTTTATTATCAAGGTCTTTAGAAAGATATGATATTTCCTTAGTAAGAATAATTATTCTAGATTTTACCTTATCATGCTTTTTATTGATTTTAGAATTTTTATTATCAAGGAGCAATGCAAACCAAAACACTTCATCATAAATATGTAAAGAATTATCTTCATCAGAAGAATATTATTCATATGAGGATTCATAGTATTTACTATCACTATAGAAAACGTTCAAGAATACATTTGTTATGGATTCCACATTGTGTACCTTGGCCATTACAAAATGAATTTAAATAGGTAACTTGGAATGTAAACCAATATTGTTCTGTCCCGAAGGATCGATCTCTTAGGAATCATCGGAAGAGTCTCCACCATTGGAACTCTAGGTGTCATTAGCTTTCAAAACATTCTTAGCATTAACATTATAGTATTTATTTCTATTCCTCTCATAATGATTTTCCTTTATATCCTTTCTCATAATCATAGAGCAATATGGATTATATGCCCCATCTTTTGTACTCATAACAAGTTTCTTCATAGTATTTCTTGTACTTTCTTTCTTTCTTCATATATCTATACTCAAAGTCTTTCTTCCAAACTATCTTGTTCATCGTTCGAGAAAGATAAGTGTACCATCCACTATAAAGTAGCAAATGTATTATTTGCTTCTGGATCCACCCACTCTTTTATTTTTGAATAATTTTCTAAGTATATCACCGTATTACCTCAACAATTAGATGTTGAGTTAGCTGTGACAACCTCTAATGGCACAACAGTAGCATCAAAAGTTTATAATTCTTCTCCGATTGAAGTTTGTGGGAATGTGCTTCCTAAAAATCTTGTGATCCTTCCTATAGTGGAATTTGATGTGATTTTTGGCATGGATTGGCTTTCTTTATATGGAGCTCATATCAATTGCCAAATAAGGGAAGTCACATTTCATATTCCAGATCAATCTATGATCATCTATCAATGCAAGGATGAACATAACCTCCCAGTGGAAATTTCATCCATCTTATGGGTCTTGATTCCACTAAATGAAGGTTATTTATCTCAAATGGTTGGTGAGAAACTCATGATTAAGAATATTCCCATTGTACGGGAGTTTGATGATGTCTTTCTAGAGGAATTACCGGGTCTTCCACCAAATCATGAAGTTGAGTTTTCAATAGAACTCATACCAGGTGCTTTGCCTATTTCAAAGTCACCTTATAGAATGGACCAAATTGAGTTGTAGGAATTGAAGAAGCAACTCCAAGAGAATCATGATAAGGGGTTCATACGCCCTAGTGCGTCACCTTAGGGAGCACCAGTTCTGTTTGTTATGAATAAAGATGTATCAATGAGACTCTGCATTGATTATCGAGAACTTAACAAGATCACTATCAAGAACAAATATCCTCTCCCGTGCATTGATGAACTATTTTACCAAATATGCAGAGCTCAATACTTTTCCAAGATTGATCTTCGTTCAGGGTATCATCAATTAAGGGTCAAAAGGGAGGATATACCAAAGACAGATTTCCATACAAGGTACGGAAACTATGAATTTATAGTGATGACATTTGGTCTTACTAATTCCCCTGCTATCTTCATGGATCTGATTAATAGAGTCTTTAGAGACTATCTTGATCAGTTTGTGGTAGTCTTTATAGACGATATTCTTTTCTATTCAAATAGCAAGGAAGGACATGAAGATCACTTGAGAATTCTTCTGATGACCTTGAGAAATGAGATGCTTTATGCCAAATTTACCAAGTGTGAATTTTGGCTTCAAAATGTTTCATTTTTCGGTCACATAATCTGAAAAGAGGGGATATCTATTGATCTAGCAAAAATAGAGGTTATCAAAATATTGTTGAGACCAACAACAGTAACCGAGATCCAAAGTTTTCTTGGTTTGGCTGGATATTATCGACGTATTGTGAAAGATTTTTCACGATTATCTAATACACTCACCAAGTTGACTCGGAAAGGAGTTATGTTTGTTTGGACGGAGGAATGTGAAGAGAATTTCAAGGAGTTGAAAAGAAGGTTATCCAGTGCACCTATACTCACAATTCCTTGTAGTGGAGAAAGGTTTGTGATCTACAGTGACGCATCTAAGAATGGAATGGGATGTGTTCTCATGCAAAATGATATGGTGATAGCTTATGCCTCACGACAGTTGAAAATCCATGAGGAAAATTATCCAACTCCTGATTTGGAGTTAGCTGCAGTAATCTTTGCATTAAAGATTTGGAGGTATTATCATTATGGAGAAAGGTGTGACATTTATACTGATCATAAAAGTTTAAAGTATATTTTCACACAAAAGGAACTGAATTTTCGACAATGAAGATTCTTGGAGATGATTAAAGATTACGACTGCTCAATCCATTACCACCCTGGGAAAGAAAACAAGGTGGAAAATGCATCAAGTCGACAAGACCATGCCAGTTTATCCATGATGAGGATCACAAAAGATCCAATATTTATGGATTTACAAAGGATGGATCATGGAATTATAATGGAAGGGGGGAAATCATATCTTTCTCAAATGAATGTTCAACCATCTATACATATGAAGATTAAAGAGGCACATAAAGAAGATATAGAGTTACAAAAGTAGGTGAGAAATGTTCCTGAATTCAACCTTGATTGTGATGGGATAACAAAGTTCAGGAATCGGGTTTGTGTTCCTCCCATCCCCGAATTAATGAAGGAGATGCTGGATGAGGCTCATAGTTCTTCATTCTCTATTCATCCTGGAAGCATGAAGATGTATAGGGACCTGAAAGAGTACTTCTGGTGGGATGGCATGAAAAGTGATGTTGATGAATATGTCTCTCGATGCTTGGTTTGTCAGCAAGTTAAAGCTGAGAGACAAAAGTCTAAGTGGATGTTACAACCATTACCCATACCCGAATGGAAATGGGAAAACATCACTATGGACTTTGTCACAGGACTTCCTAAAACATCCAAATGCAATAATGCTATCTGGGTCATAGCTTATCATCTTACAAAGTCTGCACACTTCATTGCTATTAGAGAAGATTTATCTCTAGATCAGCATGCCATGATATATGTGAAGGAAGTGGTAAGATTGCATGGAGTTCCACTTTCTATTATATCTGATCGGGATCTGATGTTTACCTCAATGTTCTGGAGAAGACTTCAGCATACTCTGGATACAAAGTTGAGTTTCAGCACTGCTTATCATCCTCAAACAGACGGTCAGATTGAGAGAACAATTCAAACTCTATAAGATATGTTTAGAGCGTGCTCTAGGGATTTCAAAGGTGTTTGGGATCAACACCTACCTTTGGTGCAATTTTCTTATAATAATATCTTTCACTCCAGTATTCAGATTGATCCTTATGAAGCTCTCTATGAAAAGAAATGCAGGACTCCAACTTGCTGGGATGAAGTTGGGGAAAGAAAGCTGTTAGGACATGATATTGTTGATGAGATGGTAGAAAAGGTCTGATCTATTCAACAACACATAAGAGCAGCTCAGAGTTGACAGAAAAGTTATGCCGACAACCGAAGAAAAGACCTAGGGTTTGAAGTGGGTGATAATGTGTTCTTATGAATATCTCTCTATAAGAGGGTCATGAGATTTGGAAAGAAGGGGAAGTTGAGCCCTAGATATATTGGTCCTTTCGAAATACTGGATCGTGTTGGGAAGGTAGCTTACCGATTGGCGCTTCCACCGAATATCTCTCAAGTTCACGATGTGTTCCATGTATCTCTCCTGAGAAAGTACATACCTGATCCTTCACATTTACTCAGCTCAGAAGTTGTACTGTTGGAGCAAGATATTTCTTATGAAGAACAGCCGATAAAGATTATGGATCGTAGAGAAAATTTCCTACGAAACAAGACCACTCGATTGGTGAAATTTTTATGGAGGAACCACCAATTAGAAGAAGCTACATGGGAGCTTGACGATATGATGAGGGAGAGGTATCCTCATCTGTTTGTTACAAAGTGACGAATTTCGAGGGTGAAATTCATTTTAAGGGGAGTAGAATGTAACACCCGAGAAGTTTATGTTATATAAATCATCAAAGGAATATTTTTTCTACACAACACTTTCTTTACTTTCTTTACACGATATCGCGACCTTCCTCGATAGCTTGCGTCGTACGCAATACCGAGTTTCACTAAACAATGATATACTATTAAAATATTATTAAAACTAGCCGTTATGAATAGTAATAATCACCTTTTGAAATTTTATAAATTTTATTTTTCAAAATTTACTTCATTATTGGATTCGTAATATCGAAATTAGCTTATGGTGAAATTTTGGAACTTTTCGGATAACTTTCATATTCTGATGAATAGTGAAAATTACTAAATTTTAATTAAAAAAAACTTTTTAATCGAAATAATAAATAGTGATAAATTATTAATTTTAGTGGTTTTAAAGTATATTTAGAATATATTTTTACAATTTAATACAATGTTGGTCATTGGATTTAATTTCACATTTAAACCAGACATAAACAACTGTCAATCTTTTGATAGTTATTATCTCTTAAGAACACGCTATTTGTTTTGACGATGGGAATTAATTTAAAAATTAATTAATGCAACAGATATGTTTTTAATTTGGTAAAATAGGCATCATTTTTGGTTTCATAATATCAAATATATCTTAGGCTTAAATTTTTGTATTTTTCTAAAAACATTCAATTTTAGATGAATAGTGAAACCACTAAGTGGTAGTTAAAAAAACTGAATTTTTCATAAAACATAATATTACAGCTTCTGTGAGTGGGATTTCAAAAATCCGAGAGACACGGTTGATGTCATTAAGTAAAATGTGGTTCAATGAGATGAAAATAATTTTTTGTGAATAGTAACTTTTTAGTTTTATTTACCACGGTTAAAAGTAAATAGGGTAATTAAGGTTAATAATGATATTATTATTACCCCAACACATGTCCTAAATATATTGGATAACCGTAATTCGACCAAAAATAATCTTAGGAATAAAATATGACTATTTAGGCCCACTTAGATTAAATTAGGACATTTATTATTAATTTATTTACAGAAGGGTTAAAATAGTTAAAATCAAGGATTAATATCTAAATCATTTTTAATATAGGGTTATTCATAAGATAAATTCGACTATAAATATTCATTAGAAATATAAAAAGGTTCTCTACATATTTATATTTTATTTGTAATTTTTATACTGTAAATAATTTCATTTATTAATGACACAATGATGATGCAGTAATTATCTTATTAATGAAATATTGACATAATTGATGTTATAAATACCCAAATAAATATAATTTGAGGCTTTTAATGAATTACAGAAATTTTTTAGGTTAATATGACATGTTATTATTTATTTAATTAACATTTTTTGAACTAATCATTCTGTTATGATTTTCACAAAAATCAATTACTAAATAGTGTCAACATTGACAAAAAATAGTTTTTAAAACAAATATTATATTAGTAATTGTTATTTTATTCCTAAAAATCTAATGTTCGGCCAAATGACTTAGATATGGTTATATATATTAATAATAATCAAACTTTGGGTTCTTTTGTGTGTGTAGAGTATGTTTATTAACCTTATAGTATAAGAACACAAGAAGACACGGTAATTGTAAAATTATTTAACTTAATGATAAATCTAAATGATAAGGTTAAAATAGGAACCTAAACTTGTCTAAATTATATTGGATGAGAGGATTTTGACCCATACCAACCTTAGCTTCTAAATAAATCAATTTGGAGATATTTAAAACCAAATTTGGATTTATAATAAAATAATATGTTTAGTTATTCCAAAGGTGCCCCTCTCCTCCCTTATAAAAGGGCACCTCCTTCCTCTCTTCCATACACCACATTGAGCCTTCAATATCTGCCAAACCCTGCCAATTTCTTCTGTCCACTTCCCTAGAAACATCCTAGAGGTCCTGGTCTTCTTCAAAGACCAATTTTAGTGCCCTAAAAGGAGGTCTCAAAGAAGAACTTCAAAGAACAGGTAATGTCCGTTACCGATTCTTTCATCTTTATTTCTTCTTCCACATATTCTTATTTAGTTGTTTCATTATGAAGTAATAACATCAGTATCAATCATATACTGATATGTTATTATAAGTATGAAACAACCCTATTTCACCATCTATCCATCCTACGGAAAATAAAATCACCACACGTGCATACGTACGGAATATCGTCTCCACGCCGTGGTGTAATCTATTTTCCACCACCACCTTACATGGATGGGTATAATGGTGTAAAAAGTGACTATATATTATTATTGTAAAGTGATAAAGATTCTTAAATAGTATATATACACTCCAATAAAATTACATGATCATGGGAACAATATCATCGCTCGTGCGTACATACGGAATACCGTCTCCACGCTGTGATGCGACTCATTCTACATGATATTCATTGAATAATGATTATATAAATGAATTGAATGAATTAATGTGATATATATTACACTAATAACATTCTGTAAATGTGGTATCTATAACCTAAAGAGAATAATAAGAATTTATTCGACAAAACACACATAAGAACAAAAAGTAATAAACACTCGAATAAACAAGTAGTAATGAAATCTTACTAATAAGAACCTATGAATATTATCACATATGATATCATAAAAATATTTATGATTCTGTAATAAGTCAATAAAATTATTTAAATCATTATACAGGAGGTTCAGATACTTACGAAGCAAATCAGACCTAAGGTAAGGGAAATATCACAATCTAATTTTTATCCGAGATTGTTTATACATTAGTATTTACTGGGGTGTATTTTATCATCCACATCCATGTTTCCACAATATGTAATATTATTTCCATCCACCTACTATTGTTTAAATCCAATTTTACCCTTAGGTGAATTTTTAGTAAAGGATATGAAAGGAATCTTTTGTTGTTTTTCATACGAGGTACTTTTTGACTTTTACGACAAAATTACGAAGAATGTTTTTTTAAATTATATGGCAGAATGGATTTTTAAAACATTATTTCCAAAAAGGTTCATTTACATGTTTTCAAGATTATTTATAATCAACTTCTTTTAGTTTATAATTGTACGACATGTTAAGAAAGGAAAAGTGTTTTTGAAGCAGAAAGGATATTTTCATCAAGAATGGAGTTCAAGTGTTTTATCAAAATTATTTTACATCTAAGATAATAATGGGTTCTGTTTCTATCCCTATTATTACATTGATTTGATTATGTTGTGATGGAATTATATTTTTATGAATTCCTTTATCTTATATGAATTGTTTTATGATGTCACGATGTTTAAGATTCCCATTTTTTACATGGGTTATGCTATGATGTACGGTTTCTTATTTTGTGGCACACATAAGAATGGTATCATTATGAGATGGGTGGGACCTATATCTCCCTCCAATGCATTGGGTAAAGATTTTATATCCCACGAGATAGAAATGGCTGGAACGGCAGGTTAAACTGGTTGAGTGAAACGGGACTGAAACGAGGAGTGAACTCGGTTCAGAAATGGACGTTGTCCAGTAAGATAGTCTTGCCATTGAGTCTTGACTTACAAGAAATGATTCTCTATGATTATGTGTGTATGAAACAAAGTTTCATGTTTTATGTTATGATTATTGGGATTACATTTCACTACTATGATTTATCCCATGTTATGAAATTATGATCTCTTTTGCAGGTTAAGATTTCCAAAAGTTATGTGCTTATGTAAATGATGTGGTTGATATTTCTTTTGATTACCCTTACTGAGCATTTGAGATCACCCTTTTGTATGATTTATTTCCCTAGGTCAAGAAGAAGCTCATTAAGTAGAATATTCCAAAAAGGGACTCTATATATGATGAAATAAATGGGAGGCAAAGTAGATGCTTTATGAACTAGTTGTTTATGTTTCCCAGTTACTAAAGACACTATACCTATATGGTCCTTTCATGGTTTTGTTATATTTTGTAATAAGTGTGCGTCAATTTTGATGTTATAACAATGTATGTAAAGTATGGGTCGTTATAGAAACTGAGGAAAAAAGGGAAGAGGAGCCGCCAAAAACCAAGACGCGGAAGTGATGAAACCCTGGGAGCTGCCAAAACCGAGATGAAGACAACTTTTCTTCATATACCAACTCATAATGATATCTACACTGATAGAAAAAAATTATATATATAAATAATATGAAATTATATTATTTATTAATAATCATTATACAACAAATTGTTTTTACCTTTGGCACATTATGGAAATAATAATGTCACCCATGTTTATGTGGGACCTACCATCTCCAAGATGTTATGGGATTCAATTTTCATATAAATATTTATTAAATGATTATAAAATTATATGAAATTAATGAGTAAAATATTTAAAACATAAATATTTTTTAGGTAATTACATAACTACATCTGATTCTAATGGAAAAGAACATATATGAAAAAATTCATGAGAAAACATTGTATTTAACACCTTAAAAACTGGTAATAATAAAATATTATTATTAGGTCATATGAGGTAATAATAAGAACATATATTAAAAGAGAAATATTTATATGGATATCTTGATTGGAATCCAGGATACCCACAATCATATATCGGTGGAGGAGGAATTCAAGGACATTGGATCAGTATTATAGTAGTTATTGCAGATGGTATAGTTTGTTATTGTAGCAGCCAATACTATTAATCAGATTTTCACCTTTATGCCACAAGGTTGGGAATAATGTCTTTAAGAACTTCTGGAAACCAATGTACTTTGCATCATAATTAATTCTATTTGTTAGGGTATTCACATCATAGATGGTTTTTGGGACACTCGGCTTTAAATCCACAAAAAAGACCAAGAAGGCTGGGTAGACCACATAAGAGCTAGCCCGAAATAGGATTCAGAGAAAAAAATATAAATAATTAGAGCAGAGCTAACCATATTTGAAGAATTTAATGGAATGGAAACTACCATTAGGACCAGGATCCGTGAAACTCTACATGGGGCAATGTTTACTGATCTTCCATGAGAGGTGGGGAGTTGGGCGCCTTCATGTTGTTAATGCTGGGGAGGGGATACTTCAAGTGTGTTATGTATTTGACCTTAAAAGGAGTGTATTGTGTCTTGTGTTGGCCTTGAATTTGGTCCTAAGGGTTATATAAGGGTTCCACATTAACCTATAAAGAGTGGATAACCAAAAAATAAATTAAAAATAAGGCATTTAGGCCATTCGGGTTAATAGAATCCCGGTGCAAGGGATTTCATCTAAATTTTCATTCATTTAGGTATATTTTAATGGTAAGATAGAATTTTTTATGGTGTATATAAATCACTTATAAAAATACTTTATTTAATAAATAATAAATATATTAAGTTATTATTCAATTCATTGTATTTCATAAAATGTTACTTTTCATATTTTCTACCAAGTGGAAAGTGTTTCATAATTCAATTTTTGTTATTTTGGTGATATTATATGTTCATTGTACTCAGTATTCTAGGATTATGTGTGTCATTAATTCATTATTTTATTTTCAATCACCCCTTATTATATGTGTAATTACATTG
The DNA here is from genome assembly GCA_963277665.1 of Viscum album. Classification (NCBI taxonomy): domain Eukaryota; kingdom Viridiplantae; phylum Streptophyta; class Magnoliopsida; order Santalales; family Viscaceae; genus Viscum; species Viscum album. The sequence continues at coordinate 1,716,890,358 of OY728132.1, forward strand.
TTAACTCACAATCAACTGAGTGATTATTCACACTTCAACGGTATCGATATTTATTGGATATTTCTTGTTAATTTATACTACATTAATATATATTTGTTATTATACAACTATTTATTTTTATGTGGGGAATCTATTTTCTAATTTATTTTTTATATAGTTAATAATTTTATATTCATGGAATTTAATGTTATTTATTTCATGGTAGTTATTATTTTATAGCTACCAATGTGGTATAGGATTCTTCTTCAATTTAATTTTAATATTTATATTAGTATTTGTTGAATTGATATTGAAGTAAATTACATGATCATTTCATATTAAAAAATTTACTCTTCTTATCCTATATTTATTCATGATATTTTAATGTAATACTACAATTTTCCACTCTTTGTTACAATAACTCATTGATTTTTTTAAAAACTATATATTAATTTAAATTTTTGGACAAAAAACATTTTCATCTAAATCAATGTTTTCTAAAAATGGATTTTAATTTTTTTAGTAATATAAAATTATTTATTTGTTAATTTTTTTTTTCAAAATCATTTCAAATTATTATTATTTTAGTTTTCCAACCAAGGTATGTTTTTACTTTTGACTGAAAATGATAATAGAACTTCTTTTTTTTAGTTTTCAAGAACCAAATTTTTTTCCATCATGCAAACGAAATATTTTGAATAATAAATAACTTGTTTATAGGGATATTTTTTTAGAAGATGTGTTTCATAATATTCAAGACATTTTAGAAAATAATAATTATCAACTTGAATAGATTATTATATTGATGATTGATTTTAATGATATTTATAATGTATTTATATCCATAATTTAATGTAACCCTAAATTGTTTATTCTCTACCAGGTATATGTTTACATGATTCTTGATTTATTCTTACTTTAAATTTTATTAATCTGGTTTACAAGGTAATTTGTTGACATTATCATTCTAGATTAATTTTTTACTAATTAACATTTCGAGGAATCATTAAATTTTTTAGGATAAATATAGAAAACATTTCCCATAAATATCCCTATTCTTTATCATGGATATGGTTATTTCTAAATATATACATATATATTTTTTAATTTATTGTGTTTTAAATTTAATTTAGTTTTATTTAATGTGGAAATATTGATATTCTATATTATATATTAAATAAAATAAATATTGATAAGGACTATTGTTAATGAATAAAACATATCATTTGATATATGTGGAATAAATCATACCTGAAGAGATTTGTGGGTCGAGGAATTATATTTCTTTTTAATTCATGTATCGTTTCTTTTAAAATACAATTTTATAGAAGTATTAAATATAATTTTTTTTGTGTATCATTGAATTGATTAAATTTCCTTTCCGTAAGGTCTTAATGTTATAAATATCAATATGTCTCAGATACTTATGTACAATATTAAACATTTACATCATGTTAAATTCAGTTATTGATGTCAAGGGGATTATTTTATTAAATATAATTCCCATTGATTAGTACTAACATAATGAGTTTATTTATGTAAAATAATATAGGAATTATTTAATCATGTCAAATTATTATTCGTGATGGTGAAATTATTCTAATAGAAATTTTTTTTAGTAATTTATCATTCAATATTAATTATTACTTATCTACTCATGTTATTTACAAATATACATATATATTATTGGTTTTTTGATATCATATATAATTTTTAATGTTTTTTTCTATATGACGTATGAATATTTAAATAAGTTCAAAATAAAATATATTCACTTAAATTTTTTTATAATTTATACTTTCAAATGTGTTATGAAACAAAATCATGTTTCTATTTTAGCATAACAAAAAAACAATTTGACACATTATGCTTCGACATGTAGTATAATATAAAAATGTAATAATGTATTTTTTACATATTGGCTTCAGGGTTTAGAGTCTATCAAAAATATTTTAACATCATCAAAAAATGATGATGTTATGGGTCATAATTCTAATTAAAATTTCAAAATTGTTGAATTAAAAAATATTTAAAAATTTATAATTATAAATTGAAAATTAAATAATGGAACCCAAAAAATATATAAATATTCTGAAAATAAATATTGAGAGAAATAAAAAAATTATTTAAAAAGACGGGGATCCATTTAAATATTTTAAAAATTGGATGTTTAAAACTCCTCATCATAAAATCGCTATAAATTTACCATTTTGAATCATTTAATGTGTGTAATGATAACAATAAATATATTATATTTTATCATTAATAGGATTAGTCATTAATATGGAGATGGAATAAATTAGATACCTCAGAGAAGTATTAATTATTAGGAATGGTATTTTTTCTTAACAACATCACACATAAATTTCAAAACAAGATCGAAAAAAATATGGATTACTGGAAGTAATTTCCCAATATATTAGAAGATCAAAACCTATATATTATGGGAATATTATAATTAATTAATTTTTAAGGGTATTTTCTAGCGAGACAAACAATGACATAATGAATCAGATATTAACTTCACAAAACCAATACAAAAGAGGTAACATAACAATAAAAAGTTTTTTAGAAGAAGTCCATGTAATGGAAAATATAATCTATTTAATTTGGAAAAATTAATTTATTTTAATAAAATTTTGAATTGAATAATCCATATAAAAACTAATGTTGCACAATATAAAATGGGTCCCCTTGTCTTCAAAATAAGGCATTGAAACCCTTATAGAGTTTCCCATCATAGACCAATTCAGTCTATGCTCATATAGGAATAATAAAATTAATATAGTAACCTTTTAGAGAAACACATACACATATATATATCCATAATTTTATAAAATTAGTTTATAATCACTCCATATATGTACATTAGTTATTGATTTTCTATTTTTAATATCTATTGGGAGTACCATGTGTCATTCTGAACATGTTTCACAATAATGGTTTTTTTATTCATTCATATAAAATACATCATAATTACCACCTTATTAATGTTATAATTATGGTTTATTTATAATAAATTTTGTTTTTATTAATTCCCTTCATGATATTATTTTTTTTATTAAGGAAGATGAAACTGATAATAAGAATATTTTGGTGACGATTGACGAGCAAAATGTATATTTTTAATTTAATATTTTTATAATATAATACCCATTATATAAATCCTATAAAATAATTAATAAAAATTTATGCCAAATTACACATGTAATTATGTTAGAATAGTAATTCATGATAATATCTCCATTAATTTTTCATGTAGGTGATTAATGTGGCTTAAACCCGAACATGTAATGATTATATGGTTCCTTAGAGATAATATTATTGTAACTGAATAATAATTATCATTTATAATTAATATTAGTTTTATATATCAAATGTGGGAGTTTTATGTTGAATAGGTAATAAATATAAAAAATTACATTTTAGGAATTAAATGTTTGTTTCTTCTTAGTATAATTATATATGATATATAAATTAACAATGATTGTTTATAAATCATATCATTAATAGCTTATTAAATTTATATTAAAAACATAATAATATATTAGGAACTAAATTTGTCCTTTAAAACCATTCATAGAAGAATCCATTTATGTAAGTAATGAAAAGAAAATTATAATCCAATAATTCCATTGTAGAGGTAGTGAACCTGTACGAATGGATGATGATTATATTTTCCATTGAGAGAAATATATGATTAGTTGGTTTATCATTTCATAATCAATAATATATCCTAAATAACATAATAACATATATATTTCCATATTTATACAATATTTATATGTAATTAATGTAAAATTAAACTCATTGCATTGTGGTTGCGATCATCCTCAAAATGTAGGGTAAAGTGTTGCATTTTCATTATAGAGAAATACAGAACGATCAATAATATTTGTACTATATTTATAATAAATCACCAATATAATAAGGATATTTATGTTATGGATTTAATATGGTGTAATTAATTTGGTTGTATAATGAGTTTTCAAAAATTTAATGTAAATCATTAATTATGTTTATGAGTGTATACCACACTTCTTGGATTATCTTCTTAACAACATGGCTTAAGCCTTTGAGGGATAGTCTATTGATTATATCAGAACCTCTTCATGGATTCTTCAATTTCTAATAAAGGGTATATCAATGTTTTCGTTGAAATAATGTAGTTTTGATGTGATGATAAGTTGGGAGAGTACTACATATTTTTAAATTAAAAAAGAATGACATTTTTGTACATACCCAAAACATTTCAATAGTGTGAAGAAAATATCAATGAAAATGAATACAAAAATTATAAATATTGATGTGGGTATGATATTTAGTTTATCTAATTCTCAAGATTTTATTTAAAGACATTCTTATATTATGATAGGCCGTTTACCTCTTTAAGACCCCATTTATGCCATTTTGGTTTTCACCATGGTAACTAGGTTCTTTATAAGAGATTTACCCCTATAGAAAAAGAGAATCTAGTGTTTATTAAATTATTTTCACATAATGATTACAAATTTGAACCCCATTATATATGAATACATTTTTAATGGTGGGAATTTTTTTTAAAAAATAATAAATCAAATATTTATTATTATTATTTTGAAAAATATATATTTTGTTCAAAAATACAAAATCGAGGTGTTTTAATTAAAATAAATTTTTTAAAATTATAATTTTAATAATAAAATACATAATTCACCTTAAAAATGATATTAGAACTTTCATTTCATAATTATACAGTAATAATATCATAATCTCAATGTCGTTTTAAAAATTATAATTGTCACTATTCACCTAAAATCAATCTTCTTATAAAAAATTCATCTTAATAAAATAATAACATTAAAAATATGAAAATAGAGTTTCAAAATTTTAAAATAGCTATTTTAAAATTTATATACTATATTTTAAATGAATATATAATAAAAAATTCATAAATTTATTTAAATATAGACATTTTATTCATCATGGTTTTTGAATATTATTTCTTATTAGTTATTAAATTTATTTATTTTTGATAAATTTTTATATAAAAAAATTATCTATTATAGTAAAAAATTAATAATCTTCATTTTAATTTACTATATTAATATTAAAAATAAGATTTTTTGTGTTTCATGGGAAATAATCCATTTTAAATTATCAATTCTATAAAATAATAATAATATATAACTTTATATAAGTTAAATAATTTTATCTACTAACAAATATATTAGTCATCTTATTTATTATATTAAATTGAATTTATTTATCATATGTTTCATAAGTTTTATGTTATATGTAATAAAATATTAAGGATATTATAAATTTATTCGATCCAAAATATCATGTGGTTACATTCTACCCCTTTAAATAAATTTCAACATCAAAATTTTAATTACGTGTCACTGATGAATTTACGTTAATATTAATATGTCAATCATTCTAGATAAAACATATAATTTTACAACTATCTTACTCTCTTATAACAATCCATGGTATATACCCTTCTTAAAAATAATTCTTTCGTATAATCTTTTACATAATTTTTCAAATTCTATAATAATATATTAACAAAATCATTCCATTCCAAAAACCATATGAATCTAAAATATTTAAAATCACATTAAAAAATTAATCTCAACAAAATATAACTAATTTTATTCCCTTAAAATAATTTGAAAAAATATTTTATAAATTCACAAACTATTATAAATCTATCAAAATGATAAAAATTAAATATTATATAACAAATATTCTAGAAAAAGTTATCAAAATCGATTTGAGAAATATTGTAAATTTTTAAAAAAAACATAGATCACCATTTTGTATCATCATGAATTAACTATTTATACTAATATTTAATTTTACCCCAATCATGTATTGTATAATAGTTATTAAAAAATACAACTATTTCATTAAATTAAAATTCTTGGATATTGATACAATTTAATATATATTTCAATACCATTAATGAAAAACTAGTAATGATAAATCCTTTTACCTTTCACAAAACCATCCTTTATTTTAGAATATATCAAAATATGGTTAATAGATATCAATTATAGAAACTCGGCGCCAAAATCCAAAATATGTTTCCTACTACCACTACATAGGTGCGATTACTAAATATCAAAATATAAAGGATTGAAGTGTTTAATAGTGTTGGTTAACTAGACATATACATTAATATTGTATTTTAAATGAGTAACCTAATTAAAGTTTTTTATAATTATTATAACATTATTCAATTTATAATATTCAATCGTATATTTCACAGTAAAATTCTAATAATAATGGGAAAAAATAATAAGGGCGGGCCAAAATTCTTAGTAAGTTTATAGTACATTAGATGAAATATTGACATGATGAGAATAATTTTTATGTCAAGGTAAATAAATGAGAACCCAAATCATGAAATCAATATAAGATAATTAAGTGAGTAAATAATATTTCATGTTAAAAAAATGAAAGCACTTCTTATTTAATCTATGAGTTATGAATTTAATTCATCCCTCTATAATTCCATTGAAAAAAATATAGTGTATAATAATAAGTAAATCTTAATTAAAAAATAATTATTTATTTGATTCTTTGTCTCTCATGTATGTGGTACCTTTACCGGCATGTCCTCTCACAAGATGGTTTATTATACTACTATCATGAAATTTTACAAGGTAGTTTAATACTACTGTAATTTGGAAACAAACTCCAAGGGTTTATCTCCAAGAAATTTCATCCCATGAGACTATGGATTCATACATGGGACTACATTAAATGGTCCCAAAACCATGTCACACCTATCCCAAGCTTTCCTCAAATATCAAATAACAAATTTAATTCATTATGAATGATCCTTATCAAATACACATATAGATTAATGGATACAGATTTTTCAATATTACATTAAATAATCCAATAATATTCAATGTAAATATTAAATTTAAAAATGGTTTATGGTTCCAGAAATATTCATTTCAATAAAAAATGATAAGTTTATTTTCAGGAAACTCAATATTACATGATCATAAGAATTTTTACAGTTTAAGTTCATTAAATGGGATCATGGATGTAAATTTTAACATTATACAAGAAAAAATAAATTAAAAACCATCCATATAAAAAATAATATGGGTATCAATACAGAAAAATTAATGTTGATTATAAATTAATGATTTTTGGCATCAATGAATGAAAAAAATTTAAAAAGATTTTTTAAATAGAATATTTAGGAAAATATCATTTTTATTCGAAAATTTTTAATATAGTTTAATTTGAAAATTTCATATGAAAATATTTGCATTGAAAATTAAACCTGTAATGATGAAAATTAATCTTTATTTGAATAATGGATGCTAAATATGTACATATTGAACAAGGTAATGAAGAACATGTATTTTTCTTAATAAAAAAATTGAAAGAATCCATATTGAAAAAAATAAAATGAGATATAATTGAAAAAAATATTTAAAAAAGAGGTGAAAATTTATTAAAAAAAATAATATTTAATCAATTTAAAATTATTTTTAGAAACATTTTTGTTAAATAGTTTTTTGTAAGAAAACAAGTTCTTTATTTGATGTGATAAATGTTGTCAAGTTTTCTAAAAAAATATATTCTATAACATTTTAAGAATCAATGAGTTGGAAATAAGTACAATTAAATTATATTGGTTATTATTAAAATTTTTAGAAAAAAAATTAAAATGTTTAATAGAAAATTATCCAATAATTTTACTTTAAGTAAATTCATGTATAAATAATCCTGAAAGAAAGATATTGTGAAGTACACCAATGAAATGATTATAATATTTATTTGAGAAATAATAAATAAATATAAAATTTTTATATTGTCAAAATGAATGTAAAAAATTGAAAATACAAAAAATATATAGTAAAAAATTATTAGAAATGTAATCATATAATATTAATGACTATGAGGAATTAATATATCCCAATGAAAATGAATTAGGGTATGAGTTTTTTATTCCACATTGTAATGGAAAATTGAATTACCCTTAGATGGAATAATAAAATTGAAACCCTATTATCATGAAAATTTAATTAATCATGATATTACATGTTAAAATTTTATTTGGTACAATTTTTATAATAAATATGTTAAAACAACATATTATGTCTCAAAAATTATAATTTAGACAAAGTCCCTTACTACTAAAGAAATTTTGTATCATAATCCCCTTGAAATAGATAAATTCAAATTAAACATTTAGTACCATGAATCTTAAATAATTCTGGTTATATTATATCTTATTTTGATGTAGTTACACCAAAAACGAACATTTAGTGTTGTTAATGGTGTATTCCTCATAGAAAGAAAAGTTAGACCAAAAATATCATACATTATGTTTTCTTTCATATAATTGTCCGTTAAAATCATATATAATTTTTTTAGTTTTGTAAATAAAATATAATAGAACTATAATAATATTTATAATATTAATTAAAATCTATTTATAATATTTTATTAACTGTTTGTCAAATATCATCAATTATTTTCAATATTTCGACTCTTAATTGTGCAATTTCTCGATAATGTTTTCCTATTTTTCTTTTTATTCATATTAATTAGATCATGAATTTGTTATATAAATATTTTTAACCATGATTTAAATATATATATATATCAGTTATATCTGTATTAATAATAATCAATAATATTTGGAGAAAAGAAATGAAATGCATAATTCATGGAGATGGTAGGTTGTACATACACAAAAACGCTACTTCCATTTATTTTTTTCATTTAAAATAATGAAAATTTAATGATATATAGGTATAATATAATTAAAAAAATCATATATATGACATATATATTACATATAGTTTTTAAATAATTCCATTATATGTTCAATGTATGGTGTGAAATAATCACACCGCTTTGAGGAGGGGACGGTCCACACATCACAAAGGATGATATTAGATTTATCAAAAATACAATGAATAATTGTATAAGTTATATAGAAATTAAATTTGTATGAAAAAAATACTTATCATATATATAATATGAAAAAAGGTCTATCATAATTCGAAACCATGAGTGATGAAAAAATAAAAAATTAATTAAATCATTTCGTGAGGTGATAGTTCTTAATAAACATAAATGGAAAGGTATTACACTTAATAAAAAAAATTAGTATATTTTTGGGCTGATTTTATTTTATAGTATTGTAATAAAAATACTTGAATGGGTGAATAAGGAAAATAAAACTAGGGATTCATTGGAAGGAATTTACCTCTTTTTTGGGTAACTCCATTTTGATTCTACAAAAGACATACTTGGATATGATTCTAGAATTATTGGAGTGTTTTTGGAAGCTTATTTCAGCACATGTTTTTTAATCCAAAAGTCATTAATAATGTCAATATATTTGAGTGGGAATTCCATTTTGTAGTGGAGGAGGAGTTACATTCAAGTAGATTTTTTAAAATTGAATTAAACCAATTGTTTTTCAATTCTACATTCTTCAAATAATAAATATAAATCTATAAAATTGGGTGTATGATTGAAATATGAACAGAAAATGTAATTTTTTTACATGATTCTATTTCATTTAGACAACATATTAAGGATTGCTCCTATGCTAAGCTAATTTTTTTCTTAGTTGTTGTAATTAATTTTAATCACTATCTATAATAATTTTTTTCAAAACTATTTTGAGAATATTATAATTTATATATTAATATTATTAAAAATATTTAATCTATATTACGTAATTCCAATCACAGAAGTCAAAAATAATAATTTAAATTCGATCATGTAGATAGGACGACAAAGCAGGTTTTAAATGTAATATTTTTTGAAAAGTATGATATGTTTTTTAATTAAATTTCAATGTGAAATTAGATAAAATTAATGATATTGGATTAATATCTATAAAAATAATATAATTACACTTTTAAAATAATAAAAAAATTAATTTAACCTCATTAATAAATAATAAATAATTAATTAGTTATTTTCACTTTTCATAAAATAATAATTCATCACAAAAAACTATCAAAAATTCATCATAAAATAATTTGAATATTTATATTAAAAAAATGGATTTTATTTTAACAAATAAATTTGTAAAATTTCTATAAATGGGATTTTAAATACGCTTTACAATAAGAATGGTTAAATCATACTTCAGACAAATACAGTGTTTGTGCTAAAAGTTAGGGTTGTTCCTATATTATACCTAAAAAATATATTGAATGAATATATAAAATAATATATTGAAAATATAAAATATATATTTCATTAATATTATTTTCTAATTTTAATTGATTTAATTTATTTAGACAACACACCTTTTGATGAATAAAAATATTTCCTTTATATTCAATCTGTTGATATTTATATTTCTAATTAATTGGTAACCAATGAATACATAATATATTTTTGTAGAACATATAATTTCATTTGTTATGTAATAATATTAATAATATAAATTTTAAATCCTGCGTTATGACTTATTATACTAAATATTTTTTTATTAATGTATTAGTGTTTAGTAAAACATTGTCTTGAATGTAACATAAGTCATCAAAGATAGTTTTTGATGTATGAGTCATAATCTGACTCAGTGTATCATACATTTCAAGCTATATCATATTGTAATATTTTTTTATTATATTAAATGCATTATTAATCCTCAAGATAATATATTCCCATATATACTTGGGGTTTTGTATCATACACTCTATCTAATATGATGTTCTTACATTAAAATTTCAGTGTCAAATTAATCACTAATGGAAATAGCTATGATTATAAAGATATATTTTACTTCTTGATATCAACATTATTATCTTATATATGAAAAATAATCTTTCATACATCATTCACAATAATAATAATTTAATATTATCAATCAATTAAATATTCTCCCTTATTTATTTGTAAGGAATAATGTTTTTGGGGTAAAAATATTTCCAATAATATTTTTGGGGGATATTATTCTATAAAACAACTAAAAAATAATTATAATAATAATAACGAATAAAATCAGTGTAAGTAGTCATATAAATATAAAATCCCTATAAAAAATTCCATAACTAATGAAACATTGAATTCATCCTATGATACAGTCATATCAACTTTATTAGGATTTTAATCCAATAAATACATTGGTTGATCATAGTTTTGATAATTTATTCATATATCATACACATTCAACTAATCTATTAATGTAATTATGAGTAATATCCTTTATATTTTTCCATAAATATAATGTGATTGAAAATATTTACCCTATGAGATTCTAGTTAAGTAGGTAGTCATAATCCAACTCCAGATGCACTTAAGTGATGATAATGTAATATTTTAATCCACCTATTTTAGAGTGATTTTATAATGATAATTACGTTTTATAACCACAAACACTTCCTAGTATACAAAAAATGACTAATTTTCATTTACTACAAATTGATCAATACTTTACTAAAATATCTTGATGTCATTTGATACATTGAAATATCCCTTAGAATTATCCCCATGGTATTCAATAAGGTTTTCTTATCAGAATCCCCAAAATATTAAATGTAACCTCATAAAACATAACGGTTTATCTATAAAATTCAAATTAGGGGAAAATAAACTTATTAACATTGATGAAATTTCAAATTTCCAAATTATCCTCAACTAATAACATCATAATCTCCCAACTAATATATCTAATACTTTAACACCATCTATATTATTTCATATTAGTAACCTCAAAATTTCATAAAATAGTTAAAATATTTCATGAAAATAAGTTACAAATACATGTAAAATTTTTAGGAGTAGAGAATTAGAGATAAACAATAGGTAAAACCACATTTATTTTTTTCAATTAGATATTTTCACCCATATATTCAATTATACCTATTCCATTGTTATTCATTAATGTCTCCTTTAAAATATCCATAAAAAAAATTTCTTTACATTTTATAATTTTATTATTTATATTATCTTGGAAAATTAAATAATAATAAAAGGGAACTTTGTATGATCAATATGGGTTAACATAATAGATAACAATAAATGAATAATAATTGTGAAATGATAAGCCCATATGAATAATCAATTTGTATATTAAATTAATACCCACAAAATATTACATAATAAATAATTTAATAAAATAATAATACAAAAATATAAATCTTCATATCATAGATCCAATGCATACGTGATAATATATCATGATTAAAAAAATAAATAATGTCATAGTAGATAAATTATAAAAAAATATTTCTCATAGAGTATCATTCTTCACTAAAGTTTTTCCCATAAAGGATTCAGAATCACTCACATAGACCATTGTAATATAATTCGTTACTATCAGTTTTCGGTTTTGGATCATCCATTCCTACTCATTTCACTATTATATCATTATACTTACGGAATTACAAAATTTATTGTTAGGAAATACATGGACAAAACATCCAATAAATAGTAATTATATGCAAGTTCAACATATAAAATTTACCATATTCCTATTAATAATGAACCCATTGAAATAAAAATGGGTGTCTTATACAATTAAAATTTATTTTCTTTATGGAAAAACTCATATTTCTATAATTTATCTTAACATGATATACATGTTTAAAATGAGTTTGTATCCAATTATATAATGTAACATTATTACTAAATACTATTTAATAAAGGTAATACATCATATGTTACATACACTATATAAATAATTGGTATATTTTTTTGTAAATGATTTCACAACTGATCGATGTATTGTGTATTGGATAACACCATTCATTAAAAGAAATAAGAAATAGTTTATTCATTATGGAAAGGAATTGGTTTAAAAGTCTACATTGTTAACCTTTAATTACATTGCATGAAAACTCAATGAAGGATTTTTTCCATGTTATTTGCATTATATTTTTAAAAATAAAAATAAAGTAGTTAATATATGAATAATATTTTTATTTAGGCATCATATATATCAAGGAAAAAAATTGTTATGTGATTGCAATTTTTTTTATTTTTATAAATATCACTTTGGATAAATGAAAGTCTTTGATTATTTAAAATCAATTTAATAAAAATATATTATACGAAATTCATAAAATTATTGTATATTAGAAACCATGAAAACATATATTGACTGATCAATATAAATTGAAATAATGATAAAAGATAATACATAACATGCAATAAATTCATTGATACATTATTTGGATAATATTTTTAATGTTATTATATAAGGAAAAAAGATACAATTCACATTCAAAAGTTTTTTTTAAAATGGGAAAACTGGAAACAGATAAATTTTTTACATTAATAACCTTTCTCATGAGATAACCTTAGGACATGCATAAGTAAAGGGTGACCTATATAGACCATTAAGTGAGTAAGAAAAGCATAAAATGAAAAATATAGTTATTGTTAAGCATTAGGCATATTAATGGAGATTAGGATAACCATGAACATAAAAGCATGGTGTAACATGATTATCATAACATAGAAATGTGGAATCAATATTTAATATGATATTAGATTGACCCAGGGCTCATTTCACATGTTTCATTACTAAAACCTCATTTCACTTGAATTAGAATCACTAAATTGTCATTTCACTTGATTTATCATGATAATTATCTTTACCCAATGCATTGGAGCACTATCAGGGCACACCCATTTTAATCATTTCATTTCAAGCATAAATGTGCCACATGGATCATACCATATGGAATCATTCAACATCATCATTTATTCCACGATAATGTAATGTGGAATAAATACATGAAACTATATAATTGATATGTAAATATGAGTAAAGGTGAATACCCTTGAAAGAGAAATGGGCATGATATTCACTACACAATGAATTTGTCTTGGAAAATCACGGTGCAGATTTGGTAAAATAACTGCGTGACCTAAGAATTCATAAAAATGGTTGTTGATAGAGGAAGGGGTTTCTCATCATATGTATATGAAATGGACTTTATAGGGGTCATATAGATTCATTTATCAACATATGTAATTGAATCTAGACTCATAAAACAAAATAATTTCATGAATTTAAATTAGGTGAGGGAAAAGTGAGTGAATTCTATATTTCATTGAGGGTCCACTGAGGCACAATAAAATATATACAAAAATTATAAAATAACATTATTTTAATAATAAATCTTATAGTGGCCGAAAATCAAATTTAATGTATATTATTACATCACTATTGGGTCATTATAATGCCATAAAACATTTTATATATTTAAATAGTATTTAATTTTCAACCAAAAAATCAACTATATCACGAAATTATAAAAACCTTACTAAGGGATAATTTTGATTTCATGATTTAAAAAATAATGATCATTTGACATAAATAATTGTTTAAATATGGGAATTTTTTCTTATAAAAAAACATAGATTTTTCGAAAAATAATGGGTTTCGAAAAAATGAATTTCAAAGCATACTAAAATTTACAATTATATTCATAAAAATTATATGCTCATTAAAATTTAAAAAATTTTATTTTCTAAAAATATTTTATTAACATATTATTAAAATAAAAGAATCGATTAATTCATGAAATTAGATTAATTAATTGAATATTTAGTATAAATAATATTTGTTATTTAAAAACCATTTAAAATGTAAGAATAAATAAAATGAATGTATATTATTTATAAAAAAAATATCATAGTCATAGTTCTAGCTTCTTGTAACATAAACTCTTTATAAAACCCACATAACTCATAAGGGTAACAAGTGCGATGTTAAGAGGATCTTGGGGAGGCTCAGATAACATCACTCTGGTGGAAATCTCTATCAACATCCATGTATCCCATAGGGTATTCCATTCTAGAATTATGTGTTGAAGCTCATCATGGGCTTGGTCTATAGTGAAGCCCAGTGACAGCACCTCCCTTATAAGATTCAAAAAACTAGACTTGTTTAGAGATATTCTACTAGACTAGGTCATCACTTTCATCATTTGATTAAATTTTTTATTGTTAAATCCCTATATTTATAATAAAAATGTGATATCTAATCAATGGGTATACTAGCAATGGTAAAATTATTTATGGAATTTTGAATTCTAAAAATATAAAACCAAGGATGTTCATATTTTGTATAACCATTTTAAATATCATGAAATTTAATTTTATCAAGAGGAATTTTAATTTATAAAAGTTTGATTCGTTACAACATTCGACCTTTAAGAAAATTCTCCCTAGAAATTTATTATTCCCACAATAAAACAGATGACTGTAAATTTGCTTCACTACTTCCTCAAATTCCCACTTTTATCAGCAAACTTTTGGTTTCTCCACAAGACGTTGAAGATAGGCATTTTTTTATTTAATAGATCATTTTCTTACAATCTATGATATTCACTTGCTTGTCATTATGAGAGAAGTAATTCTCTAATAGTATCACCTCTATATTGATAACATGATCTAGGGTAGGAATGTAATTCCTCAAGAGTGATACATTAAATATGTAATGTACATGAGATAAGTCTGGTAGGAGTGCTATTCGATAGGTCACTGCTCCAATGCAATCAAGGATCTCAAAAAAGATGATATAACATAGATAAATCTTTCAATTCATCCCAAATCTCATAAATCTCATCCATGGTGATATTCATAGGAATACCATGTATCTGACATCAATCTCTAGGTTTTGTCAATGATTATAGACATATCTATTTTGTAAACATTGAGCAACATTAATATGATATTGAATGGTCTTAACCTTATCCACCATTTCGTCGACCATTTATGGACCTAGATGTTTTTTATCCCCAACTTCATCTTAAAATTCTGGTGTTCTTCACCTCTTCCCATACATGGCTTCATAAGAAGCCATATGGATTCTTAAGTGTAAACTCTTATTTTAAGTGAACTCCACCAGAGGAAGATGTTGATACCATCATCCTTTGAAGTCCATTGAGTATGATCACTACATGTCTTCAAGTGTTTGGATAGTCCCCTCAAATTGGCTATCAGTTTGAGGATGATAAGTTGTACCAATGTTTTGCTCAGTATTCAGAGCTTGTTGAAGACTGTTTTATAACAAAAAGATGAATATTGGATGTAGAGTGGATACAATAGATTATGGCACTACATGAAGCCTTAAAAAATATCTAATTTATATGTGCTAGTTGATCCATTTATCAATCCTCTCAAATTTCAATTAATTGTGCATTCATTGTAAGAAAATCCACAACAACCAAGATAACATTGTTTCTTTCAGATGTGTTCAGATGTTCAGTGACAATGTACATTGTTATTTTATCATATTTATATAATGGTATGGGTAATGGTTGCATCGTCCCCTTATACTTATACCTCTCATACATCACTTTATTACATACTAGGAACTTTTATGTATAATCAGTTATCTCCTTCATCATTATATCCCAACAATAAATCTCTCAAAGATCAAGACACATCTTTGTGTTTCCAGGGTGAATGGAGAAATTCAAAATTTTTGATTCATCGAATGGATATTTTTTAACTATATATTTTATGGAACACATATTCTTGACCCAAATATCACAATTCCTATTCATTAACAAAGAAATCTACGAATTTACATTTTAAAATAGTATCCACTTTTTTCCGAATTCCCACATCATCATTTTGAGCATCCTTTATCATTTAAAAAATAAAAGGTTAAACAATTATTTATGAAATGATTGATTATGTACACTTGTTTATAATTACCATGTACAACATCAACAAATCTAGAATTTTGGATACTTTTAAATTCTCATCAATGATATAATTGATGTGTCCATTCAATATAGAGCATTCACGACTTTTTTTCTTCCCCATGGTGCTAATGGATTGATCAATTTTTGTCATTGATCAGCTCTATCCATCTTCATTGTATAATATTCCATTCTTTATGTTTGAATATATACATTAGGATTTTGTTATTTATTTACATTTCACACATATCCCAAAATAGGTAATGTCATCAAATTTTTAAAGTGAAAATTACCATAATCAACACCAGATCATGTGTTGGATAGTTTTTCGCATTAACATTAAATTTTCTTGATGAATAGGCAATTACTTTGTCATTTTACATCAACAAACAACCCATGAAAATCATCTAAGCATCATTAACTACCACAAATAGGAATCCACATCTATGTAGTTTGACCACATGCACAGTGAGAAGCCTCCTTTTCATCTCCTTTAGGATATCTTTCCATTAATAAATCAAAACAAACTTTACTCCCTTCTGAGTTAGCATGGTTAGATGGTCGGACCATTGAGAGAAAATTCTCACAAATTGGCGATAATAGCTAGCTAACCCTAGAAGAAATAGATATTCATAATAATTGATGGCCATGTGCATCCCACAATTACAGGTGTCATAGAAGGGTTCTATACATATCAAATTTCCTGTGATGATATGACCCAAGAATGAGAATTCCTTCAACCATAACTCTCACTTATTGTACTTTTAATAGATATTATCCTTTTGCAATGTATCCAGTGTAGTTCATAGATGCTCCACATGAACCTCCTTGGGTTTGGATTATATTATAATATCTTCTATAAATAGAACCCAAATTTGTCAATGTAATATATAAAGACTATATTTATCATATCAATGAATATTTCTAGAGAATTATATAGTTCAAAAGAAATTACTATGAATTCATAGTTCCCATATCATGTCCAAAAAATATTCTTAGGGATATCCTCATTCACCCTCACTTGATAATATAACGATCGCAAATCCACCTTAGTGATGTATTGTGATCCAGTTAGCTGATATGAGAATTCATCAATTCGTGGAAGAGGATACTAGATCTTTAACATTATTTAGTTGAGATCCTGATAATCGATGTAATTGCACATTTACCCATAATTCTTATTAATGACGAGAAGTGGTGCACCCCATGGTGATGCACATGGGCATATAAACCCTTTATCCATATTCTTCTGTAGTAATTTCTTCATCTCCTCATGCTCCACAACATCCATTCTATATTAAGTCTTGGATATTGGAAATGCCCCATGTATAAGATATATTAATAATTCAACATCTATTCCAGGAGGAAGGCCAAAAAATTACTCAGGAAACAATTCATAAAATCAACACACAATTGGCATGGCTTCTAGGATGGATTTTCATTAGACTAAATCATTTGAGCTTCATACGCATGCTCATAGGGTAGTAATATCTACAAATGAGGTTATGGTGGTAGGAAAGACTTATCTTCCTCCTTTCACTTGTTTAAAATTAGGTGTTGTCTCTCCATAAGCATTGTGACTTACCTCTCACAGAAATTTATTTTGTCTCTATAAGGAAATCCAATCCATGCCAGGAATTGCCTCAAATTCAATTAGAGGCGGTATGACGAGGTTATTTCAGATGTTCAAACCAAAATTTATAACAAGGGAGGAGTTATATTCATTGGTTGACGTGATTCTCCCATTTCTATTCTCCCTGATCTATATTTACTTCTATGATTTTTGGTGGTGCTGGTATTTTTATACTAAAATTTGGTGCTACAAAAGAATGTGTCGAAATTGAATAAAAAATTAGGTTTTCTATTCTTGAATGAATAACTAGTGTACCTGTCAATACTTTTTTTGGGATTAACATCAGTAGGAGTGGTTGAAAAATTTTACCCTTAATTCCATAGAGGATGTTCATTGCCTCCGAAAACCCATGGTAGAGGGAACTAGTTTGTAAAGAGAACATGTTCATTGTAGTTGAAGCAATAAAGAATGCATTGAGGGTCGAATGGGGTGTTCTTATCTTCTATCAGAGCCATTGATTTTTATGTTGTTAGTTAGTGTCATGGTGTCCTTCTCTTATACACCTAAATCATTTCTTCATCCATTTCATGCAATTTCCAAGGAGCTTCTTTCCACACTATCGCCTAGTGGGGTGAGAGATTTTCATAGCAGCATTGGATTTTTCCTTTGTACTACTAGAATTAATTTCCCAATTTTTCTTTTTATCCCCATGATTCCCTTGAGATTCTCTGATCAATATTTCAACATTGAGGGAACATCGAAAAATATTCTCACAGCTATTTATGTTTTGGATCACTAGAGATTTCTGTAGGATAATTTTTAGCCCACCAAAGAAGTAGTAAAAATTGAATTCAGGGGTAACGAAAAATCTGGAGGCATATCGTGAAAGCCATTTACTATTTTCCACATATGCTCTAATGGATTCATCGTCATTTTCCTTGAGTTCAAGGAACTCCCATTCTATCTTATGTTAAAGGGTGCGGGGAAATTATTTATTGAAAATCATGTTCCGGAAAACCTTCCATTGCATCTCCTCAATCTCCTCCTCAATCTTCATATTTTTGTTAAATGTCTACCATTGATCAGCTTCACTCTCCATACAATAATCAACTAGAAGAACCTTCTCTTATTTGTATCATTGAATAATAGAGGAGGTCTTTTAAATAAATTTGATCCATTGTTCAGTAATTGAGGGATGGAATGTTACATTAAAAGTAGGAGGCCTTTTTCTAATTAATCTCTCTATTGCGAATTGTTCATTCTTGGGGTGGGGGTTGAATGTTCGTATTGTTTTGGGATTCTATTCAAAAAATGAGTTATATGAGAGAGTATCATGACCATGTTTACGGTTTCTACGACCATAGGATTGGTCATATCATTACAATAGTCATCTCTTTGATCATTGCATCAGTTGTTAGCTTGAGTCATCATATTACCGACCATTGGATGGAATAAAAGGAATGAAAGGGGTAACAAATATTTGGAGTCCCAAAGACAAAAAAATGACTTATAAATTTCAATTATTTCATTAACTTGTGAATTTATAGGCTTCAATCAATGTAATGTATGATCTATATCACAAAAATATATTCACATGTGAATTTTTTAAAATTCCCTTAATAATGGTTCATACTAAGCATATCAATTTACCAAATCATATCACTTAGGAGTGTTGTAACCAAGAGTACATCAGGGATCGTTTACATGAACCAGTTTCTATTCTATTCTAGATCAAATTGGATTTTTCAATTTTTACACCTCAATACATCTTTGCTAGATCCACCTATACCTTCTCAATTACATACATAGATGTATTTTCGTGATAAAACACTTACCCAATACTCACCAATATTCAGGGATGTTTTTATTATACATATTATTATCCCAAATTCATTCATTTAGGTTTTCTAACCATGATATAAAAAATAACTAAACTTATCCTCTAATTCCAACTCTGACATCCCTCATCATTATTACATAGATAAACATTACATTACAACATAAAACATAAATCACCGATACTTTATTAAATCCTTCTTTTACATGACCACAACATTCCTTCGTACTTAGAATTTTATGGGATAACCTCAAGACATGAATAAGAAAAGGGATAGGTATAAATCCTAATAAATGTGTAATAATGGAATAAAATTAATAATATAATACATGATAGGAATTAGGAATATCATTGGATTATAATAAAAACATGAACGTAAAGTCACGGTGTACCATGATTATCATAACATGGAAATGTGGAATCAACACATAACATGATATTAGGAAGAGACAAGGGTCATTGCACATGGATCATTAGTAAATTTTCACTGAACATGAACTATAATAATAAAACTCTTGTTTCCCTTTATGTATCATGATACAAATCATTACCCTATTCATTCAAGCACTATCTGGGAACACCATTCTTTATCATTTCATTTCATGAATATGAGTCCCACATGAATCATACAACATGGAATCATTCAACATCATCATTTATTCTTCTATAAAGGAATGTGGAAAACATACATGAATCTATATAATGGTTTATTAAATTTTAGTGTTGTTGAATATTGATGATAGAAAAATTGGCATGTATTCACTACACAATTAATTTGGATTAGAAAATCGTGTTGTAGATTCTGTAGCATAACAACGGGACATAAGATTTCATAAAAATTGTTGATTAGATAGATAGGGGCGTCTCATGATATGTAAATGAAACAAACATTAATGGGTTTATATAAATACATTTCTCGGCATATTTAAAGGAATTCATATCCATGATACAAAATAATTTCTTAAATGTAAATGAGGAGAGACAAATGCCTTATTAAATTTGGGCATGGTAACAAGTGTACATTGGCGGAATTAATGAAATGGAAATCGGTCTATCATAATTAAAACATATGGAGGGAAGTATATTGGTGGTGGGAAATCATAACCCATCATTTTTAATAGAAACCCAAATGGTATAATACAATAAAGAAATTTCGACAAAAAAATATAATGGGAGAAAACCCTTACAGAATGTCAGCACGGTAATTGGTGAACATTGGAGTAATTATTGGGAGATAAAGGGGTCCATAATCATTCAAACATAATGAGGAAAATATATGGGAGGTTTTAAGTCATACATAAACATTTATAATTCAAATCAAAATTGGTATTACAATATAATGAAATAAGGACAAAAAATAGAAAGGAAGAAATCTCTTGCATGGAAGTGTGATCCAATGGCTTTGGAGAGCCTTGAGAATGGATTCTTGGGAGCTTGGTGTGCCTTGGGTGGATACTAGAGAGAGGAGGGGTGTTTAGGGATGAGATCCAACGGTTTTTAGTGAAGATAAGTGGGATATTGGGAGAGATTATATAGAAAAATAGAGAAAATTCATTATTATTAAGGTTTTAAACAACACACATTAAATTAATCAACACCGCAAACCAACCCATGTTTTTTGCCCATGGTATTTACCCAAGGGTATTGGAAAACCTTAATTTATAAGTAAAATATCATAAATATTTAAAATAATAGTCTTTCTTATGTGGAGGTGAGTCACACTCTCAAAGAAATAATTTTAAAAGTTTGAACGTTTATAAGTAAATGATAAATTAGAATTTATAATGTTTATCAAAATAAATTTTGTCTACTAGATAATTTTTTTGATTTTGAATGGATAGAAATATGTATAATTAATTAGTTTTTTTCTAAAAAAATACATCATAAAATGAGAATAAAAGTTTTCTTTTAAAGGGGTAATGTTAAAATGAGAATAAATGAAAATAATTCATTTTATCCACCCAAATAATAGAGTACAAATTCTATCAACTATAAATTATATACAAAGTATAAATGATTATTTTCTTATAATGGGATTTAATCTTACCAACATCGTATTTCTATTTTAATTATAATTATACCAAAAAAATTGGATATAGTTAATGAATATTTATTTCCCTATATTTAAAAAGGTACAAATATATAAAATATGGGAATTTCTAGATCAATGAATGATATAATTGATTTTTTATGTGTGATTTATTTACCATATAAATCAAAAATATAGTTACTGTAACCCATAATTAATGTGTATCATTAAAAACAAAGTGGAATGAGAGGAATGACATGAACTAATCATTTTAATCTCATTAAATTGAATTTATTTGTATATTTGAAATGAATTTAGTATTTAATACACTATATAAATGAAATTATAGTTCACAATATCAAACATGTCTCATTGATTCAAAAATTAGACTATTAACCACAAACATTATTTCCCGATGTAATCAAATGTAATTTATGCTCTTATATAGAATTCATAAATTTCATAATCACTAATTTAATAGAATTATTTATATATATAAAAATTAAATAATTTTTTTTTTAATTTTTCACTTCATTTATATTAGTTTTTTATTATACATTGTCTATACATGTTATTAGTAACATTATTCATTTTAAATTAGTATCATAATAGAATTTTTGGATATTTATTCTTCTATTAATAATCATCATTACTATGTCATTTAGTTATATTTATATATTATTAAATGCAATATTCAATTTAGATAATTCGTCTAATGAATTTTTTTGTTTCTACTCATAATGGTGAAATTGATAAGAAGAATTTTTTGATAATTCTTGATATAAATATATTTTTTTAATAATTAAGTATTTTACTAATAATATTTCAATTTTTGAACCTAAAAAATAATAATATGAAAGTTGAAATCATATTATTCTTGTAATTAAATCCCTATATACGTACATGATATATATTTGTAACATTGTTCATATTTCATGTCAAATTGGCCTAAACACAAACTTGTTAGGATTAATATATGATATTATGTTTTTTAGTGGTGACATCATTTTCTATTATGTAAGATTGCGACTGTTTTTGGAGTAGTCTCAGGTTAAATTTCAGGTTCGTTTTATTGTTATGTAATTTTCATTGGACTTATGACATGAGGTGAATTTTTGTTGGGTTTTTAGAGATGTTTGAAGAAAATGCGATGTGTATTGTTAGGACATGGTTAGAGAAAACAATGTTCCCAAACCCATATCTGGTACCCCTATAAAGTGAGGTCTACATGATTGGTGCATGATTTACCTAACTCTGTGCCCCTAAACCAAAAAATTGATAAAAAGGATATTAATCTTTTAAAAATTATTTTAATATCCCCAAAAACCATGAAACACTACCTATTTATCCTATGATCAAGAATAATTGTTATTTAGATATTATATTGTATTCCAAGGGGTACTAAGGAAATATATCCTTTCTCTATAAATTTTCGAAGCGTGAATTGATGTTATGATCTTCTCTTAGTGAGTGGACTTCATCTTGATTCCTATATCATTCATTCCTCTGTTTTTTAAATTCTAATTTGAAGTAGCATATCATCTATTTCTTTATATATCATCATTTTTTGAGATTTATATCTTGTATAGGATATATATTTCTAGATTGATATGATCATCATATCCTATATCTAGAATTAGGGATTTAAATCCAGAAGATAGATCTATATAGTTGTGTTGCTTGAATTTTGGGAAGTTCCATTGAATGAACATCCTTCAATGTATTTATGTAGGTGGTCTAAAATTTAATTACCATATTCACAGATTTGATTCATGTCTAAAAAATTGTATATTTCACATCATTTTTTATCATTTTATTTCTAATATTGGGTTTATTAGGTTGGCCTATTGATTTATCAAAGCATTGTTGTATAAAATGATTTATTGACGAAATTATCCTTAGACTAAGGGGATGCTCTCATGAGTAATTAATTTGTAATAATTGAATATGAAATTTAGGTGTTGATATCTATATAATTAATCAGGGTATTAATTATTATATATTGAATTGGATAGATTGAGATAATTAATCAAGATTTAATTTTGTTTCTTGATATGATGATCTAGATAATTAATTTTGGAATTAATTATGAAGAGTAATATAAATATTGACATAATTAATTCTAGAGAATGAATTATTGGTTATAAATGGTGTTATTAGTAAATTATTTTTATGGATTAATTAATGGGGTTGACATACTTAATTAATTGGGTAGTTTATTTAGGATATATATATATTAAACTAATTTTTTAATTATTAATGGACTTCGCATGGATAATTAATTATGAATTAATTATGGGTGAAAATGGGAAAATTTTCATTCTTATATTAAATATAAATAAAATAATCATGATCATCATACATGTGAGTAATGGAATTGGAATATGATCATTTGATTGAGAAGTATAAATTGTAACATAGTCATTGTACTTTTGATTTAAGGAATGGTAACATGGTCATTATATTCAAAATTATGATTTGAATCACAGTAATCTTACTTAGGTATTTGTTATTAGTAATTTTGGAAACTATGTGTGAATTAAATGAATAGTATTAAAGGCACCCCGAGGTATGGCCTCATATAAGAATACTTCAAACATTGGCATGTGTCCGATTTGGTACTAGGATATCATAAAACTTTTGAATACATCGATATTAAGAACGAGTCAATGTAGGTGTTAAGATATTTTATTACTAGGGGAACACTTAGAGATCTAGAACGTGTTGAATCTAGTGTATAGGTACGGGTATCCCTAGAACCCTAGAGTTAATATGTTTAATAAATAATAAATGATAATGTGATCACAATTTAATTATTCAATGTGTTCTTTTACTTATAGATTTGAGTACAATATATTCTTACTATACATATTTTTTGACACTGTTTGTGGTGCCCTACATAGTTATAATGACACCCTACACGGGAAACCTTATCATTACCCGAATAGACTTTTCTACTGCATGACAGGTTATGGGAAGGGGCCATGTGTTAGATTGCTTATGGGGGTAAGATCTTGGATTATGGATTGAGATGTGGTTTTGTACCCGTACTGGATTGGATTGTGTTTTTATTTTCATTATGTTCATTTTTGGAACTATGACCCTTATATCGGCATAACATGTTTTCCCTTCCCGTTAACTACTGTTCTATCTATTTTTGTTATATTATGACTTTCAAAAAATTTCTTGTTATATATTATTTTGAATTTTTTTATCTATATCCATTGGGTTTTTACTCTGATAAAATAGGTAATATTCTCTCCGTGACTGAATTGATATACCCATTCGGCCCTTTGGTAGCATCTTGTGTATGAGGAGGTGTGCTTGATGTTTTTTGGAGAACTGTCTCATGGAACTATTATAAGGAACATATGACATGATGTTCCAGCAAATAATTTTTATCATAGTCATTATTTATTGGTGTGATATCTCTAAGAAGGTATTGAATTATAATTATTTGTAATTGATATGGAAATATTAAAAAATAAAAAAAATTATTTTTCCTCATAGTTGGTATGTTAAATATGATTTTTTATAATTATTTTTTATCTGTAATAATAATAATATTTAATTAAATTTTCATTATAATTAAATTATTAATTTCATAAAATCCATATTTATACATTAATTATATTATCCTTTTCCATCCATGTTTGGTGGCGATGAAATGAAAAAATATTATTTATCGTTATATTTAGAAGATTTTCCACACATAATAATAGATAATGATATTGTTTTCAATAGAATAGGGAGAATGATTAATCTGATTTATAAACTAAAAATATTTAATATTTAATAAATGTAAAAATTAAATATATTAAGATCCATATTTGGACTTTCCTTGTATGATGGTGAATGAAAGTGAAACTTATTGAATTGTTGAGCTAATTCAATGCACAACACATGATTAATGGTTTTATTTTACATATTATGAATATGAATTTTTTTTTAAATTATTATACATTCACTATTATAACTTATATTTATAGTATTTGAAATTTTTATTTGATTTTCATGTTGTTTAGTGAAATTTTATGTGGGAGTGGGAAAAAATAAAAAATTTGAAATAGTGGTTATGAACTAATACCTTATTTCATAGATTATGTCCATTTTAAAGGGGATTATTATTTCTAGGGATGCTCATTTTTAAGTCCAAACCTATCAATAGTGTCTTTAAATTTTGATCAGTGGTTCTGTTTTATTTTTTGATGAAACAATTTTTTTTGGGGAAGTGAGTTGAAGAGTACCTCTATTTTATAGAAAGAGAAAACAATTTTAAAAAAAACTCAAAATGTTTCAAAAATTTGAGTTCAATATCATGTAAATTGTCTCCAAAATTTATAAATAATGGTATATGATAAAATAATGTTAATAAACACCTCAACGGTCAATTGAAAACATATTTTAACATCCTAGGACCATTACCTCTCAGGTTACACTTTTAATGATTATTGTTTTCACCAGTGTAAATAATTTTCACCTTGAAAATATATATATTATTACAAATAAAATTATCATAAAAATATGATTTGGAAATAATAAACATATCATTAAATACCATATAATATTTTTCATTTTTTTGAGGATGAAAGTTTGTTTTAAAAAATGTATAATTTCTTTTAAATTGAAAAATTGAATTCTGTTCTAAAATTTCAATTATGGATATGTAAATTAATAAAAACATATTTATAATTGTAAATATTAATATAAAACATATTTCCATAGAAAAATAATATTTATAAATTTTAAATTCATACATATAAACTTATAATTTCCAAAATTTCATTATATTTGTAAAAACAATATTTCTTACTATTAACCTAGAAATCATTGATTTTTAGAAAATAATAATAATTAATACTTCCATTTTAAATATATATATATATATACATATTATAAAAATGAAAATTCTATAATTAATCTAATTAGAAGTTAAAATAAAATATACTATATAATGATGACATAATTTTATTAAAAAAATACTTTTTAAACCTCATGTGTTTTTAATATTATTCCAAGAAAATTTATAATTAATTTAATATTGATATAATAAATTATAAATTATATTATTAATTATTATAGTATTCATTTAAATATGATTTATTTTTTGTTTTAGTAATAATCAATAACCCCATTGAAATTGTTATTTAGAAGACATAATATTTAATTGATTATATTTGTTTTTTGTACAAGTTATAATAATATTCATGTTAATTTTTATATTTGGTAGTATATTTATGTCAACTATTTTGTTAATTAAGTATTTGATTTCCAAATCTATTAAATATAGTATTTATTTAAAGGGAATAAAATTGTAGTACATTAAAATATATCTAAGGGTGGTCAGTAATGTTTAAGAATATTTATTTTTCTAATTTTTTTTAATTATATATATTTAACCTCAAGCTAATAATCAAATATTGACCATATGAAATTGGTATTGTATTCCATAAATCCTGACCACATCTCTTATTTTTATCTTGGAGAGTTAATCAAGAGAGAAATATTACTTGATTGTAATACAAATCATTTACACTGCAAAATGATCAATAAAAACCTAGATGTAATTATTAAAAATAGATTACCAAAATTCTAATAAAATAAAATACATCATTGTTGTTTTTATTTCCATAATATTATTGGTAAACATTCTTATATACATTTATAGTTACATTTATCCAAAAATTCATGTATCAGAGAAAATATAAATTAATTGAGAAGGATGTGATATGTGCGTCATCCAAATGTTCAATATTTATATCTTAATATTATGGGACAAATATATGGAATCCAAACCATATAAATCATTAATTATGAATATTTATATTATTAATACACATTTTTTATTTTTCACAATTTAATCATTTTTTATTTTTTCATGTCACATAGAGGGATGGTCAAATAGTCATTTGAAAAATATATTATTACTCCAAATCCCATATAATATAAATATAATTACTATTAAAATAAAATAATATAATTTTTTTGTAACAACCCTTTTATTTTAGGAGATATTTTATTTAATATCGTCAATTCCTTCTGTTGTACTCTACACCAAGGTTCGCTTGCTCTATACAGAACACTGTATTATCTTGCATTTGAAAAAAATATTCTAGAATTTTTTACTGTTGATTTCAATTTATTTTGATAGATTTAATTTCAAACAATATGGATTATAATGTATAAATAAATATTATAACCTAATCATTATAATGGCGTGTATGAATAGTATTAACTTCATTCTAAAAACAACTTCAATGAAAATATGTGTGTTTATAAATATAGTAAAATCCACCTTTATAGATTTAATTTGTTAAATATATTTTTTATATATTCAATTTCATTAATCAAATTCATCTTATATGTTTTTAGATATGATATATTATTAAATTCAATTTTTTAGATAAAATCAGTATTTGCCAAAAAATATGGTTTTACCACCTTTTGATGGAGCACTGAGATAAAATATAGTTTTTTTACATTATATAATATATTTTTAAAAAAATTTCTAGTTATTAATAGGTACATAAAAATTTACTTAGGTTGAATGTATGGTATTTTCTGATAAAATACATATTTTCATGAATAATGAAAATTACTGAATTTTAATTCAAAATGAATGTTTCATGTAATTCAGTTGTATAGATACATTATCAATAAAATTTGTTCTATAGTGTAATTATATTATGTTTTTATCATTTAATATATTTTTTTTCATTGGATGTAATTTCACATTTAAATTGACCATAAATACATGTCAATCTTTTGATTGTTTTACTTTCAAATAACACACTTTATGGTTTTAAAAAAGGGAATTAATTTTAAATTACTTCTATCCAATTAAATATTTTGAATATATAGAGATATAATAAATATTTTTAAATCATAGTCTCTATATTATGTAAAAATATTACATTTGTTTTTAGACATTATAAATAGTAAGTTGAGTATTTATTTTTATTTAAAATAGTTAAAGGATTAATAAGTTAAATATGGGTAAAAAATAATATTATAATAATATAAAAATACTCTATCACTAGTAAATATCCTATTTAATGAGTCAAGGGTGAAAAATAAATTCATTATTCCAAAATTTCATCATTAAAGAATAAATTGGGTGTGAAAATATCCTGATATAAATATTTATTTAATGTAAATGATGATATAATATAACCACATATCTTTTTCAAAAAAGTGTTTATTTTGGTTTATATAAATGTTATATTTTAGTATAAATATTCATTAGAATTATAAAAGTATTTAATACTTCTTTGGATTTTATTTATTATTTTTAGACTTTATAAAAATAAATTTACTTTTAAAACAATGATCATGCAACCATTACATCATTAATGATGAATTTAAATAAATGATATTATAAGTATTAAAATAAATATAATTTGAAATTTTTGATTTTATCTAATAATTTTATGGATTACTATTACATGTTATCTATGATGTAATTCCATCTTTAAAATTAATCATGTTTTTATAACTTAAACAAAAAACAATTTTTAAATAGTGTTCAAATTGAAATAAATGAGTTTTTGAAATGAAAACTATTTTATTAAATGTTATTATGGCCCTAAAAATCGATAATTCAGAAAAGTGTTTTATATAAGGTAAATTTTTTCATCAATTATACACATTTATTTCGATTGGCAATTTATAGTTACTATAGTCACCATGTATTATGAAAATTCAAGATGATATGGTAAAAGTTATTGTTTTTATCTTTGGGTTAAAGCTAAAATATAAGGTTTATTTTGTGAAGGAAACATGATTAAAACCAATTTTTTGAGACGATTTATACTTATAATTCTATTATCCTTGTAATTAATCATTTTTAATCCATTGGAATCTAAAAATAAATTTATAAAAAGTTAATATTTCAAGACATTCTTAATGTCTCAATCACCACTCCTATAAAAGGAAACTTTTCCTTCTATTTAATTCAAAACTCCAAAGCCCTTGGATCATCCAACCCCTACCCAAACATCCTCCCATATTCTGTAAAATCATCACATAGGCCACAGATTATAAAGAAATCCATCATAGGGAG
The DNA here is from genome assembly GCA_963277665.1 of Viscum album. Lineage (NCBI taxonomy): Eukaryota > Viridiplantae > Streptophyta > Magnoliopsida > Santalales > Viscaceae > Viscum > Viscum album. The sequence goes on from OY728132.1 coordinate 1,716,920,490, forward strand.
TCCTTTTGTGATAATCAAAAGGGGATACTCAAAAAAGATGACTTTCAGACACATATGAAAAAAATCAAGCAGAAGGTTAGAGATAATTTCACAATCTCATTATTATCCAAGATTGTTTATACAGAAGTATTTACTGGGTTATATTTCTCATTAACATCAATGTTTCTTAAATATTTAATATTTTATATATATTTTTAGATTTTTTTAATGTCAATTTAACCCATTGGGAAATTTTTATTAAATCGTATGAAAAGAATCTACTGTCATTTTTGGTAGGATGCACATTTTGAATATAAATTAAAAGTATGAGAATAATGATTTTTAAAAAAATTTTGCATGAAAATATTTTTATGTCTTCATAAAAGCTTATTTACATGAAGATTCCTTTATAATATTTCATGTTTATTTTCATCTAAATTCATATATTATAATATTGCGCAACATTTTGTTAAAAGGAAATTTTTTTAGAAGAAATGTTATTTACCCCCGGAATTAAATTCCAGTTTTCTATAAAAACTATTTTACATATATTATTCTAATATTTAAATAGGGTTATTTATTATAGCTATTATTACTATTATTTTATTGTGTTAATGATGGATTTATTTTTATGATATCCATTTATTTTATTTGGATTATGTTATGATGGAATGATGTTAATAACCAAATTTTATTTCATGGGTTATTCTGTTACGAATGAATTATTTTTTTAGTGCAACATATTATAATGATATAATTATGACATGGGTGAGACCTATGACTCCCACTAATGGATTTGAAAAATATTTATAAATCATTAGATTGACATGGCCAGAACGATAAGTAAATCTACTTTATTAACACATGGATGGAATGTTTAGTAATACCGGTTCAGTAACAGAAATTGTACACTATGATGGTCTTGAAAAAAAAATTCATAGCTAAAATGGAAATCATATTAGGTTCTTGTTTTTTTCAAAAAAAATATTTATTTTGTGAATGCTATTTTATTATGGTTAACATTCCTTCGTGATCTATGTCTTATGTGCTATCATTAATTATTTCATGACTCGTGATTTTGATATTTAAACATTATGTTCATGTTTTTATATTCTTATGTGTGTGGTTTGTTTTATATTATCCTTGTTTACCAATAATAATCATTTGATCTCACCCTTTTTATATATTCTATTCACCAGGATATAATGAAAGGTTTTAGGGGGGAATAAAAAATGGTAAGATCTTTATGGGAGATGTTGATGATCATTCACTATGTTATACAATTATCATCCAAGATTACAAAGACACTAAACTAATATAGTCCTTGATCTTATATTTGGGTATGTATTATAAATTCTGAAAAAGAAATGTAACATCCATGTACATCAAGATTGGGTCATTTTAGTTGGTATCAAAATGACGGTTTAGTTAAACATTAGAAACTAGGATGCAAAAATGTTAGTGAGATACCTAAATATATTTCTATGACATGGATTGGGATGTCACTAAGGGTATGTCTAACAACAGGATATAGTCCTACAATAATGGAAATGATCATGAATAAACTCAATTGAAACCCAAGATATTATATATTTAAAGTAGTACCTCTTGATTTTGTTTTTCTCAGTATTATTTTTTCTTCTCACACTATTCTCATTGGGTTTTATAAAAGGACTGGAAACAGGAAGATTCTTGATAATTGATTTTATGACAGAAAATGGAATGAAATTCTTCATGTGAATCCAAATGAAATGGGAGTTGGAATATGAAACATAATTATTAATCCTAATCAACAATAATTTCATATGATTAATAATATCAACATGTTTGAGTTTCCTAACCCAGTTAATAAGATAAAGTTGGAGTTCAATGTTCATAAATGAGGAAAAAAGTTCATTTTTCCTCATGTAAATATTATGGGAAGAGGCATCATGTATAATGTGGATAAGGATGCGTATGATGAATTTGGTGTGGAAAAGTATAACAGGAAGACTGTAATTTAAATATTATAGGATTAGTTAACACAATGGAAAAGGATAATGGTATTTCTACGACATCAATGATGGTTAAATGTTTTAAATGTGGAATGTACGAGCATTATGCAAAACGATTCCCTAAGGGAATATTTCATGAAGAGAATCTTCATGGTCATATGGGTAGTATTTATATTGATGATTATAAAGAGAATACAATGATATATGCGATTAAATAATTGGAATGTAATGAAACAAGGAAGCACAATTAATGGTTTAAGAAGATAGTGGAATTATTATTTGATTCTGAAGAATAATTGTGTATATGTAATTTTATGGTATTATAGAATATAGAAACATCTATGGATTGTTACACTATTCATATTGCCTATATATTTGGAATTATACAGGGAATGATACAAATAACCCTTAAATGTTATTCATATACTGTTGGAAAATTCATGACCTGCACATAATGATGGGATAAAGAGATAAGGATATGTTTTATAGTATTAATGAAATAATCACTTATATAAGGAATAAAATGATATCATGGATTTATTATATATAATTTTGGTTATTTCTCTTGTGTGGAAGGTGTTAATTTTGACAAAATTCATGTTTTCAATAAGGTTTTATGGTAAATCGTGTTATTGACATGTTTCAAGAGAATACATTATTAAGGTATTAACTTATTTGGAATGTGATAACCATGAATCACATTAAATGATATGGGAGATAAATTTTATGTTTATTTAGGTAACATATATCTAATGTTTTATATTATTTTTTTTGGAAGTATTGTTATGTTAACCATTTATGGATTGTATAACTAATATTATGCATATCATTTGTTAGATTAATTTATTATCTCACTATATGTGGACTTATGAATATTTTATTAACTATTATACATATTTAGTTTGGATATATGGAATTACCTATCTTTATATCACATGGTCTTCTAACACTTCAAAAATGAAAAAGTTCACCTCATTTACTTAAATAAGTGATGTAATGGAATTGGTTTATGAAACGAGCAATGGGGAGATTGTACCAAAATAAAATAAGAATTTATTCCATTGAATAATTCATCACATTACGTAAAGGATCTTGAAAACAAAAAATTTTACCTTTTTACCTTCTTATTGGATGACTCAGATGGTCCCTTAATTCATCGTTGAAAAAAGGATTTCTGGTAGATAACTTTTTCCAAACCTTGTTCTCTATCAGTATCCATATAAAAATGATGGTATGATTTTTCATCCATATCCATGTTTTAACTTCCCAACAATTTTATCTTATGGGGAACCTATAGATTACATAATTTTGGTAATCTATATGTTTCTAACATTTCTTTTTTAAAGTATAGTTTTATTATTTATTTTTACGTTGTGGGTTTCAATGAATTAAACATTAATTTAGTAAAAATTCTATAAAAATAATTATTTTGAGGTAGAAATTTAATTTAATGGTGGTACAATGTAAAAATGATAGATTTTACGAGATGTTACCTTTTTAATTTCATTGATATCTTATGTGGAAGGCTACACCTTGATTATCTTGTGCTATGTGAAACACTATTTTAGCTTTCAGTTTACGCAGCAAAATTCATGCCTTCTATTACACACAATTTAATGTTCTTTTGATATAATTCATTTCATTCATGACCAATTATATGTGATTACTAAATATTATTACCTAGTCATTATAATGGAGGGTATGAATAGTATTAACTTCATTCAATGAAAACTATATCAAATAATATAAGAAAGTATATAAAAATAATAAAATCAATATTTTGGGATTTTAGTAGAGAAATATATATTAAATATATTCAATATAATTTTTTAAATTCATATTTTATGTTTTCTAGATATGATATAAGAATAAATTCAATTTTTCGGATAAAAATGTTATTTAAAAAAACATTTTACAGCCTTTGATGGCACACCGATTTTAAATATAGTTTTTTAGAATAATATATGTTAAATCTGACAAAATAAACATATTATTGGTAATCAGTACATGAAAATTTACATTTGTTTAATTTTTAGTATCTTTTCATCAAATTCATATTTTAATGAGTAGTGAAAAATTATGCTTTTTAATTCAAAAGAGCCTATTCATCTAATTTATTTACATAGTAAGATTATATTTTTATTTGGTTTTAAAGTTTAATTGTATTTTTATTTTATCCTGAAATATTTTTTTCATAATTGGAAATAATTTCAAATTTTATCTGGGCATGATCACATGTCAATATTTTGATAGTTTTTACTTCTTAAAAACCTGAAATCTGGTTTTGATAGCTGGAATTAATATTAAATGTATTTCTTCCAATTCATTATTTTGAATTTATTAAAAATAATTTTATATTTGGAATTATAAGATCCAATTTATTTAAATTAACCCCTTTAATTTTGGAATATTGTGAATTATAATAATAAATATTATTTTCATTTACCATGGTTAAAGGGTAAATCATGCAAATAAGGGTAAACAATTATTATTATTATTATATAAAACATCCCAAAAAATTTCCCTAATCCTATTAGATGAGTTAGGACTGACCAAGAAAATACATATGCAAATGTTTTGGAATTTTAGAACCACATGTATGTTTAAATGACATGTTATAACAAATTATTTAATATAGAGTTAAATATAACATAAACATGTATATTTTTTAAAATGAATTTTAATTTGATTTATATAAATCATCTCCTCAACTATAAATTGAATTAGAAAAAATAAAAATATTTATTACATCATGTTATTTTATTTTATTTTTTTGATATGGAATACATATAATTTATTATGGCACAATGATGATGCAGTGATATACTTTTTAATACAATATTCAAATAAATAAAACAAAAAATTTGAAAATAAATTTAATTTGTAATTTTTGATTCCATTCAACAATTATATGGATGAATCTGATATATTATCTATGATTTCATTCATTTATATTGAAGGAATCTAAATTTTATATCTTTAGAAAAAATCAATTTCTAAATAGTTTCAAAATTGGCAGAAATGAGTGTTTAAAACAAATACTATTTTTTAATTATATAATAGTCGTAAAAATAAATTTTTCTTAACAAAAACATATATAATGTTAAAAATTCCATTAATTATCCACTTTTTGTTCTTTTTGAATTAAATTGTAAATATAGTAACCATATATTATGAAAATACAAGAAGACATGTTACATGTAATGATTTTAAGTAACGGTCAATGCTAAAAGATAAGGTTATCTTTACGACCTAAACATGTATAAAACAAATTTGTTGTGAATATTTAGACTTACCCTCTTATTAGGCTTTAAATAAATCACATTATATCCATTAGAAAAGGAAAATAAATTTATAATAAGTTAATATTTGAAAACATTCCTAAATTTCACATCACCTTTCCTATAAAAAGGAACATCACCTTATATTGTATTCACACTCGAAATCTCTTTGGCTCAGCCAACCCCGACCAACTCTCCACCCAGCTTCCCTCACATCAATATTAGAGGACACAGATAGTGGATAAATCTATCCTATGGTGACCTTTTTCAATATAAAAACGTGATACATGAAAAAGATGAGTTTCAGACACATATAGAAGAATGAGGAACTAAGGTATGATATAATTTCAAATTCTCATTTTTATCTGATGATGATTATAAATAAATATTTACTCTGCTATATTTATCATCCCCATCCTTATTTTATAAATATGGAATATTATTCTTATTATTCTATAATTTCTTGAATTCAATTTTCCCAATTTGTGATTTTTTATTTAATGGTATGAAATGATTATTTTGACTTTTTTGTTATGAATATCTTTTTACTTTTCGGTAAAATTATGATAATAATTTTTTTCTAACATATAAAGAATGAATGGACTTTTATGTCTACATAACACCATATTTATATGAAGATTACTATATTAGATTTGAATATTTTTTCAACTAAATTATTTTCTTTTATAATTGGAATGCATTTTGAGAAAAGAAATCATTTTTGAAGAATAAAGGATATTGTCCTAAAAATATAATTCAAGTGTTCTATCAAAATAATTTCCCATCTATTATGATAATCTTTAAATAGGGTTATGTTTGTATCCCTATTATAACAATGATTTTATTTCATTAATGATTTAATAATTTCTATAGAATCCATTTATTTTTTATGGATTATGTTATAGTGGAATGATTTTTAAGAAACACATTATATTTTATAGGTTAGGCTAAGATGAATGATTTATGATTTTTTGAAATATGTATGAATGATTTCATTAAAATATGGATGAGAAATATATCTCCCTCAAATTCTTTGGATAATGATTTATATATCATGTGATAGACATGTCTAGAATGGAATGTAAATATAGTTGAGTAATACATGGCTAAAATGGACTGTATACCCGGTTCAGTAATGGACTTTTCCACACTAATGGTATTGGAAGAAATGTCTTTGATACTATGGAAATAATATTATGTGATTATTATTTTCACAATTCCATGTTTAATTCCAATGCTATTTTTTCACGGTTAATTTTTTTTAAGATCTCTGACTTACGTATTGCCAATATTAATTTCATAACCAATGATTTTGATATTTAAATATTATCTTAATGATTTTACATTCTTCTTAATATGGTTTGTTTTATGTTCTCTAGGTTTAATGAAAATGAGCATTTGATCTCAACTTTTTTATGTTTTATTTTCCCCCCGGATATAAATAATGGTTTTAGTTTGGAAAACAAAAGGGAATGACCTTTATGGGAGATTTTGAAGATCGTACACCATGTTAGAAGATAATGTTCGAAGTTTACAGAGACATTGAACTAATAAGGTATTTGGGAGTTTATTTTTATAATATATTAAGTATTCCATAAATGAAATGTAATTTCCATGTATGTCATTCTTGGTTCATTATAGTGTTTTTTTTCAACTTAGATATGGTATCATTAGATTTTAAGCTCAAAGAATTAGCCACCTTGTTTTCATTTCGTGAGTCATAATTAATTGAATAATAAATATCATTTATAAATTCAAATGTTCTACATTAGGGTATATGAAAATCATTATATAAGTTTTTATAATTTATTCACCTATTATTAATTATTATATCAAAATTATTCTATGGAGGTAATACCAAAAAATAATTATTACAAATATTATTTTATACAACTCCATATTATCCATCCGATAATTTTTATCATAATAAATTTAATGAAAAACCACATTGGAAGTTACCTTATATATAAAAATATATTTCCGTGGACCAAAATCATATTCACATAATGATTGTATCAATTTGACCTCAGGACTTCCTCCCTATATGCCACATGCTACTACACAGTATTTTGGTTCAATGGTAATTCTATTGAGAGATTATACACAATATATTAGAGTGGAAATTAAAAATAAAACACCAATAATCATCTATATTATTAAATAATCAGATATTTATGAATAATTTACAACATAAAATAATATGTGATATGAAGAAGGGCCCAAACAACAATGTTATAAATATAGTAGCGGACTTCCCTCTCTACTGGTCACATAATTTTACTATAATAAAATAAATTTAAAATATTGGCTTCTTGTGATCTCGTAAACCTACATGATGAAAAAATCTATATAGTTTTCCTAGACATCCATTATCCATGCGACATCAAGTAGTTTTTATCATTATCCTTTAATTGACATTCGACATTATGAATTACCTTATCTATAAAATTACACTTCACAAGAGAATAATAAAATTCCCATAATGATTTTCTCCACATGAGGTTAAGTACATCGCCCTATACTAAATATTCTAATAACCATCAGTTGGGGTTTAAGTTGATACTTTTTGGAGACTATACCCTATATACTATCATGATTTTTAAAAATCAAATTACTAATAATCACCTATAGTATTAAATAATCAAAGAGGTTTGGAATAATACTATTGAAAAAATAATACACAATATGGATAAGGGTATGAATATCAATATTATACATATAGTATTGGAACACCATCTCATCAAGTAACATATGTAAAACAAAATTAAATTAAATAAAACATTTGTTTCCATGATATCCCTTAAACCAAACAGATCCCATAATGTTCCTTATCCAATCAATTAAGATTTTTAAAATTCCATTACTCAAATTACCCTTTCATAAATCCATGGGAAGTTATTATCGGATTCTAAAGTGTAGGGGAATCCCAATTTGGTTTTTGGTACCAAAAATTATAGTACACCACAAATATTTATCCTACAATCCAACATACATATTGACTTGTGAAAATATGTGTCTTGGAAATAATAAATATCTTCATGAGATAAATAAATAAATGACACCATTAGAACATTTTTCCATAACACAGATCAACCATATATTCTTTTACTGGATGCCATAGTTTCATGATATAGAATTACAATTTTTCCTAATGGAGGATTTTTAATATGTTGTAAAAAAAATTATTATCAAAAAAATGGATTCAAACTCAACCCAAAATAGTATAGCAACAATACATTAGTAGATTGATAGACATTTGAATATTATAGTCCTGATGGACCCATTTAGAGGCCCCCATTAGGATAATATATGATGACCCACCATAAAGAAAACCATATCCAACTCTGTGGAAGCCCAACCATGTATAAGATACAAGTTCCTAAAACCTCAATCCATAACATTATCGAATTCATGGTGTCCCTACCAGTATATCATACCAAACAGATTCTCCGTGGGATGACATGGACGAACTCCACCATCTCACCACCAGCTACCATACTCAACTCACATGAAACCTCACTACCTTACTATGATTCCTTGTCATTCCTTGAATTGGAAGACATATAATAGTTTATTCGACATTGAAGAAGGGTGATAGGTGTGAGATCACAAGATTCAAATAATTCCACCCAAATATTTTATATAAATACTATATAAAACAATTCTAGCAGGTGTATATTAAATAAAATATGGCATGAAATGAAGTCAATCAATTTTACAGAAAAAATTGTAATTATTTATCATTTATCACAGATATAAAACATAAATAGGTACATAAATTTCATATAATGTATTTTCATATCATCATTATCAAGAATAAACTTTCATATGAAGGATAAAACAATATCAATACATGATAAAAAATAATAATTGTACCCGCAGAGGCATCACGATACAAATGAATACAATAGGTCAGGCATCAGACTACTCATATCAACCAATCAATGAACCCTTCATTGTGGTAATCGAATCATATTTTCCACACTCAAGGAGTAGGCCGAAATCCCAAAAATTTAGACCCCAACATCAAATACATATATAGAGAAGAAAATATAAACTTTAGGACAAGAGGAAAAACCTAGATTGTGAACCCCAATATTAGATAGGGGCCTCAACCTAAACATTCAATCCATTACCCCAAGTAACCCCTATGACCATTCTCAAAATAATCTCAATGTCTTGAAAAAAAATTCACTACCATTTCACAAATATAGTTAAATTATTTGAAAATACGGATTTTAATTCCAGATATCAACAATATGGGTAAAAAAATTTGTCTTTGGAATCTCTTTTTGGTACACATAAATCAACCATTCCTATTCATTGTATAAATAATATTAAAATGTAATAACAATAACATTCATCCCCATTGTCTTGAGACAGAACCACCTACCATGAAACATGGGTTGCACACACTATCAATGGGTTCCACCAATAACAAAAAGTCAATGTTTTATAAGAAGGACCTATAATTAAATACACATCACATGATTGACCCAATTTAGAAAACACTATATTAGACCAATATATTTGATAACCCGTCCAACGGGAACTATAATAAAAAGATAAATGGAAATTTTGAATGATCATTTACGTGGAGAGATGCAATGAAACCACAATATAGATTGAATGTTGATCAGAACATTAGAGAATGAGTAGAGTGCCCAAAAATCACTTGGAGATCTCCATCAGTTCATTGAAAGGTAGTATGTAGAATGAACCAAAACAAAATATCCGAACATCCATTTTAGAATAGTATGTTGGTAGTTTTATAACTTGTAACCTAATGACATGACATATTAACATTAAAGTCCCAAATATACAGGAAAATACCGCACCATAGAAAAACTTACCTTAGTTAAAACATTCACAATGTAAAACATCTATACACATCATGTAACCATTCACAACCTAAAGACTTTCATGACATGAATCCCGCAACCCTTACACATCATGTATCCTAGTTACATGATATGAAATCATGCTACAACCTACCAAAAATCCATATAGATCCTAGAGTCTAAAAAATATTTGACTTAAAAATTATAGGTATCATTATAATTTCTTTATATCCCCATACAATTATTGATAAATTGAAAATGAATAAGAGGATAATGATATACTTGATGGATTAGTAATGTGATGTTATAATCTCCCATTAATAAAGACTATACATCCCCATGAAGACTTATATTATATGTAATACAATATCATATATTATATCACTACTCTCTCGTAATTTACTATAGTTATAATGTCACATTAGAATCATATTCCTCTTTCCATTTTACTCTATGTAATGCAATCAACATTCCACCCAAGACATTAACTTGACAGTCAATGTTCTCAACTAGTTTCTCTAAAATAGGAACATCTAGCTCTAACTCAATTTCATCCCAACTGAACATTTAACTATTTTTTTGGATGGTATATCATAAAATTAGAAGTGTCGAAAATTTTATGAATACATGTCAACTAAAATAGAACTACAAATAGATAAGATAACTTGGTGAGTTTTTCAGTGACCTCAAATGGTCCAACATATATCAGAGCTTGTTTTCCCTATTTTCCAAGCCGGTGGTGACCCAACTGAGGTGAAACATTCTAGAAAACCCAGTCACCAATGGAAAAATCTATAGGAAGATACCACCGATCGAAATATGATTTCAAATAACTCTATGTATTAACATATCATCATTATACCTATTTATTCATTACCAATATGTCCTAGACCAAGCATGGTCGAACTAATGATACTTTTCCCACATCTACCAAACAAAGAAGTGATGTTCACGGGTGACCATAAAATAACACATTAAAATCTATTCATGTTGATCAATAATAAATGTTGTTTTAAAAAAACTCACCTAGTCGTAGATAGATATACCATGATGCACAAAAATACAAGACCCAAGCATGATGCATATCTACTAGAATGAAAATTACATTCTATGTCTAACTATATATATATATAAGTTATTTTGTGCTCAAAATGACACGAGTTCTCATTTCCTAATGGCTAATTCTCTAGAACATTGAGGTAATCCTAGGATCTATATTCCAAAAAATGTAATAAGGACTCCCTTGTAACCTCCAAATATCCTACTCAAACAACAAACACATATCGTCAACCTACATGGCATCCTTGATCAAAATGAAATGTAAATCTTCTTCAACCAATAAAAATAATTCTAGATAGGAATCCTACCATAGGGATTACATGGAAATCCCTCAAAAAATCCATGGATACCTCCTCCCATTTCCACACCGACAATGGGAATTCTAAAGCAAACCGGAGGGTTTCATGTGATCTGCCTTTATCAATTGCAAGGTGTAACAATGGGATAGATAATATACAAGTTAATGCATTATAAATGGCCACCAGAATCATCATCTCATGACATAATATATATTTGTGTAACCTAGATGGAAAACAAACAAATAGATATGAAAAATAAACAATACTAAAATCATATGTGATACAAGGATGTCAACTAGATTCCCAAAGTGGAGTATTCCATTTTAGAAATAGAACTAATAGAAACATTCTCTCCATCATAATGTATTTATAAAAAATTACTAATCTCATCCACATAATTCTTACTCATCAAAATAGGTTAATTGAAATATGAAGATAACGGAACTCTAGTCAGAATAAAAAATGAAACGTCCTCTGAAGAATCCAAGTGTAACTGAGAGAAAAATACCATAATGTTCTACTACACTATTTATTGTAGAACACCCAATGATGGAATATTAATAATAAAAGTAGCTATAGTGAAATTAACATTCCCCATTGTATAAGTGATATCTATTTCTATCATATAATGGTATTCTAGATAGCATCAATATCATAGATTCAAGTCATTATGAGAAAAGATAAAACTGAAACTCTTATGACCAGAGAAGATTGTGAATGTTTGAAAAAATATATATTACTTACAACATTTAAGAACATAAATAATTTCATAAGGCTATAAATCATGAGTGGGTGAATTCTACTCATGTGGTCTTAGATTATGAGAGCCTTATGCAACCACATGGTTTTCATGCATAAGCATACATCCCAAACTAGCTCTAAAATCATTATAAAATATCATGTACACCTTAGAGTGCTCCAGTAAAATCATAATAGGCATAGATGTGAGATTTCATTTTAGTTCATCAATGGAAGATGTATTTATAGAAACCTAGGGTAATTTCATCACATTCATTGAAAGATTAGTAAAAGAGGATTCCATCTTTGGGAAATACCTAACAAACCATTGGTAGTGTCCAGAATGTCCATGGAAGCTACATGTTATTAATACATTTTGGGGTTCCTTCCATGATGAATCATCCTTTACCTTCTCTGGATCAGTTGATAATCCATGTTCATAAATTGTTAACCCTATTAAATTCACTTTTAGAACCTATAAACTAAATTTGTAATGTTCTTTTTACAAATGATGACTTCGTAAAATTTCCAGTACAAAAATAAGATGGTTCCCATTCTCATGTTCATATTTTGAATAAACCATAATATAAACCCTGATCACTACCAAAAACCTATCAAGATAATGATGGAATATATTTTTCATTAAATCCCTAAAAAACTAATGGAACTTCAAGAAGACCAGAATTCATAATATGTTATTCATCAGGAACATACCTCCTCCAGAAATATTTCATATGTGCATTAATCCCATGAATATTGAACAGATGATAAATCATCCAACAATAAATATTTGATAACAATCATTCCCCCTTTAACAGATCAATCAAATCATCTGTATGAGAAAAGGGATAATTTTTCTTAACTATTACTCATTTAAAATTGCAATAGTTCCCACACAATTGTAGTGAGCTATCTGATTCATTGTAAAAGTGTACAGGGTCTTTCTAAGCAGAAACAAAAAGGTGATCAAAAACATTTTCTATTAGGACATGCAACCCAATTTTTATCTCTTTGAGCTCCATTGGCTCTATATCATAATAAGTTATAGATATCATCTTCATATATAAGATTAGGTCAATAGTAAACTCTACCTATATTTTTGGAGGATTTTCGGAAAAGTTAGCTGGGAAAATGTTCGGTTGCTAACAAACAACAATTATAATGTACCCAATAGAAGAAATATCATCACGATCATATGAAATAGTAAAAAAACTACTGATATTTGGGTTGGATGGCCCTTTACGTCTTGATCTCAGGTCTCAGCCCCTTGAAACACACATGATATCTCATCATTAGAAACAAAAGAGACACACTGATGATAACAATAAACCATATCTCTATGAGTAATCATCCAATTCATATATTTGATAATGTAAAAAATATCAAGATATGGAATGAGGAAATACCAGAACAACTCTATATCAGAAACTATTAACAAACATATAAGAAACTGAAACCCCTACTCTCTCTTCTTTTTAATCGGTGTGACTATCTCTATTAAAAATGACAAAATATTAATAGAATTTTTTATCAAATCAATAAAATGTGTTGATATAGACGTTTTGGAGGAACCAATATCAAGTATTCTAATTTATAAAAACGATTCCATACAAATATTACCTATCATTGTTTTTGGTCTTACATAGACTTCCATTGGACACTCATCTACTACATGAAAATTAATTAGTCATGACTCTAGTGGCTATATTGGAATTTTTTTGATACTTCTAAATAAAACACTATATCCTTTGTAGCCAAAAAACATTGACCATAATGAGGATTTTTCAAAGTCGTAAATAAGCATTTTATATGACCAACACATCCAAAGATATTACAAGACTCCGTGGGAATATGGAAAAAACATATAGTATGTCCAACCTTATGAAACTAATAGAAAGTCACATAAACACTTCTAGCTATATCATATGGAGTGAGGAGGCTCACTGTTGATACCCACCACCACCACATTAGCGATGATTGTTCCACTTCCATTTCTTGCAATGCTGGCCAATAAAGTTGCTACTAGAATGAAAATAGATGATTGGAAAACCATTATTTCCAACCATTTACATATCAACCATTATATCTATATCTACCATATCTACATAGGAATAATGATTCAACATAAATATATATGATTGGATATCGTGTCAAAGACCATGTAGTTCATTTGAGCCATCAACTGATCATTCATCATCATGTCCACAGAAAAAAGCAATCTTAGAAAACCTATTTGTGTACAATGACATAGATTTTTCAACCTTCTCCAAAGAAACAAACAATATAGGTATTTCCAACATTAGTGACTCTAGAAAAAACTACTGGAATAATAGGGTTTTGAATCCCCTCCAATCTATTTCCAAATTTTTTTATTCTTGTACCAAAAAATCCCAACATCGCTTGTTAGAACCATAGATATAGAAAGCTTCACGCATTACCTTATTATTATCAGGTGTCTCCATGAATTAAATTTTTTGATCAATCCTATCCATTTGGTCTTCTGCCTCTTTGTTTTTATTGGTTTTTAAAAGGATATTGGGTTCTTGTGTATGAATTCCAAAAACCAATTCTTCTCTCCTCCAGTTCCTGGATATACCTAAACATCTACATTCTGAACTCATGGAATATCCTAATCAACATAATTGACTAACCATATGATATTATTGATGAGATTATAATATACTAGTGCATTTATTTACGGATCATCAGCAACACCTTCTTGAGGAACTCATGGAATATGTCTCATAGGCATACTTATACCCCCCAAAATAGATGGAACTATAATTCAATAGAGAATGTTTCAGCTTTAACAAGAAAACACATGAGTATAAACTAATATTCAAAATAGAACCCAACACTAGACACACATATACTAGCATAGAATGTTAAATTGAGTTATTTCAGGGCTAAAAATTTCCTTGCACTAATTGTAACATACCTCTTACATCATTGAAATCATATCTCCAGTCTAACAGACGTTCTAACATAAAGAATTTTGAGGATAAACCACCTTTGATACTAAATTGTAATGAACCATCCCAGGTGGCCCTCAGACATTGAACCTGAACCAATCCATCACATACCCTAATAGAATTTGAGATCCCCATGACCCGATGACAATCACTTAAGCATCATCTGAAAAACCATAGGGAACGATTTATCTCTACATGTAAAAAACAAAAGGCATATAAATTCACAAAGGAAGAAAAAAAAATCAAATCAAATAGATAAATTCTATAACTATAAGATAGTCTACGAAAAAAACATTAAATGTGTCCAAAAATTCCATAGTCTAGCCAATTTACAAAGAACAAAAATCACACAGTTATTCCATGTGATAGTGTGGACCAACTCCAACCATTTCTCCATTAGCTTTCTAAATCAACAAACAAGAAACCTTGTTAGCTCACTACACCGCCGTTCCTTTCCATATATTGGAATACATACAAATATCTACGCATCACTAAAGAGGTGTGTGTGGATTGATATAACATCCTCAATAGGATCCCACCCCTGTGTTCCATAGAAGGTCATTGTATAACAATTTAAATATCCTAATTTTAAATAAAACATGGAATGATAAGCAGTAATGTTGTTTTGTAGAAATCATGGTAAACATTTCATATTGTCATAGTTCTAAAACAAAAATATTAATATCAATTTTAAATAACAATTTTCAATATAAAATTTAACAAGAATCAATATGAACATCTAGGATAAAATATTTCATATACATGAAAAAAACAACAGTATACCATAGGCTACATAATACTGAGGAATTCAATAGGTTAGGCAGCAAACTACTTATACCCATTAATCTATGAACACTGCACTGTGGTACCGGATGAGAATTTTCAACACTACATGAAAAGGGAGAAAACCTAGAATTTGATACCCCAACATCATAAACAATCAAAAAGTCAATAATCTACACTATTGGAAAACAAAAACTACCCAAAAAGTGAACCCCAATAATGAATGATGGCATAAAACCAAACATTACACCTAGTACCCATGGTAACATTGGTTTTAATTTTTAAAATCATCTCAATGTTTATCAAATCATTTCATAACCATTTCAAAAATCAATTTTAATTCTTTGAAAATAAACCCTTATATTTCATTTATATGCAATTAGAGAAAATCCATTTTATTTAAAAACAATTTTTCAACAAACACAAATAAATCATGAAACATTCCTGTATAAATTGGTTTTTAATGTAAGAATAATATGGATCATCAACACATGCTTGAGACAGAACCACCCACCTTGAAACTCGGGTTGCACATTTAATCAACATGGTAAACTAACAATAAAAACCGAATGAAATTTATGATGTACCTTGAATCTTGTTCACATCATATGATTGATACAATATAGAATACAATGGTTAGAAGAAATTAAGGTAAACCATAAACATCATGAAATTAATCCTATCGCAACAAAACCAACAAAGGAATTCCCTTTGGAATTAGACCACATAGCAGATCAGGAATAAGATATAAACAAACATCAAAAAAGACTAATTGTTCTGATAATTCATCCCCATGGTGAAATTGAGATCAATGAAAATGGAGAAGATGGAAGATTACATACCTTTAGAGACACAACATAAGAACAAAGATGATGGGACACCAATTAGACCTTTCTAGAATGAGATGAGTCTCCCAAAGTCATAATATAATTGTAGTGGTCCATGAAAAAGGGGTTATGGAGAATAAACCAAAACTAAATAGTCACATACCTATTTTAAAAACATTACATGGGCTGTTACACAACATTCAACCATTCTACATGATGTGTAACTATCAATTTCCCACAAACACCGGAAAACCGATCACCGTGGATTAAAATCCATTATTTTAAACATTTATGATGTAAAACATATCTTTACCTCATAATAACTTTCATGACATGAATCCTTTCAAGAAGTGAATCCAAAAACTCATACACATCATGTAACCTAGTTAAACGGTGTGAAATCACCATAAAACCTATAAAAAATCTAGTTTAAGATAAGAGTCTAATAAATATATAACATCACTATATTAGGTATCCTCCCAATTCCTTGTCACCCCATAAAAAATGAGAAAAGTATTACAATGATGAGGTTAATGTCATAATTTATAGGTGGGTAACTAGATGTTATAATGGGTGTTTCCTGACCTGGAGAATACACATAATAATAATTTCAGCCATCATCTTCTATGAGAGTTACCATTCAAATCTCAAAGACCCAAAATTTATTTAACAAATCAGCAATCAGAATAACAATTATAAATGTGAGTGTCTATATACCTAACCTACAATGAAACCCATATGTATAATCCACCAAGTATGTCCTAGACCATCTCATCCTAATGATACTGAAATCACTGATCTGGAATCTTATTTGGAACCTAAAATGTTCTATGCATGTCTTTGTATCCACCTTCTTATTAGGCTCCCTTTGGCCAATCTACATCATGGCCCTCCATTCTGAGTCATTGGTATAAAATAGTGTCTGTTATTGAAATTTTTTACTCTATGGAATGACACCCATTCGAGACATAAACCAAGAATCATAACCACTCTAGTTAAATGGGTTCTCACCATATAGACGACTTACTAGAGATGGCCAATGGATTATCTCGATACCCATGGTCACTCTTGGATGTTCTACTCAGCGAACCCAATATATTGTCTACCTAAGTAAGATCCAAAACATAATATTAAAGAGTGTAAAATTATTTCATAAGGATAGGTCTCAACTCTCAGGATTCTTTCAAGGAACTCAATATCTCAAAGGATTGAGCAAGACGTCATGGTATGGTCATGTCAACTCAAAAACACCCCATTCTCTATTGTGATCACGGTATCTTGTCCTAGGTCCATTGTGTAATATAAATCCTAGTCAGATGGATCATGGAGATATAGGTAACAAGATATTCTATATTCCATCTCCCCACCCTCAGTGGCCAACGAATCAAACCAGGGAACTACGACTAATACGGACTATGTACATTATTATGGGCATCGAAGGGATTTAGACAACATGAAATTAATTAAATCATATATTTATGTTATATAAAATTATTAAATAATGTGACTCACCAATAATGGAAACAAAACATATAAAATTACACATAAAAAAATAAACAATCCATCGGTATTGAATTTGACACCAACTACCATTATGCGGTAGATTCCAATTATCTTGAAGTGCTAGTAGAAACATCCAAGGAACATATGAGATCTTCAGGAAACATCCTTCCAAAACTAGGTCCAAATGATTGTCATGATATCATGTCCTCATTCAAACAAAAATAAGTCCTTAATTATAAATTTCCTAATTATATTTTTAAATAAATTTCATGTCATCATAATGCTAGGATAACTGCTCAGGTGGATGGACACAATTGAAAACACCTATGGTGAAACCCCAAGGGTATTGTTGATATTATTTCCCCTACACCAAGTGAGATAGTTGATAAAAATAGATAAAAAGTAATTTTAATTTAATATTATGAATATACATAAACAAGATATCTGTGAAACGTAATGTGGATGAATCTACGATCAACCATATATATATAACATTAAAGGTCACCCACTTCCTAATCAGAGTGAATCCCTTAATCATTTATCACTGATTCCACCATCATCTATTAATATAATAACATAATTGAAAAATTGTGAAACCATGAATTAATATTTTTATACATTAATAGAAAAATCCATTATAATATTGAATTTCATAAATCAAAATTCTATGAAAAGACAACCAATAATAACCCTAACCGATGAAGAAAATAAAAGGGGATACAAAAAAACCCACGAAATTTATGCTTATTGGAAAATAAAAATGATGGGTTCCCATTAAAACTAAAGGGTGAATAATGTTCATTTTGAATCATCAAATCCTACACCAGCTTGAAAATTTTGTCAATTAGGGAGCCTATAGAAATGTTTTCCCATAGGAAGAAATTTATGGTCATCTCTTCAGTGTATAACATATTTGTTCATTCACTTATATATATTATATATTAATATTTGTTGTATATTATTAAATAATTACTCTATTATTTAATATTTTTGATGAAGTATTGAAATATTATAGTTAATTTCAACTCTTATATAAGGGTTATCAACTCCAAATAGTATTACCATAAAACCACAGTACTAGGTGGAAGCCCCTAACAATCATAGAATACTTCCAAAGGACATGTGGATACCGACAACTTAATCACCAATTAGTTTTATGGGGAAACATAACATTTAATTATCCTTATGTATAAGGACACACACTTTCGCATTATTTGATGAATAACTATATATTATAAGCCTTTCTTCATTTCATTGTTGTATTTGTACATTTATAATACACAACCACATGTTTAGATCTCTGTTTCAACACATTTTTAAGTATAGTTTAACATTAATCCCATATTTGTTACTTTGGATAGTGTATTTATAAGACATTATCATTTTTTCATATAGGACTAATAATAACTAAGTAACCGAGGAGAGATAAATATCTTGATTATAATGGTACTTCTAGGATTTATTTAACAATATCCTTTATTGAAAAGACATTAAATAAATAAAAAATTTATTGAATGACCCATTAAAGATCAAAATTATTGGCTGAATTCACCCTTTATAAATTAGGTATAATTTATTGAATTATTATTATTCTACAAAAAATATTAAAATAATATGAATCTGCTTAATATCTATTTAAATATATGATAATTTATTTTATTTTCACAACCACGAATTTTTCATTTTATAATTTCATGTCTCTATTTTTCTGTTCTATAAGGATTTAAGGGGTATTCGTATATACAAAGTGTATCACATTGGAACCAAATGTTCATAGATTAAACATAATATAATCTTGGAAATATCATCCTATTTGACCCTTATATGATGATATCTATATCGATGTCCAACCATTGAGATGTATTGTTATCCTCTAGGTTGATGAAACTAGTCAACAATACATGGAAGTGGATACATGTTCTTGATTGTGAATTTTTTGTGGTCACAATTTCTAAAGGGGGGATACATCGATTATTCCAAATTCATTACATAGAGAACTGGTGAACCCCATGGGGAATCACACCACTGTATATATACATTTTGGTTTTTTTCTTTTAGAAATTTATTTAATTCCTCTATCTAAATTTATTCCATTATATAATAATTTATATATATGTGAATTTCATTGGGTATGAGTTTAATTGAGAAATAAAATTCTGGTTGTGGAAGAAAACTAGGAGATTAATCAAGTAATACAACAATTTATCCCCCACAAAATAGTAATATTTTCATGTTGGAGATATTAAAAATACATTTTATCTAAATAAAATTAAAGATTAGTTATTAATACAATTAAAAAAGTAATATTTTAGATTCATTTTTCAATGTACTTCTTACAGTAATTTATAATAATAGTTGATTTGTACACCAAAAGTAATTAGTTGTAGTAAAAAATAACATTGGATATTTAGGATGCAATAAAATCATTATCTAAAATAGAAAAACACATTACAATTATACATTATAATATTTTTATCGATATCTTTCCCACATAATTAAATGATATTAGTTTTTAAGGCATGATTCTTTTATCAAACCACTAGGAATTTTAAATTGTAATTAATTATCATATCATTTTGTGGTTGTTTTCAGTCCTTTAGAAAATTTGAAATAATAATGGAATGGAAAATCCATAATAAAATCTAACATACATAGTTCTATAGTGGATAAAGTGACTACCTTCATAACATTTATATCATGAACATATTTTTATGCTCTAATTGAATAATGTTTCTATTACTCACATGGCATAAGATGTAGTTAAGAATTTATATAGTCACTATTATTTTGATTTTTTCGATCATACACATAATTCCACAACTCTGGGTACTTAAATATGTTATGTGGTGTTGGTTCATTAGTGGAAAAATTACATCCCTCTATTTTTTTATTTAACCATTCATATTTCTATAGAAATAATATCCTCAATGGGTGACCATTCCATTAATATAAAATTTTATTTATTTTATAATTATAAATGATTTATAATGTCCAAATTTTCTATATATAGTATTATAAACATTCCAACATTAATTAAACCTTTCATGAATGTACTTTTTACATATCATATTCTCAAAATTAGTTGTTGAATTGGATTTTCTTGTCTCTATTTCAAGGATGAGTGAATGTTAAATAATTTCATTATATAATATAGATAATAATTTTTACAATTCCATTGAAATTCAGGATTTCAATCCATAAATTAAATATTTTTCCTTCTTTAAGGGGTTTTGATATATCATATGTTATAAAAATAATGACTAAAAAAATTTCATTATAGATTTGTTGGATTTGTATACTCTTTGATTTAAGGTCCAATAACTACCCATTATTCCTCATGAAAAATGATCATGGAAAATACTATTACAATAATTATTTATTGATGTTATCTAAATCTATTGAAAATTTAATATTCTTCTAAATAGTATTCCAAAAGAGATTACACCAATGTATATTCACACCTCTCAATTGTTAAATATCTTAACCAACTTTCAAATTTTCTACAGATTAAATAATTTACAATATATTTGACATTTCATTAATTAATCTCGATGAAATGATTGTATTTCATGATCCACTAATTGAGGATTGATATTTTATCACAAAACAAATAACAAAAATTTTATCATTCCTGGTTGTTTGTGAGATTAAGAAATGGTTGAAATGATTATTATTACCTTGTAAATGTTACATAGGAATATCCTTAAGATGTTTTACCCCATATCCAATATAATTTTTTTGGATGGTTGGGAAATGATTAAATGTTCATTCACATATATTGTTACCATATTTTTCTTCCATTATTTAACAATTATTTCAAAAAAAAATCACGATTTGAAAACATAATGAAGTATATTTTTTGACTAAAAATTTGTGATTAAAAGAAATCATTCATATATAATGTACATTCTATAACCTCGAAATGTAAATACCTAAATCATGGTTTTTACAATAATTTTTATATTGGGTTCTCCAAAATAAACACAATAAAATCCCTAATAATGGGTAGTAAAAATAATATGAATTTACAAAAACATATCCCCTTGGAGTTTCAATATAGGATTTTAGTTATGTCTATTTTATCATTAAATAAGTGACAATTGTGTTTATAATTATATGACTCATAAAGCATTAATGTCTCTTTTACATCAATTTCAGTACAAACATCTATATCTCTAAAATTAAATATTCAATTATAATAAAAATTCACAACTAATATTCCAATATTTTTGGATGTTATACTATACATAGACTTATTCATATAGTTTTAAATACATTTAATTAATAAAAATCCCCAAAATAACTAATAAAATCACAAAATATAATGAAAACGCACTCTAATACAAACTATGTTGAAAATTTCAACAATAAAGATACTTAATGGACTATTTTTCATGTATATGTATTTTATGAAACATAATCACACCCCAATACCCGAGGTATTATTATATTTATAAAATTGGTAAATAATATTAATTTTATTAAAACATCATTTACAACTCCCATAAAATAATTTTATCATATATCCATTAAAATCATTAAATATATATCTTATCATCATAATCTGTGAAAAATAAACATATGAAGGCATGACCACTTTTTTGAAAGAAAAAAAATTTGAGGTAACAATCAAATATAATAACTGATCCTCAGAATATAATGTCAGTATGAGATCTCAATCAAGGTATATGATCCAAACATAATGATTCCATAACAAAGGGAAACATGTTCCATAATTCATTTGCAACAAAATTATCAAAACATTAGCCAACATAAAATAGTTCAATTATTAAAAACATATGTACAACATAATTATTATATATTAAAATCACTATATTATAGTCATCTATTGTTTGAAATATATCATGAACATTGTCTTGCGAAAAAATATATTTGAAATAATTAGGCCCATAGTCATTCATTTTGACATAGATTAATACCAATTAGATAGATTTGTAATCTTTTAGACATAGAATAAATGAATTCAAGCACACACAATACATAATCATATTAATAGATATAAAAAATCACCATTTATTTTTAACAAAATATGTTTCTGATTCCATCATCATTCTTATATATATGTGAAATATTTCATTAATCATTCAACATGTCATAAATATCCAATTGAAATAAAACTGACTCCATAATATTTCCAAATGATATCTCATTAAATGAATTCATTAAATAAGTCAATTGACAAAAAAATCCAAAAACCCAAAAGAATTTTATTGATAGTTTATTTTATTTGGTGATTGGAAAGACATTACTCTATATGATATAGATCATTTGTGGATAAATAAGAGAGAGTTAGTGAATTTTAATAGATTACTTTGAAAACCATTCATATTACATTATGGAAAAGATGAAGTTGTGAGTCACTATTAAAAATATATATATTGTGAAATTATAATAATTAAATTTTAAAGGATAATTAATCATGATATATCCACTGGTAATAATTAAAAACATAATGGATTTATAATCGATATATATAGTAGAAGTAAATATTTATAATCTGAAAATTAAATCATTTTTCATTTTTTAAAATACATTTATTTAATCAATAATTAGAAAACATACCATTAAATATTTAATTATAAAAGATTTAATGAGACATTTTACGATAACTATAAAAATATATATTTTTTATATAAAATTATTAGTGGAAAATATTAGGCTGAGGAATGAATTTGAGAATATAAGAAATAGAGTGTATTTGGAGAGATTGTAAATTATATTTAACAAAGTAAATATTTAAAAAGAAATAAATAATTTAATGTAATTACAATGGAAATAAGGTAAAATAATAACATAATACCTTAATTGTAAATAATAAATCGTTCTTGTAAATTATTTTTTACCACGAAATACATTAGACACATGATTAGATGTTTTGTAATGAAAAACCCTAATCATTTTATCACAGATTCCACGAATGCTCTTTGATGAAGAGTAGAAGAGAAAAAAACATATTAATAACCAACTTTAAATATTTATTATTATTTTTTACCATAAAAACATTTCATTTATAATCATTTAATATAGTTTTATTTTTATTTGAATATTGGTTTCTATCACTAGATGTCTGAAATTTTGATTGTTTCATGCATATATTATTGTGTAAATGTTGATCCCCATTTTTTATAACAATTTCAAAATTCCATGATTTTTTATGTTATTATAAAAAATTTCATATAAATGTATACACTTTTATTAATTCAACCCATTATATTATTATAATATAATTTAAAATTAAACAATTGATGAGATAGTTTTGTTAAATTTTTTGAAGAAAAAATGGTGTTACATTATCAAATTAAAAAATATTAATTCATATTTTTACAGAACCAATAATAGAATTAAATAAAAATATATTATTTTTTCATTAATTATATTTTTTAATCCATAAATGTATTATGGTGATGTAAAATGATATATTTTTCTATGTTGAGATGGTAGTCCACATTTACTTATAGAGGACAATATTATTTTTCATATAACAAAAAGAAGGTGGGAAATGGTTTATATTTTAAAAATAAAATAAGAGATAAAAAACCCCCATTATTCATTAATTTTATGTTAATGAAAACTCAATATAATATATTTTTAGGAGCAGATACACAAAATGTCATTGTGGTTGTATGTCAGAGTCACTCATGACAGACATTTTGTTTTTCTGATTATGGTGAATTTATCCTCCATCACCTTCTCATTAGAATAATATGGGGAAATGGTTTTACCAGCCTTAAAATAAATCCCCCAGACATAATAGATCATAAAAAACTAAAATTTAATGAATAATGTTTGGTAAATTATTTCCATATTAAAGATAAAACACCAATGCAATATAAAAAATTTATATTTAATCCATTAAATTATAATGATTAAATAAAAATATCAAAATATATCTAACAAATTGTACAATATTATAGTACTAGTAAAACCCATATACATTCATGAGAGGATCCAGAGGACCATAAACCATAATAACCCCAACATTGCATCATAATAAGAAATATAAAACCACCAATATTCTCCAAACACCACATTACACACAGACAATATTAGGATTCTTCAAAAAATAAAAGTGATTCCTTGACATTACCTATGACTTGATGGATAAAATTTTTTAATTCACAATATTACCCAACAAATGTGTGAGTATAATCCTATAAGGAGTTAAAAAATAAATCAAAACTCGCACTAATAATAAAGAAACATTAAAAACATTTTATATAATAATTGTTTAAAAATAAGATGTAGTAGATTTTATAAAAATTGTAAAAAATATAAAGGAAAATACATTATTTAGAATAGGTTAAATTATCATTTATATAGAATTAACATAACCATTTAACCATATAAAACCATTCCCTTTCATGAATTGGTGGTAATTATACACTCCTAAGTTTCCTCATATCGTTCCACCAGGTTATTAAAATTAGAGTAATACCAGGTTCCCTAATTGAACATTCCCCTTCACCGAGTTCACATTTATGAAATCGTGCATAGAAACAATGTATTAAAAATTCCATACAAAAAATTAATATATACATTTGTTTGGTAAAATTATATAAAAGATGAATTATATTCTTAAAAGAAAATTGTAATTTTAAAATAAACTTTTTTAAATTTTCACCAAAGATATTATTATAAGAAATGATCCTATTTCAAAAATTTGAATATATGAACCTAAATGATGTTTTCATAATGATTTGTACATGTATACCCCAATAATCTAGAAAATAATTTAATTAAAACTAATTCTTCATGATCAATATCATTTGTAGAAGAATAATTATCCCCCATCATCTCAACAGTTGTGGAAAAAGATGAAATGTATTGTGATTCACTTGATTTGGGATTGGATCTCCATTATGTTAATATATTTGAGAATATATAATCAGTATTCCATCCATATAACATATATATAAAAATAAATGTCTATATATATGATTGTAGTAGAGGTAGGAATACTTTATCTATCAGTTAAGATGACTTAAATAAGAATAAAGATATCCAAAATGGTTTGATTTATCTTTGAATAAATTCCAAAGAGAAGGGGTTAAACATTCAGCCACATGGATAAAATGGAATTTGATATATCAATATAACAAGATATTAGTAAACGTAAGGGTTATTAATTCATATTAAATCACTAAATTTCTACATGCTAAAAGTATTCCATAGGGTTATTCCACTTCATTTTCAAACTGTTTACCAATTGTGTAGTGTTATAGTATCAAGATGACCCCTCACATAGTTAGATCCCCAAGTAAGTGAAACACTGAGAAAACGTTGATTTTCTATCTCTTTCGTATTTCTTGGTTAACCTGGGAATATGAATACGTCTTCAAAACATTGAGCTAACCATCATCTAAGAAAGTTAGCATATTCCTCACCTATAGGGTCTCATGATGATACTGAACCATTTACACTATCTATACACAATCTATGAACCTCCATAGTTGGATAAAAAACATATCAAACCCCATTGAACTTCCTAAAACATATCCTTATTATTATAAAGACTCAATATAAATGAATAAATTTTCATTTAAATGATATGGGGTTGATAAGTTTTTTATTCTATTATTTATTCCATACATTGATGTAAAGAACTGATGTTGTCACAAATTATTTTAGGAATCTACTATATATTTTTTCTTCCATGATGCCATGTTTTTCTTTAATCAATCCATTCTTCCATAAAACCCATTCTGGTAAAATTATTTTACCTTGGATGATCATCTCTTTACAGTCCCAAATCCAATCAAACAAGTGATTAAATTTCACATCCAAAGATAGGTCAACATGATCCCATCATGTCACATAATCATGATTAGGATGGCACTTCATTGAAATAGCTTGAGAAAAACCAAGGTGCATTTTACTTTACCTTATTGGAAATTTCAACAAATTTTACATTTTAACAACTCATTCATATATCTCAAAAGGGTGTATATAATATGGGAATAACATTCCATTATTAGAAAAAAAGTAGGTCCTATCACAAGATTGATTCTCAAGAAGACATGATAACTCATCTCAAATTACAACGTTGAATGACGATGACTATGATATTATAAGGCCCTAGCTTTAAACCTTACAAAATATTGAATTAAATGAATAATTCACATTGAGGATCTTTTCAGGTTTAGAGTTTTAGAAAATTAGGACATAACTATTACATCTCAAAAGATTACAAAGTAGAAACCCCTAATAAGTTTCCATAAAATAATAACTCTTAAAAAGAAACACGTATGGTTCCATGTTTTAGATAGCATGACTTTCCCTTGATCCAATCCTTGACCCTATTCCACATTAAGTCTTGTGAAAAAAATTTCAAAAAAAAACTTGGGGTGAGCATAAAAAGCTCAGTAAGGGATACACAAAGAATGAAAAATGTTAGTTTTCTAAAAAAACAAGTAAACCATGTATACTTTATCAAAGTAATACCTTTCACCTTTAGGAAGTAGTAAAAACTCTTCACTGAATAAAATATCATTACTTACCCTTTTGTGATCAAAAGATTACCACAAAACCCATATAAAGAACACATAACATATAAAATGAACTTGGGACATTTACATACTTAAATGGAATAACCATATGGTCGACTTACACACATATCACTTAATGGAATATCCATACGGCCGACTTGCATACCCAAAGAATTGGAGGTTATAACTTAACCACACGTACTGGTATTCACGGAACCACCCGTCATATGGTTTATCACATAACCACCCGTCAAATGTCCAAGTACCATTATAAAATCATAAGACATAAAACAAATATATTGGAAGGAAAACATTTCCACACTTTGATCACAATATATAACTTAAATATATTGAAATAACAAAGACATTATAAAAAACCATTTTCAATACCAAAATACATAAAATAGTATATGGTATTTATTTCATTTTTAAAAACATTACGACTTGTTGAGGAAGCCAAAGACCAAATAATACTCGCAGCGACGGAAAAGGTCGTTGTCACCGTGTACTTTAAAAGAAACATTACTTTTTGTCATTTAGTGAAATTTTTCATAGAAAGATATTTCTTTTGTAAAAAAGTAAAAGTCAAAGGGGTTTATACACCGTATAAAATAAAGTTGTGTATAAAACGAATTATGCCTCAATGAAAGGAGATTGAGATGAAGTCCCTTAAAAAGATTATTTTTTAAATAAAATATATCACTCGTGTGTATTCACTATAATCTCACATAAAAATTATAAATACATGATAAGATATTAAAATTCATTTCTCACATAATCAAAGAGCAACATAAATATAAAAGACATGTTCAACCCAATGAATGGGAATTGGGTTAAAAAGTTCCCTTACCTAGGGACCGACATGACTCGATCATTCTTTAATGTCCTGAATAATAAACTTGAGTTAATTTATACTTGCTTAAGAACCATCATCAAGTTCATTATTACTTTTTATATCACTTATTACCATGTTATAAAGATTATGTAATCATTTAAGTTAATAAAGTTTGTTTTGTCGATATTTGGTTCTTAAGTCAAAAGTGGACTTCTTACAATTACATGTTGTTCGTGTGGTAAAAGGTTCATTATATCCAGAATGATATTCATGATTTGGATATCATATATATCATTTATATCGATAATATACCTGTATTTATAATATTACATAATCATTTAGAGGTAAGAAATGAAATACACCGTTAATGGAGACGGTAAGCCGTACGTATGCATGAATGTTACTTTCATTTCTATGTCATATTAATGGAATTAAAACTAAATGAGAGGTATGTATATTTTAATTCAATAATTAAATTCATAATTTAAATGTAACATACATAATATATAATAACTTTAAATTCATCCTTTATATGTCCCACATATGGCATTAACGAATCAAATCACTTTGAGGGGGCAGTAGTCCGCACTTCCTAAAATGAAGATATCGCGTATACCCATAATGGAAGCCACAAATGTGTGCCATAAAATGAAACATACAGAAGCTTAAGGAAGACATAAACATATTATATATCATATATAAATATAGTGACATCTTAATGGTCACCTTTGAAGGTGTTGGAAGAATATTGAACAATCATCGTTTCATGAGGCATAAATTCTCCTTCCACAAAAACAGTATGTTCTTTAACCATTAGATGTAGGTGTGTGTAAGTGTAGCTCGAATTATTCTTATAACAACATCCTAGTATATTGAAGATACTTTAGTTGTTACAAAATAAATGAATAAAAATATTTTAGGGGGTTGGAGAAGCAAAATAAAACAACAGAACATAAGAGAAAACACTACCTTTAAAATGGGTAACTCTTTTTGATTTGAGCTCAAAGTCTTCCTTGGGATGACTTCTTCCCAAATTTAGGCTTCTAGAAGAAAGAGAGGGATGTGGAGAGTCAAAATGGGAAGATCGTGGCCTATCCAAATGTCTGAGAGGTGTGGGTAAGGAGGTAGAGGTGGGGGCCTTTTATAAAGGATATGAGGGGCACTCTTGGATAGTTAAGAAAAGATACTTTATTATAAAATTATTTTCGAATAAAAAGGGTCCCACAATTTTATATTTAGAGGATAAGGTGATAAGAGTTCGAAATCCACCCATCCAATAGTTTTTTGACATGTTTAGGTCTTCGATTTTACACTATCTTCTAATTATATTTAAATCGTTAAATAATGAGGTAATCGATGCATCATCATGGTGTCATAAATAATTTAATTTATTTAATGTCTAAAAATTATAGAAAAAATTTAATGATGTATGAAATATGTCTATCTTTCTAATAAATATTTATAGTAAAAAATCTGACTTTTCTAACCCCATTTAAATTTTTTTAGTAAAACAACTCATGTTTGGGACATTTTTATTTTAACATTAAATAAAAAATTATTAATGTAATTTTCCTACCAAAGTGGCTTCATGGGGTCCCCAAGTTTACCCATGGGTTTTATTGGTCGTTCATGACACATAAAATTAGTGTAGGACATGTGTCAAGTTCATTTCATAATATTAAAACATTATTTTTACCTTAAACTACACCAATTACCTCTAACCGTGATTAAAAACCAAAATTGTACTGTTCACAAATAAATTATTTTAATCCCATTGAACCAAATTTTACTTCTTAATGACAACCACATAGTTCGGATTTTATAAATTCAAAACACATAGGTGGTAAAATTTCATTTAAATGAAAATTCAGTTTTTTAAGTACCACTTAGTGGTTTCATTATTCATTAAAAATGAACTTTATCGGAATAATACCAAAAATTTACACAAAGTAACTTTTGATGTCCTGATTCTAAAGAAGAATTTTATTTGGTCCAATAGAATTTATAAGAGTGACCAAAACTATATTTAATGGTGGTTCTCCATCAAAAGGCGATAAGTCGACCTTTTGTGAATGTTAGAGTACATATGCATAAAATTGAATTCTTTTTGTATATTAAGCCTTTATATTTTATTGGATAAATGTAGAAACATTTAAAAAAACCTATATAATCATATTTTAGTTATTTCTCTTCATTCCCTCCAATATAACGGATACGTGTTAACTACCATTTAAAATAATATTATTTTATTACTAGTGTGAAACGTAAGATTTCAATGAAACTATTTGTTACGTATTAGGTACGCTATCGATCATAGCAACCCCGTTAAAGTAAAATTAATATTTAATTCCTAAATATTAATAAATATGAATGGTTTTTATTCATTATTTACCTGAGATGTTACATCCTTCCCCCCTTTTGGGAATTGTTTCCTTGCAATTTTATTCACTTATCAAAATAAGTGGGGGTATTTATCCCTCATAGCATTTTCAGATTCCCATGATGCCTCTTCAACCATATGGTTTTTCCACAAAACCTTTACCTGGTGAATTACCTTATTTCGCAACACTTGCTCTCTTCGGTCAAGAATCTGGACTGGTTGTTCTTAATAAGAGAGATTCTCTTCCGACTGAACTACCTCTGGGCTCAAAACATGAGATGGATCTGGCATATACTTTCTCAACATCGAAACATGAAAAACATTGTGTACCTGAGATAAACTCGGAGGTAAAGCCACTCTGTATGCAACTAATCTAACTCTCTCTAGAATGTAATATGATCCAATGAACCTTGGACTCAGCTTTCCATTCTTACCAAATCACATCACACTTTTCCATGGTGATACTTTGAGAAAAACATGATCACCTACCTCAAAATAGAGATCCTTCCTCCTGTTGTCCGCATAACTCTTATGCCTACTATGAGCTATTCTCATGTGTTTCTAAATCAACAGATCTTTTTCGTCCATCTCTTCTACCAATTCTGGTCCCATCAACTTCCTTTCACCAACTTCATCCCAAAAAGTTGGAGTTCAACACCGCTTCCCATATAATGCCTCAAATGGTGCCATCTGTATACTGGAATGAAAACTATTATTATAAGAAAGCTCAACCAAAGAATGATGTTGGTCCCAACTTCCCGGATAATCCATCGAAGACGCACGTAGCATATCCTCCAATTTCTGAATTGTTCGTTCTGACTGCCCATCTGATTATGGATGAGAAGCTGTACTAAAATTTAATTCAGTACCCAATGACTTCTGAAGGCTTTTCCAAAAGTTAGAAGTAATCCTGGGATCACGATCAGATATAATGGAGAGGGGAACCCCATGCAACCTAACTATATCTTTAAGATATAATCGTGAAATTTGATCTAGAGAGAATGTATCTCGAATATGAAGGAAATGAGCAGATTTAGTCAATCAATCAACAATAACCCAGATTGTATTATTACCTTGAGATGTCCTCGGTAATCCCACAACAAAGTCCATTGATATATTTTCCCATTTCCACTTTGGCACTGGTAATGGCTGAAGCATCCCTTTCGATAACTGCCGCTCTGCTTTAACCAACTGACAAGTCAAACACTTCACAGTAAAATCAGAAATATCCCTTTTTATTCCATCCCACCAGTAATACTCTCGCAGATCTCTGTACATCATAGTACTGCCAGGATGAACTGAAAATGGAGAACTATGAGCTTCATATAAAAACTCTCTCTTCAACTGTGAATCACAAGTTAAACACAATCTCTTCCCAAATATCAAAACACAATCATTATCAATGTTGAATTCAGGCAACTTACCCTTCTGAATCAGCTCTACCTTTTTCTACAACTCACTATCTTGCTTCTGTGCTTGCTTAATTCTGTCTGATAGGGGAGATCTCACTAATACCTGAAACAAAACAGAAGGACATCTTGTACCAAAAACATCTATGCAAAATTTCATGAAATCCTTAACCAACGGATCATGTTCCATATGAAACATTGTTAATGAAGCATTACTTTTTCGACTCAATGCATCAACCACTTTATTTTCTTTTCCCGGATGGTAATAAATTGTACAATCATAATCCTTTATTAATTCTAGCCATATCCTTTTTCTCATGTTCAATTTTTTCTAAGTGAATATATACTTTAAACTTTTTTGATCAGTATATATTTCACACTTTAATCGATACAAATGATGCCTCCAAATTTTTAGAGAAAAAAAATAGCAGCTAATTCCAAATCACATGTAGGGTAATTTAACTCATGAGTTTTCAACTGAAGTGAAGCATATGAAATTAATTGATCATTCTGTATAAGGACACAACCAAGTCCTTTCAATGAAGAAAAACTGTAGATAACAAACGTCCCATTCCGGGAAGGTAGTTCCAAAACTGGAGCATTCACCAATCTTTTTTTCAATTCTTGAAAACAATCATCACATTCTTTTGTCCAGATAAACATAACACTCTTCCGAGTTAGCTTAGTAAATGGACTAGATAACCGTGAAAAATTTTCAACAAACCTGGGGTAGTAACCAGCCAAACCAAGAAAACTATGGATCTCAGTTACATTTGTGGGTCTTGGCCATTCTTCAACATCTTTTGTTTTAGCAGGATCAACAGTTATGCCATTTTTTGAAATAATGTGACCAAGGAAATAAATTTTTCGTAACCAAAACTCACATTTTCTGAATTTTCCATATAGTTTCATTTCTTTTAATGTTTGAAAGATAACCCTTAAATTACTTTAATGATCCTTTTTACTTTTAGAAAACACCAAAATATAATCAATAAACACAACCACCATTTATCACCCGATTCAACAGATTCATCACTACAGGAAACTGTTTAGTTCTGATTTTTGACCATCTCAGGATAATGATTTGAAAGGTAATTTCCCTCTGTATGCCTTCCCGGAAAATCTGTTATGTTTCCTCTATGAAAAAACATTCCTAACACAAAAATATCTTAGGAGAAGCAACATGGAAATATTTAAATGCTATATCATTTCAGTCATACCACAAATTACTTTATAATTTAACAATTTTATAACTCCTAAAGTTGTCTACACCATCCTCTGATACCAACTATAAGGCCCTGGCCATAAACCTTACTTAATATTGAATTAAATGAATAATTCACATTGAGGTTATTTTTAGGTTTATAGTTTTAGAGAATTAGTACATAACTATTACATCTAAAAATATTACAAAGTAGAAACTTATACTAAGTTTCCATAAAATAAAAACTCTTAAAAAGAAACATGTCTACTTACATGTTTTAGATAGCATGAATTTTCCTTGATCCCATCCTTGACCCTATTCCACATTAATTCTTGTGAAAAACATTTCAAAAAAAACTTGGGGTCAGCATAAAAAGCTCAGTAAGGGATACACAATGAATGAAAACTGTTAGTTTTTCAAAACAACAAGTAAAAGATGTATAATTTATCAATGTAATATCATACACCATTAGGAATTAGTAAAAACTCTTCACTGAATAAAATATCATGACTTACCCTTTTGAAATCTAATGATTACCATAAAACCCATATAAATAACACATAACATATAAAGGTTACCTAGGACATAAACATACTTAAATGGAATAACCATACAGTCAACTTCCACACATATCACTTAATGGAATAGCCATATGGCTGACTTCCATACAAAATGCATTGGAGGTTATAACGTAACCACCCATCATGGTATTCACGGCACCACCCACCACATGGTTTATCATGTAACTACCCATCAAATGTCCAAGTACCATTATAAAATCATAGGACATAAAAAAAATAAAAAGAAAATATTTCCACACATTGATCATAATATATAACTTAAATATATTGGCATAAAAAATCCATTATAAAAAACCATTTTCAATACCAAAATACATAAAAGAGTACATGGTATTTATTTCATTTTTAAAAACATTACGTCTTGTTGAGGAAGCCAAATACCAATTAATACTCGCGGTGGTGGAAAAGGTCGTTGTCACCGGGTATGTTAAAAGAAAAATTCCTCTTTTTATTTTAGTAAAACACTTCGTAGAAATAGATTACTTTTTTATAAAAGTAAAAGTAAAGGGGTTTATACACCGTATTAAAGAAAGTTCATTAAAAAACGATATATTCCTCAATGAAAGGAGATTGAGACGAAGTCCCATACAATGATTATTTGGTAAATAAAATAGATCGCTCATGTGTATTGACAATAATCTCACATAAAAATTATAAATACATGATAAGATATAAAAATTCATTTCTCACATAATCAAATAACAATATAAATAAGAAAGACAAGTTCCCTTACCCTGGGTCAGACATGACTCGATCATTCTTTAATGTCCTGAATAATAAACTTAAGTTAATTTCTACTTGCTTGAGAACCTTATTCAAGTTCATTATTACTTTTATATCACTTATTACCATGTTATAAACATTATGTAATCATTTATGTTAATAATGTTTGTTTTGTCGATATTTGGTTCTTAAGTTGAAAGTGGACTTCTTACAATTACATGTTGTTCGTGTGGTCAAATATTCATTATATCCAAAATGATATTCATGATTTGGATATCATATATATCATATATATCCATCATATACATGTATTTAAAATATTACATAATCATTTAGAGTTAAGAAATGAAATTCACCGTTCATGAAGATGATAAGTCGTACGTAAGCATGAACGCTACTTTCATTTCTATGTCATATTAATAGAATTAAAACTAAATGAGAGGAATGTATATTTTAATTCTAGATTTATATTCATAATTTAGATGTTACATAAATCATATATAATAACTTTAAATCCATCCTTTATACATCCCACATATAGCATTAACGAATCAAATCACTTTGAGGGGGCAGTAGTCCGCACTTCCTAAAATGAAGATATCGCATATACCCATAATGGAATCCATAAAGGTGTGGCATAAATTAAAAATAAATAAGCTTAAGGAAGACATAAACATATTATTTATTATATATTTATATAGTGACATCTTAATGGCCACCTTTTAAGTTGTTGGAAGAATATTGAACAATCATCGTTTCGTGAGGCAGAAATTCGACATCCACATAAACAGTATGTTCTTTAACCATTAGATTTATGTGTTTGTAAGTGTAGCTCGAATTCATCTTATAAAAACATCATAGTATATTGAAGATACTGGGTTTTTTACAAAAAAAAATGAATAAAAATAGTTTTGGGGGTTGGATAAGAAAAATAAAACAAAAGAACACAAGAGAAAACACAACCTTTAAATCGGGTAACAATTTCTGATTTCAGCCCAAAGGCTTCCTTGGGAAAACTTCTGCCCAAATTGATGCTTTTAGTATTAAGATAGGTATTTGGAGAGACAAATTGGGCAGAGCCTGGCCAAACCAAAGGCTTGAGAGGTGTGGGTAAGGAGGTAGAGGTGGGGGCCTTTTATAAGAGGAGAGGAGGGGTACTCTTGGAATGTTAAGAAAATATACTTTATTATAAAATGATTTTCGGATAAAAAGTGTCCAACAATTATATATTTAGAGTATAAGGTTATTAGAGTTAGAAATCCACCCATACAATAGGTTTTTGACATGTGTAGGTCTTAGATTTTACACTATCTTTTCTTTTTATTTAAATCGTTAAATAATGAGGTAATCACTGCATCATCATGGTGTCATAAATAATTAATTTATTTAATGTATAAAAATTATAAAAAAAATATTATGATGTAGGAAATCTTTTTAGATTTATAATGAATATTTATAGTCAAAATTCTGACTTGTATAACTCCATTTAAAAATTGATTTAGTAAAACAACTCATGTTTGTGACATTTTTATTTTAACATTAAATAAAAATTTATTAATGTCATTTTTCTACCAAAGCAGATCCATGGGGTCCCCATGTTGACCCATGGATTGTCTTGGTCGGCCATGACACGTCCAATAAGGTTAGGACATCTGTCATGTTCATTTCATAATATTAAAACATTATTTTTACCATAAACTGCTCTAATTACCTCTAATTGCGATTAAAAACATATAAGTTACTATTCACCAAAAAATTATTTTAATCCCATTGAACCACATTTTACTTCATAATGACAACCATGTATGTCAGATTTTTGAAATTCAAAACACAGAGGTGGTAAAATTTCATTTAAACGAAGAATCGGTTTTTTAAGTACCACTTAGTTGTTTCACTATTCATTCAAAATGAACTTTGTCGGAATAATACCAAAAATTTACACAATGTAAATTTTGATTTCCTGATTCTAAAGAATAATTTTATTTGGTCCAGTAGAATGTATAAGTGTGACCAAAAATATATTTAATGATGGTTCGCCATCTAAAGGCGATAAGTCGACCTTTTGTGAATGTTAGAGTATATATGCCTAAAATTGAATTCTTTTCATATTTTAAGCCTTTATCTTTTATTGGATAAATGTAGAAAAATTTAATAAAACATATATAATCATTTTTTAGTTATTTATATTCATTACCTCCAATATAACGGCTACATATTAACTACCATTTAAAATAATATTATTTTATTACTAGTGTGCAACGTAAGATTTCAAAGAAACTCTCTGTTGCGTATTGGGTACGCTATCGAACATAGACACCCCTTTAAAGTAAAATTAATATTTAATTCGTAAATATTAATAAATATGAAAATATTTTATTCATTATTTACCTGGGATGTTATAGATATGATTTATGAAAACATTTATATATCTCCAAACACTCTCTAATAAATTGAATTGTTCTTATTTAATATTATAGTTGTTTTGGTCAATTCAGTGATGTACTACTTGTTTAGACCCAACAATGTGGATAATGTAATGGGAGACTATATTGAACTTAAAAAAAAGATATATATATATCAAGGGATAATATCGGTTCTTTTATAATGAAATTATAAATTTTTTATGATCCACCCATGAAACACCAAATATATTTAGAAAAACTATATGAAATTTCTCTTATGATTGGATCATAATTTGGTATTTTCAAAACATTTGAAGTTAATAAGACACAATTTTAGTCAAATGGGTTCCAAGGGATTATAGAAAAAACATTGAAATATGATAGGTGAAGATGGGATCCCATTCTATTACAATTTAGAACATTGCATCCTTCAGTTTTATAATATCATTAATGTCAAATATGCGAAATTATTCAACCATATTTATTTAATGTCTAGTGATAATGTTAGATTACCATGTGAGTCAATCCACAATAACCAAAATAGAGTTGTTTTTCCAAACCATTAATGGTTGTCCTATTAAAATATCCATGAATATCATCTATGAATATCACACGGGAATTTTTAAATACTGCAATATACTAGGTGGCCATTGTTGTTTTACTATGAATTACTAATAGGTGAAGAATATCATAAAAAACTCTACAATATTACTCAACATACAATCCCACTAAAACCATGATTTAAATGATTTATAAATTTTCTTAATCCCATGATGAAAATCCTATCTCTAACTGCAAAATGCTTTGATATATAATCCTTGATAATCCAATTGTGTGAAACTATAATATTTAAACAAAAAAAATACCCACATCCAAATTCCAACACTCAATTGTCTCCACAACATTTAGTTTTGAATACATTTCAACACATTAATGGACATGACTTTGACCTTTGCTGATCTTCTGAACCAAATCAAGAAAAACTGACCTTGAAATGAAAACTACAACATTGCCTCATTATGAATAATCCAAATACATGTCATATATGACAAATAATATATTAAATTTACCTAAATAATATTTATAAAATATAGAATATTAATTTTTAATCATGGGACCTGATACATAAAATTGTTTCTTTAGTGTACAAAAATATCGATGTCAAACATTTTCAAATATTCAATCTATATTCTTTTCCATATATTCAGGTATCTCTATTGTGAAATATGTTTCAATACAGTTTTATCCATATACACATTAAATTTACCATAAAATTATATTTTATTCATACCCCTAATGCAATAACGTCAATATTTAACATCAAGTCACATGTTAGGTAGTTAGTCTCATGCCCCTGTAACTATAATGACCAAAAAATAATCAATACAATTTTACAGTATGAGGACACCATCCATCCTAGATTCAAAAAGATCACAATATACTACATAGACTTATCATGAATATTGAAATGTTACAGTATGTGATGATTTATGTTTTACGATAATTTTATAAAATAATTTATTGTATTCATCATTTCATTACAAATGACCACCATTCTTGGTAAAACATGTCATCTGTGAGGAAAAGTGTGTCAAGTCACAAATGAAGCGTCTATTGCATCCAGCTAAGCCATGTATGTTAAATATTATAATGAAATTTATTAGTGGTTTGGTATGATGTAATAGCTTTTGACATTTAAGGGTTTGAAGAAATTCCTTTTTAATAAATTGAATGGTTTATGATGTTCTCTTCTTGTAACGACCCAATGATTTTCAATGGAAATAACGATATTATAAATGTTTCATAAAATCACATGAAAATACATGATAATGAACTACTAATTTCTAAGTGACCTTTAAACATTAGTTTGTCACTTCTTTGTTTGGATTTTCAAAAATATGACATAGATGGTTGTAATCAGTAAGTAATTTGGAGGCCGAAAAGAAAAAGATAATATTTTGTGATTAGTAACCTACCCTTATGAATTTTAGAATACCATTATGAATTGTGATATGCACTATAGAAAAAATAACCTTACCTATGGTAACATATAAAAAATATTCAAGTGGAATATATGATATACCTTTGTTTTAGAATAATTAAATGAATGTTTTAAAACTAGTTTTTTATAATAAATTATGATTTTAGAAAAATATTATTACAAACATATATAGATAATTATTTATTGAAAATAGATTTCACTTATATATTCTAATCATCAAAAAATTGTAATGGTGAATTTTTGAAATATTTCTGAAATACTTCAATTTTTGATGAATAGTAAAATACCACAATTTATGATAATTGCTAAATAATGGATTTATTGAGTCATTGGTGGTGATATTATGATGTAAGCACAATTTTTTCGAATTCAAATGAATTTATTAATTTTTTTTGGTCTTGGAATCTTAACTATTGTTGTTCTTTAAGGAAAATAATAAACAAATGATTATATTATTATGAAAACCCACCTCTCCTCCACTATAAAACCCCCTCACTCCCTCTTCTCTTCAAAACTCTCAATCCCTTTGCCCTGCCAATATTATACCCAATTATCTCCCCAAGATCCTACCCCACGTCCAAAATCCCCTATACTCTTCAAAATACCCAAATATCTCCCCTTAAGAGGTTCTCAATGGAGTAAGTCTCAAGAGGTAAATACCACTTTCCAATTTCCTTCATTTATTTTATGTTCTTTTCATTTTGTTTCATTCCTCGCCTACCATCACACAAAAAGTATTATAACTCCAAATACATTAATGCACTATAATTTTTTATTCTAATGGGATAATTCATTATCTACTATTTTTACACACTATTTATTTGAGTGAAATGAAAGAACTGTGTGAGATGTGCAAATTTTTCACATTCTAGGACAATAGTTTATCAATTTATATTATCATCCATAATTCTAGTTATGAAAACATTTTTTTTATGTTTGAACATGATAATATATTTAATATATATATTTTATAATCTCTTTGGTTAAATAGTATTAATTTATAAAGAAAAACGCATTCTTTTTAATCAAAGCCACTGATTAACAAAAATGGATGACACTAGGGTTTTATATAATAATTTGACACTACTTTAAGTAAAATTATAAAATTTAAAACCATTAAGTCTCCTAGATGATTAATAATATCATTTAACTTCAATATGGAAAACCACTTTCATCATACATGTTTATCTAAACATGAATATAAGAGAACTGATCATTAAAACCATGTAAACAAACAAGCCCAAACAATGAAAATGAACCTCATAAAAAATCAAAATGGTTATAAATAAAATAAAAATTATTATACTATAATGATTATATATAACATATTTTATTGAAATATAATTAATAAACCTAAATTTTTTATTCAGGTCATTAATAACTAGTGTATAATACCAACACATTTACGGTAAGGGATCATCTCCATTTCTCTTTTAATCAATAGTGTCCTCTATGCAATGACTTCTTATGCATAATCCTAAATTATGGGGTGTGTTTTTTATCCTCCCCCATACTTCACTCATGTTTTGTAATTTATGAGAGACCCCTTATCTCTCCCATTAATCCCTCTTAGGTACACTCAACCCCTTTCTGATAAACCGTATTGAATTCTAACCAAAACTCCTTTGTTCATTCAGGTTGTATTATCTTTATTATATCAACATGATGTTATCTTATATATTTATGTGAATTTTCTAAATTCATTGTAGTTATAAAAAATTCAATTATCATGACCCTTTCATCACTTTCATTCATGGTTATACACGTTTTTAATAGCTTGCCTCCTAAGAACTTTCTGATAAGTAAACCCGTTTTTTGAGAACATCCAATATTTTTACCCAATGTGTAGTCCACTCTATCCTCTATTTTAAGACACAATTTTATTCATAATATCAGTTTAACATATTTAAAATCCAAATTTTCTCAATATGGGATTTATATAAATTATTTTCCTCTTTTCTATTTTAAATTCTTTATAGTATTTTCCTTAAATCCTTAAAAAATGTTTTAATTATAAGGTGTCTCAAATAGATTTCTTATATGATGTCACTTTTGGTTAACATAGAATACCATTATATATGCCTATTTTACCTTATTAACGTCCATGTATGTTCTAATCCCTTTCTTTCATGGACACTTTCATTATACATGCATTGGTTATGCATTATGTCGTGATTGTGTTTCCCACATATTTCCATGGGTAACATTATGTTAATGAATGGTTGACTATTTATTAATATTTATGTTGAAAGATTATTCATGAAAATTTTGAATGGATAAAGTTATGTTTGATGAGATGTGATGAGAAATGGGACTGGTAGTTACCCTTGACCCGTACTAAAATGTGAAATCGGATTTATGGTTTGCCATGACCCGTAATAAAATAGGACATGAGATTAGAGGTTTTCCAAGACCCGTACTAAGGAAATGTTTTATGATCCTACCACATTTATATGATTCCATGTTATTATGATTCCATGATAATATGATATGATTTTATATGTTTTGTGCTTTGGATATCATTATGTCATACCTCATAACTCATGTGCATATGACGTATCCTTATGCTCATTCCATTACTGGTCTTTTCAGCTCATACCATTGATTATGTTTCCCTAGGGTTCCCTATGTAGATGTAAGGGGTCAAAGGAAGTTAGGAGCTCTTTATGGAGATTAAATAAATAAGTTTTTTATCCCCATTTTTTTGTTTTAAATAACTATTCTTCCAAGATACTAGACATAACGAGCCTCAACTTGTACTCTCATGTATAATTTTGTATTAAATCTTGTTATGTTTTACTTAAATAGCTTGGATAACTATAGTTGGTATCAATGGATGGTGTTTTCATTTTTATAGATTTGGAATAGAACACCATGGTGATAACTTTACGGATGAGACTAATAATGTGATAAAATTATTAAATTTTTGTGTGTATTGAGTATGTGGTTTATCAAGAAATTATAGCCATGTTTGGATATGAGAATATTGATGTAGCTTTGGCATAGATGTATCTAGGGGTAGAAACCGAAAATAATTCTTTGAGCTAGACTCGAATGGGAACTGGTGCATGGCAATAGGCCTTGATGCACTCGTGGCAATGACACTCATGGGGGATATGCTTTGGTAGATCATGAGTATAGTACAAACCATTAATCAAGGAAAACAATTCACATAAGAATATTATTTCAGATATAGATCATGTACAACCTAGATTTAATCCTAAGAATGTCAAGTTAGGATATACTTCTTATTTATATGTTTATCCTTTTATGTTCAATGTTTTCTTTTTTTGATCAATATCTATGAATTAAAGACCTAAAATTATATGTTATTATTGTTATTTAATGACGGTAAATAGAAGAACACATTCAAAAAAACAATGATATAGGAAATGTAGAGATTTCCCTAATGATTTTCCTCATATGACAGGAGCATCTGCTCAAAACATCATGACAGTACCTGCTCAGCTAGTTTGAGTAATGAATAATAACCTGAATCATACAGAACTCAATCCAACAACAATGAAAGATAATGTTGTCTTAGAATCCTTCATGTGGAAAAGGCATCTCATGTTTTGCAGATCTTCTAATCCCATACTTGCGGAACAATGGATTAAATGAATTAAAAAGAAATTATTTGTTATCCAGTTCTTGGATGAAGAGAAGGTAGTACCTGAGTTCTATCATTTTGAGGGGGATGTTGATTAGTTCTGGGAACTGATCAAGAATAAAAAGTTCCATGAGGAAATTGATTCCATGGATTGATATCAATTAAAGAGGATTTTTTCAACAAATATTTTCCTCAAACCCTATTTATCCTGATCGAAAAATATTACACCAACTCATGTAGATGAAAGATAAGTCCATCGGGTCATATGAAGAATAAATTACATGGCGTACAAGGTACGCTTATTTCTTTGTCATGAACACCAAAAATAATGTGGATCACTTCATTTGTAGACTAAATCCGAGTATTAAAAAATCATAGGAGATTTGAGACTTTAGTAGTTATGAAATATTGTCCTTTTTTCCCACAAGGTTGAAGGGGAGATTGGAGACTCTCAGTGGTCTTGTGTGCCTAGTGACATGAAGTGGAAAATGGAAACCAACATGGGTGGTTCATCAAACTAATGACATGACAAAAAAATTCTATCCTTTCCCATTATAAATGTGTGGGAAGAAACATACTAGTAACATTTTGAAGGGAAACACATATTTCTTAAAATGCGGAATGTTTGGTCATCAGGCCAAGAACTGGCTAAGGAATATAAAAAATCCCGCAAATTATGAAGAAGAAAGGAAAACTCAGAGAAACAATCATCCTACAATGTTGTGTTACAACTACAAGGAGCATGGTAATTATGAAAGAAATTTCATTAAGCTGATGGTTTTCGGATGTAATTAACAACAACCTCTATGGAAACAAGGAAGAGATTATGATATCATTACTACTGAGGTGGAGCCGGACAATGATGTGGTGACAGGTACGCTAGTTATTCATTAAAAAATAGAAAATGTACTATTTGATTCTAGTTCTACAAATTCATTAATATATTTAATTTTTAGTAGAACTATTAAAAAACAACCTCAAAATTTGCAAAAAAATGTTATCAGTGAGAAACGTAAACGGGGAAACGGTTTCATC
Organism: Viscum album; assembly: GCA_963277665.1. Lineage (NCBI taxonomy): Eukaryota > Viridiplantae > Streptophyta > Magnoliopsida > Santalales > Viscaceae > Viscum > Viscum album. The sequence continues at coordinate 1,716,964,453 of OY728132.1, forward strand.
CATGTTTTATAACTCCTCCCCATATAATGTTTACGGACTGAACATCCCAGCAAATCTCATCATACTTCTTTTAGTAGAGTTTGATGCTATCTTGGTCGTGAACTAGCTATCTTTATAAAAATCCATAATCAACTGTCAGGAAAGGGAGATCACTCTTCATATCCCCAATCATCCTTCGTTTCATTATATGTGTAAGGAGGTAGATGAATCTCTTTTTTATTATTCATCTCACATGTGGATATTTCTTCCATGTGAGAAGTCATATGTAGCTCAAATTATTGAGACCAAGGGGAGAATCACACTTGAAGAGATTCCAGTCCTGAGGGATTATACTGATGTATTCTCTAACGATTTGGCTGGTTTTCCTTTTTACAGAGAGGATTAGTTTTTAGTTAAACATATCCCTAGATCTCTACCTATCTCAAAGACACCATATAGAATGGCTACTATAGGTCTAAAAGAACTGATGAATTAGTTATAGGAGAATATGGAAGGGTTTTATATGCCCGGGTGCTTCTCCATGGGGGTGCCGGTACACATCATCAATAGGAAGGACAATTCAAAGAGCATATGAATTGATTATCATGGTCTCAATAAAATAATGATAAAGAACAAGTATCCCCTCCCATAGATAGATGACATGTTCGATTAACATCATGGGGTCAATTATTTCTCTAAGGTGGACCATCGGTTTGGATATATCCAATTGAAGGCGAGAAAGGAAGATATTTCCATGACTACATTTTGAACACGGTTTGGAAACAATTAGATCACAGTGATTCCCTTCGTACTCACCAATTCTCCTTAAATTTTCATGGATTTAATGAATACAATTTTGAGATATTACCTCGAGAACTTTGTGGTAGTCATTATTGATGATATTCTAATATAGTCCAAGAGAAAGGAGGAACATGATGATTATTTGAAAACTGTGTTAAAGACATTGCAAAGGGATAAGATGAATGAAATGTACAATAAATGTGAGTTTTGGATGGAGGAAGTATCATTTTTTGGGCATGTTATCACCAGCAAAGGGATATCTTTTGACTCTTCGAAGATGAAGACAATTGAATTGTGGCCCAAGCCAACATCTATAATAAATATCCATATCATTTTGGGTCTAGCTGTGTATTATCGATGATTTGTGAAGAAATTTTCATGATTGTGAATCCCAAAGACCATGATGACTTGAAATTATGTATGGTTGTTCTTGACACAAGAATGTGATGATTTTTTCATGGAGTCGAAAACGAGGCATATCACTATGCAAGAAAACACATTCCCTACAAGTGGGAAACTATATGTGTTTTATAGTGATAATTCTATGAAGGTATTAGGATATGTTCTAATGAAAAATGATAAATATACATCCAATTCTTCATGATAGATAAAAATCCATGAGGAAAATTGTTCCGCGCTTGATTTGGAGTTGGCAGTTGTGATCTTTGCATTGAAAATCGTGCAGCATTATCTTTATGGGGAGAAGTTTGAGATATATAATTACCACAAGAGTCTCAAATATATATTCACACAGAATGATATTAAAATGTTCCAGTGATGATGGATATAGAACATCATGGTTTATGACTGTTCAATCTATTACCATCCTGGCAAGGAAAACTAGGTGAAAAATTATTTAAGTTGATTGTATCATGCATATTAATCAATGATGATAAATGAAAAGGATCCAATATTCAATTATTTTCAAAGGATGTACATTGGAATCATTACGGTAGGAATATCATCAATCCATTTTCAAATGATTACTCAACCATCAATATTGGAGGAAATAAAGGATTCTCAAAGAAATGATGTTGAAATATAGAAAAGGGTAGAAGCTATCAGAAATGGGAAATGATCAGAGTTTAATGATGTTGGGGATGAAGTGGTAAGATTTGGGACATAATTATGTTTACCTTCTGATCCAGATATAGAGAAGGTGAGATTAAATTATCCACAAATCTTGAACTTCATTATCCACCCAAGGAGATCAAAGTTGTATTGAGATCATCGATAAAATATTTGGTGGGACATTACGAAAAGGGATATTACTGAATATATATATCAATGTTCTTGGTATGTCAGCAAGTGAAGTATGTGAGGAAATAGTCGATGGGGGTGATGAAACCACTACTTATACCAGCATGAAAGTGGGAGAACATTACAATGGACTTTTTCACTAGACATCAAAGGACATGCTGAGGAAACAATGAAATATGGGTCGTTAGTGACTATCTTACAAAGAATGCTCAAAATATTGCAATTCGAGAGGACTTCTCATTAAATCAACTTTCATGGATTTACATTAACTAAGTTATAAGGAATATTGGAGTATGACTATTTATTTTATCCAATGGTGATCTGAGATTTATCTCAATGTTCTAGAAAAGTCTCTTACATGCTCTAAGAAGTAAACTAAACTTCAGTACATCCTTTCTTCCTCAAACTGATGGCCAATATGAGAAAACTTTTCAACACTGGATGAATGTTGAGGGCTTGTTCTATAGAATTCAAAGGAGGATGGGACCAACATCTTCCAATGGTAGAATTGTCCTACAATAACAGTTTCTACTCAAGCATTCGAAAGTGAAAAATATGAATCCCTTTATGGGGAAAGGTGAAGAACATTGGCTTGTAGCGATGAAGTTGGTGTGCATAAGATTCTAGGACCTACAATGGTCGATGAAATGGTTGAGAAGGAGAAAATCATTTAGTATCATATCAAGGAATCCCAATGATAATAGAAAATTTATGTAGAAAATATTCGATAAGACCTTTACATCCAAGTTGGAGACATGGTATTTTTATGAATACCTCCATCGAAAAATCTCATGATGTTTGGAAAGAAAGGGATGTTAAGTCCCTGGTACATCTATCCCTTCAAGATAAATGATTGAGTCATGGTTGTGGCCTATATACTAGAATTACCACCAACTATGTCAAAATTACATCATGTCTTTCTTGTATTCCTCTTAATGATGTACATACCAGACACTTCATGCGTACTCTCTTCAGAGGGGGTATAGTTGTTGGATGATATTTGCAATGAAGAGTATCCCATGAAGATCTTGGATCATAGAGACAATGTTTTACATGACAAGACTACTCATCTAGTCAAGGTACTATAGAGAAACCATATGTACAAAGATGAGACATTGGAATTGGAGGTAGTAATGAAGGAAAAGTACCCCACCATGTTTATGGATTAGAATGTAAAATGAAATTTTGAGGAAAAAAATTCTAAAGGGGGGAATAATGTAACGACCCAATGTTTCTCAATGGGAATTCCCATCTAATAAATATGTTATAAAATGACACAAAAACCTAACATAAAGAACAATTATGTATTATGTGACCTTCAAACATAAGTTTTTCACTTTTGTGTTTAAAATTTTGAAAATCTGTCATACATGGTCGCAATCATTAAGTTATTTGGAGTCAAATTAGGAAAACATTATTTTTGTGAATAGTAACCAACCATTATAAATAGTTACATACCCTTATAAATGGTGATATAGCCTAAAGAATAGTATCCTTGCCAATGATAATATATAAAAAATATTCATGTTGAATGTAAGATATACCTTTGTTTTAGAATACATAAAAGAATGTTTTGAAAATGGTTTTTGATAATAAATTATGATTCTCATTAAATATTAAAAAAAGCATAATTAGATAATTATTTTTGAAAAAAAAATTTCATTTTGGGATTCTACACATAAAAAAAAAATAGGGAGATTTTTTGAGATTTTTCTGATATACTTGATTTTTTATGAATAGTAATATACAATAATTTACAATAATTGTTAAATAATGTATTTATTTAGTCATTGATGATGATCTGTTGATGTAAGTCTAATTGGCTTGAAGTGACCTGAATTTATAACTATTTTTTATCTTGTATAATTACTATTTCTAGCCTTGTGAGGAAATAATAATCTAGTGATTTTAATTTTTTCAAACCCCTACTCTCCTACACTATAAAAACCCCCTCACACATTTTCTCTATACTGTTCTCAATCCTTCTAGAATGCCAATATTATGACCAAATATCTCTCCAAGCTCCTCCACCACGTCCAAAATCCCCTAGTTTCTTCAAAATAACAAAACCTCTCCCCATAAGAGGTTCTCGAAGGAAGAAGTCTCAAGAGGTAAATTCCTCTTTCCAATTCCATCATTTCTTTTATGTTATTTTCTTTTTGTTTCTTTCCGCACCGAACTTCAACCAAATATAATGATAACTCTAATAACATAAATCTAATAGAATTATTTTTTTCAAATGGGATATATCATTACCTTTTCAATTTTGCAATCCTTTTATTTGAATGAAATGAAAGCACTAATTGAGGTGTGCTAATTTAGAACATTCAAGGACATCCATTTATCCATTTCTGTTATCATCATTAATTATGGTAAAGAAACCAATTGTTTTGTGGTATAAACATATTATATGTGTAATATATCCTATTTTTGGTTATATAATCCATCAATACAAAATGATTTATGTTATAATGCGAAACTTGTTCTTCATAATGAAACCCACCGATTTACAAAAATGGTTGTCACAATGCTTTTATATAATAATTCAATTTCACGAAAAGTTAAAAATTATATTATATACCATGTAATATCCTATATTTCGAATAATAACATTTTACATCAATTCTGGACAACCACTTTCATATTACATGTTTATCCAAACATGATTATAAGAAAATCGGTCATTAAAACCAAGTAAAAAAACGTGCACAAACAATTAAATTAAACCTCATAACAATTAAAAACGGTTATAAATGAACATATAATTGTTATACTAAACCAATTACATGTATAATATATTCTTAATGTACTAATTAATTATTTTAATTTGTTTATCCAGGTATTTAATAACTTGTGGATAACACTAATAGATTTAAGTTATGGGATCCTCTCTATTTCTCTAATAATCAAGATTGTCCTCTATACTATTTATATTAATGGGTAATCCTAAATGATGGGCAATGTTTTAGACTACCCCCATTCTTCAGTCATGTTATATATGTGATTAGAAACCCTTTATCTCTCTCATCAGGCCCTCTTAGGTACACTCAACACCATGCCAATAAACCGTAATGAATTTTAATTGATGCTCCCTTGTCCTTTCAGGTTGTCATATAATTATTTATATCCAAATGGTGTTATATTATCTATTTAGGTGAATCTTTTATTTGATGTTTATTTTTACAAAATTCAATTATAAATAGCCTTTAATCACATTCTATTAGATATATACATGTTTTTAAAATATTCCTTCCTTAGAACTTTCCGATAAGAAATCATGTTTTAAGGGAACTTTCCAAATATTTACCCAATTTCAAGTGAACTCTATCCACTGTTTAATCCAACATTGTATTTATGAAATCAGTTTATTTATTTTTTAAAAATTCTGGTTCAATTCTGGTTTTATATAAAATATTTTCATCTTTTCAATTTTAATGGCTTTATAGTATTTTCCTTAAAACCATACTAAAATGTTTTAATGCTAATGTTTCTCAAAAAAAAATTATATTTCGTCACATCTATTTGAAATAAATTTATAGTTATATGAGTATTTTACCTTATGAACTTCCATGTATGTTATAATCCCATTCTTTCATGGACTCTTTCATGATACGCGCATTGGTTATGCTTTATGTCAGGATTGTGGCACCACTTCTTTCCATGGTTAACCTTATGTTTATGTATGGATAACTATGTATCATTATTTATGTGGAAAGAATATTGATGTAAATGTTGATATTGGTGTATACAGATAGCACTCCAATGCATTGGTTAATGTTATGTATCATGAGATTCAATGAGTCATGAGATTGGTGGTTAGAATTTACCCATACTAAAATGAGAAATGAGATTAGCAGTTCTCCTTGACCCGTACTAAAATGGGAAAAGAGGTTGGTTGTTATCCTTGATCTATAATAAAAAAATGTTTTATGATACTACCAAATTTGTAAAGTTACATGTTTATATGATTCTATGATTATACGATGCGATTTTATATATTCCATGTTTTGGATATCATTATGTAATGCCTCCTAACTCACGTGCTTAAGACGTTACCTTATGTTCAATCTCATACTAGGATTTATACCTCATCCCTTTGATCATGTGTTCTCTAGGGTACCCTATTATGATGTAAAGGCTGAATGAATGTTAGAATCTTATTATGGAGATTAAATAAAGAAGTATTTTTTAGCCCCATGTTTTATGTCTTTTGTACATAGTCTTCCAAGATACAAGATATAACGATCATTAGATTGTACTCTAATTTTTATGTATTCTTAAAATCATGTAATGTTTTATTTAAAAGTCTTAGGATTATATACTTCTAGTATCTAGAAATTAAAATTTGATTACATGTTATAAATTTATTTCTACAATAGGATAACCTACACTAGAACCAATTATTCCTCAAGATCCACTTTTTCAAAAGAATACACCAGAATATCATCAATAAACCTAAAACTGTAATATAAAAACCTCTTACCTTCAGTAATTCCTTAATAATGGATGGTGGATTTATATGAATAAAATTAATGAAATAGTATACATAATTTTGATATCTTTTTCAAAAATATTGTTGATGAATATCCTCATTTGGAAATCACAGTTTGTGATATCTCAAACGTAATTCAATTTTACAAAACCACTTTTCTCCCCTAAATAGATAAATCATGTAATCAACATAAGGTTGGGAAATATATTTTTAATCATAAGTTGGTTACATTAAATATAAACTATAAAATTACTATGATTTTCATTAGACTTTTTAAAAAATCAAAATAGTACTTCCAATAGAGAGAATAATGTCGAATGAACACTTTAATATCCATAACATAATGATGAACATTCAAATTTCATTTTTTATTGGTTTGATCCTATATCATATAAGTGAAATCTTATTATTCCATGGTAGGTGGTAAATTATAAACTCTACACCTCTTTTGAGTGGATCCTTATAGAAATTGTACAAAAACATGAACGTCGTCAATGATGTGTGGTATATCTCAAATTTTGATATTGTCAACCAAATCTAATTTCAAAGCTACCAACTAATATGATATAGTTGTAACCACTAGTTCCACAATTAATTTTAGAACTACATTTACATCCAAGTCTCTTCTAATAGATGATAGATTCCATGATGAAATATGAATCTAAACCATTATGAATAAAATTGCATTGAGTATGTGATTGATATCAACCAATCCATACATGAATTAAATTAATTAATATATATCTTAAATAAATAATGAAACCCAAAACAACTCATTGTCCTCAAATGTTATAGAAAAATATTTAAACATAATGGCTCAAAACACTCTTTTCTAATGAGTTGTATTATGTTTGAAATCGTAAGGAAAAATCGAAAAAAGAAAAATAATATGATCAATAACTTGATAAGTAATAAATATTTGGAATTAAAATTTACCAAATAAATGACTAATACTTTTATAACTAAAAATAATCATACATACAACCATATAATGAAATATCTAATCATCACTGATCATATTATCAGATATATAAAATTTCATACTAGTTGTTCTTTTCTCTATATTACACTATTGAGATTTTATTGTTTGAGGATTCGTGGTGTAAATACAGTATCCTTGTTTTTATGGATTCTAAACAGAATAATTATTATTTTGAAATTTTCCTATAAAATATCATGCCTTTTAAGACCCATGAGATTTATCCCAAATTCCTAAACTTAGAGAACTATAACTATAAAATTGATGATTCCCAATCTAATTATAATTGGGAGAATATCTAGGTGGTTTCATTGAAAGTTGTTTCATACACATAATGGAACAAAATTAATGATATAATTAAATAATTTTTTTTGAAGAGTTTTATTTTCTGATCCCATAGTCTTATTCATAGATATACAAAAAATAATTTTGTATGTTCCCATCTTCCTCTTATTCCTAGTAGTGGAGTTTCCAAATTTTACTATTTAAGTAATAATTATCTCTTTAATAACATTCTAAGAGATATACCTTTATGATATAATACATCTATTGACTATTTTTTTATATTTCATTAATCAAATTACTACAATCAGTGAGTGAATATAATTTCATAACCCATACTCATCAATGCGTTCCTTCAAAGACTCATGTGTCTCATCTTTTGGGGAGAAGCATACTAAAGTCCTAAAGGGTCATGTACTTAAAACAATAGTTGATATAAGGATAAGGGAATTTCTAAATTGAAATAATAACAATTAAGAATATTTGTAATATTAATTTTATTTTATTATATTGGTATAATGTATTTTATGTAGAAATAAATGATGAATATTGTTCATAGATGGTTAGTGCTAACAATAAGAGTTAAAACAACAACATTGACTACCAATATGATATGGAGAATATTGGGATTTTCATTGGATCAAGGGGCTTCCAATCTATAGATAGGGATGTACGGGTTGAAAAATATAAGAATATAATCCAAGAGAAATAAAATTTTAGTGTTTCCATGAAGGGTTTATGGAAGGCCACTTTTATAAGGGAGATAAATGTTATTTTTGAAATATTACCTCTTAACAAAAAATGAAAAGATGCTTCAAATATAAATGGATTAAAAATTTGTGAATAGTATATAAGTTATATGGTTTGGTGATGAAAAAAATAATGCAATCATTTTGATCATTATGTTGAACAAGTTTTATCTCTTTTATGTTATGATAAACTCTTTTTACATAAAATACCAATTCTATTATTAATACCCATTAACATTATAATATATAGTGTTATTTAAATAAAAATTAAATAAAGAATCATATCAAATGTGGAATTTATTATTTTAAATATTGATTAAATTTTCTAATAATATTTTTATTGGTTTGATAAATTAATATTAATATTATCTCACATTACGAGTACATTTTTTGGGAAAATAAATTGTTTTGTAAACAAATAATTTTTAGGAAATATTTACGCATTTTGTTGATTTTTAAAACATTTTTTGTATTAGTATTACATAAAAAATGGGTTATGGGACTTCCAATTTAAGGAAAAAACACATTTAATGATGAGAAAACTTATTTGTAATAGAATCATGATAAATCATTTTTTATGTAGATACGATAACACTTATGTTTTGAAAATAAAATACACGTGTTTTATAAAATCATCCTAGAATTTTAAATTCATACATTTTCCCAAAATAAAATATCCCAGGATGAATTTATTATAATATATAAAGTCATACATATATTATGATATTTCCATATGTTATATATTACATGTACAAACTATATCATTCACTATTCACCCAAAAAAATTAATTATCAAAAATACAATCCTAAAAATCACCATAATATAATTTAGAAATGTTGAATCAGAAAGAGAATATAATTTTTTTTATTTTACTTTCAAATATTTTAAGGAATTATATATAATATAAGATTTTATATCATAACAAATATAATTTTATTCAATTATTGATATATCATTTTAAATTAGTAAAAGGAAATTTATTAATTAATAAATTTTTATACTAAATTAAACATTTTAAATCATCTTCAAATTTTTTTTACATTTCTTATACACCCATCATTAAGAGCAGTATTATAGAATTGAAATTATTTAATTTTATATTTTTAATGGTAAATAGTCCACATTTTAGTGTCAGGATCCATGTGAAGCATGATATTCATAACAATATTTATTAAGTAGACGTATTTTCTAATTTCATGGGTCACTACATTCTACAAAAAAATTAAAATTTTACATAAATCTCACATAGAGTTATAGGGAAATCAATGATCCAATTTATCTTACCAATCCATACATTCACATCACCATGTCTGGAGAGAACCTCATTTGTTGGTGGGTTTTTTATTTGAAATCATAATGATTGATCCACGTAACATGGTTTTTGAATATGATTTTCAATTTGGAATATTTGAAAAAAAATCAATACTCTTCATACTAGATGATAGTATATTGTGGTTTGTTTTGTGAAATCTTTATCACTATAATTGTCACACTCATATTTTTGTCCCATGGAAAGATAGTTTGTTATATACCTTCTTAAAATATCATAAAAAACATCAATCAGTCACCTCCCCCTTCATTAGTTATAGGTTTGAAATTATTACATTATAAAATAAGGACAATTATTAGAGGAATAATTGTAAAAAATGTGTCCTGACATATATTTTGAAACATTAATTCATGGTGTAATATCACTTCACTAAGGAGTGATACAAAAATTTCATATGACAAACCCACAACAATGAGTTCACCACATGCCTATAAGTGGTTTACAGTAATTATCACATGGATAGAATGGTGACATAAATATTTTTGATATAAAGTGGAAATAAATTCCTTTTAATTCAATAAATTTATATTCAAATAATATATTATATCTAATACTACAATACTAAATAACAAACCATAAAAAATAGATACCATTTTTAACAACCAAACTGAAACACATCTACTTGAATATGAATTTACATCCACTGATATTAAGTCCATCCCACTCATAATGAATTTCAGAAATAAGATCCTAGTGTTTAAAAATAACTTTATCGAATGGTTTACCCTTGTACATAATATATCTATAATTTTTTTTTTAATTTATGATAATAATATTTTGTTGAATTTTTTTAACTTCAGGTATAGAGTCACATGATATTCCAAGGCCTATAGATGGTCAGTAATGATATAATAAAAAATAAAAAATATATTATATATGGTGTTTTGAATTTATTATAAAATATTTGAATAAATCATGAACTGAGTATCACATAAAATATAATGTCATTCAGGAATCTAGAATGTTTGTTTTATGCATAGTGTAATATAACAATTGTCAACATCAGGTGTTGGTAAAAAATGGTATCATGGGAAGATTAGAGAAATTTATTTAATAATTATTTCACCAAAAAAAGAATCCAATATATAATCATAGTCAGAAAAAAACTATATGGTTACCCATATAATCCTAGGATTTTAGAAGTGGAATTGGAAGAGGATTCATGGATTATCAATAGTGCATTGTGGAATGGAGATTTGATTTATTATTAGAAACAATTGATCTCACAAACAAAAATAAAGGGAATTTTTTCCTTTTTTAATGATTGATCCAATCTTTAGGAATTCTAACTTGATTTGATAAGTTTCATTCCATATTGATTTCTCAATTTTGAATGTTATTTGACACAGCTAATAGTTTATTAAATAGGTTGATCAATATTTCTGAGTGGGGGCTTCTCTTCCTAGCGCATAGGGAATTGATAGTTTTTTGTTTTATTTTATCATTTAATATTACAATGGAACTAAATCTAGGAAATCATAATCAATGGTTTTGGATCATTTCATATGTCATGATTTGTTGTTTCTTTTTTGTTTAACTCATTCATTAATCACCAGTATTACCCAGGCCTATATATTGACAAATTTATATATATATATCTTTTTACAACAATTATATAGAACAATGGAACAGTACAGCATGTCAATGTTTACATTTCTTCTTGTGGACAAGGTTAAATGAAGATAGAATATTATCATAGGGTGTTTGAGTTCTGATTTAGAGATCAACATTTTTGGTATGGAAAGGGGTGAGTAGTGTGGTTTAATAGGAGGTGATTCCCAAGTGGAAGAAGACGGAGAAATCTTGACACCAAATATACTAATACTGGTCAACCGCATATCAATATTTATTTATCATTATATTTAACTTGATTAAAGAGGTGGTGGTGGGAGTAGAATATGGGTCAATTTTTAGGGTCTCAAAAAAATGTCAAGATAAATTCCATATACTGAAGAAGAAATCATGAACGTATCCCCATGCAATTTCATTATGTTTTAGTCATTGAAATTAATAACACATTCAATTTGGTCTTGACCACATACCATGTGAATCAGTATTTTCACATCAATGTGTACAATAGAGGAGCAAGGTAATGGGAATGTCTAGTCACACAAGATTGTACTAAGTACAAGAGAATGTCCCTGTACATTGTAATTTCTATATTACATGTGCATAAATCATAGTACACATTCATAAACCAATGTATAAGGAACCAAAAATCTTTTCACGGGGACGGGATAATGACATTTTAAGTGGAACCTTGACCTCAATACACTATGACGCCCAAAATGACATGCCCATATATGGAGGAAAAAATGTAATGTGATATATAAATACATGAATATACCTAGGATAGAACAGACACACAATGTTATCTCAAGAACATAATGTGTACCTTTTATAGAGTTTGTGGAGGCCATCTACCTCAATAGTGGGCACCAATGTTTCTTCGTTTTTATCCATGGCTCCATTCTCATTAGGGTACACTATGGATTTAAATACTGAGGAGAGTATTGTAATACCATCTCTTGATTTAGTCACATATAGAGTTTCAATAACCCCTATTTGATGTTGTGTGGGGATCCAATATCATATCATTAAACCATGTAGTATTTCGTGAATCATCTGGTCCAAGTATTGAGGGCATTGATCTCATACATAACATGTTATTCTAAATAGGGTGTTTGGTGATTAAAATGATCCTTTAGTGTGATAACTTATATGTGTATTTCTATATTTGGATATCCCGTGATGTAATATTTTTTTAGGCTTGATCTTCTTGGAACCAAAAATGTACACCATCAGTGACACCACAGATCATAGAGTGAGTTCTACAATATTATATTTACCTGGAAACCTCAAGAATAATTCTTTGGCCAAAAGTAGGGGTGAAGAATATTTAAGACATGGTGTTTATTATTACTATATCATAGTGATTATTATTAATCATATGTATAATATTATAATTTTCCTAAATTAATTATAACTATCTTACTATATTCTTTTTTATTTATGATAAGTTAGTTCATGTTGAACAAATGGTTATTGTATTGTTAACCCATTCAGGCGATTTTTCCACAAAAGACGTTTCATATCCATATAAAAAGAGTTTATATGGAGTACTAGGTGTAAGATGGGTTGTAATTTCATAGGGAACTATAAATAATGGTTTTCAATGGGTGTTTCATTTTATAGAATTCCCCTATTTCATAGTAGGTTGGACTAATTTATCGGTTTTGGTTGTCTATTATTAATCCATTTACTAACTCTTGAAAATTTCCCATAAACTGATTTGTGTTATATTTAATTCATGGATTATAGAATAAATTTTTCAATAACTTTCAAAATTATATATATATTTCTATATTTTTTAAATTCAATAGATACATAGCCTAAGGCCTCACATGATTAATACAAGCCCAGTCTATATCGGTCTCCATCCATTGGACAATTCAAGAAGGGCCATGATTTCACACATTGATTACCACATACTATTGGGCCCATGTTGGTTGGATTAGGGTGTAATGCTATCAGAGATTGTATCATCTTAGGAAAGTTGATTTTTTTATTTTTTATTAGTGAGTCGTAGTTTTGGGTTTTTAGAAATAGTGCTAATGTGATTTGGGATTGGATTTCACTCTAGGGAATCTAGTGTTGGTTTGGAGTCCAACATCACCATTCAGAATGAAATGGATAAAATTCATTTTGAAAATTACTTAAAGGAATTGCTTGTAGGGAAAAAAATTAATGCATCATATAAGAATGTGTAGTAGTTTCTATGTACTCTTGAGTCATCTACATAAATAAAATATTTAATTGGGGTATGTTTTTATTTTATATTAGGATTACTCTGTAAATAAAACTAGCAGTGATCCATAAGAAGGATCGCGAGTATGATCATATTATTGACAAGGGTATAATAAATGGGCATGTATAGAATGTGGTTCCTCTCAATTTTTTTCCTTTCATCCCACTACCCTTTGAGAATTATGATTTTACATTAGTAATTTTTTATGTTAGGAAAACTTATACAAAACTCTCAGAGTATCAGATGTATTGAATCCTTAATTTTGGTGTGATTTGGGCCCATGTATTTAGGAATTCGTTCAGGATGTTACCTAATTATTATTCCCTATGGTGACACCCCCTAAAATAAATGGTGGCCCTATCGGTGAGTCTAATTTAGGGATCCAATTTGTGATGGTGGATTCAGGTGACAAAAACACAATTTGGGGATGTAATTCACATGATGGATTTTGGGAATCTTATTAGGGAGGAGTACTATACAAAAATGTTGTCAAAAATTTTATTCCTACATCCTCTATATCTTTTTCAATGTAGTATTCCCATGGAAGAGTATTCGTTATATTTCATAAACCTCTCACCATACTAATTTGATATGGATTTATATCAATTCATTAAATAATGAAACATCATTTGGGTAATACACTATGATATAATGTCTACAGATATATCTATTTTAACTTGGATATTTTCTAGAGTGCATGACCATGCTTTTATTTTGAGATCATTTTGGTGAGAGTATTCTAACAGTTCATGCTGGTAATGGGGATGATAGAACAGACGCCTCAGTAACTAGTAGAAAATTGAACAAACAAGTATCTATCTATGATGGAAGAGTTATTATATTATTCCGGGATAGACATTATTTAGTTCTGGTCTCTCGTGACATCATCAATCAGATTATATAGATATAGTGTCTCTTTAAAGACAGTCAAGAAATCACATGTGGGACTGTATCACCCATCATGTAGATAATAATGATCTAGAAGATTGATAGCCTTGGTAGATACAATCCCAGGATAATTGAAGTAATTAGTGAAGTTGATTTCAATGTAGAGTAGAGTGTTTTGTTAGAAGAGTTGGTTGATTTGACCTATTTCTAAAATCACCCCAATGTGTTCTACACATGGTTTAGAGAGCATCTAGTCTAGGATGAGGTCATCCAATGGAAGTGAAGGAAAATAAACCAGATGATTCGAAGTTGAATTGAAGTATAATTTTATTATTTTATAGTTTTGCTTTAATATTGATATGTACATGAATGAGCCACACATAGGTTCAGACATTTATTTTTCATTACTAGGTGATTCGTATTGATCCATTTTCATAACCCCACAGTTGTCGACACCAATAGTAAGGGATTCAAAAATCACAATCAACTACTAAAAGTATGAAATAACTCTTAAATGTGAGGCATGGGGGTTATATATTTTTATATATATGATTATTTATTCGAACATCATTTAATTTATAGATTAACTATCCAATTTCCATTCAATGATTTTCTATTTATTTTATAGGATGTGATGTCTCCATGGTGATAGGGTTTTTTCTTTAATCATCAATGAAAGGGTACCTAGGAATAGTATTATGTGGTCATACATAATATTTTAAGATAGATAATAGATCTATTAGCCAGTATATCCCTTGTATAAGTGGATGATATATCGTTCAACGTCCTTTGTGGGGGTAGAGTATGTGGATATGTTTATTCAGGCTGTGTCTAGATTATATCACCACAAATTGATAGACATCTATATATACATGCACACTAGGAATCCATTGATATTAGAGATTATATATTTAATGATCCCGAAGCATGTTTTGAGTGGACAATGCATTTGGTGGACTACAGAGAATGAGATATTTCATAACCCTGGTTTCCCCTATGAATCCCCAATACTATTCACAAAGAATCTGGACGGAGGACATAGGTTATTTGTGGATTTCCATATCCTAAAATATGTTACTATAACTAAAAAGAATCCAAATCTAGGTATTTGTTACCTCTTAGACATGTTGAGTAGGATGAGATGGTAATTATTAGTATATGGTGATTCATTCCATCATGATGGATGCCTCTAAATTATTCATGTTACTCATGAAGCAGACAATATATCCTTTATTTTACTAGTTTTTATGGTCGTTATTGATAACATTCTTGTGTACTCAGTGTCTTTGTTGTAACAAATGAGACAAATGATGATGGTCACATGCAAAATATTAGAGCATCATCTTTATTGGAATATATAAAAACCATAGTTATAGGTTTAATAATACTCAATTATCGGACTTTTCATCTCTGTAGATGGTGTAGAAGTGGAACCAGTGATGGTTCAGTTTGCGCAAAATTGGGATACTTCCAATAATGTGATGGTGGTGCAGATACTCCTTGTAATGAAATGATACTATAAAAGATTTGTGACCAACTTATATATGATGTAATCCCCCATGACTTATTTTAATTTTTTGTTGAATTGATCCCTGTGGATGGAATTGTTCCAATAATTATTTTAGGAGTTATGATAGTGGTTTATGAGCATAACAATAATGATTTTACTTGGGGTAGTTGATGAGTGTGCAGTGTTATGTGATGCATTAGGGTCTAGACGTGGATGTTTATTATTGAAGATATTGGTAGTGATCTATTATGTGTATATATAGGTAAAACCATATGAAAAAAGCTATGAAACCCATTATCTATAGCTGGAAATAGTAGTATTTTCATTGGAGATTTTATAACAGTACATTTTGGGTGAGAAATTCAACATCTGTTATGAAGACATGATTCACTAGTATATCATCTCAGATAAGGATCATAATATGAGAAAAAATATATGGATATATTTACTCTAGGATTATGAATATTAATAAATAAATTCCCCATATAAGGTGAACATGGTGGGAGATTATCTCAGCTTGAGATCATGTCTATATTGTTTGACTAAGGTGTTAGAGTAGATATCATCATTAAAAATATCCATGGTATAGATGAATGGTTCGACATACCTCAAGTAAATTGTTGTTAATCAATTAATTATTATTCATGTTAAGAAGGATCACATTTTTGAAAGTGACTGTGATATAATATGTGTTAAAATATCAAGTGGAATGGATTATAATGGATTTAATGAAGGACTCAAGAACATATTCTTTGTTATAGGAATGAAAAATGTACAATTGATAGTTCATGTTGAAGTTTGAGTGAGTTTCATATATCAACCTAGTTGGTATATCCTTATGTGTGATGTAAATCCTAGATCATTGACATCATTAACGATGCATGTGCATGAAAAAGTGTATATCATTGTTTGTCTCTCGAAGCATTACTTTTTAGTTGGTGGAGTGTGACATTTGGGTTCCTTCAAGTTTATCCAAACCCATTGACGTGAATGATTTGATGTGGGTTAGCATATCTAAGGATATATCGATTATAATCTCAATAACCTAAATAATACATGATTCCATCAGGGTGGTTGTGGAACACCTCACCAAGTCATGCCACTTCCAAGAAATGTATAAGTATACTCAAAATGATATCTCATGAAACCATTATTGAAAAGATATATTTTAACATCCCAATGTTTCATCAATAATCATATCTAAAATTGATACATTCTTTAATTTATGATATTGGGGAGGATTTCATGTTTCTTATAACACACAGTTTACTGTTACAATAGTTCCTCACCCCCAAACTGAGTGGACTATTCATGTTATGTATAAAATTCATAATTCCACCATGTTGAAATTTCATCTTGTCTTATAGGATCACCAACCATTGGTGGAGTTTGTAAACAAAAACAAGAACAGTTTCACTATTTGTATGAAAACATTCAAATATATTTGTTGGAAACCCTTCATGTCACAACTATCTAGGCCAAGTATAGGTGTTTCATCAATTATTGGCTCAGATATAGATTGGGAAATTATTGGGAAAATGTATAAAATCTCATAGCAGATGTGGAGTACCCAGAGCCATAAGAATTTTTAGGGAGACTAAAGACATAAGACATTGGCATTCTTGGAGGCTGACCTGGTTTTCATGAAAGAATCACCTGAGCACTAATTGTATAGATTTTATTATGCTGAATAATTATATATGAGGTTCAATGGACCTTTCTATATACTAAATGGGGTTGGAATGGTTGTATACCACTTTTGCATACTATTATTGTTTAATAGAGTACATGATGTCTTCTATGCTTAATTTTTGGGAAGAAATTTTCATAACCCATCAAATTTTATTCCATAGGATGATCTAGACAAAGAGGATGTAGCTTTATATGTAGAGTTCACTTTAGGTATCCCGGATAAAATCCTTTTTGGTCGAGGGATTCACTTCTTGTATGTCTAGTTGATGCACTGTAATATTATGGACGAATCCTAGGAGAGGGAGAATCATATGGGATTCATTTTCACATTTCTATTCATTGAATATATTTTTGTTTTTGGGATGAAACCCCACAATGTGGGATGAATATAAAGGATATATTTTTTACTCTAGGTCATTAATATATTTCAAGAAATATAATTGGATTCATGTGCTATTATAGAATATGTTTATGAGGCCTATGTATTCTTGGTAATGGTATAATAAAATTATAAAAAATATTACATTACACACATGGATTTTTTTTTTGAAATAATGTAATAACTCTAAAATAGTGTCTCGTATATAATATATACGACATAATTTTTAATTATTGATACATTTTAAAATAAAACAAAGATTTAAAATGAATAAATGCATTAACATGTAATGTACATATATAAATAAAATTCCTTTAATAATTTATCATATAATGTTTAGTGGTCAGACAAATTTAAAAAACTATTAAGAATAATAACCTTGGATAATCAAGACAATGTATGGTGACCATTAAGATTACCATATTAATGGTTATAAAAAAGCTATTTTATGTGGACAACAAAATAGAAGTCCTCGACCATTAGGGTTGTACCTTATGAATCAAATTTTAATAGCTTCCAATTTATATAGCATCATTTTAATTTTCCCGTAGCTATGACAAACCCAATATTCATCAATTCAATCTTGCATAAAACCATTTATATGATATGTTTAACCTCGTAGAGATGATGAACAAAACGATGCTCGTCAAACCACCCCATGAGGATCTCACAATAAAAAAACCATACCCATTGGGTATTAATTCTTGTAATATAGAGGCATTTACCTATATTATAATAGTGTGAATATGATTATTTTCAATAAACAAAAATTAATTTTATATAATTTTAATATTATTTTTTATATGATTAAATATTGAGTTTGTTGAAAATTTTATTTTGATATGATGAAACAAAAATGTATTTTAGGAAATATAAAGTTTCAATAAAGAAAATGAAATTTATGAATTCATTTTCTAAAATAAATAATTACAAAATTAAAATAATTTTATTAAATTATTTGTTTTTGATATTACTAATAATATAATTTTAGAAAGTCAAATGTGATTTTTATATTGGTCAGAAAAACTATTAGGCTCATAAACATGTATTTTTTTCAATAAATATAGATATTTGATTTAAAAGTGTAAACCGCATATTTAGATAATTTATTTGATAAAAATAATATTTTTTGAAATCAGATTATTAATTATTGAATTGAATGTTTTTATTAATTATTATATATAAATAAATTATTGGGTCATAATTATGTAAATTATAATTATAAGTTGTGTAATATGAAATCATAATGAACCAATTGTGATTAAATATATTCAATAATATCTAAACATTTGAAAATATATATTTACCCTTTACAATTTCATGTTATGTTTTTTAATTTTTTTTATAAATACTTAAATATTCCTCTAAAGTTTATAATTTATTACGGTTTTTAAATCAATTCATTATAAACTTGACCCACTTCCACAATGAAAAAATGGATTATTATAATTTGTTTGTTTTATATCATTATCAAATAAAGAAATCCACTCCTCTTTTAATGAATCCACGGGAAGAAATGTGGGATGGTTTGCGATTTTGAATAATGTATCGTATAATGTATGAAGCATCTATTTAGAAAATAATAATGAATTATCCTCTATTTTGCATGTAAAATCTCCTAAAATCCCATTCCTCTTTCTAAAATACACATAGAGAATGATTTCACCTTTGAATCCCCTTTCTAAAGCGATTAATATATTCCTCCATGTTGTTATGAATCATTTGGCACGATTTTAGGAGTTCCCATGAATGTATGAGGTCTTATCATTATCTTTTTTTATGGTCTTTCTTTACATCATGAATTTTTATCCAATATTTCATGTTCGAATATGTTTTTACACACCTATCTTACCTTCCTTATGATTACCAATTTGTGAGATACTGATTTCTCTCTAATTTTACACGTATGTAAAACTTTATCTACTATCATTATGATTATGACAATATCCAATGATTTATCAAACAAACACATGTATAGTGAATATGAATCATCTTTTTAACCCAAGGGTAATGACCTAATTTTATCTATCCTTAATTGATTTTGGATTTACATGTATCTAACATTTATTCCTCAATCATTAGTCCATAATTTATTATGTAATTCATTATGTTGTATGATATATGAGGAATACTTATGAATTTACATTATATTAATGTGATAGGTGGGAGTAGAATTATATACACATCTAATTCATTGGATAATGTTATTATCTCAGGAGATGACATGTATTGTGAATGGGAGGTTGTGCAAAGAACAGTACGTTATGATTTCCATGTAGTTATGCATGAATTATATTAATGATTTAATATTCTATATTAAAATTACATTTACATGCTTCTATCATGTTATCATCTTATATAATTCCCCATTTCTCAACATTATAATTCACACACATCATAAATAATTATTATATTACTCTTCGATCACATGTAATTATTTACCTTATTCTATGATTTATATATTCCATTACTAGTCTTTCTACATTTACCTTATATTATGTACATCCCCATGTTATATCACAATGTTCTAAAACATTCATGGAATATAAACACATATTGTAGATTTTATATATAATGTTGTTGTTTTCATTTTTCATGTTATTATAAAATGCACCTATGTACACTAATACACTATGCATCATAATATTTAGTCGTTTTATTATGTATATCATTACATAATAATACATCAAATTAATTGTTTCAATGATATTGGTTTTTATAGTTTGTATTAGGGTAATTTCGGTATTTTTAGGGATTGTGATTATAAAAAAACATTGATTTAATTTCGGTAATTAAAAAATAATGAAACAATTCCCCAAATTCAGGAAGGTTATTAAATACTTGTATTTGAATAAAATATATCCCCATATAGATGTTAAAGGTTGATGTGGCTTTGAAACAGAATCACTAAAAGGTAATAACCATGAAAATGGAACATTGAGCTGTACTCAGCCATCACCTAGGACTGGAAAATGGTCTTGATTTACATATTACATGGCACATAAATGTGATTTTTTTAAATTCCCAGTCCTCGTAAGAACTAGTATTAATGTAATAATATGATGATGATAATTGATGTTAGTAAATATTTTTTTATATAAAATAGACTAAATCATATATATTCATCGGTTAATGAAAATATTTCGTATATGAGTTAATCTATTAATATTCATGGTTTCTATTTATATCATTATTAATGTATAAATTATCACCCATAATTTTTAATATATTTATATTAAATGGAAAAATTAGTGGGAATTGAGTCAATTACCAATGAGGGGGAAATGTGATGACATAACAACTGACAAGACTAGCCCAATAGGTAAATCATTTAATATCATTGTAAAAATAATTTCTAAATCTACAGATTTATGAATTATATCCTAAAATAAAAAGGTTTTACAAAATCTCAGTATGAAATGGAAATTTCTTAAATATAACCATTAAATGAAAAATTACTTCAGCTTCCCAGGGAAATACTAATTCATTATTCATAAATAAATGAAGAATTTACAATGAAAAAAATAATCAACCTCCTTCAATGCTCAGATAACGAAGAAGTCATTCAGATTGTATACCATATTGCTGGATAAGTTAACAAATAGTGGAATTTGTTCAAAAATTTGAATTATAGGGGGGATATTGAAGTGAGAGTGTGTGTGGAATGAAGGAAACATGTTTTTGACATATATTTTACTCACACTCTAATATAGAATAGGGGGGGTATTTATGTTCCCATAAGGGATAAGATAACTTATCCATTGGGGAATATGAATCTAAATTCACAAGACATCCATAATAAACATGAACACATTCATATCCCCAGAAAGCAATGTGGACTACTTCTTTTGTGGGAAAAGATGATTCTTTTAATGTTTTTTACACTTTATACAATTTCCCAATTTTGAAATTATATGATGTTTCCTAAAATTATAAATAGATATCATTAAATATTAATGTTATCATGGGGATATGAAGCCTAAAATTGAGTTTAAGTATGGATATATGAGAGAGAATTATGATTATCAAATGAAGTTCCATAGTATCAACTCTCACTACTATGGGAAGAATCGTCCACAAAATTTATTTAATGGGAAAATAGAAAATCATTAGCTGAAAGATGGAAGGGAAACATACATCGTTATATTTTATTGGATAATCCAACAATTGTGATAGAGGAATGAAATTATATGGTGAACTCTATTAATTTTTTTCAATGTTTAAATTTTAATTAATATAAAAACTATGTAAATAAATTACTGGATACAAGGGTTTTTTATAATTAATAATAAAAAACATATATAGATAAGAGATAATGGGTGAATGTATTCCATCGGTACTATTGTGGTAGATCCAAAAAATGATGTGGTGAAATGTATGATAGTTATTATTTCAAGATTAACTATTTTTTCTGGTTCCATGCAATATTTTTCAACATCCATGGATACTATAAATATTCGAAAAGACTTATGAAAATTGATGTTTAGTTTAATGGGTATTATTTAAAATGGGTTTATCATTTAACCACAAGTATATAAATCTTCCTGATCTAAATTTATAGAATAATTTTCTTATAAATCATTATTGGACTCCCCATTAATGAATTACATGTAATTCTGAACATGGATTTGAATTTTTATATATGGAAATAATAAATTTCCAAGTGAAGAAAATCACTATCCAAATATCAGGTCACCATATGATTCGTTGTATGTTAAAGGATGAATATGAATAATATTTGGTAAAAATATCTCATGTTTTGGTATTATATCCTTAGAACAAGGATATATATCATAAACAGATAAGACTAATGAAAATATCAATATAATTAACATTAATAAATTATTTCACAATAACAAATTTTTGACTTCTTTGACTAGATATATGTAGTCTAATTCATCTATATGATGAATCATAAGTGTGTATATTACCACATAATTGTGAAGAAGGTGAATATCCCCTATAATAGTCTTTATAAAATGCCCAAGCATTGGGTGTTTAGAGTAATTCCCTTTGGACTCACAAATGCATCTAAAATAAATGTGGAAATAATTTATATAATCTTTTGGTATTAATAAAATAAATGTTTTGATGAATTTAGAGATGATATTTTTATACACTACAAAATCAAAGCGGAACATATGAATAATTAAAATGTTGTAATAAAAAAATTGCGAAAGGAACTTTTCAATGAATGGTACTGTTTCTTATATTTCTGTATGGGGTATGTAAATTTTATGGGGTAATGTTATCACAAAAAAATGTATATCTCTCGATCCATAAAAAATAGAAGTAATCGAAGGATATCCCATACGAAAATATGTGATTTGAATCTGTATTTTTATCGTATTAGTTGGGTAGAATCATAGGTTCTTTAGAGACATATACTGCTTGTCATTCTCACAAAACAAGATTACATAGAAGGTATAAAACATTGTTTGGACTCATGAATGTGAATAAAGTGTTAATGAGATATTGAATAGATTAACCAATAGAATATTTCTCACATTACATAATAGTGTGGATGGATTTTTGATCCATATTGGTGTAAATTTTTTTCTTATTGTATAATCAATTAAAGTGAATAAAATATATCTTATTCCTCCAAAAAATTAAGGATCACATAGTAGAACCTCCCAATGCATGATATATAAATTTAAATTGTGATTTTTCAAACTGATGATTTTTAGACACTATATGTATCAATAAATTATTGACATAAATGGGGATTATAAAACAAACATGTTTATATTCACACAATTAGTGAATAATATTCTCCAGTGAATGAAGTAAGAGTTTTAAAGGATTTTAATTTTAAATAAATTACATATTGGAAACTAAAATAAAGTGGAAAATTCCTTTTCTATATAGGATACCCTAAAAATTACATGATGTTTGTTTAAATGGATACAATTTTTTTAGACTTGAAATGGTTTGATATAGGACTAAAAAAGATTCTTTATCCGACAATGTTCATAAAATATCCAACCATATATTCATTATTGGATAAAAAATGCTTTTAATGATTATGAATTTTTACAAAATAAATAAGAGAATGATTTTGTTGATCTACATATATAACGGAGTTATAATATTTTGAAACCAGATATGTGTCCCATCAAAACCATGTTAGATTAGGGAACTTCTTGATGATTTTTATATATCATCCTTCTCAATCGATTATACATTAACATATATGTATAGATATTGGGTAAGAAAACCTTGTATGATAATTTGAAGGGAGAGACTATATATTATTAATCTCAATTCTTGGTATAAAAATATGTTTACGAAAAAATTCATATGTATAAGTGTATAATGAATTAATTTTACCATAAATGATAGAAATGGGAAAACATAGACATGGGTTTCATCAATGGACTCCCTAAGACCTCTAATGGAAACGATATCATCTAGGAGGCTGCTGGATGGCTTACCTAGTTAACGCATTTCATTCATACCATGGATAATCATTCACTTCAAAATCTCACCATGAAATACATAAGGGGAGTAGTAAGACTACATATTGTTACTCATTATTATATTTGGATGAGATCAAAGGCTTTCTGATAGGTTTTGGAGAATCCTTCATAATGTTATAAATATAGAACTAAGCCTAATAACATGTTATCAACAATTTATGTATGATTATTCTAAAAGGACCATAAAAAATATGAAGATATATTCAGATCGTGTTAAATTGATTTCCATGGATGTTGGGACATGGACCATCCCATTAGGGAGTTATCATATAACAACATCTCATGTTATAGCATTCAAATGGTTGTTTATGAGGCTCTATATAGGAATTGATGCTATACTCTCAAAATCCATTAAATGGATAGTGAGAAGTTGTTAATGGGACCTGATAATTCCCATGTGGTGATTGGGATATTTCAATGAATCCAACATCCAATGAAATCCAAAAAAACTCAATTGATATATACGTAGATAATCGTCGATGATACTTATAGAATCGTTCCATATAAAACCCATTTCTCAGTTATTATGAGGGATAAAGCATAATGATCCCTCTCTCATGACCAATCCCATGTAATGATTTACCAACTAATGAATTAGAGAAACAGTTTATGGTAAAACAACCAGATAAGAGTGATGAAGGACCAAACGGCATTTTTTCAACCCCCCAATGAAAATTTCACTGTCACACACCATAAACTTGGGGAATTCACTAGTGTAATAAATATATATGTACATCAACCCAAATAGTTTTAAATTTTGTATTTTATTTTAATAAAAAATATTATATTTCAGTATTATAAATATGAAATCATAGATGAATAAATAATGTGTTATGTATACTATAAATTCTATTAAAAAAAAATAGAAATTTTCATTTTTTGAAATAAATAGATTCAACTGAGATATAGTTTGTTATGATTAAATGGAATTTTTAAATAAATTATTTTTTACAAAATATTATATTTATATTATATTCTTAAAATATAATGATAATATATGTTTTCCGCATCATATATAATTTTTATAATTAAAAAATGATTTAAAAAATAATATTAGTTCAAAAAATTTTGAGTTTTGAGTTGAAAAATATTAATTTTTGTATTTATAGAAATATTTTTATAAATTAATATTATTTTTTTAATCATCCCATACAGATTAACCAGTAGTTATTTTTCATAATTTCTTAAAACAATCAAATTTCTTGGTAGAAATTTAACATGTTATAATAATAATCTTTATGTGAAGTTTTTATGGAAAAAATGTTATAATATATTTCATAAGTGGTATCGTTGAAAAAATATATAATTCCAAATTAAAATATTTTTTTATATTTTATAAATTTTATAAATCATTAATCAATCATCCAAAAATATGTATTTTATTTTATGGAATTTAATATAATTCTTTAACACATGACTATCATCCACATTAAAAATATAATTTTTTTTATATTTTCGAATCTTATCATTATAAAATAATGAAATTCAATAATTATTTCCAGAAACCATGGGAAAATATTTTCCTATTGTTTTTGGTTTCAATGAATTTATCATATAATACACAATACCAATGTTTAAAAATTATTTAAAAAAATTCCTCAGTTTATTCTATATAATCCCACCAATACAACAATTAAGAATACATGGAAACTCATATTGAATAAACATAATATTTCTTAACCTCTCTTGTTTAGTTACAAGGTACAATAATTATCTTAATAATCTTCTTCAAAACATTTAGAAGCTCCATATCAAGGAAATGTGACTTCCCCTTATCCTATTTATTTAAGAACCTTGTTTACTTAATGAATTTTTTTAATTTTATTCTAGAAACGATATATTTTTATCCATCCTAATTACTCTACATATTATTAAAAATATATGGGATCCTCGGTTCACACTCATTCACCCCTTCGATAATCCTAAATGAACATTCATTATAATATCAAAATTATCCTAAGATTTTCTAGGAAGAACATTTTTTCATGAATTCTTATAGCTTTGTACACTCATGGGAATTCAACTAGTTCTATCTATAATTAATTGTCTTTGGAAATACAATTATGTATCCCAAAATCTATATTTGTGGTCAAAATATTTTTAACAAACATCCCTATGATTTAGGATTTATGTGGAACCCATGTGCATGTACATGATATGAATGGGATGTCTGGCTTGAATTTATAAAGCCCTAAATTTAATTAAGTAATGTTATTATGGGATGATATTCTATATATGGTTACAAAGATGTTGTACAAATAAAATGACATTACTAAATCCTATTGGTTTTCTTGGACATCTGTTTTTGATTTCCTATATCATGGTGTTTACACATTCTCAGAATACTTTCTTGTTATAATGTTATATCATACATCGATGATCAATATTACAGTTTTCACCAATATTATGTTTTATCTATAAGTGTTATAGATTATATTTACTGCATTAACTTTTAAAATGATTTGGTTTTTTTCATTCTCGGAAATATAGGTCACCTGTATTTTCTGAACATCCACATTTTATATGTTTCATTTATATAATATCATTATTATATAAGCGCTTGTTATAGAGTTCTTAAATAATTTGGTTGTATTTATTTTGAAATATAATTATATATATACGTAATCACATATTGAATCTACGTGTCATTATCTTGTTTTATTTTATTATATATATTTATATTTATATTTATAAAATAGATCCTAAAATAAGTGAATTTACAATATGGGTTTTCATTGTCATTGTATATGATATGAATTTTTACAATAGGTGTGACATAGGCACTATATGCATGTTGTTTTTTGTTGTAAAGTGTTTATGAAGTGACTAATAATCTAAATAATTTACAAATTTATTTGTTCCAAAAAATATTGATTCCAGTATTACAATTTTTTATTAAAAATCCCTATTGTAATCTTCATGACCAGAAAGTTCTAGAGGGGATTTTGGAGGATGTATCTTAGACAATAAATGATGGATCTTGGATTAAAACTTATACTTCTATTAAGCATTCATAAATCTCACAAAAAATAATAAAGGAGATCCATTATTTATGAGTAATTTAGCATACCCCTTTGTTGGTATTTTTTCTATCAGTTTATTTCCCTATGTACTATCCCTTTATCAATGGGATTCATCTCTACTAAAAGTTTGGTTCATAGTTCGACCATGAATTTCTAGTGCACGTTTTTCATCCATCATTTCTTTAAATTTGTGACCATTCAATTTTGGTTCTTCTATCATTATTCTAATTGCTACAAATCAGGGTTATATTAAATAATGATTGATATTAATTGATATTTTTATGTTTTTAGGATTTATTTCTGTATTCATCTAAACTGAAATAATATTATTCCTTTGGTTTTCACATCTCCAAATAACCTATAATGGATGATTTTTAAGACAATTCCTCGGAAAAATAGATCGTAACCATAAGTTTATATTCGTGATCAGTTTCATGATGAAGGAGTTACAATGATGAAATATGATATAGTGGATATTTGGATCAGATTTAGGTATCTACATTATTTATGAATATCTTTCTACATGGTTTAATGGTAGGAAATATATTTGTTGTGGATGTGGACAGAATCAGTCCACCAGTGACAGTATAGTTATTAATCCCCATATTCCTAATTTCTAATTGTTATTAGAAACAATATTAATATGGAGGTGGCATGGGATGATGTTTCATTGAGGATCAAGATTTTTGGAAAAACCCCACTCCCCTTTTATACTCTAGAATAATATATATCGTGTCTTCCACTTCTATATTGATTGGGTTTACACAAATATTAAAGGGAAACACACCATGTGGTCTCTACGACATATGATTTGTGATGGTGCTGGAGGCTTATCATGAACACTAGAGGTGCATGTCATTGAATATGGGAATGGAAAGAGTACATTGGAATGAAATAATACTCAGGCATGACCATGTATCAAATGTGTAACCAGATTTACCTAGGCATAGCCCAAATCTCATGCACACAACCATATGTAAATGACAATGATATGTAACACAACATGTAAGACTCATACTCTACTTGTCTTATATATAAAAAGGATATCAAATGTGTATGGAGGAAAACATGCCTTTTAGGATAGAATGACAAACACATTTACATGGTACACCTGTCACATTATAAACTCTAAAGTACACATCATGTACTTTTTCAAGGATAGGTGTATGCCCTCCATCCCTTAATCCTAGATTAGTATTTGTTGAGTTTTTTTTATTGTAAATCCAAATGAGGTTACATTGTGAAATTATATTACATGCAGAGGACAGTGACCCCCTCTATGAGTTTAGTCTTGGCATATTTTTTTAGTATCCCCATCATGTAATATGGGTAGGGTTACCTATCTATTTTTTCACCTTTTCTATAAAGGAATTTAGGAATCGATTTGAAAAATATATGAAGGAATATGATCCGCTACCTAGTGAGTTATTTAAATTAGATTTTTTTGTTCCCCCATTGGACATAATTGTAACCCCCATTAAGTCTATTGTGATTATTGTAAATCCACGGTGTGTATATAAACTAATTCTCAATTACAATGAACACTCATATTATATTCCACATTGATGGTATGGATCCCGGTTTGATTCTTCAGGAACAATTATTACCTTGAATCGTCAAGAACCATTTTTTGGAAACAAATATAGTTTAGTCTTCTTTGAGACATGGTATCTATTATGATTATATATTGGTGATTTTTATATTGATATTTTTCATATTATTATTATCATATATCGATGATGATTATATGTCGATTTTAATGATTCTCTATGTTTTGAGAGTGTTTAGTGTTTTATTGTGTATTGTTATACTCACCCATGAATGAGATCTTCTAACACAGGTAATGTCATATGTAGATGACATGACTTTTTAACGATTCATATATTTACCAAAATTCGATGGATCATAGGGAGCTAGAAGTCCATGTTTCATAATAGATGCTTCATCTAATAGATGTCCCCACCTTCCTAGCAGGTTGGAATCTTTATTAATTTGGTGGAATTTTATTTTTCCATTTATTATTACCATTAATTTTTCATACTTTGATGTGTTATAGGTGTTATACATGGAATATAGAATTAATTTTACTTTACAAGTCATTATTTGAAAGAAATTTTGATTTTTTTTATATACTTGTCCATAGGGAAAGGCCTACCATGTGTTAGATATGCCTACATTCTACTATTCTCTATCCACTAGCCTCATATAGGTTATATTTTGGTTTCACACTGGGTTTCCATATATCTATGCGGGCCCCAATGGTTTGGGTCATTACAACAATCCACAAATGAATAAATACAATGGAAAATTATAAATTTAACAAATGATTAAATCTAAACTGATCAATAATAATTTAAAAAATTAATTAGATATAAAAAATTATCTATATAAGACAACTATATCATAATACTAGATTGGAACTACACCAGGACACACACACCATCTTCTTTCATGTTCTTAATCTATTACAAATGGAAATTAAATTGTTATCATCATTGAAATATGTCAAATCGGTGACCAAATATTGATTAAATTGATCTAGAAGTGTATATCATTTCATAGGTATAGATATTACTTGTTGTAGATCCTGAGTATATTTACAAATAAAAATTATTGTAATATTGAAATTAGATTAAAGATATAGTTTAAGGAGATCCCATTCATGGATGTCATATTCTCAAATATCCATTCGTAGAGGACCATTTGTGGAGGTCAATTTGTGGATGTCTAGTTCACAAAAACCTATTAGTGAATCTATGATTACTTTATAGTAATATAATATTCAATTCCAAAAGGATTAATAAATCTATATCAACCTGTGAATCTCATTTAGGTCCAGGAAAGCCTCGTTTTTGTACACCTTAACATTATAAATACTCCCTCATGACTTCACTAAGAGTTGGAGGCTCCTCCAGTATGGGACAATGTGCTCTTAATTTTCTATTCTCAAAGGATTCATGATACAATCCACTCTAAATCATCTACAATTTGTGAAATGTACTCTGTTGGCTTCCTTAAAGCCTCCAATCTTGGTGGATGTGCACATTGTGAAGGCCTATTCCATTATTTATGTTAAAAGGGTTTATGTGCCACTTGAGGAATTAATTTTTTTTTATCATTCATGAATAACTCCCCCATAGAATTATATCCTCCATCACAAGACCCCATGATTTTTTATATTTATTCCATCATGGGAACCTGATCTATTGGAATCCTGGTGCTTTACTATACCCTGAGATCCACAATTCCCTATACTGCATGTGATTATGATCCTCATGATTCTCTAACCGTCATGAGACCCTGCTATCCACAAATAACTAAAATTAATGAGACAATGAGATCTAATAATCTCTATTCATTGTGAGTCCCCTTTGCATCATGTATCTCATAACTCTACTACCCTAGAACCACATAGTGGGGGCTACGCCCCTGCTCCACCAGGCACGATCATTTCAACACGATGGCCCCAACCCCATGTCATTGTCCCTTCACATCCTTTACAAACCTGAATGAAATAAATAGAGTTAAAATATTTTTTTTGTTAGGTAAATTATGTAATGGGATGCACATTATATCGCCCAAAATTCCACCACACACAATACTATGATCCAAGATACTCCTCTACACCCACTGAAATACCATGAGTAAAACAACTCCACTTGTCCTCTTTATAATGTTTTTAGTTTATGTCCCTTGTTGAACTATCTGAGTACCATGAGTTGAAGAAATTTTCAAGAAATTCTTGAACACCCATAACATGTATCTAATGATAGTTCAAACCCGAAATGATCACCATTTCAAAATCCCCAAGGCGAAAATTACTAGGCACATTCCTCTGGGTATTCTTTGCTACATGAAATTAATATTTAGTATACCATATAAATCAAGAATATGATTCTTAATATTTCATGTCTGACATTCTTCATACCATGATTATGATATTAAATTCTTTAGTCCGTCCTACATGAAATTAAACAATTGTATAACATAAAATTCATGAATTTGATGTATGATGTGTCAGTAATTTGATGCCTCCCTCCATGATCCTGACAATGCATTACTTGGCCAATTCAATATTCTATTATACATTATTATACACATTTATTTGGGATTAATATTCCTTCTGCATCTACTATAACTTTTCACATGCCTTCAATGTGAGAATAAATTCATTTCTCAATGCTACTTGTCATTTAACTATAGTATACCCTATAATTAATGAACACAGTACCATATGTTTCATTATAAGATTCTTGAATTCCATGATCATGAGGTGAAATTTAATTATCCTCGCAACATGTCATTATGCTAAAAAATTACCTATATGCTAATATAGGTTTCTTGTTGTTATAACACGAGACGACTTATGAGATAGTCATATGATGCATCATGATGAGAGAATCGCACTTAGTCCTCAGTACATGAAATTGAACAGTATCATTGACTACAAGAAAAAAGTTGGATTCTTCATATCAAAAACACATTATTACATAAATGTACAATGATATATTCCAATTTTATTGTCCTCGAGATGAAAACCAATAGACACCATGGGCCTCCTCATCTATTTTAAGCCTCCATTCATATAGCTTGACCCACCAGCAAGTCACAATTCAATTATAACCCAACAAGAAGAAGTTTAATGGGTGTACCTATAGAAAATTCCCAACATATATGACTACGTATACCCATAATCTCTCATGGGCCACATATATTGGTGTAATTCCTAGTTGTATACCTTGACCAAGTAGCTAGTTGAGATACCCACATGAATTGGCATGAAGAAGATGTGATGGGAAGATCATTGTATAATCCCATAACATTAGGTCCATCTAAATGATGTTAAAATGTATCTTTACCTCTTGCAATGCACATTGGATTCCCTCTTGACCAGAAATATGGAAGGCCCTATAAAATCTAACATGAATAGTCCACATTCATATAATTGCATCTCCATAGCACCACACATATATCTGAATCCCAATGTCACACTCGATCAATCAATGGGAAATAATTTTTTAATGAATGTTTAATGTATATGCCCTAAAAAACCCCTCATCAATACTGAATTTGATAAAATTGAATAATTACTACAAGCTGTTAGACTACATGGATTAGTCTAGTCAAATGACTTTAAACTGTGGCATCAAATTATGTGGGGTTTCATCCATATACACTAAGCATGGTGCTTATTACACCTCCCTGAGGTTCAATACAAACCAATATTGAAAATTGGTTCTCCCTCTTAGGCACATAACTATATGATCCCCATTAGGTTCTCCCTCTAGGGGACGTAACACCATGATCCTCCTCTTGGGGTGTTTAAATCCACACATCATGTTAACCTCAATGGTTATCCCAACAAAAGGAAATATTATGTTATCACCCTTGGGAATGTACCGAACTTGTTATACTCAATGGGAATTATGCTCAACCCATTGGGTTTTCTTCGAGGATCATTTCATCGAATGGTAAACTATGGTTCTCCATTCTATAGATTTTTTACCCCGATTCTCCTTATGGGGTGTTTTGATCATCCCTTAATGTTCACCTATAGGGGTGGCCATAAAAATGGTAAACATTGGTTCTCCCCCATAAGGATTTTCCTCCCCAATCTACCTCAAGGGAAATTATGATCAACACTTCAGGTATTCCTCAAGGTTTTTACCATCCATTATTAAATTTATGTTCTCCCTCATATGGATGAACCTACCTAATCTTCCTCAATGTGTGTTGTGATCCACCCTTATAGTTCACCACAAAAATAGTTCCAAAAAAATTTATACAATGGTTTCACCTCTTAGGTAACTACCTCCTCGATCTTCCATATTGTTTGTTCTATCCAAATCTTCTAGTTCTCCACAATGGGATTCTAGATTAATAGATAACCTTTTCCGCCTATTAGGATCTTAGCTACCTGATATGAATCAAGTAATGTTATTATCTATTCATAATAGGATTTCCTCTATTGGAGTTATCACCTAACCATTCATGTGTGACATCAACCCTTCTATTGGAATACCTCTCAAATCCACATCCATTGGGAAACATGATCCATACAACCTATCTCGAAAATAAATTAACATTGTGTCTATCTACAAATAATGTTAAACTACATCCACGATCCATATCCACAAAATATTTTACCCATCTCCCATCCTGAAGAATCCACAATGTCGTTCGGGGGCCAGTAAATCATATCCCTTCTCTGGTTTCTTTTATCCAGGATATTTAGGAAAATCCCCAAGGGATGGTCAATCAAATCCCTCCACTAATTTCTCTAATTTTTATGATGATACTATTATGAAATCATTGATGTATATCTACCACCATCACCCCCATTTATATAACATTTTAGGATTCAAAACATTTGGGACTAGATCACCCAATCAAACTAACATTCATGGATTCTATGCTTATAGGGAGCCATTTAACCTTTTATATAAAAATCTTTTTTCCATGCCTCATTGATTACATCCCCCTATAAAACTATTGTACATGGATTTCATGCCTCTAATTTGACATCACCTAGTCAAAAAGGAATCCAAGGTTTCCATACCTTTAAGGAGAAGTCACCCCATCTACCTGATGATCCAGGCATCCATATCTCCAGGTCTCCATCAAAATATCAAAAAAAATTCTATTCTTCCAAAACACATTGGGATCCATCTCCCCATATATCCAATATTATAAGAATCAACTCCTCCAAGGAACCATGTACCCATGAAACTGATGTTTTTGGCTTCCATAACTAAATTTAACCATCACCCCATCCAAATGACATTACAGGAATTAACCGATCCAATAAACCATTTATCCATTGAATCGACATTATACCCATCAATTCCATTAGGAATCAAAACCCCTTTCAAACAATCATTCATGTATTCTAATCCTCTAGGGCATCATCTCTCTATCACCCTGATTATCCAGGCTTCTGTGCCTTTTAGGCATCCTCGCCCAATCCATCTAGTGAGGATTTAACAATCTCATGGAACGATCGTGACACTAGGGAACATTTTTCATCCCTACCATAGTAATCCTCTCTATAACATCTCATGTGGACCCTTCTACCTTCAAGGTTATCCGTTTCACCCTTATATAAACATGGAAAAGCATGATAATCTAATTAGGATTGATAAACCAAATATAAATTATGCTTTTCTTTAAAAATATTTCCAATTATACATCATAAAGAAATTGTAGAGGTCCTCCCAGCAGCCTCAAAACCTGATATTGGAACAATCCACATGTCCCATCATATATCACTATTAGAGAATGACCACTGGTACTCTGGGGGGATTTTTAGTGTTTCCCCATTGTATGGATTCTCCATGGATCCATACGGATACAAAATCATTAGTATGGGGAAGATATCTCTTTTAAAATTTCACTACGTTCATTGGGATAATATCTCTATATAAATATATAGAGATCATTCTGGGGGATTCATTATATTTTTTTTCCATCCCTGTTCATCATGCCAGACCACTACTAATATAGGGGTTCTATGTTTGGAATAATTCTTTGAGTGTCCTTGTTGCATGACATTATTATATAGAAAACCCATCATCTTAGGTGGTATTATGATGAACAGTAGGAAAAAATCTTGTCCACATGATTTAAAATAGTATGTTTTTTTGTTAATACTACATGGAATAAGACTGGAAGAACATTGGTAAAAAAAATTGACCCTTAATGAGAAACACTACTCATCTAATCCCTAAAAAATTAAACTAAATCGCATAAATTTCCCAATCCCACGTTGTTACACTATTTGATACAACATTCCATTCATATGATGTTAAATTATTTTCAATGTTCATTGATTTAGGACTTTATACAAACATATGTTCTATAGTCCAACATGTATGACATCAAACTAACGACAACATCATTTTTATCAGAACAATGTGTGGACTTGTATCCTTAACATGTTTCAAAAAAAATTGATTCCACTTTATGTAAAAATTATATGACCCCGCATCTCCATATAATTTTGCAATGAATCATAATTTCATGATTCCCAAAATGAGAGATTGTTATTCCTTTTTCATCAGTCTCATACAATTCAAAACATGATAACTACATATGAAATGATCTATATGTTTCATGATATACATATTTAAACATTGGTCCTCTACCCTATATCTGTCCCATTCTATATCAAACATTAGGATTCCCCCATTTGAGAACTGGTTTGACTCCCATGTTATTATACACTAGATTGATTTGATCAGATGTGTTGTAGCATGGAACCCTAAGTGAGATTTTGTTTTTGGGAATACAAATAATACATCTCCATGCATCTCATGAACCATTAGATGGATCCCTATCCTATACCATGTTTAAATAAATCCCCCCCAATGTATGGTTTTTTTCCAAAACTTCTTACATACCATCTTGGTATAACACCCCATCAGACCAAAATTAGTCGTCATATTTCGTGTTTTGAGCATGGTCAGTGTTTGACCCTCAATTATTTCTCCCCATTCCAGCTAACATAATATTAATGTTGTTCTTTAAATAGGATCATTAGTTTTCCTCCATATTTATTCCACCAACATTGTATTCAAAATATGTGGAACCATGATTCAATCATTCGACCTTCTTATGTTAAGGTTTAAATTAAAAAACCATCATATTACCCCTTCATGCATCCATGTGCATTCATCATTACCGAACATCATGCTTCCTTGTGTTTGAAAAATAATCACCACTCTTTCTATACCACACTAATCATGACTCATGCATGCTTAATAGTATTGGTAGGATGTTATCACATGTGTTCATGAAGAACAATATCTTTTCCTGTGTAGAATTAGCTTATACTTATTAATATGGTCCAAACTAAATGACACTAAATTAGGATTTTATGCCCATGTATCATGACATTAAAATATATGATGTTCTTAATTTGTAACTTTTTACTGGAATGAGTCCTTCCTAGGTCATTTTCAATTAGGGTTGTTACTTTAATTTCATGCATATTCATTTTTGAACAATCCATCCTTGGTAAAATATATACATCCCTAAACAATGATTCCACATTATTCCAAACTCAATATCCCAAAACATAGTGTCCATGTCCAATAAGAACAACATTAAACTATTTGAAATCCACTTATGAAATATTTGGTGTGGAATTAGTCCTCTTTAGTTTTCATTTAAATATATTTTTCACATTTAGGGTAGATTTATTTATACATCCTCACCTCTGGATGATAAACTATAGTCTTACCATAATCAACTCTTTAATGCCCCATATATAATTACAGGATGAATATATGTCAACAGTTCATGATATGATCTTATTTCATACCTTGTAGAAGGTATGTATGCTTCTAAAATACGTAAGATATTCTATTTACCTCATCCTAAACAATGATGCCTCATATTAAAAAAATGGGATGGTTAAAAAATATTATCTAATGGTCCAAACATGGGATGACGTGAATTTATAAAGGGATTCTACAATTACCAAACCAAATAAGATCTCCCTCCCCATTTTTAGACCCTTTCCATGTTATGCACTAGAACTAATGTGTGCTTGATTCCCATAATTATTGGTTACATAGAAATCTTAGAGATATTATCCTTCATCCCAACTAAGAATTCATTACCTATGAGGCATGTTGGCCTCAGTTAAGGTCATTGTATATTGACCATTAATTGTATTTAGTGTTTTTTAATACCTTTATGTGATATGTAACCCTCATTGTCTTTAATCGGATTGGGTTTGGCTGACTGAGTTCCTTAAATATACCCTTGGAGTAAATATAACCATAAATTTAATGAAATATGAATTGAAAATTTTTTCTATGGTATAGACTATATGACATTGATCTTGATGTGCCTTCATCCCGAATGAAGTGTGAATTGATTTCTATCAATATGGGACATGTAACAATTCCAAAACTCGTCATCTCTTTACCCATCCATATATTCATAAAATCCCTTGGACCCTTGGCCCAACATGGAAAAATTATTAAGGAATCAAACTAATAAACACTGAAGTTGTTGAATAATGACATTATGTGTGTGGGCCGTTCCATGAATTCAAGATGTTTCATTGGTCCTCTTATTCCCTCATTCATGTCGGGGGAGTCACTCCACCATACTTGAAATAATCATTTGAGATGCTCAAGAAAAGCGCAAACTTCATGACCCTAAATTGGGAGCTCATAGATAGATCTATATGACCCTAAATTAAAACCCATGGTCCATGAAATTTAACCTTATACTATTTTTAGAACCCATTCATGAATCGAAATATATGATACAATTTATTAGAATGATCGAATGTGTTGTGGTGTGGATCATATAACGTCGAATCATACATGAATATTTACTCAATTCATTTCCAAATATCATTTCGTTCTTTTTTTTTTGATATCATCATACATAATATCATAAGGGGTCAATTAATATATATGGTTTCTTTTCCAAATTGTCTCACCTCCCATTTGAGGACAATTCCCTGATTGATCTCTAGAAAAAATGAATTGGATCATGTGATCTGATCATAGTTTATATATTATAATGCATATCTATCCACATTATTGACTACTATGGTTGTTGTAACGACCCAAAGTTTCATTAATGGAAATCCCTCTTGATGTAATTAAATGTCTCTTTATGTTTATATAAAATTTCATATTCTTTGGTTTTATGATAAGAATTTTGACTGTTGCTAATATAGTTGTTGAACAGTGATCACATGATTAGTATAAATATAGGACATTAACAAATCTAATTTACTCAGACAAAATAAGTGATGGAATCATATAGTAGAATCGCTTCGTACGAAGCCCATTTGTCGGAGCATGGAAAAGAGGTGGCGTCCTTGGGATTCGCTCTTGACCAAGCCCAAGCTCAGCTTCACCATGTCATGCTCAAATGGGACCATCTATGGGAAAAGTGGAAGTTGATAGAGATTACCACTCGAGCGATGTTATCCGATCAACCCCAAGAGTCTGTCACCATCACACACCTTACCCTTAGGTCTTATCCGGCTATTTTAAGGGGTTATGTAATGAATCTCTAGTACTATGTTCATGTATATTATTTTTTATATAATAATTAATACACCACCTTGTCATTTTTGAGACATTGTATATAGTTTTTAAAGTACAAATAGGGTTTTTAATTATTATTTAATTAAGAAATCTATTTTATTACATTAATGGATTTTTGAATTAAATAATATTTTAATAAAATATTGTTTTCATTATTAAATTAATTTTTATTAAATATAAATTATTTTATAATTTTATGAATGAAATAGTAATTTTTAATAAGGTTTAAAATCCATTTCTGTCAAAACCCGTGAATTTTCAATAAATATTTGTTTTTATTTTAAAAGTGAAAATTGACATATTTAGAAATTTATTTAGATAAAATAAATGTTATTTTTTGAATCAGGACGTCTAAATTATCAAATGGTGAATTTTTCTTAATTTTCTGAGACAGTCAAATTTTTGGGTAAAAATTAAATACCATTTAAATATATTATGTGTTTTATGACTTCATAATGACCCAATAGTGATGTAATAAAATACTATAAGCATTATTTTCGGCCAATATATGTTTTAACATTAAAATAATGTGATTTTGGGTTATTTTGACTTACTTTTGAAAGTATTAATGGACCCCTCAAGACTTATTAAACACCTGGTCTTTTAAAATTAATTTCCATGGGAGTGTGACTCACCTCCACATAAGCATCCTCATTATTTTAAGAAGTTCGAACTTTGGAATTATATAATATTTTTTTCCTCTTCCCTTTACCAAAAACCATGGGAAAAAACCATGGGATGGTTTGTTGTTTGGATTAACTTAATATAAGGGGTCCCAAACCTAAATAATAAAGAATTCTTTCACCTTTCCTATATAAACCCACCCAATATCCCACTTCCTCCTCACTAAAAGACTTTGGAGTTCGTCATAACTCTGAACCATTCTCCCTAAAACCCTCCCAAGGTTCCCAAAGCTCCCAAGAAGCCTCTCACAAGCCT
This sequence comes from Viscum album, assembly GCA_963277665.1. Taxonomy (NCBI): domain Eukaryota; kingdom Viridiplantae; phylum Streptophyta; class Magnoliopsida; order Santalales; family Viscaceae; genus Viscum; species Viscum album. Next base: position 1,717,004,125 of record OY728132.1, read on the forward strand.
CTCTCTATCCTTTGGATGCACACATCCAAGTAAGGGTTTTTTCTTCCTTTCCCATTTTTGTCCAATTTTCCTTATGTTGTTTTTCCCATTTAATAACAATTATGAATGTTGGGGTATGGTTTCAAAACTCTTCCATACTGATACCCCTTTCTCTCTCTTTAAATTCTATCCATGTACACCTGTTACTATGTCGAACTTCCGAAAGGAAATTCTCTCTCTTCTACATTCTAGAAATAATTTTGTATCATTAATCCAATATCTATTAAATTTGTGGGTACATGTATCTATATGACCTCCTTATTGTCCGTTACATTTAAATATTATGAGGAACCCCTTTCTCTCTCATCAACCATTTTTTTGAATTCTTATGTAACGCCGTTAAGCTACCAAAATCGCACCGATTTTCTAAGCCAATTCCATTGTGTAGTGGATACCATGCCCATTTCTCCATCAAGGATATTCACCTTTATGCACATTTTTTTATTTATTATAATGTATCATGTATGAATTCCACATTCTTTAATCTAGGAATAAATGATTATGTTTTATGAATCCATGATTTATGATCCATGTGGCACACTTATGCATGAAATGAAATGATTAAGAAGGATGTGCCCTTATAGCGATCCAATGCATTGGGTAAATTATAGTATCATGATACGTCATGTGAAATGAGTGTTGAATCATGCTAATTCAAGTTCAATGAGGGTTTACTCATGCTTTGTAACACCCCGAGTTTAAGATTATGTTTTATGTTTTTCCAATGTTATCAAGATGTAATAAAATAAATTACCAAATGAAAATATATAATTAGCGAGCACTTTATTCATACAAATACCAGAATACACCCTTGATACACAAGAACTAACCCATTAAACCCACTGCTATTGATAATAAAACAATAGGAAGACTACCGAGAAACACAACGACGCCGATCGAGTAGTTATCATCTCCTGGATCTGATAGAAGAACAAATGTTATAGTAAGGATGATAGCAATGAAACTAAAAATGAGTGGAATATATAAAACCATCTCTGAAAGCAGTGGTGGGGGCGTCGTGATATTTTTCTTCTGAGTGTTTGAAGGACCTATAAAACATTGGTATTTATAGAGTTTTATCCGACCGTTACAAAAAAAAAACTATCCGTTATTACTTTTAAAAAAATAAATATATATATATAAAAATAAAAATTATGGTTGATGTATAAATAAAAATAACTAAATAAAAACATTACTAATTTAAATATTATTACCGAAATAATATGTAATAAACAAAATTTATATATATATATATATATATATCCAATTTAATAAATAAGGTTTTAAGCGTTAAAAATTAATATATTTAGAAAACTATATTATGAAATTTCAAATATTAATATAAGCGATATATATATATATGTATAAATATAATAACAATAATTAAAAGAAAACAAATGAAAAAAATGGATGAAATAAAAGTATCGTGAAATCGAGAATTGGGGTTTTGAGCCTGGTTCTTCGGGGGAGTCCGACGCGGAGGATCTCGATGAGGAGAGGTCCGTCGGGATTCATTCAGCGTGAAGGCAAGCCGATCCACGATGCTCCGTCCGTGTAGAAAATCGAACCAAAGGCACTCGGCCGAATCGAGAAGGACCGAGCAAAGTCACGGTGATGAGATTCAAGCTCGGATGAGTTTCATTTCCAAAGATCAAGCTCAGACTGAAGAACTAAATCCATTTTCGCAGTTAGGGTCCAGGTTCCTCTTTTGCGAAGTCTATCTTGAGGTATGAATGCATTCTGGGATTCAATATTCAGATTTGTATAATTACCCTGTTTCAGTTATCGGGATATAATCCTTGGATTTTATTTCAGCGTAATAAATTCAATATCGTTGTTTTCTTTGTTTTGTTCTTAATCGATTTAGACATTGAGTTTGGAAATCGTCTCAATATTGCAAGTAGGTTCGATTTTGAGCGCAGCAGTAGGGTTTTAAGCGTGTTAGATGTTGGGCTGTTTCGTCGAGGAGGGTTCGTCATTGCAAAGAGGAGTATTAGGGTTTTTCACGGATGAGCTCTACCAAGCCAGGCGGAGCCATCAGGTACAGGTCTCGATTCGGGGGTTTGAGTAGCGTTTGATGCCAAGGGCGTTGATGCCGAGGCTTTGGGGGCCATCGATTTTCATCAGGTGTTCATCCAAGAGTTGAGTCCGAGCTACAGATCGATGTTGCGGATGAAATGAAAAGCTATCGTTTCTTTCTTCCTGGTTCGTTTCATTTATATCTGCAATTTGGTATCCGAATCTAGATTTAGATTCAATTTTTTTTAAGTCGGTTTGCTGTATTTCTAGATTTTTCCACCTCCGTACGTCATTCTGTTTCTCGTCATTGATGTTATGGTATTTTAAATAGTCATTATCCAGTATTATATGTGATCTATCTGGTCCACATTTGTTTTTATCTGTTTTGGATCATGTGGTGTGTGGATGAAGTTTAATGCTAGTTTATCAATTTGCTTCGAAACTAGTGGTCCTGTTATCAGATGATTTCGTTTTGGATATTTTTTATTTCACACTAATTGAACTCGTCTGCATCCTTTGAATTTAGCCCAGTTTTTCAAATGTTATATCAATTAAATATAATAAATTTGGGGACACACTTGTTGTTTTCTTTATTAGAATAATCCAATTTTATAAAATATTTATATCTCACTGTTTTGGCTTGACATTGATTAGCTTGTAGTGAAAGCTCATTTTCAAGTGGGAATAAAATATACTAATAGTTTCGTCCCTTCAAATGAATAAATAGAGGAGTCTGAGAGGGGTGTGCGGGATATATTTCTCTTTGAATTGTGTTGTGTTTGCTGGTCCTGAATATGAGATACGAGTAGAAGTTTTAAGGAGTGAAGTATTCCAGCCTTTCAAAATTTGGTAAGGGACCTTTATATTTATTCGGTCAATTTATTTTCTTCGAAAATTATTATTGTGCAATTGAAATTTATTTCATTTATGGTTCCTTTTTCGAAATCATCATGTTTTGCACTTATGAAATTTTGGTAGAATATAGTAAGGGACTATTTTCAATTATCTTCAATTTACAAAACCATTATTTCATATGCAGCTTTATATACTCAAGTTGTTCTCAATCCCTCTTTTAAATGATTTAAAAGAGTGTTTTATGTTATGTTTTGTGAATAAAAACCTATTTTTTTATATATAACTTGGTATATACAGATTTATATATAGATATTTATATGTGTATTTCAATACCAAGCTAAATATTAACTTTTAGTTTTGGAAACTTTTCTACAGAATTTATTAAGAGTTAAAACATTATTTTAATGTATGATTTTAGTGTTTTAATTATGTTGTTTTTTTTATGGCAGTACATGTCCATATATATATATGGATAATATTGTGATGTTTATAATGTTTTCAATTATCGCCATGTTAAAAAAAAGACAACATATTGCATACCATCATGTTTTATCGATATCATGGGCGTCGCATTTTCATAGATATATAGCCATGTTATTATGCTCATCTTCGACACTCATTGTATTATAATTAACTCATGAATTTCATATAAGTAATGACTATTATTTTTATTAATAGTATGTTGTGCATATCGGTTTCACTAATCATGTATGGATAATAAATATGCATATTGTATGAACTATATATATATATATATTCAAGAAAGAGTGAATGCATAAGAAATGCAATTAAAAACATCATGTGAGACATAAAGATTTCATATGATTATAAATACTCACATTATTTCATGCTTAAAATTAATTAAACAAGTATGTTGATGGAAATTTTTATTCAATATTTCATTTTAATGGTTAAAATTATAACAATATGAAAATTGTGTCTTCCATAAAAATTTTAGGTACATGGATGTTTATGAAAGGTAAGGGTGACAAAAGTTTGGTCAGAACCAAACATGAATGTGTAATGCGATGGAAGTCCATATGTATGTATATATATAAGTGTAATGTGTATTTTAGTGCCGTAACATGTTTCCAAAATTTAAAACTCCAGTGAAAATTATAAGTAAGTAAGGCAAGCTGAAAAATGTTTTATAAAGAAAATGGTGCTTGAACTTTGTAAATATGATAGGGAGTTGGGTAATGAATCCATCCCTCAAGTGGGTAGGCCCATGATAGCCTTCAAAGTTTCAAGTGGCCTTAGTTGTTTTGTTTTAAGAGCTTGCTTAATATTTTCTATCGAATCGCTGGATTAATTTAAAATTTCTTTCAAAGTATAATTATTTTCCAAAGAATTATTTTACAAGGGTATTTCTAATTGAATATTTCAAATGTATTATCAAGTAATATTTTTAAAAGAGATTTATCAAAGGCTTTAAAACCCCTTACTGGGCAACTTTTGTGCTCACCCTACGTTTTTGAAATGTTTTTCACAGGTGATCTTGAATCTCAGAGATTGGTCATCTTAGTTGTAGCGCGCAGTGGAAGAGTAGTGGACTGTTGTTTCATTGTTTCGACTCTGATAAATGTAAGGTTATGTCTAAATCATCCAGAACCTAGACCGGTAAAAGATCCTCGTTTTGTTTAAAGTGTTGTGAAATTTTTAAGTTAAGTTTATATATAAAAAAAAAATTTATTACACAGCATTTTAAAGCAACGAGTCCGGAAGAGCGGACTCGGGGCGTTACACTTGGTATCAGAGGAACGGTCTAGATAACTCTGGAAATTTAGAACCCTTTGATAAATTGACTGTCCTTTTCAGTCAACATACTTCTTTGTAATTTTCAGATGGAAGGAAGGAGAACTCAAACAAGTCTCTTAGGCCTTCCGGATGAATTACTTGCTATGATCATGGCAAAATCATGCAAAGAAGAATCTGAACCCTATGAGGCCATGCGACTTTCTTGTAAACGTCTCTATAATATATCTGGCACACCAGATATACTTCATTTTCATCATGGTTCTGGTTTCGTTTTCGAAGACATCAGGCAAATCCAACGTCATTTCTATCGACGCCAAGGAGCATATTACGAAGGACTTTTTAGGTGTTTTACAATGTTTGAGCAACCAGAATCAATCTCCAATTTTTATAGAGCAGCTGAAGAAGGTAATCTTCGCGCAGCATTTATCTGTCAACTTTTAAGCTTTTGCTTCACAGGAAGAATTTATGATGAATTCGAAACATTCGAAGACGAAGCAATGAGACTTTCTTATAGGAATCAAATTCAAGAAGAACTTCTCGGATACTATATTGATTATCATTCCTTGAGGACTATCTTCCGATGCTTACATCCATACAACCCCTCTTGCACTAGTTGCATTTGGGCGAAGGAAGTGGAAGATTTCGAAGACACATTGAACTTTAATTTCTTAGGGAGACATGGATACCGTGGAAGACATCTATACAGACCGTGGGGACATCATGTGAGACTCAGAATAGATGGGAATTAAGAATGATAAGAGTAAATGAATTTCGAGGACGAAATTCTATTTAAGGGGGGTAGAATGTAACACCCCGAGTTTAAGATTATGTTTTATGTTTTTCCAATGTTTTCAAGATGTAATAAAATAAATTACCAAATGAAAATATATAATTAGTGAGCACTTTATTCATACAAATACCAGAATACACCCTTGATACACAAGAACTAACCCATTAAACCCACTGCTATTGATAATAAAACAATTGGAAGACTACCGAGAAACACAACGACGCCGATCGAGTAGTTATCATCTCCTGGATCTGATAGAAGAACAAATGTTATAGTAAGGATGATAGCAATGAAACTAAAAATGAGTGGAATATATAAAACCATCTCTGAAAGCAGTGGTGGGGGCGTCGTGATATTTTTCTTCTGAGTGTTTGAACGACCTATAAAACATTGGTATTTATAGAGTTTTATCCGACCGTTACAAAAAAAAAACTATCCGTTATTACTTTTAAAAAAATAAATATATATATATATAAATAAAAATTATGGTTGATGTATAAATAAAAATAACTAAATAAAAACATTACTAATTTAAATATTATTACCGAAATAATATGTAATAAACAAAATTTATATATATATATATATATCCAATTTAATAAATAAGGTTTTAAGCGTTAAAAATTAATATATTTAGAAAACTATATTATGAAATTTCAAATATTAATATAAGCGATATATATATATATATATGTATAAATATAATAACAATAATTAAAATAAAACAAATGAAAAAAATGGATGAAATAAAAGTATCGTGAAATCAAGAATTGGGGTTTTGAGCCTGGTTCTTCGGGGGAGTCCGACGCGGAGGATCTCGATGAGGAGAGGTCCGTCGGGATTCCTTCAGCGTGAAGGCAAGCCGATCCACGATGCTCCGTCCGTGTAGAAAATCGAACCAAAGGCACTCGGCCGAATCGAGAAGGACCGACCAAAGTCGCGGTGATGAGATTCAAGCTCGGATGAGTTTCATTTCCAAAGATCAAGCTCAGACTGAAGAACTAAATCCATTTTCGCAGTTAGGGTCCAGGTTCCTCTTTTGCGAAGTCTATCTTGAGGTATGAATGCATTCTGGGATTCAATATTCAGATTTGTATAATTACCCTGTTTCAGTTATCGGGATATAATCCTTGGATTTTATTTCAGCGTAATAAATTCAATATCGTTGTTTTCTTTGTTTTGTTCTTAATCGATTTAGACATTGAGTTTGGAAATCGTCTCAATATTGCAAGTAGGTTCGTTTTTGAGCGCAGCAGTAGGGTTTTAAGCGTGTTAGATGTTGGGCTGTTTCGTCGAGGAGGGTTCGTCATTGCAAAGAGGAGTATTAGGGTTTTTCACGGATGAGCTCTACCAAGCCAGGCGGAGCCATCAGGTACAGGTCTCGATTCGGGGGTTTGAGTAGCGTTTGATGCCAAGGGCGTTGATGCCGAGGCTTTGGGGGCCATCGATTTTCATCAGGTGTTCATCCGAGAGTTGAGTCCGAGCTACAGATCGATGTTGCGGATGAAATGAAAAGCTATCGTTTCTTTCTTCCTGGTTCGTTTCATTTATATCTGCAATTTGGTATCCGAATCTAGATTTAGATTCAATTTTTTTTAAGTCGGTTTGCTGTATTTCTAGATTCTTCCACCTCCGTACGTCATTCTGTTTCTGGTCATTGATGTTATGGTATTTTAAATAGTCATTATCCAGTATTATATGTGATCTATCTGGTCCACATTTGTTTTTATCTGTTTTGGATCATGTGGTGTGTGGATGAAGTTTAATGCTAGTTTATCAATTTGCTTCGAAACTAGTGGTCCTGTTATCAGATGATTTCGTTTTGGATATTTTTTATTTCACACTAATTGAACTCGTCTGCATCCTTTGAATTTAGCCCAGTTTTTCAAATGTTATATCAATTAAATATAATAAATTTGGGGACACACTTGTTGTTTTCTTTATTAGAATAATCCAATTTTATAAAATATTTATATCTCACTGTTTTGGCTTGACATTTATTAGCTTGTAGTGAAAGCTCATTTTCAAGTGGGAATAAAATATACTAATAGTTTCGTCCCTTCAAATGAATAAATAGAGGAGTCTGAGAGGGGTGTGCGGGATATATTTCTCTTTGAATTTTGTTGTGTTTTCTGGTCCTGAATATGAGATACGAGTAGAAGTTTTAAGGAGTGAAGTATTCCAGCCTTTCAAAATTTGGTAAGGGACCTTTATATTTATTCGGTCAATTTATTTTCTTCGAAAATTATTATTGTGCAATTGAAATTTATTTCATTTATGGTTCCTTTTTCGAAATCATCATGTTTTGCACTTATGAAATTTTGGTAGAATATAGTAAGGGACTATTTTCAATTATCTTCAATTTACAAAACCATTATTTCATATACAGCTTTATATACTCAAGTTGTTCTCAATCCCTCTTTTAAATGATTTAAAAGAGTGTTTTATGTTATGTTTTGTGAATAAAAACCTATTTTTTTATATATAACTTGGTATATACAGATTTATATATAGATATTTATATGTGTATTTCAATACCAAGCTAAATATTAACTTTTAGTTTTGGAAACTTTTCTACAGAATTTATTAAGAGTTAAAACATTATTTTAATGTATGATTTTAGTGTTTTAATTATGTTGTTTTTTTTTATGGCAGTACATGTCCATATATATATATGGATAATATTGTGATGTTTATAATGTTTTCAATTATCGCCATGTTTAAAAAAAAAAAGACAACATATTGCATACCATCATGTTTTATCGATATCATGGGCGTCGCATTTTCATAGATATATAGCCATGTTATTATGCTCATCATCGACACTCATTGTATTATAATTAACTCATGAATTTCATATAAGTAATGACTATTATTTTTATTAATAGTATGTTGTGCATATCGGTTTCACTAATCATGTATGGATAATAAATATGCATATTGTATGAACTATATATATATATATTCAAGAAAGAGTGAATGCATAAGAAATGCAATTAAAAACATCATGTGAGACATAAAGATTTCATATGATTATAAATACTCACATTATTTCATGCTTAAAATTAATTAAACAAGTATGTTGATGGAAATTTTTATTCAATATTTCATTTTAATGGTTAAAATTATAACAATCTGAAAATTGTGTCTTCCATAAAAATTTTAGGTACATGGATGTTTATGAAAGGTAAGGGTGACAAAAGTTTGGTCAGAACCAAACATGAATGTGTAATGCGATGGAAGTCCATATGTATGTATATATATATATATATATACATACATACATACATAATAATATATATATATATATATATATATAAGTGTAATGTGTATTTTAGTGCCGTAACATGTTTCCAAAATTTAAAACTCCAGTGAAAATTATAAGTAAGTAAGGCAAGCTGAAAAATGTTTTATAAAGAAAATGGTGCTTGAACTTTGTAAATATGATAGGGAGTTGGGTAATGAATCCATCCCTCAAGTGGGTAGGCCCATGATAGCCTTCAAAGTTTCAAGTGGCCTTAGTTGTTTTGTTTTAAGAGCTTGCTTAATATTTTCTATCGAATCACTGGATTAATTTAAAATTTCTTTCAAAGTATAATTATTTTCCAAAGAATTATTTTACAAGGGTATTTCTAATTGAATATTTCAAATGTATTATCAAGTAATATTTTTAAAAGAGATTTATCAAAGGCTTTAAAAACCATTACTGGGAAACTTTTGTGCTCACCCTACGTTTTTGAAATGTTTTTCACAGGTGATCTTGAATCTCAGAGATTGGTCATCTTAGTTGTAGCGCGCAGTGGAAGAGTAGTGGACTGTTGTTTCATTGTTTCGACTCTGATAAATGTAAGGTTATGTCTAAATCATCCAGAACCTAGACCGGTAAAAGATCCTCGTTTTGTTTAAAGTGTTGTGAAATTTTTAAGTTAAGTTTATATATAAAAAAAATTTATTACACAACATTTTAAAGCAACGAGTCCGGAAGAGCGGACTCGGGGCGTTACATGCTTCATGTGAAATGAGGATTTATTCATTCTCTATATGCAATGTGCCTTGGCTCATTCTAATTCCATGTTAAGTGTTGTTGCCACATCTCCATGTTATGATTATCATGCTTTATCATGCCTTTATGTTCATGTTTCTTTTATTCTCTATTGATATGCCTATTGTCTAACATGTATTTTACTTCTCATGTTATTCTATGTATACTCCCTGACTGGGCATTATAGACAACCCTTTTCTTATGCATGTCCTCAGGTTATCCCATGCAATGCTAAGTACGAGTGGAATGTAGTGGTCATGTAAAGGATGTTTTCAATAAAGTTGATGTATTTCATGTTATAAGATTTTATGTAATGATCCTAATCCCCAAATATACTAAAACTCTCGATCTTCTTTATTTTATCAAGTAATGTTTTATGTAATAAATCAAGTTTATGTTTGTAATAAAAGCAGGGTTGTCATAATTGGTATCAGAGAGAGGTTTAGTTATTTTTGGGATTAAGGAACCCTAGTAAAGCCTTAGATACAAGACTAAGTATAATAAAAACATACTTATGTTTTGGTAAGTAATGAGTAAGTAGTTTATCAAAAAAATACATCCCTGTCTGGATACGAGCAGGTAGAGGCGGCTCTGGCACAAATGTATCCTAGGGGTAAAACCCGAAAACACCGCTTTGAGATAGACTCGAATGAGAAATGGTGCACGAAAACGGGGCTTGTTGCACTCTTGGTTATGACACTCCTGGGGGATATGTTTTGAAAATTTTACAAGCTTAGTATGAACCCTTATTAAGGGAATTAAAAAAAATTCCCCCAAAAATTTATGTTAGAGTGTAGATCATGATAATCCTATATTAATGCCTATAGACTCATGAGTTAGGGAAATAAAAGTTTATTTATGAGTCATCAACTTTTGTCTTTGGATTACCCTTTATGTGTTACCCCTCACTTTCCTTTCATTCCAGCCAAAGGCCTATAATAGGAGGACTCAGGCTAACAACCATTGTGAATATCAGTGTGATGACTGTACTAATGAAATGTCAAATCCAATGGGAGGAGGAATCACGAAGTTTGTCACACTTCTCTCTCAGCTAACTCAAGTTTAGAATATAAACACGGGTCAAGAGGAACATTCAACCCCCACCCCCCAAGATAGAACAAGTCACTATCGAGAGCTTCATGAGACAAAGGACCCCTACTTTTAGTGGATCATCTGATCCCACGATCGCTGAACAATGGATCAACTCAATTGAAATGATATTCTCCATCCTTAAATGTTCTGAACAAGAGAAAGTTATCCTAGCTGCTTATCGTATTGAGGGTGAAGGTTATCAATGGTGGGCGTTGATAAAAAATATGATGCCTGAGGAGGAGATCAGGGCATTGGAATGGAAGGATTTCCGGAATATTTTTTTTGATAAATATTTTCCGCGCACCCTCCAACTTAAGATGGAAGGAGACATCCTTTCCCTCAAGAAAAAAGATGAATAATCTGTTGGAACGTATGAGGAAAACTTCACAAGGCTTGCACGATACACTTCCATCTTTGTCGTTGTCCCCGAATACAAATTTGACCGCTTCTTTGGTGGGATGAAGCCTAGCTTGCGAAAAGCATTAGCGATCCGTGACTTCGACAGCTATGATGAAATTGTCCGATGTGCCCTCAAGGTCGAAATGGAGATCATAGAATCACAGGGGTATCATGGGGACAAGATGCGTAAGGTATACTTCAATGCTGGCAGTCTGATGGATAAATCCAATGGTGCTAAGAAGATCCAGCACCCCACTTTCCAAATGTGCGGGAAGAAGCGCCCTAGAAATTTCCTTAAGGGGACGAGGAAATTCTTCAGGTCTGGAAGAGATGGGAACCTAGCTGTTAATTGTTGGAAAGAAGGACCCGCGGCTGCGACAGAGGAGATGAATGCTCCGTTCGAACCTCAATGCAATTTTCAATGCTACAAATGCAAAGAACCTTGTCATTTTTCAAATCAGTGCCTTAATCCAAGGGTTTTTCGGAGGTGACCAAAAATCTACAAGGTAGCAAGGAAGATCTTTTGCCATTACTTGTACAGAAGTGAACCCCAGCAATGATGTGGTGAAAGTTACGCTACTTATTCATTCAAGAATAGTGAACGTACTTTTTGATTCATGTTCTATGCATTCTTTTATATCTCGAAAGTTTAGTAGAACAATCCCAGCACCACCAAAAATAATGGAAGTGAAGATGTCAGTGAGTTCGGAAAATGTGGAAATCATTGCATCGCATGAATATAAGTCCTCCCCAATTATAATAAGTGGATTGAATTTCTCAGAGAACCTCGCCATACTCCCTCTAGTGGAATTTTATGTAATTATTGGCATGGATTGGCTTTCCTTACATAGATCCAACATAAATTGTCAGGAGAGGGAAATCACACTCCATATGGAGAATAAACCCCCGATTCTTTACAAGTGTAAGGAGAAAGATGAATCTCCTCTAGCTCCATCATCTCAAGAATGGATATTACTACCCTATGAGCACGCATATCTGGCTTAGATGATTGAGTCCATGGAAGAAACCATCCTTGAAGAAATTCCTATTATGAGGGAATTCGCAGAAGTGTTTCGCAAGGAACTGCCTGGTCTTCCTCCTAGAAGAGATGTTGAGTTCTTAATTGAATTTATACCTGGGTCATTACCAATATCCAAGACTCCATATAGAATGGTTGTTGTTGATCTTGAAGATCTGAAGAAACAACTATAAGAGAATCTGGATAAAGGGTTTATATGCCCAAGTTCTTCACCGTGGGGTGCACCGGTCCTCTTCGTCAAGAAGAAGGATGGGTCAACGAGGCTTTGCATCGATTATCGTGAACTTAACAAAATCATGATAAAGAACAAGTATCCCCTGCCATGGATCGATGACTTGTTTGATCAACTATGTGGAGAACAATACTTCTCCAAGGTGGGCATGCGGTCGGGATATTATCATGTAAGGGTGAAGAAGGAAGATATCCCCAAGACTACTTTTCACACAAGATAAGGGCACTATGAATGCCTTTTAGACTCACCAAAGCTCCAAAAATCTGCATGGACTTAATTAATAGAGTCTTTACAGATTACCTCAACAAATTTGTGGTAGTCTTTATAGATGATTTTCTAATATACTCCAAAACCAAGGAGGAGCATGAGGAGCATTTAATAACTGTACTGGAGACTTTGCCCAAGGATAAGCTCTATAAAAAGTATAGAAAGTGTGATTTATGGTTGAAGTAAGTATCATTCTTGGGCCATATCATCATAAGAAGTGGGATATCTATGGATCCCACCAAAACAGATGCAATTGAGGGATGACCGAGGCCAACATCGGTAACGGATATCTATAGCATCATGGGTGTTGCTGGATATTATCGACGATTTGTGAGAAATTTATCATGATTGTCCAAACCTCATACCAAGATAACTCGAAAGGGAGTAAAGTTTTCTTGGAGTGATGATTGCGAAGAACACTTCAAGGAGTTGAAAATGAGGCTTATCATTGTGTCCGTGCTCACTTTACCAACAATTTGGTAACTTTTTTTGCTATTAAGTGATGCTTCAAATAAGGGATTAGGATGTGTGATGATAAAAAATGATAAAGTGATATCATATGCCTCAATGAAGTTCAAAATCCATGAGAGAAACTATCCAACGCATGATCTAGTGTTGGCGGTAGTGATCTTTGCCTTGAAAATCTGGAGGCATTATCTATATGGGTAGAAATGTGAGATATATTTCAACCACAAGAGTATTAAATATATATTCACACAAAAATAGCTTAATATGCGCCAGAGGAGATCGATAGAGCTCATCAAGGATTATGACTGTTCAATCCATTACCATCATGGGAAAGAGAACAAGGTGGCAGATGCCCTAAGTAGAAAGGACGCAACAATTCTATCAATGATGAGAATTTTGAATGATCCAATCTTCTTAGACTTGATGAAGACAGACATGGGAATAATAAAGAAGGTAACATCATCAATCCTTTCACAAATGATTACTCAACCATCTCTTTTGGAAAGGTTAAAGGATGCTCAAAATGATGATGTGGGAATTCAGGAAAAAGTGGAAGCTATCAAAAAGGGGAAATCCTCGGAGTTTAATGTTAATGAAGAAGGAATTGTGCGGTTTGGGAAAACACTATGTGTTCCATCATTCCCGGTGCTGAAGAATGAACTTTTGGATGATGCACATAGTTCAAATTTCTCTATTCACCCAGGGAGAACAAAGATGCATCGAGATCTATGATAAAACTTTTGGTGGGATAATATGAAGAAGAAGATCGATGAAAATACATCAATGTGCCTGGTGTGTCAGCAAGTGAAGGCAGAGAGGCATAAGTCTAAGGGGATGATGCAATAATTTCCCATACCAAAATGGAAATGGTAGAACATCACCCTGTACTTTTCCACCGGACTTCTAAGGACATCCAAAGGCAACAATGTAATCTAGGTTTTTGTGGATCATCTTATAAAGATTGCACACTTCATTTCTATTCAGGAGGATTTCTCAATGGATCTACTGGCACAAAAATATATTAGGGAAGTGGTAAGGTTGCATGGAGTACCACTATCTATTGGGTCTGACTAAGATCCAAGATTCACCTCTATGTTTTGGAAGAGTCTTCAACATGCTCTGAATACTGAACTAAACTTCAGTACGGCCTATCATCCGCAAACTGATGGCCAATCCGAGCAGACTATCCAAACACTTGAAGACATGGTGAGATCATGCTCAATGGACTTTAAAGGAGTATGGGATCAACATCTTCCTCTGGTTGAGTTCTCATATAAAAACAGTTTCCACTCGAGCATCCAAATGGCACCATATGAATCCCTATATGGGAAAAGGTGCAGAACACCGTCATGTTGGGATGAGGTCGGTGAATGCAAGTTGCTTGGACCAGAAATGGTTGAGGAAATGGGGGAGAAGGTGAAAACCATTTAGCATCATATCAAGGTAGCCCAGAGTCGATAGAAGAGTTATGCAGATAACCGTCAATGAGACATTGAGTTTAAAGTTGGAGACATGGTTTTTCGACGCATATCTCTGTGGAAAAAGGTCAAGTGGTTTGGAAAGAATGGTATGTTAAGTCCAAGGTACATCAGCCCCTTCGAGATTCTTGATCGTGTCAAGGCTGTGGCCTATTGACTAGAACTTCCATCTACTATGGCCAAAGTACGTGATGTCTTTCATGTATCCCTATTAAGGAAGTACATATTGGACCCTTCACATCAACTTTCTTCAAAGATGGTACAATTGGAGGATGATCTCTCTTATGAGGAGCAACCAGTGAAGATCTTATATCGTAGAGAGAATGTTCTACGAAATAAGACAATGCCCCTCGTCAAGGTGTTGTGGAGAAACCTCTAGTTTGAAGAAGCAACTTGGGAATCAGAGGAAATGATGAAGCAGAGTTACCTACATGTGTTTTAGTATGGGAAAAGGAAAATTTCGAGGGCGAAATTTCATAAGAGGGGAATATTGTAATGAACCAAAGTTTCATTAATTGAAATCCCTCTTGATATAATTAAATTTTGCTTTATGTTTATATAAATTTTCAACTTCGTTGGTTTTATGATATGAATTGTGACTGTTACTAATATAGCTGTTGAACAGTGATCAGATGATTAGTATAAATATAGGGCTTTAACAAATCTAATTTACTCAGACAAAAGAATCGATGGCATCATCGAGTAAAATTTCTCCATACGAAGCCCATTTGTCAAAGCTTGGAAACGAGGTGACATCCTTGGGCTTCGCTCTTGACCAAGCCCAAGCTGTGCTTCACCATGTCAAGCTCAAACGGGACCGTCTACAGGAAAAGTGTAAGTTGATAGAGATTACCACCCGAGCGATTTTATCTGAGCCACCCCAAGAGTCTGTCACCATCACACACCATACCCTTAGGTCTAATGCGACCGTTTTAAGGGGTTATGAAACGAATCTCTAGTACTATGTTCAGGTATATTATTATTTTTATATAATAATGAATATACCTCCTTGTCATTTTTGAGACAGTGTAAATAGTTTTTAAAGTACAAATAGTGTTTTTAATTATTATTTAATTAAGAAATATATTTTATTAAATTTATGGAATTTTGAATTAAATAATATTTTAATAAAATATTATTTTTATTGTTAAATTATTCTTTATTATGTAAAAATGATTTTATAATTTTATGAATGCAATTATAATTTTTATTAGGGTTTGAATGCCATTTCTGTCAAAACCCGTGAATTTTTGATAAATGTCGGTTATTATTTTAAAATTCAAAATTAAAATATTTAGAAAATTATTTAGATAAAATAAATGTTATTTCTGGAATTAGGACTTCGAAATTATCCAACAGTGAATTTTTCATAATTTTCTGAGACAGTCAAATTTTTGGGTAAAAATTAAATACCATTTACATATATAATGTGTTTTATGACATCACAATGACCAAATAGTGATTTAATAAAAATCTATAAGCTTTACATTCGGCCAATATATGTTTACGTAATTTGATTTTGGGTTTGTTTTACTTACTTTTCAAAGCATTAATGGACCCCTCAAGACTTATTAAACACATTATCTTTTTAAATTAATTTCCATGGGAGTGTGACTCACCTCCACATAAAAAAACTTATTATTATAATAATTTAGGACTTTGTAGTTATAAAATATTTTTTTCTACATCCCTTTACCAAAAACAATGGGCATAAACCATGGGATGGTTTGTGGTTAGGATTAATTTAATATAAGGGGTCCCAAACCTAAATAATAAAGAATACCTTCACCTTTCCTATATAAACCCACCCAATCTTCCACTTAGTCATCACTAAAATCGATTGGGGTTCGTCCAAACTCTTCCAAACTCTCTCTATAATCCTTCCAAGGTTCCCCATGCTCCCAAGTAGCCTCTCACAAGCCTCTCTCTAGCCTTTGGAAGCACACATCCAAGTAAGGGTTTTTTCTTCCATTCTAATTTTTTTCCAATTTCCATTAAGTTGTTTTGCCCTTTTAATTTCAATTATTAATATTAGGGTACGTTTTCACTCCTCTTCCATACTACCATATTATTTTTTTAATGATGGGAAACCCCTTTATCTCTCATTAAATGCCTCCCATGTACACCCGTTACTATGACGAAATTCTGAAAAGGAACTTCTCTCTCTTCTACATTCAAGCAATAACATTGAATCATGAATCTAAATTCCATTAAAATTGTTGGGAAATGTGTCTATATGACCTCCTTACTGTAAATTACATGTAAATATTATGAGAAACCCCTTTCTCACTCATCAACCATTTTTATGAATTCTTATGTCACGCTGTTACCCTGCTGAAATCGCACTGATTTTCTAAGCCAATTCCATTGTGTAGTGGATACCATGCCCATTTCTCCATCAAGGGTATTGACCTTTATGCACATTTAATTATTTATTATAAAGTTTCATGTATTAATTCCACATTACTTAATCTTGTAATAAATTGTTATGTTTTATGAATCCATGTTTTATGATCCATGTGGCACACTTATGCATGAAAAGAAATTTTTAAGAACGGTGCGCCCTTATAGCGCTCCAATGCATTGGATAAGGTATAGTATCATGATACGTCATGGGCAATGAGTGTTGACTCATTCTAATTCATGTGAAATGAGGGTTTACTCATGCTTCATGTGCAATGAGGATTTACTCATGCTCTATGTGCAATGAGCCTTGGCTCATGCTAATTCCATGTTAAGTGTTGTTGCCAAATCTCCATGTTATGATTATCATTCTTTATCATTCCTTTACGTTCGTGTTTATTTTATGCCATATTAATATGAATATTGTCTAAAATGTATTGTTCTCCTCATGTTATTCCATGTGTACTCCCTTACTGGGCTTTATAGCTCACCCTTTTCTTATGCACGTCCTCAGGTTATCCCATGCAATGCTAAGTGTGAGGGAATGTTGTGGTCATGTAAAGGAAGTTTTCAATAAATTTTTTGTATTTATTGTTTTAAGATTTTATGTAATGATCCTAATCCCATAATACAATAAACCTCTCGATCATCATTGTTGTATCGGGTGATGTTTTATGTAATAAATCATGTTTAAGTTTGTAATAAAAGCAGGGTTGTCATAGTTGTGGTACCTATTGTTGTAACATTGTAATTATTCAATCCCTACCCATCAGTGAAAACAATATCTAAATCTCAAATTTATTGTCTTACCTCCATTCCACCTCCCTTTCTCTGGTGACATTCCACCAACCCTAGGGTTACCCCCTCTATTCATCTTTACATGTAGAGTTTGAGGGATAGTGTCACAGAAAAATCATAAACCATGTATATCCATTTTCATAATGTGAACTTTCTTATTTTAAGGGAAATAATCTCATCAAAAATATGTCATAACAAACTAATAAGTGCTATGTGACTTTTATAACATAAAATATTCACTTCCATGATGTGAATTTTGAAAATATGATATACATGTTTCCGATCAGTATGTTATGTTACGTCTAATAATAAAAACATAATTTTTGGTGAATAGTAACCTCTCATTATGATTTGTTTCATACACTTATGAATATTATTATACTATAATGAATAGTAACCTTACTTGTGATAGTATATACAAAATATTCAGGTGAATGAATGTTATTCCTATGCTATGGAATAAGTAAAAGAATGTTTTAAAACTATTGTTTTTAGAATAAATAATGATTTTCATTAAATATTAAATTAATAACATTTAGAAAATTATTTTTGAAATATGGAAATAATTTTTGGATTCTACTTGTCGAAAAATGGTTGGTGTTAATTTTTCGGACTTTTCTGAAATACATGAATTTTTTATGAATAGTGAAATAACGTAATGTACAGTATATCAGTTCAATACAATATTCATGACATCACATGTGATGTAAGACAACATCGTTCGAACTTACTAGATACAATTACTTTTCTTGGTCTAGTAAGTATCAACTTTATTTTTCTTGTCAGGAAATAATAAATTAATGAATTTTATATTAAGAAATCCCCTCTCTCCTCCACTATAACCCCCCCCCCCCCTCACACCCTCTTCTCTTCACTCCTCTAAAGGAATGTGGCTTCAAAAAATTCATTCCAAATATCCTCCCAACCTCCTCTACCACTTCCATAAAGCATTGGTCCCATAAAAAGAATAATACCATTCCCTTAATGTGGCTCTCAATGATTTTTGGTTCAAGAGGTATATTCCTCTTTTTAAATCTCTGTCTTTCCTTTCAAGTTCATTTGTTTTCTTTTTCTATTACATCTCCCTATCCAACTTTTGTGGTGAATCTAGTACCATATATTTAAAATAGTTTTTTCATGATAGTGGAATATGTTAACATCATCTCTCCCTTTCGACTTCTTTTATACATGTAGCAAGAACACCATCCAAGATGTGTCAATTTTCCACATTCAAGGACAATGGGATTCCGATATCTATTATCATTCTCAATTATGGTCATGAAACCATTCTTGATATGGTTGAACAATATTTTTAGATATTTTATATAACCTATTTATGATTATATTATTCCTTTGAACAAATGGTATTATGTTAAAATGAAAAATGTGTTCATTGTAATCAAAACCCACAAATTAACCGAAACAGTTATCATTGAAGTTCTATATAATAATTCATCTTCATTCCATGTAACTAATTTATATAAATTTCCAATAACACTAATTTATGATCATAAATAATATTTTTAATTCAATAATGGAGTTTTACATGATCTCTATTACTTAAGAATAGGTGAACTGATTATGAAAATAAAGGAAATGAACGCTACGGAATTACGAAATTCAATATAATAACATTTAAATAGGTTATTAAATGAACTAAAAAAATTAAAAAAACTAAATAAATGACTAATAGTTTATGAAATAATTTATTAATAATTATAATTTCATCTTCCAGGAGCTGAAGTTAAAGAGTGGAACACATTCATAGTTAAGGTATGTGTTTTTCCACCCGAACTTCCAATTCCATTCGGGTTATTTTCATTGTAAAATCACCTCAATGAAATTCGAATATATTATTATATACTAATCTTAAATTTTGTGTGAGTGTTCAATATATTTACACCAACCATAATACTTCTTTATTTTAGGTATAGTTACATATTTTAAAAGCATCTTTCAAAATTGATTCAAAAATACATGCTTGATTCAATGGAATATCTCAACTTCTTACCTATTTTCATGGGAAATCACTAATATGTTTTTTGAAACAATTATATTTATAAAATCAATCATTTTATTATGAAAAGAATATCATAATTCAATTCTGGTTTTATTAAATGATTTTTCAAAAATAATTTTTCTGTTCAAAGTGAAATAATATTTATTTCAAGAATTACTAGAAAATTTTATAATAGTATCTTCCTCTATTTCCACACTCCAGCTAATTATTATGTATTATTGGGATTAATACTTAATGTTATCATATAAAATATTCAATTTAATGTTTTGTGATTATTTTAGCATTGTATATGCTATCTTTAAACAATTCACCAATTTACCTCGAATGGGTAGTGTTTATGATTAATGACCAGGGACGGTTATTTGAATTTTATATATTAAATTCAATATGAATGTATATGTTGATTATTTTTATCCCTTTTCAAATAAGGAATGTGTTGGAAATGTTATGTGTCTGGTGGGGCCTGTTATAGCCCCCCGGTGCATTGGTTGGTCTCATGAGACAAACTACAATCTTGGCACAAGGTCTTGAAATAAATGATTATTTATGGTCTTGGCATGAGGCCTTGATGATAAGGATATGTTTTCTCACATTATGAATTCCCTCCTTATGAGTATAGTATTTATCGTTCAAGTTGTTATTCAATTAGTATAACACCCATGATTATGTTTTGTTATGACAATATTTACTATGCTCATATTTCGTCCATATTATGTTCAAATTAATTTTTAGAGTCATGTGTTTTCTATTAAACACCGTATCCAATGTATATGTTGTCTTCCATTGTATTTCATACCCTTATTGGGCTTTTTATATCACCCATTTCTTATGTTTCATTTCCACTTGGCAAGAATAATTTTATTATGAATGACATGCTGAAATAACCTTGGTGTTATGGAAGTTGTCTATGGAGTTTCTATGTTGTTTTTCATTTCTTGTTCTAATGATTTACATATGTATGTATCTTGTTTCTATTAATACTAAACTACTGGGTACATTTGGATGATTATTCCTTATTTGAAATCCAATGTAATCAATAAGGCACCAGCTCTTGGAAACAGGGTTCAGGTCCTTATAGTTGGTATCAGAGCATGTTTAGTAAAGAACATGGAAACAAGATTTAGAAAACATATATTAGGGAAGATTCCCTAAGTTAGTATTTGGGGATAAACATACAAGAACATCCTGAAATTTTGGTAAGGAATAGGTTTTGTAGAACTTTCCAACAATGCATTCTTGTCTGGATACGAGCAGGTAGTGGTGGCTCTGGCACATATGTACCTTGGAGTGAAAGCTCATATAAGAACATTCTGGCTTGACCCGGTATATCCTGTTACACAACAACGGGCCATGCTGCACTATTGGTTACGAAACACTCGATGGATATGAAATGGGTAATTCACATTTTGTTTACAAGACATTATAATGGATTTAAATGTAAAATTTTCCTCAAAAATTCATTTTTATGATTATGGGATTAGCCATGTGTAGGATTTAAATTTGGATAAGTATTTTTTTAAGTTAAGATTTTACATTATGATATAGTTTATACCATTATCTAGAGATAGCGCCTAGTGGAAGGAATGGAAATCGCACGAACGCACATGTCCACTATTGGGATTTCCCTCTAATGCAAGATAATGATATTGGCTCTAGTGCTATGACTAGTGCTTAACAACTCATAACTATACTGGGAAAATTTAGTTAGGTTATATATAATAACATTACCCATATGGAGCAACCTTATACACCACGAGGAAGAGCTATGTTTGATTTCTTTATATGACAACATCCTCCATCATTAAGTTGGACAAAAACCTGTTTGTAGTAAAGCATTGGATATGTACCCTTGAGAAGATTTTTCTCTCTTTGGGATGTGACTAATGAGAGAATGTTTTCATGATAGTTTATCGTTTAAAGGGAGATGTGGATCAGTGGTGGTCATTAATCCAAAACACATAGGAGGATAAAGAAACATAAGGGATGGAATGGAGATATTTTAAAAAAATATTCTTAGAAAAATATTTCCCTCGTGAAAAGAAAGCAGATATGGAGAGGCTATTCATGAAACTGAGGCAGGAGGATGAAAATGTTGCCATGTATGATGCCAAAATTACAAGGATTACAAGGCATTATATGCACTACATATGTAATCTAACGATCAAATTCGATTGATTATTTGATGGTCCAAAACCACTCCTCCATTAGGCTCTAGTCTCCCAAAGTTTCTCATCATATGAATATATAGTCGCATGTGCTATCAAGATTGGAAATAAATTCTTTATGTGTTATGATTTTAAATAAAATCCAGAATATAAGAGGGACTCTTAAAACTCTGGGAAAGGAAATAAGAAAATTGGGATGGAGGGAAGAGTTCAATTTCCAGTATGCAGTAATCATTGGAAGAAACACCCTTGCACTTTTTTGAATGTAATGGGAGCCTATTAAAAGTGTGGTGAAAAAGTAAACCAATATTGGGATTTTAAGGGGAAGAAAGAAGCTACCAATTTTCTATTCTACAATTATTAGTATATGGGATGTTACACAGATGAATGTCCTAAGCATGAGGGAAATGGTCCCAAAATAAGGACATGGGAGCATGGAC
The DNA here is from genome assembly GCA_963277665.1 of Viscum album. NCBI lineage: Eukaryota > Viridiplantae > Streptophyta > Magnoliopsida > Santalales > Viscaceae > Viscum > Viscum album. The sequence goes on from OY728132.1 coordinate 1,717,026,429, forward strand.
AAGCTTATGCTGTCACCACTGAAGAGGTTGAAGTTCCTATCAAAGTGGTGGGAGGTACATTGAATGTTTCATCCAACATATCCTATAATTTATTTGATTTTCGATAATCACATTTGTTTATATATTCCATGTTTTCCAAAAAAATTAGATATGTCCAATTTTATTTAATAAAGCAGTTGACAATCCAAACCTCTATTAGATGTATCATTGCAACAAAGGCATGTAGATTACTCCCCCTCAAGACACAAAAATGTTCTTTAGTTGCTAACATTATCATCATACCAATGGCTAACTATGATATAATTCATTATATTAATTGGCTATCAAACAATGATGTAAAGATCTATTGTAAGAAGAAGGATGTTATATTTTTGAGAATGGTGTATAATCCCTTATATTTACAGTTGAAACCTCTCTATTTCATTCTCATATAGTTGCAACCACAGTAGATCTACTAAATTAAATTAATGGGGAGGAAGAGAATGTAATAAATAGGGGTGAGGAGAAGAATGTACAAATATTGGACGTACTTATTGTGCAGGAATATGTTGATTTCTTTATAGAGGATTTAATTGGACATTCTCTAGAGAAGGAAATTGAGTTTTCCATTGGAATATTTCTTTTTTCATGTCCCATGTCAAATACCCCTTATAGAATGTCCATTGTGGAGTTAGTGGACCTAAATAAAAAATTGGAAGAATTGAGTGGTAAAGGATTTATTCAACCAAGTGTTTCTCCTTGGAGAGCCTGTAACATCCTAGGTAAATAAAGAATAAATAATTTTCATATTTATTAATATTTATGAATAAAATATTAATTTTAATTAAAAGGGGTTTCTACGTTCGATTGCGTACTCGGTACGCAACGATGAGTTTCTTTGAAAACTTACGTTGCACACAAGTAATAAAATAATTTTATTTTAAATTTTAGTTAACGAGTAGCCGTTGTACTGGAGGGAATGGATAGAAATAACTAAAATATGATTATATATGTTTTTAAATGTTTTTACATTTACCCAATAAAAGATAAAGGCTGAAAATACGGAAAGAGTTCAATTTTAGGCATTTATACCCTAATTTTCACGAAAGGTCCACTTATCACCTTTTGACAGAGAACCGTCATTAAATATAGTTTTGATCGATCTTATAAATTCTATTGGACCAAAAATAACTCTTCTATAGAATCAGGACATCAAAATTTACTTTGTGTAAATTTTTGGTACCTTTCTGATAAAGTTCATTTTTTTAATGAATAGTGTAAAATGTTGTATTTTAATTCAAATCCTCTTTTTAATCTAATTTATTTATATGATTATATTATCTTTTGAATTGGTTTTAAAGTGAAATTATAAAATATTTTTACCATTAAATCCAATAGTGGTCGTTGGAATTAATTTCACTTTGAAATCGGACTTAAACTAGTGTCAATCTTTTGATACTTATTGTTTCATAAAAACACGCTATTTTCTCTGACAGTTGGAATTAATTATTAAATTAATTAATGTGACTTATATGTTTTGAATTTTGTAAAATAGAATTTATTTTTGAATTCGTAATATCAAATATAGCTTAGGGTGAATTTTTGGTAATTTTCTGAAAAACTTCAATTTTTGATGAATAGTGATACCACTAAGTGGTACTTATAATGACTGATTTTCCGTTTAAATGAAATTTTGCCATCATTGTGTTTTGAATTTCAAAAATCCGACATACGTTGTTGTCATTAAGATGTAAAATGTGGTTCAATAAGATTATAATAATTTTTTGATCAATAGTAACTTATTAAGTTCTTAATCGCGATTAGTGGTAATTAGTGTAGTTTAAGGTAAAAATAATGCTTTAATAAACTAAGATGAGCTTGAAACATGTCCTACCCTAATTGGTTGTGTCATGGCCTACCAAGACAAGCCATGGGTCAACTTGGGGTCCCCATGGAGACACTTTGGTTGGGAAATGACATAAATAACTTTTTATTTAATGTAAAAGTAAAAATGACACAAACATAATATGCTTTACTAAAACAATTTTTAAATGGGGTTATATAAGTCAGATTTTTGATTATAAATTGTCATTGGAAATTTAAAAATATTTCCTACATCATAGTATTTTTTTTATAATTTTTAGACATTAAATAAATTAAATTATTTATGACATAATAATGATGCAGCGATGACATCATTATTTGACGATTTGAATAAAATGGAAAGATAGTGTAAAATCTATGAACTACACATGTCCAAAACCATTTAGATGAGTGGATTTCGAACCCTTATCACCATATCCACGAATTATATCAATGTGGGACCTTTTAAAACCGAAACACATTTTCAAATAAAGTAATATTTCTTTACTTTCCAAAAGTGCCCCTCCTCTCCTCTTATAAAAGGCCCCCACCTCTACCTAATTTCACACACTCCTCAAGCCTTTTTCTCAGCCAAACCATGCCCATTTACTCTCTCCACATCCCTATCCTTATCCTAGAGGATTCCCTTTTGGCATAATCCTTTCAAATAATGCCTTTAGGCTCAAATCAAAAGGAGTTACACTTTTAAAGGTAATTCATTCTCTCTTGTTCATTTGTTTTATTTTGCTTCTCCAACCCTCTAAATTTTTTTTATTTACTTCTTTTGTAACAACACCAGTATCTTAAATATACTAGGATGTTGTTATAAGATTTATTCGAGCTACACTCTCACACAACTACATTAAATGGTTAAAGAACATGCGGTTTCCGTGGATGGCGAAATTCCGCCTCCCGAAACGACGATTGTTCAATACTCATTTAACACCTTCAAAGGTGGCCATTATGATGTCACTATTTTTATATATGATATATAATATGCTTATTTTTTCTTTAAGCTTCTGTATTTTTCATTTTGGGCATACCTTTATGGTTTCCATTATGGGTAAACACGATGTCTTCATTTAAGGAAGTGCGGACTACCGCCCCCTCAAAGTGATGTGATTCGTTAATGCCATATGTGGGACGTGTAAAAAATGGATTTAAAGTTATTATATATGATTTTATACTGGAATTATAATATACCTCTATATCATTATTATTTATTTCCATTAAAGTATGAGATAGAAATGAAAGTAGCATTCATGCGTACGTACGGCTTACCGTCTCCATGAACGGTGCATTTCATTTCTTATCCCCAAATGTAATGTACTATTAAAAGTACATGTATATAATGGATATATATAATTAATGATATATCTAAATGATGAATATAATTCTGGAATTAAAATATACATACCTCTCATTTAGTTTTAATTCCATTAATATGACAAAGAAATGAAAGTATCGTTCATGCGTACGTACGGCTTACCGTCTCCATGAACGGTGCATTTCATTTCATACCTCTAAATGATTATGTAATATTATAAATAAATGTATATGCTGGTTATATATGATACATATTATATCCAAATCGGGAATTTCATTCTGGATATAAAGAACCTTTGACCACACGAACAACATGTAATTGTAAGAAGTCCACTTTCGACTTAAGAATCAAATATTGACAAAACAATCATTATTAACATAAATGGTTACATAATGTTTATAACATGGCAATAAGTGATATAAAAGGAATAATGAACTTTAAAAAGGTTCTTAATCAAGTATAAATTAACTCAAGTTTATTATTCAGGACGTTAAAGAACGATCGAGTCAAGTCGGACCCGAGGTAAGGGACTTCGTCTCAATCTCCTTTCATTGAGGCATATTTCGTTTTATACACAACTTTCTTTTATACGGTGTATAAACCCATTTGACTTTTAATTTTATACAAAAGGAATCTATTTCTACGAAGCGTTTTACAAAACGACAAAAAGGAATGTTTCTTTTAACGTACGCGGCGACAACGACCTTTTCCGCCGCCGCGAGTATTATTTGGTCTTTGGCTTTCTCAACAAGCCGTAATGTTTTTAGAATAAAATAAATACCATATACTCTTTTATGTATTTTGGTATTGAAAATGGTTTTGAAAAAGGATTCTATTATGTCAATATATTTATGATATATTGTGATTGAAATGTGGAAATGTTATCATTCCTTTATATTGGTTTTATGTTTTTTGATTTTATACTGTTACTTGGACATTTTAACGGGTGGTTACGTTATAAACCATATGACGGGTGGTGCCGTGAATACCAGGACAGGTGGTTACGTTATAACCTCCAATGCATTGGGTATGGAAGTTAGCCGTATGGCTATTCCATTATGTATGTATGGAAGTCAGCCGTATGGCTATTCCATTAAGTATGTATGGAAGTCGGCCGTATGGCTATTCCATTAAGTATGTATGGAAATTGGCCATATGGCTATTCCATTAAGTGATATGTGTGGAAGTCGACCGTATGGTTATTCCACTTAAGTATGTTTATGTCCCATGTTACCTTTATATATGTTATGTGTTCTTTTTATGGATTTTATGGTAATCCTTTGGTTACAAAAAGGTATGTAATGATACTTTATTCAGTGAAGAGTTTTTACTACTTCATGAAGGTGAAGGTATTACTTTGATAGAGTATATATGGTTTATTTGATGTTTGAAAAACTAACCGTTTTCATTCTTTCTGTATCCCTTACTGAGCTTTTTATGCTCATCCCAAGTTTTTTTGAAATGTTTTCACAGGATTTAATGTGGAATAAGGTCAAGGATGGGATCAAGGGAATGTCATGCTATATAAAACATTGAACTAGACATGTTTCTTTTAAGAGTTTTTTATTATGGAAACTTAGTAGAAGTGACTACTTTGTAATCTTTTGAGATGTAATAGTTATGTTCTTATTCTCTAAAACTCTAAACCTGAAAAGATCATCGACGTGAATTATTCATTTAATTCAATATTAAGTAAGGTTTAAGGCTGGGGCCTTATATTTGGTATCAAAGGTTGGTTTAGACTACTTTAGGAGTTAGAAAAGTGTTAAATTATAATATGATTGATATGATATAGGATTTACGGATTACCATGTTGCTTCGCCTATGATATTTCTGTGTTCAGAATGGTTTTCCGCAGAGGAAACAAAGCCGCTATGTTGGGACGACATCAGGAGGAAGATAACCTTCCAAATCAGCAACCTGAGATGGTCAGAATTGGAACTGAATAGTTTTTTGCAGTGATGCCACAGTTGAATCAGGCTATAAATGGTGGTGGTATCCATGCACGAGATCAGCCAGATCAACCGCAGAGGAACATGTCAGTGCTGGAACATTTCATGAGGCAACATCCCCCATCATTCAGAGGATCATCTGACCCTGTGCAAGCTGAAGGGTGGATTAAAGAACTGGAGAAGATTTTTGATGTCATGGGGTGTTCAAAACATCAAATGGTTAGTCTTGCTGTTTACCGTTTTGAAGGTGAAGCTGATCAGTGGTGGTCGATGGTGAAAAATATAAGGGATAGTGATGAGATTGAGGATCTTCACTGGGACGAATTCAAAGGTATGTTTCTTGAGAAATATTTTCCTAAGGTGGTTCGTCTTAGGATGGAAAAACAGTTCCTAGAATTGAGGCAGGAGGATGATTCAGTGGCTGCTTATGAAGAAAAGTTCACTCGATTGGAAAGGTATGCTCCAAACTTCATACGAGAACTTTATAGTAAAATAAACCGTTTTTACTCAGGGTTAAAGCCAACGTATCAAAGGGCTTTAGCTTCTCGTGAGTTCAATAGTTATGAAAAACTTGTTCGATTGCGGAGAAGGTGGAAATGGAGTTTGTCGATGATCAGGTGTTCTATGAAAAACAACAGAATAAGAGGTCTAGTTGGAAGGAAAAAGGGAAGAATTCATCAAAGAAGCAAGGAGGTAAGAAAACCAAATATCCATCCTGTGAGATGTTTGGTAAAATGCATCATGGATAATGTTTATCCAAGTCTGGTAAGTGCTTTCGGTGTGGTAAGTCTGGTCATATTGCCCGTAACTGTAAGGAAGATGATCAAGTAGGAAATGAAAATCCAACGGTAATATGTTTTAAGTGTAATGAAATGGGTCATTATGAAAACGAGTGTCCAATGAAGAACTCAACTAGGGGAATGCAGCCAGACTACAAGCAGAAAGGGGTGGTGAAATCATTTGCAAAAAATTCAGCAGATGTTGGGCCATCGAATGAAGTGGTATAAGCTCTAGGGAGCTCAGAATTTTTCGAAGATTGACTTGAGGTCGGGGTACCATCAGTTGAAAGTAAAAGAAGCAGACATTCCGAAGACTGCGTTCCATACTAGATATGGCCATTATGAATTTGTAGTTATGCCTTTTGGGTTAACCAATGCACCTGCTGTATTCATGGACCTTATGAATAAAATTTTCCATGAGTTCTTGGATACGTTTGTGTTTGGGTTTTGATGTTTGGGAAGAGGTTATGTGTGCCTTGTGATTCACAGTTGAAGAATGAGTTGTTATGTGAGGCTCATAGTTCCCCGTTTTCAGTTCATCCGGGCAGTACTAAGATGTATAGAGATCTGCGGGAGTATTACTGGTGGGATGGAATGAAAAGAGACATTGCTGATTTTACTGTGAAGTGTTTGACATGTCAATAGGTTAAAGCAGAGCAGCAGTTACCGAAAGAGACGCTTCAGCCTTTACCAGTGCCAGAGTGGAAATGGGAGAATATATCCATGGACTTTGTTGTTGGATTACCGAAGAAATCTCGAGGTAATAATGAAATCTGGGTTATTGTTGACCGCTTGACCAAATCTGCTCATTTCCTTGCTATACGAGATACTTTCTCTCTTGATCAACTTTCCCGTTTGTATCTTAAATAGATAGTCAGGTTACATGGAGTTCCTCTCTCCATTGTATCGGATCGTGATCCCAGGTTTACATATAACTTTTGGAAAGGCCTTCAAAAGTCATTGGGTACGGAATTAAATTTTAGTACAGCTTTTCATCCTCAATCAGATGGGCAGTCAGAACGAAAAATCCAGACATTGGAGGATATGCTACGAGCTTGTTCTATGGATTATCAGGGAAGTTGGGACCAACATCATTCTTTGGTTGAGTTTTCTTATAATAACAGTTTTCATTCCAGTATACAGATGGAACCATTTCAGGAATTATATGGGAAGCGGTGTCGAACTCCATCTTTCTGGGATGAAGTGGGTGAAAGGAAGTTGATGGGACCAGAATTGGTAGAAGAGATGGCAGAAAAAGTTCAGTTGATTCAGAAGCACATGAGAACAGCTCAGAGCAGGCAGAAGAGTTATGCGGATAACCGGAGGAAGGATCTATCTTTTGAGGTAGATGATCATGTTTTTCTCAAGGTTTCTCATTGGAAAAGTGTGATGATATTTGGTAAGAAAGGAAAGCTGAGTCCAAGGTATATTTGACCATATGAAATTCTGGAGATAGTTGGATCAGTTGCATACTGGGTGGATTTACCTCCGAGTTTATCTCAGGTACACAATGTTTTTCATGTTTCAATGTTGAGAAAGTATATTCCAGATCCATCTCATGTTTTGAGTCCAGAGGTAGTTCAGCTGGAAGAGAACCTATCTTACGAGGAACAACCGGTCCAAATTCTTGACCACAGTGAGCAGGCGTTACGGAATAAGGTGATTCATTAGGTAAAGGTTTTGTGGAAAAACCATGTGATTGAAGAGGCAACGTGGGAATCTGAAAATTCTATGAGGGATAAATACCCCCACTTATTTTGATAAGTGAATAAAACTGCGAGGACACAATTCCCAAAAGGGGGGAAGGATGTAACATCCCAGGTAAATAAAGAATAAATAATTTTCATATTTATTAATATTTATGAATTAAATATTAATTTTAATTAAAAGGGGTTTCTACGTTCGATAGCGTACTCAGTACGCAACGATGAGTTTCTTTGAAAACTTACGTTGCACACAAGTAATAAAATAATATCATTTTAAATGTTAGTTAACGAGTAGCTGTTGTACTGGCAAGAATGGATAGAAATAACTAAAATATGATTATATATGTTTTTAAATGTTTTTACATTTACCCAATAAAAGATAAAGGCTGAAAATACGGAAAGAGTTCAATTTTAGGCATTTATACCCTAATTTTCACGAAAGGTCCACTTATCACCTTTTGACGGAAAACCGTCATTAAATATAGTTTTGATCGATCTTATAAATTATATTGGACCAAATATAACTCTTTTTTAGAATCAGGACATCAAAATTTACTTTGTGTAAATTTTTGGTACCTTTCTGATAAAGTTCATTTTTTTAATGAATAGTGTAAAATGTTGTATTTTAAATCAAAACCTCTTTTTAATCTAATATATTTATACGATTAGATTATCTTTTGAATTGGTTTTAAAGTGAAATTAGAAAATATTTTTACCATTAAATCCAATAGTGGTCGTTGGAATTAATTTCACTTTGAAATCGGACTTAAACTAGTGTCAATCTTTTGATACGTATTGTTTCATAAAAACAGGCTATTTGCTCTGACAGTGGGAATTAATTATTAAATTATTTAATGTGACTTATATGTTTTGAATTTTGTAAAATAGACTTCATTTTTGAATTCGTAATATCAAATATATCTTACGGTGAATTTTTGGTAATTTTCTGAAAAACATCAATTTTTGATGAATAGTGAAACCACTAAGTGGTACATATAAAGACTGATTTTCTGTTTAAATGATATTTTTCCATCATTGTGTTTTGAATTTAAAAAATCCGACATACATGGTTTTCATTAAGAATTAAATGTGGTTCAATGAGATTATAATAATTTTTTGGTGAATAGTAACTTATTAAGTTCTTAATCGCGATTAGTGGTAAGTAGTGTAGTTTAAGGTAAAAATAATGCTTTAATAAAATAAGACGAGCTTGAAACATGTCCTAACCTCATTGGTTTTGTCATGGACGACCAAGACAAGCTATGGGTCAACTTGGGGACCCCATGGTGACACTTTGGTTGGGAAATGACATAAATAACTTTTTATTTAATGTAAAAGTAAAAATGACACAAACATGATATGTTTTACTAAAACAATTTTTAAATGGGGTTATACAAGTCAGATGTTTGATTATAAATAGTCATTGGAAATATAAAAAGATTTCCTACATCATAGTATTTTTTCTATAATTTTTAGACATTAAATAAATTAAATTATTTATGACATAATAATGATGCAGCGATGACATCATTATTTGACGATTTATATAAAATGGAAAGATAATGTAAAATCTATGAACTACACATGTCCAAAACCAATTGGATGAGTGTATTGCGAACCCTTATCACCTTATCCAAAAATTATATCAATGTGGCACCTTTTAAAATCTAAAAACATTTTAAAATAAAGTAATATTTCTTTACTTTCCAAAAGTTCCCCTCCTCTCCTCTTATAAAAGGCCCCCACCTCTACCTCATTTCAGACACTCCTCATGCCTTTGGCTCGGTCAAACCCTGCCCATTTACTCTCTCCACATCCCTCTACTTATCCTAGAGGATTCCATTTGGGCAGAATCCTTTCAAAGGAATCCTTTAGGGGCAAATCAAAAGGAATTACACTTTTAAAGGTAATTCATTCTCTCTTGTTCATTGGTTTTATTTTTCTTCTCCAACCCTCTAAACTCTTTTTATTTACTTATTTTTTAACAAAACCAGTATCTTCAATATACTAGGATGTTGTTATAAGATTTATTCGAGCTACACTCTCACACAACTACATCAAATGGTTAAAGAACATACGGTTTCCGTGGATGGCGAAATTCCGCCTCCCGAAACGACGATTGTTCAATACTCATTTAACACCTTCAAGGGTGGCCAATATGATGTCACTATTTTTATATATGATATATAATATGTTTATTTTTTTTTAATATTCTGTATTTTTCATTTTGGTCATACCTTTATGTTTTCCATTATGGGTAAACACGATATCTTCATTTAAGGAAATGCGGACTACCGCCTCTTCAAAGTGATGTGATTCGTTAATGACATATGTGGGACGTGTAGAGGATGGATTTAAAGTTATTATATATGATGCTATACTGGAATTATAATATACCTCTATATCATTATTATTTCATTCCATTAAAGTATGAGATAGAAATGAAAGTAGCGTTCATGCGTACGTACGGCTTACCGTCTCCATGAACGGTGCATTTCATTTCTGATCCCCAAATGTAATGTACTATTAAAAGTACATGTATATAATGGATATATATAATTAATGATATATCTAAATTATGAATATAATTCTGGAATTAAAATATACATACCTCTCATTTAGTTTTAATTCCACTAATATGACAAAGAAATGAAAGTAGCGTTCATGCGTACGTACGGCTTACCGTCTCCATGAACGGTGTATTTCATTTCTTACCTCTAAATGATTATGTAATATTATAAATACATGTATATGATGGATATATATGATACATATTATATCCAAATCAGGAATTTCATTCTGGATATAAAGAACCTTTGACCACACGAACAACATGTAATTGTAAGAAGTCCACTTTCGACATAAGAACCAAATATTGACAAAACAAACATTATTAACTTAAATGGTTACATAATGTTTATAACATGGCAATAAGTGATATAAAAGGAATAATGAACATTAAAAAGGTGCTTAATCAAGTATAAATTAACTCAATTTTATTATTCAGGATGTTAAAGAACGATCGAGTCAAGTCGGACCCGAGGTAAGGGACTTCGTCTCAATCTCCTTTCATTGAGGCATATTTTGTTTTATAAACAACTTTCTTTTATACAGTGTATAAACCCATTTGACTTTTACTTTTATACAAAAGGAATCTTTTTCTACGATGTGTTTTACAAAACGACAAAATGGAATGTTTCTTTTAACGTACGCAGCGACAATGACCTTTTCTACCGCCGCGAGTATTATTTGGTCTTTGGCTTTCTCAACAAGCCGTAATGTTTTTAGAATAAAATAAATACCATATACTCTTTTATGTATTTTTGTATTGAAAATGGTTTTGAAAAAGGATTCTATTATGTCAATATATTTATGATATATTGTGATTGAAATGTGGAAATGTTATCATTCCTTTATATTGGTTTTATGTTTTATGATTTTATACTGGTACTTGGACATTTTAACGGGTGGTTACTTTATAAACCATATGACGGGTGGTTCCATGAATACCAGGATGGGTGGTTACGTTATAACCTCCAATGCATTGGGTATGGAAGTCAGCCGTATGGTTATTCCATTAAGTATGTATGGAAGTCAGTCGTATGGCTATTCCATTAAGTATGTATGGAAGTCGGTCGTATGGCTATTACATTAAGTATGTATGGAAATTGGACGTATGGCTATTCCATTAAGTGATATGTGTGGAAGTCGACCGTATGGTTATTCCACTTAAATATGTTTATGTCCCAAGTTACCTTTATATATGTTATGGGTTATTTTTATGGATTTTATGGTAATCCTTTGGTTACAAAAAGGTAAGTAATGATACTTTATTCATTGAAGATTTTTTACTACTTCATGAAGGTGAAGGTATTTCTTTGATAGAGTATATATGGTTTATTTGATGTTTGAAAAACTAACATTTTTCATTCTTTCTGTATCCCTTACTGAGCTTTTTATGCTCATCCCATGTTTTTTTAAATGTTTTCACAGGACTTAATGTGGAATAAGGTCATGGATGGGATCAAGGGAATGTCATGCTATATAAAACCTGGAACTATACATGTTTCTTTTAAGAGTTTTTTTATTATGGAAACTTAGTAGAAGTGACTACTTTGTAATATTTTGAGATGTAATAGTTATGTTCTAATTCTATAAAACTCTAAACCTGAAAAGATCCTCGACGTGAATTATTCATTTAATTCAATATTAAGTAAGGTTTAAGGCTGGGGCCTTATAGAGCCCCTGTCCACTTTGTCAAGAAGAAAGATGTGTCAATGAGGATATGAATTGATTATAGGGAAATCAATGAATTTACATTAAAGAATATGTGTCTTCTACCATGAATTGATGACTTATTTGATCAACTTCTTGGAGCCAATTTTTTTTAATGATTGCTCTTCAATGTGTATATCATCAGTTGCTTGTACAATAATGCCTTTTGGACTAACAATTACACCATTTGATTTTATGGATCTGATGAATAGATATTTCAAGGAATATCATGATGACTATGTGGTGGTGTTTATTAATGTTACCATGTTATAAAATAAAAGCTATGATGATCATGAAAATCACTTGCGCACTATTCTGAATACTCTTAGATGAAAAATATATATGGGGTGTTTAGCATATGTGATTTTTGTCTCCCATTAGTTTCTATTCGAGGAAATATTTTCTATGAGTATGGAATATCTATAGTTCCTACGAAGAAAAAGGTTGTGCACATATGACAAACTCCAACAAAAATAACTGAGGAACGTAGTTTTTGTTGGTTTAGTATGTTATTATCAACATTTTTTTCAGAATATTGCCCATTTAGCCAACCCAATTACCAGATCACATGAAAAGAGCTATGTTCATATGGACAAAGGAATGTAAAGAATGTTTTTAAGAAGTGATGAAGAGGTTACTGAATGCTCTGATCCTAACCCTACTATTGGGGAATTATGGGTTTGTTATCTATAGTGATGAATCAAAGAAAATAAATGGCTGTTTCCTTATGTAGAATGATCATGTGATTGACCATGCATATAAGAAACTAAAAAATTAGGAACATAACTATCCAACTCATGATATTGAGTTAGTATTGGTAATCATTACATTGATTATTTGCAGACATTACAACTATTAGGAAAATTTTGAGATATATATAGATCATAAGAGTTTGAAATATATATTCTCATAGAGTTAACTCATAATGAGACAAAGGAGATGGATTGAGCTACTCTAAGACTATGATTTTAAAATACACTACCCCATAGGGAAAGAAAATAAGGTAGGATATTCTTTGAGTAAAAATAACCATGGATTTCAGAACAAGATGAGAGATGAAAGGGATCATATGTCCATGGTTCTAGTAATGATGGATATGGTAATTATCAAGGAAGGTAACACATCACCACTTTTTCAAATGGTAGCCAAACATTCATTACTGGAAATGAGAAAATGTTCCCAAACTGATGATTTGGAGTTTCAAAAGAAAATTAAAGCTATAAATGATGGAAAAAAGACTGACTTCGCATATGAAGGTGGCATTTTGAAATTCAGAAAGAGGCTTTATGTTCTTGCTATTCTTGAGCTAATGAGGGAACTATTGGATGATTCTCATAGCCCTAATTTCACTATACACCCTTGTAGAACAAAGATGTATAATGATATAAAAGAACATTTTTGGTGGGAAAACATGAAGATGGATATTGATGATTATGTGTTGAGATGTTTGGTTTTTCAACTAGTGAAGGCTAGAAGAAAATTTCATGGAGGAGTCATGATACATCTTTTTATTCATATGTTGAAATGAGATTATATTACAATGGACTTTGTCATGGGGCTACCGAAGAATCAAAAAATGAATGATGCGATATGGGTTATTGCTGACCATATTATAGAATCTACACATTTTTTCTATAAGAGAAGATTTAACACTTGAACGTCAAGAAAGAATATATATTAATGTTGTTGTAAGACTTTAGGGTTTACCCTCATCAATTAATTCTGATCTGGATCCACATTTTACATCACGATTTTGGAAGAGTCTTCAGAAGGATATAGATTCTAATCTTCGTTTGAGAATTTCATACCACCCACCAACTGATGGAAAATCAGAAAGAACAGTTACAAAATTTTAAGAAATGTTAATGTATCATCCACATGATTTTAAAGTCATGTGGGATCAATATTTTCCTCCTGTATAATTTTACTATAACAATATCTTTCTTTCAAGTATTCAGATGGAACCATATGAAGCATTGTATGGAAAGAGATGTTGTACACCAACTTGATAGGATGCTGTTTGTGAAAGAAAGCTCGTAGGTCTAGAAAACGTTGAGGTCACAATAAAAAATGTGTAGATTATCCAAACCCTTATCAAAATAGCTCAACGTAGGAAAAAGAGATATACTGATAACCGAAGAAAGGACATGGAAATTCAAGAAGGAGATCACGTTTTCTTAAAGGTATATCCTTGGAAGGGTATTATATTATTCAGTAAGAAGGTGAAATTAAGTCCCTTGTGCATCGAACCTTTTGAAATAATTGACCTAATTGGAGCCATAATATATAGTTTGAAAATACGGCCAAGTCTGTCCAATGATCACAACATGTTTTATGTGTCAATGTTAAGAATATACAAGCCATACCCAACTCATGTACTCACTTATGAAGAAATAGAACATTATCCTGATATGTCTTATTGTTATGAGCATATCAAAATTCTTGATACCAAAGAACATGTATTGAGAAATTGAACGACTCTTCTGGTAAAGGATCTTTGGAGGAACCATAAGATGGAAGAGGCAACATGGGATATTGAGGGGCTTATGTTGATGACATACTTGAATATTTTTAAGGAAACTTTTTGTGAGTTTCTAGGATTTAATTTTTTAATAAGTGGAGAATGTAACGACCCAATAATTTTCTATGGAAATTACTTTCTTATAAATATGTCATAATGAACTACAAAGTGCTATGTGACCATTAAAACATTTGTTTTTCACTTCTCAAATGTGAATTTCAGAAATTTGACATACATGGTTATGATCTGTAAGTTATTTGATGTCCAATAAGAAAAATATAATATTTTTTTCATATTGTCTTACCCTTATTAATAGTAAGATACCCTTATGAATAGTAACATAACCTTATGACTTTTATATTATGAAATCCCCTATCTCCATTACAATAAAAACTCCATATCATTCCCCCTTCTCTTCACACCTCTCAAGCCTTGTACCTTCTCCAAATTATGTCCAAATATCCTACCAACCTCCTCTAACACGTCTAGTATTCCTTGGGCTCCTATATTGAACCAAACCATTGCCATACATAGGCTATCAAGGATGATTGGTTCAAGAGGTAAATTCCTCATTTCAATTCATTATCATTCCTTTCAAGTTCATTTGGATTCATTTTTCTATTACTGATCTTTATCCAATTTTTTTAATGTCTCTAATACCATATATTTATTGTAATTTTGTCATTATAGTGGAATAAGTAATCATCATCTCTCCCATTTACCTTCTTATATACTAGTATCAATAACACCATCTGAGATGTGTCAATTTTCCACATTTCTGGATGGTGAGATTAAGATTTCTATTATCATTCTTAATTCTTTTCATGAAATTTTTTTTGTTATGGCTGAACCATATTATCATATATTTAATATAACCTATTTAACATTTTGTAATCCCTATGTACAAGTGGGATTAAGTTATAAAGAAAAATGAGCTCGTTGAAATCAAAACCCACAAATTAACCGAAACATTTATCTTTAATTTTCTGTATAATAATTCATCCACATTACATGTATATAAGATTTATAAATGACCAATAACACATATGTATGATCATAAATAATATTTTAATTCAATTATGGTGATTTAAATGAACTCCATTACATAAGAACAAGTGTACTGACTTTGAAAATTAATGAAACGAACGCAACAAAACAATGAAATTAAATAAAACAAGTTATCAATAATGTCATAGATGAATTAAAATAGTTATGATACACTAAATACATGTCTACATGGTTATAAAATAAGTTATTAATAAATAAATTTTATCTTCCAAGAGCATAAGTTCAAGAACAAAACACATTCAGAGATAAGGTAAGCGTTTTTCCACACGAACATCTATTACAATTCTGGTTATTTTCATTGTCTAATTACATAAATGAAATACATATGTATTATTATATACACATCATAAATTATGTGTGAGTGTTCTATAGTTTTACTCCATCCAAAATCATTCTTTATTTTATGTATAGTTACATGTTTTAAAAGGATCTATCATAATTGTTTCTGAAATACAAACTCGATTCAATGGAATATCTCACCTTCTAACCTATTTTCTTGGGAAATAACTAATATATTATTAGAAACAATTATATTTATAAAATAACTCATTTTATTATTAAAAAAAATATCTCATTTAAATTCTGGTTTTATACAACGATTTTTCCAAAATAACACTTCTTTTCAATGTAAAAGGGTATTTATATCAAGAATAACTCGAAAATTTTATAAGATTATATTCCTCTATTTCATCACGCATGCTAATTAAAATGTATTGTTGGGATTAATAAATAATGGTATCATCTACCATATTCAATATAATATTTTATGATTATTTTGTTTTTTCATGTTCTATCTTTAATCCATTCCCCAATTTACCCTGGATAGTTAGTGTTTATGCTTAATGTTCAGGGAAAGTTATTTTCATTTCTTATATTAATTTCAATATGAATTTATATGTTTTTTATGTTTATCCCCATTCATATGTGGAATGAATTGGACATATTAAGTGTCAGTTGGGGCTTGTTGTTTCCCCTCGGTTCATTGCCAGGTCTCTTGAGACAAAATTCTATATTGGCACAAGGCCATGAAAAAATGATTATTTATGGTATTGGCATGATTCCTTGATGGTATGGATATGTTGTCCCAAATAATTCATTACATAATTATTAATACATTATTTATGGTTCATGTGTTTATTATACTAGTAGATTATGTTATGTTATGGAAATATTAACTAAACTTGTATTTTGGTCATATGTTGTTCAAGTTTATTTTTAGAGGCATGTGTTTTCAATAATTCAACATGTATGTTTTCTATATTATCATTCGATTTATTTAGTACCCTTACTGAGAAAATGAGATCACCCATTTCTTATGTTTCATTTCCAGAGGGAAAGATAAATTTTTTAATGAATGACATGATAAAATAACCCATGAGTTATTGATGTTGTATAAGGAGTTTCTATGTTTTTTTTTCTTTAAATTTGTAATTATGAACATGTGTATGTATCTTGTTTCCAACAATACTAAACTACTCTATCCTTTGGGATTCATATTACTTGTTTTTATTCCAATGTAATCAATAAGGCACCTGCTCTGGGCAACTAGGGTCGGGTACTTACAAGGATTCCGGGTGAAATATCTACCGATGAGGTAAAATTGCAAAAATGATCCCACGGTCTGAACTCTATGACCCTAAAATAGTAGTTCAATTGCAATAATACTGAATTTTATCTATGTGTGGTTCCTATTAGGAATATATGTTGTCAAATGGGCCACCTTGTCCATAAATCATGTCAGTTTTTTCCATTCTATTGAGCCTAACATTTTCATTTTTTAAGATCATAGGGTTTAAACTCTATGACCCAAAACATATATCTTATAATGAATGAATAAAAAATTTAAATATTACACATGTCTCTATATGAATATATTGTGTGGAACCAAAAAAATTTGTCCCTCATTCACATCAAATTATAACTTCTTCATGCTATATATCTCCAATCATGGAATCCACTCACAGAACAAATTCTATGACCCTAATATAGGATCCAAATATTCAAGAATTATGATAATAAATTAATAGCAACATTAGGGTCTATTGAAACTGAGATTAAATAGTCTACCAATTGTCCAAGCATTATGACCCTAAAATAATTATATCTCCATGTACAGGTTTTATGGAATTTAATTTCAAATTTCAATGTACTTGAATAATTATGTAAAAATAGGGAGTTACCCCAAATAATATGGGGATTCATCTCAATAAGATATTTTATTTACCATGTTTTAAAATAATATTCCCCATACGATATGTATGGGATATTCAGAAAAACAAAATCCATCTCAATTCAATATCCCTCACATTTTTGTACGATAAGATCCAATACTATAATTCTAAATAGTTTCCCCTTCCATGTTGATCTTATAAAATATAATTTCTTATGGTCCATGAAACCAATCCATAATCTATTTGAGAAATTCCTATAATTTTTCCCAGGGAACATGAGATCATTTCGCACCACTAACATTTGATTAATATTTTTTTGTTCTATGCAAAATTCTTTCGGGAACCACTATGGTCAAATCCTCTGGACCAGAAATTCTATGCATGTTCTCCTTGAAGTGTTATTTATTGCGATTGATTGCCTCATAGGATCCACCTTTCACATAAAGTATCCTTTTTAGTGTTTCAAACATTCCTTCTATATACACCCCTATGTCTAAGAATTCATAGAATAAACTTTGTCATTGGGTCTGAAATAAATGACCCTTAATAATGAGTCTTTTTCCACAAAATACAATATTAATCAATTTTAATGGTCCAAAAAACATAAAAATTAATCTATATGTGACCGGAACCATCTTCTATTTATTTTTTCATGTTACCCCTTTAGGATACACATATTCTTCTTTACTCTTTTAGTTGGGTGGGTATTATTTACTTTGTATGTCAACGTCATTTTTCATGATGCTTAATTGACAATCAACCATGTACACTAAATAGGATATTCCCTATTGGAATGACATGTGGATGAAATTATGGGAATCCTAGTATATATTTTACACATACCCCATCCTGAAAAACATAATTTTAAATGGATGGAGACATTAGGATAACATGACATTAAACTATACAATTCTAATCTTCATTATAGGACACTAAATACTATATTCAAAGTCCTCATAGTATGATTAATAATATATGTTTATAATCCTTATTTTATGACATAATATTGAAAGGAATATTAATCCCTTTCTCAATAATAAATTTCGGTTAGTTCTAGTAAACTACCACGTCATCCATATGGATGTCATCTAGAATTTTAAATGACACTTCCCTTAGAAGATGAGTTTGAATTATATTTATATTGGTACACCCTCACCAATGTTCACTAGGTAGTAAAAGAATAATTCCAAGAGTTATATTTTCCATATGAATATTCAATAAAAAATTTAAAATGATTTACATGGACCTTTTGGGGATCATCAACCTTATTATCATCTAAAGATACCATATAATAGATTTTTTCATGGCCAATGGATCAAAATCCATCCTTGGAAAACATCATGATAGACTTAGGAAAACATCATGAGTCATGTTTAAGGATTCAAACATGGTTAGTGCTTGAACCATGCATGGTTTTTCAAATTCTTAGCTAAACCATAAGATATTTGTTTCACAAATAATGGTCATTAGTTATCCTATATTTCCATGTCACTCCTCATGTGATCCATATTTTTTGCATCAAGATTCACACTATTCATTACATTAATTTTTTTATAATTTAACTGTCACAGAATTACTCCATTCATGACTAGAACACATTGGATAATAAAAACAAAAATGTTGAGTTCCACTTAATTGGAAAAAAATATCTAGCTAGGACAATACCGAAGGAGATTTATGCCCCCTTCAATGCCCATCACATTTTCAACATTATAACAGTCTTTTATTGGTGAATTACCTTTTATTGTATATTTTTTCCCAAACAGATCATGACAAGTATGGGATTTTAAATTTGTAGTTAGTTGTTTCATCCATCCGATCAAGTTACATAAGGCCCTACTGTATGAATGTTTAATGTGATTTCCATATAAAATTGTCAGTCTCACCCTCCTCATCTCCGTTGGACACCATTCTACTAGGGAAATTTGTTTTTATTGGAAAAAAGAATACAATTTGGCACCAAACATTGAGTCACATGATATAATAGTGTATCTCATTTTATTGGATTATGTTTGACTTGTCGTATATCTTGAACATGGTTATGGATCAGAAGTTATGGTTTTTCATGTTATGAATAAAATATGGTCTGTGGATACGGAATTTACATTGGCCAATTCACGATAGACCGATCATGGTGGGAAGTTCTCAAATGTCAGGTATACAGATATCAAATCCTTAATACACAATTTTTCGATTGTAAACCCTCATAAATAGACTTTAATATACATCGATTCCAATCAATCTTTATTAAAATATAGACTAAATAATTCAATTTTTTTGGCAAAGCTATCACCATATAAATACCACATCATTTATTCATTATGTGTATGTCATTTTTTGGGATGTGAAATCACACTCTCAATTCACTAAACTTATAGGATTTCTGAGACTCTACTACATGAATCTACTAGGATTTATTTAACATATTCTCTTATATTCTTTATATCCTCCACCAAAGGTTGATATTCCATTCACCATGGTTGAAATCCCTTTAATGAACGTGAGGATTCAAAACTAATTTAATCTTATTAATGTAATCCCCATTAGAATCATTAACTCATTCTTGATAACATATTCTCTTTGAATACATTTCCATCCTCTGACTATTAGCTTCATGAAGAACAATCATTCATGAAACCATGACCATGATGATGCTTTTTCATACACAAGACCCATCAATCAAGGAAGACATATTCTTCCTGAATCCCTGAGCACTAAATATCACCCAACCATTATTAGACCCGAATATTAGTGATGATATATCCTTTTCGAGCACCCAAGGCTTCATAAATCTCATACCTCAAATCCCACTTGACCCATGGGGGGCGATACACCACCGCACCCACCCTCTCAATCACTATCAGAATATGATCTTTTGACTCTATCCTAGACCCTTCCCTACCAACATTAACCATATTGAAAATTAGATTTTAAAATGAATTAATTTTAGGTAAATTTTAATGAAATGTTCTGATGAACCATATATTTCCCCAATGTCCACCCCATTCAGTACCATGAGTTAATATACTCTTCTAAACACCCCCCCCCCAATTCACTGTTTCAACCTTCTCCACTATGTCCTCTTCTAATGTCACAAGTTGAGAGTACCAACATGAATTCAAAGAGTACAATGAGTAGAGGGACTACTCACATAACCCTAGAAAACATATCACCAGAACCCCATGTTAGGTTCGACTAGAAAGGGTTTCTCTTGCTTAATCCTAAAGCTGACCATGATTTGGAATATTGCTCCTGGATGATCTTTATGTATTACAAAAAACTATAGTACACACTACCATTCATGAATTGGAATCCATATGAATCTACCATAAGATGACAGATTACATGATAATGGGAATAAATATGCCTATATGTATTTACTGAATTAAAATTTTTATAACATGTCTATATTAATTTTAAATGATTAAATATTGATTTTTACATGATTCATATTTTGATTATATGAAGAAAAATTTATTTTTTAAGAAATATATATCTTAATTAATATAACTCTTTTTTATGAATGAAATTATTTTTAAAATAAATTATATCCCATTAACATAATATTATTAAAAACAATTATTAAATTTTAATGATAATATAATTTTATAATGTCTAATTTTATTTTAATAACTGTCAAAAAAAATTATTGTCAAAAAGAGTATTTATTTCAATTAGTAGAGATTTTATTATTTGAAAGTGTAAAATATCTTATTTAAAGAATTAATTTTACATGAAAACTTTTTATTTTTTAAATCAGACACTCAAAATTATTCAATTATAAAATTTTCAAAAAAAAATAGGATATATGAATTATTGGGTAAAAATTAAATATATTATAATTATATGTTATTTAATATTAAATCATAATGATCCATTTATGAATCAATATATTTCATAATTGGTATCCATTAACAAATATATATTTATCCCATAAAATATAGGGTGTTATGTAATTAAATTTATTTCATAAAGACATAATTATTCCTCTAAAAACAATTTTATATTTTATCATTTTGAAATAAATTCATTGTAGTCTTTACTCCCATTTTTTATCACCATGGTGATTATTTTCTTATGTTAGGTTCATATATTTATAAATTATATAAATCCACTCCTCCTAGAAAGAAACCATGTATAAATGGATTGTTTTTTGTTATGATTAATGAAATATATATTCTATGAAAAGACTGTTTTTAAATTAATAATAAATTATCATGTATTTTGATATATAATATTTCCTGAAATCCTGTACATATTCACTAAAAACTATTGGATGATGATTTTATTGTACTATCCATTATCTTAAACTTAGAAAATATTCCCCCAAACACTTAAGAATTATTCCTCGTGATTTTAAGAGTTCCCCCACATGGTATGGGATGCACTCTTTGGCCAATTTATTCAAAAACCTTATTTCTGACATGAACATTTATCCAATAGTTCTAGTTTGGATATGTTTTTACTCATCAATATTACATTAAATATGATTTCTATTAAATTATAGACCCCCTTCACTCACATTTTTCCCTTCAATAAAAATTTATATACTCCCATTATGATGTTGATATTATCCTGGGCTATTCTATGAAAAACACACATAAAGTGAATACCCATCTCCATTTCTAGTCAAGGGTATTTTCTAGGTGGTATAAATTCTTCATTTATTATGGATTTACATGTATTTAACTATAAATATTATATCATTTGGAAAAAATTGATGAATTGAGTCATTGTGTTGTATGATATATGAGGAAACCATATTCATGTACATTATATGAAAGTTATTGATGTGCCTAGAATTATATAGTCCTCAAATTCATAGGATAACATTTTTATCTCATGAGATGGAATGTGTATTGAATGAGAGGTTGTATAAAGATCACTATTTTATGATGTCCTTTAAGTTATTGTTCATGTATGTTTATGATTTAACGTTTTATATTATTAAATCATTGACATGTTTCATTCTTGTTATCATGATTTATCAGGCCTCATTGGTTAACATTATAATACTTACACCACTTTTTCTATGATGATATTCTTCTTGGATCACATGTAATTATTTACCTTATGCTATGATTTTATTTTTCTCTTAATGAAATTTATACATCATCATTATCATCTGTAAATCCCTATGTTATGAAATAATTTTGTAAAATTACCATGGAATATAAAGGAAAGTCTTGGAGTTTTTAAATATTGTATTTTTTTTAATTTTCACGTCGTTATGAAATATAGACTATTTGAAAAATATACTTTGAATCATGGTCATTAGATGTTGTATTGTGTGTATCATTCTATAAAATTAATGGAAATAATTTGTTATAATGATACAGGTTGTTGGAGATTGTATTATGGGAATATATAGTTTTTTTTAGGATTATGATTATAAAACTGCAGTGATTGAACTTGGGTTCATAAAAAACAATGGATAAAATCCCAAGATTTTGTTAATTTATAAATTAAGCGGATTCCATGAAAATATGTCCCTTTTTGGATGATAAAGTTTTATGTGGCATGAAAATATATATAGCTAGAATTAATAACCACCATAATGGAATATTGAGTTGGAATCAATCATCACATAGGGAATGGAAAGGGGGGTCAAATTATATATAGATTGACACGTACATGGGAGAATTTTTTATAAATTATCATTCTAATTATGAACCTATATTAAGGGAAATTTGAAGATAATATTTTGTGTTATTGAATATTTTAATGGATAAAATGGATCAAAACCTTTATATTAAAAGGTAAATTAATATATATCATATATTATTTATTCTATTAATTTTCATGGTTTCCCATTAATATCATGACTAATCTATAACTTATATCCTCTATGTTTTCTACTATCTATAGTCAATTGCAAAAAATATTAGGAACAATGTCAATTACCAATGTGGGGATAATGTCAAGATTTCACAAATGAGAATCCCATCCCGATGGGAGAAGGGACCTGGAAATTTGTAATAAATATTCTCCATTGACTCATTGCTGAATAGAAACACAAATGCAAAGGGTATAAAAAATCTCCCTAGGAAGTAGAATTTTTTAATTGTGACCATTTTTTGAAATAGATATTAAACATCCCATAGATATTATAAGTCATTAGTCAAATAGAAATGATGCATCTCCATTGAAAAGATCAACCCCATCCATCGATGATTATATAAATAGGTTTTTGTGAATGTTTTTTATCATATGGGTGGCGATGTTAATCAATGGTGTAATTTGGTTAAATATATGATGGAAAAGATGAGATCAATGCTATTTTGTGAATCAAATTCAATAATTATTTTTCAATAATTTTTTTCCATGCACTCTACAACATAAAATGGAACATTATTTATGTAATATAATTAAATATGATCACTAATCCCTCCGGTTTTATTAATAAAACTCAACAAGACATTAATGATTCACATTTATATTGGTCATGTCCACCAAAAGTATTGTTGACTACATCTATTGTATGGAAATGTGATTATTTGAATCTTTAATAAATTCTATATTATATTTCCAATGAGGAAATGTTACTAAGATCCCTTAATATTGAAATATATATCAGAAAATATCTATGTTATCATAGGGATATGAAGAAGAATATGGAGTATAATTTTGGAAGCATTATGAATAGATATGATTGTAAAAATAAAATAAAATATCCATGTTCTCAAATTTATGGGTACAAGAATAACTGAAATATTTTCAAGGGTTAGGGAAACTCATTAAGTGTATGGAGGTAAGGAACATAGATCACGATTATCAATGGGAGAAACCATACAATGTGATAGAAGAAAAGAATTCTCCATTAAACCCAATACCTATTGTACAATTTTTAAATTTATATTTGTTTGTAAAATTTGTAAATTAATGACTTATTTTCTTGGTTGTAGATAATAATTGATGGATATATACCTATATAGAATATGGAGATTGGGTTAATGTATTAAACCACCACTGCTCTGTTAGATTTTGGCAATGATGTGGTGAATGGAATGATAAATATTAATTAGATAATATCTAATTTTTTTGGTTCAATTAAAATTTTCATATTATTCAAGGTTAGAATAATTATTTAATAAATTCATGAAAACATGGAAATATTGTTATCACAGATGAAAATAAATGGCTTACAAATTCATCCAAATCGTTTAACACATCCCTTATCCAAAGAAATGTAATAAATTTTTTATATATCATAGTTATACTTTCTATTAAGTAAGTCATTGTTATTCTGTACATGGATTGAATTTATTTAAATATATAAATCATAAATTTTTTAGAGACTTAAACCACCCCCACATGTCACGTCACCCAATGAATATATAGATGTACAAGAAAGAGGGTGAATCATATTTTCTACCAACATATCATGTGTTTATAAAAAAATTTCAATACAAGAATAAATATCATTAATAATCAAGATTAATGAATAGATCATATTGGATGAAATTACAAATGAAATGGAATTCAATGATTTTTTCCCAAATAATTTTATGGTCGTCCTCCATGTTGTGGTGTTTATTACCCAAACCAGATCTTGCTTTGATAATTTTTTATATCCAAACCACATATGTTGTATAAATTTTGAAACATGAATACATAAATATTCAATTATATGATATTTTGATAATGATTTTATACACAAAATTTCTTCACCATATTTTTTTATTGGACCACTATATCATGTTGAAGAATGAATCGATGTTCCTTTTCACTGATTATCAATATCTAAATAACATAATGATTAAACAATTACTCTTCCACAGATTGATGTATTTATTATTTAGATATGTAGAGCCTAGTACATCTCTGAGGTTGATCATTACTGTGTTTATTACCATGTAACAGTGGATCATGATTATATTGCCAAGAATAGTTTTCGTAAAATATACGATCACTTTGAATTCAATTTGATGCCAATTAAAATATGTAATTCAATACCAATTATCATGGAAATAATAATTAGAGTGTTTAAGTAATTTTGAAAAAACATTTATGGTATTCATTATATATGATATTATTATACACTACTAAATAATGGAGCAAAATGAGTAATATTTAAATGTTGTAATCAATGCCTTGTGGATGGAAAATTTATATGAAGAGTGGAATATATGTCTTTTGGGATGTATTATGAAAATTTTGTGGGGGGTATGTTATCACCAAGAAAGGAACATCTATGAGTCCATAAAAACTAACAGTCATCAAATCATGTCATATACCTTATTATGGGATTGAAATACATATTTTTGTCAAATTAGATTGACACCATAATCAATTTTTTAGGGATATTACCCATTTTTTTCATCTCACTAATCAAAATTATTCAAAATATAGACAATTTTCTATGGACTAATGACTTTGAATAATGTGATAATGATCTAAAAAAGAGTCTAAAAAATACACTATAGGTGACATTACCCATTAGTGGACAGGTATTTTTGATTTATAATGATGTATCAAGAAATTTTTTCTACTAGGTAATAATATATGATGATAATTTAGTAAAATATTACACAAACCAATCATGGATCCTTCAGTTCAACTACCTAATGAATGATATTGATTATTTAACAATTATCATCAAATTGGGGATTATGTGACACTATTCCTAGAAATAAATGTTTGACTTATATGATGATCATAAAACCAACTTTTATATATTCTCACTATTAGAGCATAATATGCCTCAATGAATGTGGATTATGCTGGTCAATTATTGTGATTTATCAATACATTACATCGTGGGAATAAAAATAAATTGGAAGCATCATTGACTAGAAAGGAGACGGTATACATGTAAATGATGAGGATATAAGTGAATCCCATCTTATTGAACATGAAATGATTGGATATAGCACTAATAAAATGGTCTTTTTCCTACCAATATCATAAACATTCCCACCAAACAACTCATTAGAGGATCATGGAGACGTATAAATATGATTACATTCTACAGAATAAGGAAGCTAATGTTTTTGAAGATCACTATATCTAAATGATTTATAAATTTTTGAACATGGATATGTTTCTCAATATACCCAAAATCAAATAGATAAATTTTTCATTATGTGTATATATAATCATTATCAATTAATATTGTAATAGCTAATATGTATATATATTTAAAGCCATACATATTCTATGATTTAATGAAGAGGGAGATCACTAATTTGTTATCTCGATGCTTGGTATACTAACACATCATTAAAAAATTATAGAAGTATAAGTGTTTAATACATTCATTTAACAATTAACTATATAAAAGGGTAAAAATAAACATTTATTTTATCATATGACTCACAATACACTTAATTGTAATAATTTCATCTAGGATGTTGTCGATCTCCATACCTAATCAGTCTATTCCATTTCTATCATTGATGATTTTAATCTTCAATATCACACCATGATATATATAAAAGTTTTTGTATGACTACATAGAGTTTGACTCTATTGTATCATATTACGATCTGAGGCTTACCTAAATGTTCTTGATAACATAGTAGAAATTGTTGTATTTACAAAAGGGAATTCGAACATATCATCAACAATTGATGGATTATAATAATAAAAGGACGATTAAAACATAATTAGATATACTGAGATCTTTGTGAAATTTATTTCAAAGTATGTTGGGATAAGAACCAAAGATAGTGGATGTCTAATTAAACAATACATTCCATTACCCCATTCATGTGGCTTGTGATGAGGCTCTATTTTGGAATTGGTGTCAAACTCCAAAAAGATAGTGTTTAGATTACGAGAAGATGTTGATTGGACCGGATCATATACTAGATGTGATAGAAAGGTTTCAATGAATTAAACATAAAATTAAATGTTAAATAAATTTATTATAGATCTATATAGAAAATAATTAATTAGACTTATAGGATCATACCATATTCACCACGCTCTGTAACATTTAGAAGAGACCACGCATGGAAATTAGTCTTCTCATTTTTTTATTTATTCTAGAATATTTTTTATAATACCATGTGTTTTAAAATTAGTCATGTTGGGATATGTTTTTATCCCTTAAAATTAATATCCATATCAATAAAAATTTCTGGTATGCCCCTTTCCCTCTCATTCACCCATTCTATAAACTTATAAGGACTCATATTATACTACAAAAATTATCCTATTATTTTCTACGAAACATTATTTATAGTGAATACTCATCTCAATTTCCAATCCTAAAAATTCACTTAGTTCGGCCTATAGTTTTTTGATTTTGGTATTCATTTATATAACCCAAAAATTAAAATCATGGCAGTAGGATTTATAAAATATATCATTTTGTTGTACGATCAATGTGGATCACCAATAAATTTACATGATTTGAATGTGATGGGTGATATTGAAATTATATAGCTCCCAATTTAATTGAGTAATTTTTTTCCATATTAGACTCCATATACAATTCCCATGATGTTATAACAAGATAATTGTATTATGACTTCTTAATGGTTGTCCTGGAAATATGATGTGGATTTCATGTTTTTGGTTGTTTCAAATTTTTATAATGCATTATTGTTATCATTTTATATCATAAATCAATGTTCATGATTATGATCATCACCCCTATTATCTTGCTTTCAAAATCCTCTTGGATCCAATGCACTTCATTAATTTTTAAAATTATTTTTTTATTCTCTTATTGGAATTTATATATCACTACTTTCTTCTTTACATTCCATATTTATCCTGGGATTTTATAAACGAACCATGAAATATAACTACATTATATTAATTTCAAAACTATTATTTTTGTATTTAATTTTAAATCAATTTTTATATGTACGAGATTACCAAATACAATAGTTCTCATTATCTTATCAGGTTATTATATTTGTATATATGTTTATTAAATAATTAATTGAGGCCTATTTATACTATGTGTTTTCATAGCCATTGTATATACTTTGTGGGGTTTTCACAAGGTTCAAAATAACCCTTTTTAACATTATTTTTTATAATAAAATGGGGTAATGGGTGGACTAATAAATAAACTAATATAGAATATATTTATTTAAGAAATTTACTCTATGTAAAATTATTATAAAAAATCCCTAGAGATAGCTTTATAAACATAGGGATCAAAATATGGATTTTGGAGGTGGTTTCATATATGATAAATGATTGATCTTGTACTAGGAATTAGCATTATAATAAGTGATTATAGATATCACCAACAAAAACAATGGAGAACCCCTTTTTATCAGTAATTTTCCATCCCCAAGGTTATGAATTTTTTGTTTTTGTTTTATTATCCTATTTATTATACGGATAATATTGAAAATTAACTCCACTATCAATTTGATTCATGTGTTGATCATGCTTTTTAGGTACATTTTTACCTTACTAGGTTTTCAGGAATTGATGTTATTCGATTTGGTTATTCTACCATTGTTATAATATAAAAAATCAAGGATATTTGGAATAATGGTTGAGCATTATTGATCTTTTTTTGGGATTCCTTCAACCATTCATCGCATGTTTGACACTATTGTTCTTTTTCCAAGATGATCATCTGATAACCTAAAATATATCATTTCATGATAATTCATGGGTATGATAGATCAACACCAGGGGTTCAAATTCATGATTTAAGAGGTGATCATGGTGTTTCCACAAAGATATATGAATTTGGGATGCATAGGTTTAGATTTAGGTATATAAATTTCTTTTTCTATGTACATAATGAAACATGCTTAAATAGTAAACAATTATCGAGTAAATGTAGTTTCCATAATCTATCAACCAGTGAAAATAGTTTATTTAACCATATATCCATGTTTTTTTAGTTTTTATTGGAAGATAGATTAATGTGTCTGTTGAATGGGATGAATATTGATAAAGTATTGCGATTATTAGAAAAAACTACACCACCCATTGTATACTACGGAAGAAAAAACATTATGTAGACCTTAAAATGGTGGTTCTATTTACTTGTAGATAAAAATATACATGGCCATGTTCTCCCTACCACATAAAATGTGTCGTGTTGATAGAGGATTGGTGTGCACCATTGGGGTTCAGGTTAATGAAAATGGATATGGAAAAAGTACAAGAGAATGGAATAATACTCAGACATGACCACATAACATATGTGTAACCTGAAGAACACATGCACGCCCCAAAGTAAATAGACACAACGAGATGTAAATGAAGATGAGAATCAACACATTGAGTTAATATCGATACACTACATTTAGTGTATCTTAAAAGGGCATGTAATGTATATAGAGTTAAATAGAACCTATAGGAAAGAAAGAAACACACATACACATTTTATACTATCAATTAAAAATTGTTTACCTTTTTCTAGGGTTGTTTTAGGCCCATCATATCTTCATCCTAGATTTTTATTGGTTGGGTGTATTTTCATAGAATATAAAATTAAAGTTACCATGTTATATTAAATTCTATGGATTAGATTGTAACCCCCAATATGATTTTATTATTGGATCAAGTTTTATGAATCCCATAAAGTAATTTTGGTGGGATTCCTCATAAATTTTTCACCTCCCTATAAGGGGTTTTTAGAATAATCATGTTCAATTTTTTAGGCATACAATCCTCTACATACTAGTTTATTAAAAATGGTCTATTTGGTTCAACCATTATCCTTAGGTGTCATCACCAATAATATTATTGTGGTCCTTGCAAATCTATGAGTATATTTAAACTAAATATTGATGAGAAATAACACTTGTATTATATCCCTTTATTATATAATTGATCATGGAGTTAGTTGTCATGAAAAACAATTTCCATTATTCCTCATGAAGAATTTTGGGGTTGTTAATATTGATGAGACACCATTGAGATAACATTTCTACAATAAGTATATATGGGTTATTGTTTTAGTTGTTATTTTTTATATTATTATTTACATATATTTATAGTGAAGATATGCCTACTCTGATGATGCTATATATTTAAGGATTTTTAGTTGTCCTATTGGGTATTATTAACCTCACCCCAGAATGGGATCATCCAACACATGATTTGTATTTTGTAGCTGACATGAATTTTGAAATATTTCAAGGGGTAACAAGAGTCAGTGGATCATTTTTACCAGGGATAACATGGTTGATAATAAATGCATAATTTAAAAAATGACTCCTCCATAGTTGTTAGGAAACTTTTATATGATTTGGAGGCCTTTTATTTGGAAATTTAATCTTTTAATTTAAATTTCATAATATAATTTGTGATATATGTTGTACATGAATAATAGAATAAATTTTAATATAACTATTTTCATGGTGTAGATATTTGTACATTTTGGGGTATACTAGTACTTATGCTACGACCTCCCATGTGTGTAATATGATAACATTATGTTATTCTTCATTTCCTAGAATATTATAGATGAACATTTAGTGTCACACTCAGCTACACTCTATTTAATAGGCCCCTAATGGGTTGATTCATGAAAACTATCCATAGTGGATTGAAAAAAAAGAAAAATAATATTTTGAAGAATCATTAAATATCAAAAATTACAAATAATATAAAAAAATAACTAAATACAAATGCAATCTCAAAATAAGTAAACAATTACATTATAATAAGGGGAAATACACCGAGACCCAAAACCCATTTACTTTCATGATAGTAACTCCATCACAAAAATAAAATAATATTTTACCATCATAAAAACTCAACAAAAGAACATACCAAAGGATGAGTAAATTAACCTATTAGTGTAGATCATTTTTCCTACATCAATTTTACATATAGTAGATCAGGAGAAGAGTTAAGTGTCATAATTTATGGTTATTTGAAATATGCATACCAAAATGGTTTGTGGAGATGCCATTCAAATACCTATTATTAAAAATGTTCTATGAACGGATGTCTTTTGTGGAGGTCCATTCAGGGAGGTCTGTTTCACAGATCCTCCATCATGAATGTGTGATGAATTTATAATAATCCCATTTTCATAAAAATTCTGATTCATGGCTCCCATAACTTTTTAAATATCTCATTGTTTCTTGAAGGAATAATATTTCTGAAATCCCTCCCCCTATAAATACCATATCATAATAACATTAGAAAGAGGAGGCATTGTAAGGATGCAACATCATTCCCTTAATTCATGAAGATCCCAATATTCATGATACACCCCTTTACGAAGAACATTTCATATGAGAAAAATAAATATTTTTATCATTAAATCCTCCACCCTATGTAATGATTTAATTATCTAATGCTTAAAACCTTTGGAAACTCTGAAATACCTATGATCCAGTTGAGTATTCACAAAACATTCGGCATTCTGTATACACTCCGCCTAGGAATCACGACCTCTCTTCAAGGACCTGAGCTCTATAAATCCATTTTCTTCATGATAACATGTAATATGTGATTATTTATCTTTTGTGAGACCCTAAGCTCCTAGAAGCCCTATAAATCATGAGACCAAGTTCTTTATGAATCCCAATATTTCAAAATACCTTAATATACAAAAATCCCCAAATTTATTAGACCATAAGCTATATGAATATTAATAATTAGAGAGACCACTATACTTTGTGATACCAATATCCTTTGTGATGCTCCAACCTCCACACCTAGGAGTCCATGTTGTGGGAGCTACACCCCCACACCCCTTGAATAGGATCATTTCCACCGAATGATCCCGAACCTCTAGCCCAGTCACCTCCCTACCAGTATTGAACCCCATGAAATATAATGAGTTTAAATGAATAAATTTTTTGTTTAGAAAATAATTTATAGGGTTTTCATTATATAGACCCAACAAAAACCAAATACAATACCATTAGTTGAGATATATATCTACATCCCCCTGAAATACCTTGAGTCATCCTACTCACAATGGTCCCTTCCTCATTTCATGAGCTTATATATCCTTATTTTGTTACCTAGTTACCTTGAGTGGATAAAATCACTATGAAACTCTTGAGACCTATTACCTAACTCCTATGTCTACTCGAACGTGAAAGGGAAAAACTTGCATAATCTCGATGCTGAAAATTTATAGGAATATAACTCCTTGCATTCCTTATTACATGAAGCTAATATGTGGTATAAAATATCATCCAAGAATATGATTCTATAAACATCATAAAATAAAATGCCTCATTCAATAAGGATTTGAAGAAATATCATTCCCTTCAGAACATTACATTTATCAAAATTATAAGATAACGTTATTGAATAAGATATCTTATGAATCAAGCATATGATTCCTCAGATCTTGATCATGAGAATAAATTCCTTCGTCCACACTACATTATGTTAAACATAATTACACCCTCTAATTCAAGAATATGATTCCTTATACATTAATTGTATGGTTCTTAATTCCATGTATGGGAGAAGACAATCTTTAGTTCAGGGTAAATGACAGTAAAATGTAGTATATCCTATCATTAATTAATAGGATGCATTATGTTTGATTATAATACACCTTATTCCTTGATAATGAGAAAAAATTCCATATTCATCAATACATGACATAAAAAAATAGAATTACGAATGAGAAAAATGTAGGATTCCTCATGATATAATCATGGGATGCCTTCTTACACAGGATAATGTTTCCACATAATGAGACAATCCCCATTAGTTTTCAATACATAACATTATATAGTATCCTTTTCTACAGAAAAAAGGTAGGATGCATCCTATGAATAATTCATAAATACTTATTTTTCAAAAATAAGGTTACTCATTCCCTTTTCATGAGATGACCACCAAATAGTTCACATGTGCTTCCTTATCTATTGTAAGCCCCAATCATATATCTCGACCAACCAGCATGTCAATATTCCTTCATAAAACAAAAAGTAGATGTTGAATGTGTGGACCAAAAGTGCATTCCCGACATATGTCCAACGTCCCTCATGTATCCCACATGGTACTCTTAATTTGGTCTAATACCCAATAATATACCTCAACCCACTAGTGAGTTGGTATTCCCTTATGACATGACATGATAAATCCATGATGGGAAGCCCATTATATATGACATGAAAAATATGTCTGTCTTATATGATCATAAACTATAAAAATACTTCATTTAATGAACATTGGTTTCCCTCATTACCAGAAATAAGGAAGGCACTATGGAATCTCATATGCATAATACCCATTCTCAACATTTCTTCTCCATTATGGCTTGATGGTAGCTTAGTGAGTATCACCCAAACCATCTACCCAATTAAGATTTTATTTCAAATGTAATATTAAATTAATCACCCCTTCCACCCCCTGGACAGCCCCCTTTCCCCCCATTGAACTCCCCTACCTCCCCCTACAGTATTCGACCCCATGGACATCCCTATTGCACCCAAATAAACCCCCTACCCTACTAGAGTAGCCCACCTCCTGGAAGACCGCATTGAATGCCCCCCCCCCCAATGAAGTAGCCCCCCCTACAAAGGTCCCCTGGACTGCCCCTAGCCCCCTCTTGGATAGCCTCCCCCCACCTGAACATCCCCACAAACCTGGACACCCCCTGACCCCCCTCCTGGATAGCCCCCATAAACCCCCATCACCCCAGACACCCCATGGACTTCCACTTGAACACCACCAACAACCCCCTACATAGCCGCCTTGTACACCCCCATTCACACCCATGCCCCTTGCACCCACCCCCTCCTTGACACCCCCTTTCACCCTTGGTCATCACTCTTGCAATATCATGACCACCCCTAGAGTAGCCCACTCCTAGAACCCCCCCCCCCACTGGACACTCCATCCTTCCGGGACAACCCCTACCCCACCCCTTCCTTAGCACCCCCACCCGAACACCCCCTAGATAACCTCCGTGAACACCCCCCCCCCTCTTGGAATCCCCCTAGAGATCCCCATTGAACACACCTGACCACCACTGCACACCCCCTTAAACACCTTCATGCACACGCATGCCCCCTTACACCCCCTCCTTGACACCCCCTTTCACTCCCATGGACAGCACACATGCACCCCCTTGAACACCTCCCTTCTATTGCCGACCCCCTAGAAAACCCCCTTTATCCCGCTTAAAAACCCCCATGGACAACTCCCTTGCACCCCCCCCCCCCACCCCCCACTAGACACCCCCTCCCACCAAGACACTTCTAGAAACCCCCCCCCCCCCCCCGGACACCCCCATAACCCCTTGGATATCCTCCTTGAAAACCCCCTACAAGTTTCAAACCTAACCAATTTCTAGGTGAAAATTGGTGATAATAACAATCAATTATTTTATTGGTTTACTTAGAATTGTTTGATAATAAGAATACATATGGGGAATTGTGGATTTAATGTCAAATTCATATCACTTCATACTATTTGTGAACCCAATTTGGTAGAATCCATACAAAACTTTTCGGTGTAATTGTGATGTTCCTAGGTTGATATCTAGTGCCATTACATCAAATTAAACATTACAAAGGAGTCATAATTGTAACATAACTCAATACATGAGGAATTACCTCTCATGTTCCATGTTAACCACGTTCATTTCCATTTAACTCATTCAAATCAGTAAGTTAACCTTGCACCCCCTAGACATCCCCCTTGAACATACCCTTGCACACCGATGCCCCCTTTATCCCCCTACCAAACTCCTGATTCCCCTTCACCCTCCCCGGCTGCACCCCTTCCCCTACCCCTTGCACAACCCCTTCTCCCCCCACTGCCAACCCTTCCACATTCCACCTACCCCCTCACCATAAAAACCCCCAACCACAACACACCCCCATTCCAATCCCACCCCCATCACACACCCCCTACCCTCCACTTGCACACTGCACACCACCCATGCCAACACCCCATACACCCTACCATACCCCTTGAAAACAAAACATATCACATCACCCATTGCAAACCCTCTGAACACCCACCCACCTGGACCCTCCCTCGGCACCTAGAACACCCCTTTCCCACCCCATAAACCCCCTGCCCCTTGCAACAAAACCCATAACCCCCTTATAGCCTATGTTTTTTGGATAAATTTTCATTAGGATCCTAAATATAAAATTTAGATGTTCCTAAATGGGATTTTTGAATTTTGTTTTAGTCCCCTATTATAACCTCTAATAATTGGGTGGATGTTAGTGGAGGTTTAGGGTGAAACGTACCAATAATTTAAACTACAATATCCTTTCATTCTATGACCCATCATGTTTATGCCTTGAATGGGGTTGGTTGAGGGGTGAATCCCATATCTTGAACATTTCTATCTATTAACATCATGTGAATACATGAAATTTCTAGGGGTAAGGAATCCAGCTGTGAAACCTCTAGACACACCGTGAATCAAGCCCAGGTGGATTTCTGTTATTAGGTTAAATTCTTTCTTTTTCTGGGACAAGTGTTTCATTGTTATGTTACTGAAGAAAGTTTCATTTTTTCAAGGTTGGTTGTTTGTGTTTAATGAAATTAAAACAAATAATTTTTTTATGTTTAAGATTTTTATGAGAATTTATGTTTTATGTATTCTCAAAATGAATGCACTGTCATCTCTGAAGGAAGGAAATTTCAT
Source organism: Viscum album (assembly GCA_963277665.1). Taxonomy (NCBI): domain Eukaryota; kingdom Viridiplantae; phylum Streptophyta; class Magnoliopsida; order Santalales; family Viscaceae; genus Viscum; species Viscum album. The sequence continues at coordinate 1,717,062,596 of OY728132.1, forward strand.
TTACAAATATTGAGATGGATATAACTTTTTACTAGTCCACGTTTAATGCTTAGAGAAATCATGAAAACTATGTTAAAATGTCATTTCAAAGAGACACAACCAATTTTCATTGCATATACAAATTAGATCATAACAAAAAAAATTATTTAAAATACTCATGTAATTACTGAAATAAAATTGAAGGGTTATGTAGAGGGAACATACCTCAACCTCATTGCGTGCTTTTTTTGATGACAAAAACTTGAATCATCCCATTTTTCACTTTCACACATATGCAACCTCAAATATATATAAGGAAACATATCCCCTATGTTCATATTTTCACTTCGAAATATGAAAAAGGGGGTCCATAGATATATGTTTATACTTGTATATAACCTTTTACACTTACACATGTATGTATTTTTTTTCATATCTACATATAAGAACACCAAGCCTCAATATATATTTTCCTACTACAATGATTGAACATATATAAAGGGGGAAAATATATATGTATATTTCTACCTATGCATACACACATAGGCCTTCATCAATGGTAACTCGAATCCACATCAATGACATCCATAAGGCACTACAAAAATAAAAACAACCCAAAAATCACAAAATCCAAATTAATGTTTGGACATAGAATGAAAATAGAGTAAATCCTACCCAAATCAGATGTTGAACACACTATCATTTATGGTGGTGGATAGAACCAACCTCTTTATAAGAAACAAGTTTTATAGAAATAGTGTGGAATGAAATGAGATATGACTACATTCATAGAAAAATTCATACCAGATCCTCCTTATGGGGAATTGGGATCTACCATTCGATTTTCCCTCATGGGAAACTAGATCAATAGTAAACATATGAGAACCCTCCTAGGGAGGTATCTCCATGATCTGACTCATTCATACTAGATCTATCTCAATGGTTATTCTTATTAATCCACTAATTTATCCTATATGGTATTCCATATAAATGTCAACTGATATAATCCTTCCAAGGGATGTGACTACATTATCTGCCTCAAGAGGTGTTCTGATCAACCCTTCAGTATTAAAAAAATGTGTTTCCTGACCAATGATATACATTAGTGCTCGCGCATAGGTATGTACCTCCTTGATATCACTCATGAAGTGTTTGGATAAACCCTTCATGTTTTTCTCAAGTGTTATACCATCCAATGGTAGAGATAAGTTCTCCTACAAAGGGATTAAAATACATGACCATCCCTAAGGTGAGTTGGGATTATCCATTCCATTTCACCTCAAGATGCATCCCATATAATTGAGTAGAATTTTCTACCACCTCGGGACATACCTCCTTGATCTGTCATAAGGGTAATTATGATCAACTCTTGAGGCTTCCTTCATGGGGTGTCCTGGCAAACTTTAAACATCAGAGATCCCTCATATGGAAGAACCACTATGATCCACATCTAGTAAAATTAATATATATTATTTCCAGGTTCTCTTAAATGGTAATTTTCACCCAAACATCCTAGTATGTCATCATCCCTCATAGGGTCGTACCACATGGTTCTACCTCAATGGATCATTTTGATCCATCAATCATTACAACCTCAAAAATTAACCTTATGGATATATCCACATGATGTCAAAATCGTTCAATGATCCATCTCTAAAAAATGATTTTATATGTTTATATATGACATATAACATCTAAAATAACCCAAAATACATACCCATACATAAATGTATGATGTATGAGGTAAAAAAATGGATACTTTAAACCCATTAAATCAACAAAAATTTGGCCGACATAGGATTCCTTAGGTTCTATGCCTATGATTCATCATATGAGATCCCTATGAATTTAAGAGGATAATTTATTATAAGTTCCCAATGCTGGTAAAATATTGAAATACCAAGTGATACATGATGTTATATTCTACTCCATTTAATTTTTATTTAACTATTGAGATAGATGTAGTGTAATTGACCAGCGTCTACAATGATATATATCTTGAATTATTTCAAAAAACATGAATCAAATCTACTAGGGTGACCCACAGTAAGAATAAACTCCACAGAGGAATCTATGGAAGGAGGAGACAACATCCCATAATAAAAATTTCATTAATGATACAACACCAACCACTATGGTAGTGGGTCACTCTATAATGTCTAAATATGGAATTCATTGAATGAAATGTGAATCACTATGATAATACACACCCCTATTTCAAAATTATCAAAAAAATAAATGGTAAACCATATTTGAATCTCTTCTTCTTCAAATACTATAAGATGAAATAGTAGTGTATGTCTAATTTGTGGAATCAACCATGTTAATCCTCTATCATTCATATGAAATATGATGGGATATATTGGGTGTGTAAATACCAGGGGTTATTTGTACCTCTCTAACAGCACCAACATCTTGGTCCATGAAGGGAAAATCCACCCCCACAATAAATTATCTTCACCAAAATTGCCACCATCATTGGCCCCTTGGTGTGAAACCAACCCCACAATATTGGATCCATTCCAATGGTACCTACAACATTGGACATGCAAGGGGAACCACCCCACACAATCCACTCCTCCCCAAAACCTCCACCCTCATAAGAAATTTAGGGAGAACCCCCCCCCCCCCCCCCCCGACGCCATTGTCTCCTGAACTATTTGTCCACCCTCATGGTCCATTAATTGGGGAGCCAACCCATCCCATTGTAAAATTGCATATCCATTCTGTTAAACCCTATATAGAACACAAGATGTTGACTCATGGTGAAAACCCAAAACATTTTTGTACATGAGCCATAATCTACAACTAGTGTGGCCCCTTACACAACCTGTTCATTCATTTATATCATTACGATAGATGAACAGCGTCCCATATTTTCCCTATTGTTATCAGTATCTTTTCCACCCTACAAGTAAGCTATGAAAAATATTTTAGTTATTGAAACCACTGACACCTGTTACGTTCCACCCCATGATGAGTATAAATAGAGCGAAGGTCCTCCATTTTCAATTACCAGTAATCATATATGTCCTCCATGTGCCACTACAATTATTTTTAATAGTTTATCTAGGTACTACCACTTAGAAACATATTGGTACTACACATGGATAAGAATTACTTTCATTGATGGATATTCCTGGGGGGATGACTCCCACCCCACAACATCAACAATATAGATCATGGATGATTAATTATATCCCTGTATTGGTATCTCCAATCCAGGATCATCACCATAATTCCCATGATAAGAATGATCATCAGCCATCCTTCATTTAAATATTCAGTAAGATGTAAAAATTAACCCGACATCAACACCTTTCTACCAGCATCGACCCCTTGAGCTTAGATTCTTGGATTCCACACATTAATGACACCATCACCCCATAGAACAGTCGTTCGAGGATTACATTACTCGAAGGAGACATAGACCTATATACCTAATGGTCTAGGGCTCTAGTACATGAGGGTTCCATCCCCTATATAACTAATTTTAATGTCTTTAATGCCACTTATATTCTATTTCCCTTTCATATTAATGTCACCATATGCCATACAATAAAGGTTCCATCACCAAATCTACATAATGATCCAAGCATCCATGCCTCAGGGGTTCCATCACCCAATCGAATGAATAATCCATTATTCCTATCATTAGATGGTTCATCACCCATTGAAACAAACATTATAGACTTCCATGCCTCTGGGTAACCATTTCCAATTCAAACCTATGTTTCAGGATTCCACCCCTTTAGTTCACCTTTCCCATGTCCAAATAACGTTACATGCTTCTTTGCCACTCATAAAACATTTCCCCGTAGAATCAAAATTACATCCTCCCATGCAATCAAGGATCCATCACCCTATCAAACCAATATTCCTTGATCCCACACCTTCAAGGAATTATATCCTCATCTATAAAATGATCCAGGCTTCCACGCCTCCCACGAATCATCTCCCCTTCCCTCTAGTGAGAGGGAACATTCTCGTGGCACCCACTCTGTAGTGGGGGAATCCTATAATACATCCCCAGTAAACCTATATGCAATATCTAATGTGAACCTTTTCACCTTCAGGGTGATCCATGTCACCCTACTCATTACATGGAGATCTGTTCTCATCCGATTATGATTGAGACCAAACTGTTTGTTAGGTGTGGCTAGTAAAATTTATATACTACTTATTCCAACGGTAACTGTAGAGTTTCTCCATATGTCCAAATCAATTAATTATATATTGTATCACATGAAATATCCTATTTGACACTTAGAGAACATCAACTAATACACTGGGGTATATTTAGTTTAATATCATCATATTGAATCCATGTGGATCATAATGGTTCCAAAACCATTGATATAGGGTAGAGATGTCCTTTACTCTACCACTATGATCATTGGGTTCATAACAACAAAACAATAGAGGACGATCATTCTAGAGGATCCAATATTGAAATATTATTGATGCCTTGTTCATAAAGTTATATATCTCCTAATATAAGGGCTATATGTATGGAAAAATTCCCATACGTCCATAGATTCTAGATATTAAACTATAGAAAACCCATCTTTTTGGTTTCGTGATCATATACTATGGGAAAAATTAAGGGAGAAATGATGTTAAACTATATAAATTTTTTGTTTAATATATGTGAACTAATACTCTATAAACCATGGTAAAATCAATGATACATTAAATGTGATGCATTGCATGTCCTACTGAAAAAGGATAGGTTTCATAACTTGAACGACCCAACCACATGATTCTAAACTGTGTGATACAATATTATAATCACATTATAATAAACTATTTTTAAATGTTCCATGATATATATCCATATATTATTTGATGTTCCCAAGTACAATTGGTATGAATTTAAACCAGTGACAACCACATCATCCTCATAACATGATGATAAATTGTATCGTTTCCCTATTTAGAGAAAACATAACACACATTGTGGAAACAATGATATGACTCCACATCCCCATAGAATGATGTAATGTCAAATAATTCCATAAATACCCTTATGATATAGTGTTATTAAATTACCCTCAGTCTCATACTTTTCCCTATTCAATAATTAGGTATCAAATGAATCTGAGTTTCATGAGATACATATAGAAACATGGGTCCTCTGCAATATATCTATCTTGGTCCATAGACAATCTCAGAACATTCCTATGTATTATTGGTTTTGACTCCCAAATTATAATATTCCCCATTGATGTGTTCAAATTGGTTGTGGCACAGAAGGATTCCACATTAAAAACCTTCGAGTCCATCTCCACAGTTCAAATGTCCCATTATTTGGTCCCCCCAACCTCTAACATGTCTGAACGGGCAACCTCGTGGAATTGTTTTTTGAAAAAATGGCTCACCTACCATCCGTGGCAAATACCCATGAAGTGATACATTCTAATGCATATTATGTATTTTTGACATGGTCAAAATTTGACACTGATTTTTTACTCTCCATTCCATATAAAATGATCCATATGGTGTGTTTTGAATATGGTCCTCATTTATACTTTCTATTCATTCAACCTCTATTTTCCTTTAAATATTATGAACTATGATTTAGATATGACACATATTTATGTTAAGGATAGTCTCACACACCATTCGTGCTACCCCTATTTTCATCCATGTACATTGAGTAAGAAAGTCAATGTCATTGGGAAATTCTCAACATGGCATCACATTACAGCCACTACAACCTTCCATGTGTCTTGAAAACTATCACCACTATTTTTTCCACAACTAGCATCAATGAAATTGGATTAAGAGTGTTTTTATGATTTTAACACATGTGGTCAAGTAGCACGAATGTTTTTCCTATATAGTGTTTCCTCAAACTGATTGTCATTGTCCATCCTCGACGAGCTTAAACAAGAATTTTAGGTCACAATTACAACAATAAACCATGTGAGTGTATTCCATGAGGATTTCTGTGTGTGGAATATGTATCATTGATTGCAATTTATAGTGGGTTGTCTCTTTTGTGACAAGGATATCCCATTTTCAATAATCCCTTTATGGTTAGAACTCTACAACTTTAAACAAAGATCACACATTGGTCCAACATCTATTTTAATAAACTAGGAGTCTATGTCTATGTATAACAACATTGAACTATATTAATGCCCCATTGAAAATATTTGCTGATGCATTGAGTATCCCATGTCTTCAATAACTTCATGTCTATCACTCCTATATTCCACATGTATATGTAAATTCAAAGGGAATGATGTAGAAATATAGTCTTACCCACACTCAATTTTGGGATTCCCTATATATAAATACTGGATAAATAGATACCCTCAATGCATGATGATTTACTATAGACATAGCCTATAAAAGTTCATGATTCCTCTTAAATATGTCCCATATTAAGTTTACTTCTTCATAAACATGGATCCCACATTCAATAATTATGAGATTATAAAGAAACATTATACCATGCTTTGAACACGGTATAACATGCATTAATAACGGGATGCCTCAATTTCCCTAGTAGAGAGGATCACACTCACCAGTGTTGGTCCATTTCCATTCTTAATTCTAGAACTAAATGTTTCTTGATTCTTATCCTAACGGGATGCATAGTGATGCCAAAACGTTTTATCCCTATGATAATATACAAATTAATTAACCATTAGGTACTTTGCCTCTATTATTGTCAAGTAATTAAGATCTAAAATAGTATGAAATTGTCATTATTGTCTGTATTTGATACATAAGACTCATTGGGTCCAATTATGACAGGTTTTACCTCGTTTTATCCATATATGAATATATATGTATATTTGGAGTGAAAATTATTATATATTCCAAGAAACATGAATTAAAATTGTTTTCCATGGTAGGGACTTTACAAACATGTACAATGTGTTCCCATATCCAAAACAATGTGTTTCATAATACCCATCCTTATGTGACACATAAAAATTCCTGAACATTTCATATATGTACCTAGCCATAAATTCATAAAATGACTTGGTTGTTGGCCCCACAATGGTCCAAGTTGAAAGGCCTTAAAATAATAGCTTCTCAAGTCCATCAATAATGACCTTATGGGTGAGTTTCTTATAATGAATTCATGTTGTGTCATTTGGACTCCTAGGCCATCATTCACATTGGGTTTTTCACACCTTGGTTTTTCACATATACGTTTGATATTATCCAGAGAGGTCAGAAACATTATGATATTAAAAAAGAGAACATATTATTATCTTTAAGACCATAAATTAACATCCATGGAACATTCAATATGAAAATAAACAATTTTGGAAAACCTAGTTATGATTCCCACATTCTAATGTCCTTCATTAACAAGATAGAATCTGTTGAATCATGGATCCTAGAATGATGAGTCGGACAAGTTTATTTCCACAATTCATTTCTAAACATGATTTATATATTATTTTTGATTTCATCATCCATAAAATATACATGGGTCCCAAAACTGAGATGGTTTATGGACAAAATTTTTCATCAATCCTCTTAGGCCAATTCACTGATGGATATCTAGAAACAAAGAAGATATCATGTATTCTGAACATTTTTAACAATTGATCACGCGCTTTCACTTAACATTATTTACTAATATGGTTACAGTAAATGTTATTTTCACATGGAAAATTTTATACCCTACTCATTAGCCACATCTTTATCAAAATCCCATATTTCATTACATACCTCTTTTCCAACTCTCTATTTATTCATGAACGTCCCACACAACTTTTATCAACGCTTTGTTCAACATCACACATAGAGTAGTATGGTTAGTGTCATTGGGAAGTTCTAAATGTGGCATCTCTATTCCCATATTGTGAAAATCCATGTTTTAGAAAAATCTCATCTCCACTCCTTTATTCCTTCAACATTATAGACTCAAATGGGTTTAGGAATCTTTCTAGGGTGTCTACTGATGTGGAATACTCAACAAAGAATTATTGGGTTGGAACTCTTTGACCTAAATATAGTAGTTAATGTTCGAGCATAATCATTTTAAACATTGAGTGAGTCATATTATGTATATATTTTTTGGAATGTGCCTCTTTTACTATCATTCAAGAATATTTTTTCATTCCATTTCACTACATATATCCATTTGAGAAGGTAAAATGGTAAAAAATCATTTACAATAAACTATGAGCATTTACATTAAAAATAAAAAATCTATATTGTACAAAATCCATTATTGTAATATATTTTGTGGAACAAGGTCTCCAAAAATGTCATGCATGTTAGGATTTATACTTCATCATACTATATATGTTCATTTAACACACCCAATCCTGCTACAAATTCTATGAACAAGATCTAAGAGTATATGGTCCGATAATTATGAACATAAATTAAGAGCCACCTTATGGTCCAGGGAACTTTTCCTTAAACTATATGTAACTAGCCCATGCACTATTACATTAAACAATATCAATCCCCAAGTATGATTTGTTTGAAATTAAACATAAAATCTATACTTTCTGGATGCATGTTGTGAAACTATAGATTTATTGAATACAATACCATTTTCTTATCATTATGAGATGATCATAAACCTATTTTAAACTGGGATACCACATATGAAATTTATGGGACTAGAAGCAGTCATTGACCCATGTAAAATTGGTGTGCCTTATATTCTATTATTAGATGATCTAGTTATCTTATTCAATAGTGTATCCCTTAACCAACAATGTCTTATACCATGATATATCTCATGGTCAAAGTAGCACAACCCAAAACAATATGTATCCTTCCCCTCATGGTTTTCGTGGAATGTGAGGAACTTGGGATCCTTTTATGTATGATTAATCCAATTTCATGAAATGAATAATATTATAGGAAAACCCTATGGTATAATCTTCATGACCATAATATATGTGAATTTCCTCCATAAAGTGATATTTGAGGAATTTTGGTTTCCTCCTAGGCTCCTCCATTATCATCGGGTAACTTTTTTGGAGCTCGAGACATTCCTTAACGAGAACCCACCATTGGTCTAGGAAATAGCATAATAGAATATTTTTGATGCGTCAAAAATATATGAACATAATCTCATATTCTTATTTCAGGAAACACAACATTTAACTATTATCATGGTCTCAGCATTATGAACATTATGGAATACATGACCCACAACAATTTCTATTTCTTCCAGTGTGTTCCCATTTCATGATACCCCTTTACTCCCTCTCTGATATAGTTTGGAAGATATTATTCAATTTTGTTTTCTTTTTACTTTTTTATGTTGAAAAATTAAGATTATAACCCATTAAATGAACATGATATTCCCTCTGGGATATCATGTGGATGAAATGGTGTGTGGCCCAGTGCAAAATCCTCATGTACCACATCCCATTCACAAAATGTTAAACATAGGCAACTGTCCTAATTACATGAAACTAAACTGTACAATACATCATTTGAATCTTAGGAAAATAAATAGGTTATTTAATTCCCTCACATTACAATATAAGAATTTTTCTTTATCATCCTCATTTCATTAGATAACTCATCAAGGAATCTTATTCGCTAACATAATAATCGCAATCCATTATTTCATGTCATCTACAACATCCTTACCTAGAATCTGCACTGAAACATCCCCTAAAAGATGATTTTTAAATCCGTTTAGGCTGATGAACCCACACGAATGTTCCATTTGATGAAATATAATAGTTCTATGAGTTTGGGAATCCATCTGAAAAATCAATCACGTAGTTACCATTCTTTTCATTCCGCATATTTTTTTCCTCATATTCTTCCACAACATATGGCACATCCTAACATGAGGCTTCCTAGAAAAAATGGTTCTCTTACCATTATGGTAAAACATCCCAAAAAAATAGTGGAAAACAATCTGAAACATGTTATATGTTAGGAACATGGTCTAGGGTCAACCCTTGTGTGCCTTTCCCCATTATATATTAAATTGTAATATTGTGGTGTTGAAAAAATGGATAGAAATTATTTCATATCACCATATATATAAGGCCCTAGACTTAAACCTTACATAATATTGAGTTATTACAAGATTACACATTGAAGATCTTTTCAGGTTTAGAGTTTTAGAGAATTAGATCATAAAACTTGCATTACATTCCACATTTAAACAAATTGGTTACATAAGAGATAGTAATCATTTTTCCAATCAACAGAAACATATTTAAAATAAAACATGGATTCGTTCTTGACACTTCCTTGATGCTATCATCATATCATGTACCATTCCCTTGACCGTTGAAAAACATTTCAAAAACTTCGGATGAGCATAAAAAGCTCAGTAAGGGTTATAAAAAGTATTGAAATGAAACATGAGTACATATATACATAGGAATGAAATCATACTTTACCCATAAAACATAAGCACTTTAACATAACTCATAAAATCATGAATAAATCATAGAAATCATATGACATAAAGGTAACTTGAGGCATTCGTAACATTCTTACGTAGGGAGTAACCCTCTTGGTTACGTTTGGAATACCAATCATAGTATATCCCCTAAATCTCTTCGGAGAAACCTTAACATTTAACTCCTTCGCATTACCCAACGCATTGGAGAGCTATATCGGGCTCACCTTCCTTTAGTTTATCATGGAACCACCCGTATTCATAAACAATTACCAAGAACCATAACATAATCATAGACCATAACTTCATCACAATGTAAAGATAACATTTCCACATTGTAATAACAATATAACATTTTATGATATTGAAAAAATGAATCCATTCTAAAAACCATTTTCAAAACCATTTAAAACATTTAGTAATGAGATTTTTGAATCAAAGTGTTCCATACCACTTTGAAGATTATAAAATTTTAAACCATTAATATCCATATAAATAAACCCTTAAAACCATTTTAAATATATGGATACTAATGAGAAATATTTATAAGAATAAATTATTAAAACATTTAAAATGATATTTTAGTTGAAGTGTTTTTATCAAAATTAGAGACACTTGAATACAATAATTGAGGGATAACATTTAATCAAAATTTTATTATATCATGAGAATAAAGGGATTCATGATATAATATTCCAAAGGACAGTATATACACCATATAAGAGTGAACGGGTGCATAAAAACAATGAAGTCTTAATATAAATGAAAAATGAGCTAAAATCCATTATAAAGAAGGTATCCTTAAATTAAGGATAATTCAATCTCTTAATTATGTGTGACAAATATAAATACATCCAATATACATGGTTATTAAGTGTAAAATAATCAAAGTTCATTCACACATATTTAAAAGATTACATATTCAATAATGACATGTTGAACCCAAAGAAATCGAAATTGGGTTAAGAAGTTCCCTTGACAGCCTAACGATGTCACATCAATTTTTAGAAAAAGAGTTGACGAGAGAGATAAATGTTATCTCATCACATGGACATAAAATTTATGGCAATAAGGATATATAAGAACATATACTCACATAATAAGATTAAAATTAAAAGACATAACAAAATAAGTCTATTAAAAAGAGGAGGGTGAAAGGGTCCCTTACCAATTTGGGTAACTTTCGAAACGTACACCCCATGAAAGAAGGACTATAAAACAATGATGTAAATAATCATAAATGAACGTATGTTACACAAAGAGTTGAATTATGGACTGTACATACACCACTCAAAAGGAAATTTTGGAAAATGTATCATGAATCTCACGAAAACACAATGTGAGATAAAAAACCCCTTACGAAATTTTGGCAGCCTAACGATGCCAATTAAAACTTCCAAAAATGGATTTATGAGATAAAATGGGGTCTCTCATAATATGAACATAAATAGTACAGAATAATGAATAGAAAATAACATCCCCAAACATAAGAACGATGTGATTAGAAGAAATTACATAAAAGAGAGTGCTTAAAACGGAAGAGAGAGGTAGGATCCCTTACCTCGAGTCCGACGTGACTTGATCGTTCTTTAACCTCCTTAAAATCGGGTATCTCTCTTTGATTTGATCTCAAAGGCTTCCTTGGGAAGAGTTCTACCCAATATGAGGCTTCTAGGAGTAATATAGGGATGTGGCGAGACAAAATGAGAAAGGGTTGGCTGAGCCAAATGCTTGAGAGGTGTGGGTAAGGTGGTAGAGGTGGGGGCCTTTTATAAGAGGAGAGGAGGGGCACTCTTGGAAAGTTAAAAAATGTTACTTTATTTTCAAATGAGTTTAGGATTTTAAAGGTCTCACATTGATGTATTTCGAGGATAAGGTGGCAAGGGTTTGAAATATACTCATCCAATAGGTCTTTTAAAAGTGTATGTTATAGTTTTAACATTATCTTTTCATTTTATTTGAATCTTTTATTAATGAGGTAATCGCTGCATTATCATGATGTCATAAATAATTTAATTTATTTAATGTCTAAAAATTATTAAAAACAATCATGATGTAGGAACGCTTTTTAGCTTTCTAGTAAATATTTATAGTCAAAAATATGACTTGTATAACCCATTTAAAAATTGTTTTAGTAAAACAACTCATGCTTGTGACATTTTTATTTTAACATTAAATAAAAAAATATTTATGTCATTTTCCAACGAATGTGGCTCCATGGGGTCCCCATGTTGACCCATGGATATTTTTGGTCATCCATGACACATCCAATGAGGGTAGGACATGTTTCTAGGTCATTTCATATTATTAAAACATTGTTTTTACCTTAAATTACACTAATTACCTCTAATCGCGATTAAAAACATAAAAGTTACTATTCACCAAAAAATTGTTTTAATCCCATTGAACCCAATTTTACATAATAATGACAACCATGTAGGTCGGATTTTTGAAATTCAAATCATAGAAGTGGTAAAGTTTCATTTAAATGAAAAATCAGTATTTAAACTACCACTTAGTGGTTTCACTATTCAATAAAAATTGAATTTTTTCAGAAAAATACCAAAAATTCACCCTAAGCTATATTTGATATTCCGAATTCAAAAATGATGTATATTTTACAAAATTAAAAACATATGTGTTGGATTATATAATTTAATAATTAATTCCCATTGTCAAAACAAATAGCGTATTTTTAAGAAACAATATCTATTAAAAGATTGACACTAGTTTAAGTCCAATTTCAAAGTGAAATTAATTCCAATGACCACTATTAGATTAAATGGAAAAAATATATTCTAACTTCACTTTAATCTAAATTAAAAATATAATCTATCCATATAAATAAATCAGATTAAAAGGAGGTTTTGTATTAAAATTCAAAAAATTTTCAATAAAAATGATCTTTATCAGAAAAATAACAAAATTTTACACAAAGTAAGTTCTGATGTCCAGAATCTAAATAAGGATTTTATTTTTTCAAATACAACATATAAAATTGTCAAAAGTATATTTAAAAGGGTTCTCCATCAAAAGGTAGTTATTCAACCGTTTAAAGAATATTAGAATATTTATGTTTAAAATTGGATTCATTTTCATTTGAAGCCTCCAAAATTTATTGGATTAAAGTAAAAATATTTTAAAAACATATATAATCATTTTGTAGTTAGTTCCATTAATTCCCTCCATTACAACGTCTAGGCGTTAACTACATTTTAAAATAATATTATTTTATTATTATAGTGCAATGTACGATTTCAAAGAAACTCGTTGTTGCGTATTGGGTACGCCATCAAGCATAGAATTCACTTTAAAGTAATATTAATATTTTATTCAAATATATGGATAAATATGAACATTACAAATTCTTTATTTACCTGGGGTGTTTCATCCTTCCCCCTTTTAGAATTGTATCCTCGCAATTTTAAAATTGGGCATGGGAGCTTCATTTAAAATCCCACATCAGAACAAGAGTCAGTAAAACTATCACTTTAAAAGAATGGGAGAGAAGTACAAATGTCACCCGAGTTAACCCATACTAAGATTCCAAGTATGAAAATATGGATATGGAGGAAAAAACAAAGGGTCATTTTCGGATGGATAGTGATAGTAAACATGTCTAGGAGAATGTTAACAACAAGAAAATCACAAACTTTTGATGGGTTTAACTGTATTTGATTCCCCAGTAGGAAAAATTAACAGACAACATTTTTGTTTTAAGTTACTTTTCATTGAGGAATTTATTTATGAGATTAACTAAAACATAAGGAAGCATTATTAATAGTCATGTCGACATTCAACTTTTACTAGATTTCTTACACGAAATCATATTTTCTATAAAAGATGAGTATTTAGGATGACTTGTTCACATTAAGAGAGCTATAATCAACTTCTAGAGAATCACCTAATCCAAAAAAGAGAACTATATTCTTCCCATGTCTTTAGACCTTAACCAAAAGTAAAACCCAAAGTTCAAAAAAACCATTCAAGATACATCTATCCATAAAATTCTACAAAGTAAGCCAAACTAAAATTGAAACCCAATTCTCTAAAGGATTTAATCACATAGTCCCCTAAGATAAATTTTATCATTTTTCCACCAAAATAGAATCAGTTACTCTTACAGTCTCATACAGAAAAGTAATTAACCTAATCACATATCTTCCATGATAGGCTAATCATTTCCATTGATAACCAAAAAAATCAACTTAATCATAATTCATAAAATCATCTAACTAAAAATAATCATTCAAACTAACAAGGGACTTCACGTAGTCCAGTGGTATGCGATAAATACCAGTTGCACTTTGGTTGTGGGTTCGATTCCCGCAGCTTCGTCCAATGTGATGGGTTGTCACACGGTCTGCGTGTTATCCCTTTTCAAAAACTATATAATTTTATAACATTCATCAAAATAAGATAAATTCAACAAAAATAACCATAACATATTTTAACCACAAAGGTTATCTGATAAATTCCATTTTGAAACCCAAAATGTATTAACCAGTAATTGCCTCAAAATCAATGATCATATAAACCAAAATGGTTCATTACAACTATATCCACAAAAGAAAGGATAATTATTCCTTGAAAAAAAATTCATATACCAAACATCATGGATACTATAAAAAGTCTTTTAATGTAATCCCATCATCAAAAGAGACTTAATACATCTAAGAATTTCACCATCCTAAAATCTACCATAACTCTTGAATCCCATATATGATGACTTCTTACTCATTCAACATTCTTCATGATCCATTATCCATTCCTTTTCAACTTATTCGGAAATACTTATTTCGTACAAACAAAATCATGAATCATATCCTAATATTCTAATAATAGGAAAAGATATGTTATGAAATAATCCATACCTTTCATTCTTCATTGTCAGTTTCTTCATCCTCAATCGGAATGGCATTAGGTATTGGTAAAAGAATATTTGTACGATCTTGGTGACCCCATTCCCGAAACATCTTCGTAGGACATGTGTTTGCATAATGACTATGCACACCATATTTAAAACATTAAATTGATCCTTCAGAAATAACTTCTTTCCCTTTCCTAGAGTCAACTAGATGCTTCCTTTTTCCAGGACAGATTCTTGCTTTATGACCTTCATTTCCACATCTATAGCATATTTCTGTCCCTTTGAAACATTATCCTATTTGTTTCTTTCCACATATATGACACCTAGGTTTTTGAACATACTCACCTTTATTATTATTACCTGAACATCCATAGGTATTTGTTTCTCGCATATATGATGCCTACTAAAAATCACTATGGTTCATGTGGTCAATCATGACTCCAGATAGTTGGTTGAGGATAACCACAAGTGTTCTCGTTGTAGCTCCCATATCATTCAGTTGTTCTTTAATAAAACCGTCACAGTTTTCTTCAAATCCACCATTACTTTGGTGCCTACTAGATCTAACCATTTACTAAAACAAAAAAAGTTAGTGTGAGTATATCAGTAAAATCATCAAATAAAAAAGAGGAAGATAAACACCAAGATATACTTGTCCAAGTTATCTCAAAACTCATTAAAACAATCAGAAAAAAAAAAAGATGACTCCATCTAATATACTAACCATTATTGTAATAAAAAACTTGTCTATTTTTCTTGAACAACACTCTAACCTCTAAAGTTATCTAAACAGACCTCTGATACCAACTATAAGGCCATAGACTTAATCCTTACTTAATACTGAGTTATTACAAGATTACACATTGAGGATCTTTTCAGGTTTAGAGTTTTAGAGAATTATATCATAAAACTTGCATTACATTCAACATTTAAACAAATTGGTTACATAAAATATAGTATTCATTTTTCCCATCAACAGAACATATTTAAAATAAGACATGGATTCTTTCTAGACAATTCCTTGACACTATCATCATATCATGTATCATTCCATTGACCTGTGAAAAATATTTCATAAACATGGGATGAGCATAAAAATCTCAGTAAGGGTTATAAAAAGTATGGAAATGAAACATGAGTACATATATACATATGAATGAAGTCATACTTTACACATAAAACATAATAACTTTAACATACCTCATATAATCATGAATAAATCATAGAAATCATAAGACATAATGGTAACATGAGGCATTCATAACATTCTTACGTAGGGAGTAACCCTCTTGGTTACATTTGGAATGTCCATCACAGGATATTCCCTAAATATCTTCGGAGAAATCTTAACGTTTAACTCCTTCACTTTACCCAATGCATTAGAGAGCTGTATCGGGCTCACCTGCCCTTAGTTTATCATGGAACCACCCGTATTCATAAACAATTCCCAAGAACCATAACATAATCATAGAACATAACATAATCACAATGGAAATATAATATTCCCACATTGTAATAACAATATAACATTTTAAGATATTGAAATAATGAATCCATTCTAAAAACCATTTTCAAAACCATTTAAAACATTTAATAAAGAGATTTTTGAATCAAAGTGTCCCATAACACTTTGAAGCTTTTAACATTTTAAACCATTAATATCCACATAAATAAACCCTTAAAACAATTTTGAAAACATGGATATTAATGATCAATATTTATAAGAATAAATCATTATAACATTTAAAATGATATTTTAGTTAAAGTGTTTTTAACAAAATTAGAGACACTTGAATACAATAATTGAGGGATAACATTTAATCAAAACATTATAATATCATGAGAATAAAGGTATTCATGATATAATATTCCAAAGGACAGTATATACACCATATAAGTGTGAACTGGTGCATAACAACAATGAAGTCTCAATAGAAATGTAAAATGAGATGAAATCCATAATAATGAAGGTATCCTTAAATTAAGGATAAATCAATCTCATAATTATGTGTGACAAATATAAATACACCGAATATACATGGATATTAAGTGTAAAATAATCAAAGGTCATTGACACATATTCAAAGGATGACATATTCAATAACTACATGTTGACCCCAAGGAAATTGAAATTGGGTTAAGAAGTTCCCTTGACAGCCTAACGACGTCACATCAAATTTTAGAAAAAGAGTTGATGAGAGAGATAAACGGTATCTCATCACTTGGACATAAAATTTACGACAATAAGGATATATAAGAACATATCCTCCCATAATAATATGAAAATGAAAAGACATTAAAAAGAAGTCTTTTAAATAGAGGAGGGTGAAAGGTCCCCTTACCGATTTTGGTAACTTTCGAAGCGTACACCCCATGAAAGAAGGACTATACAACATTGATGTAAATACTCATAAATTAATGTATGTTACACAAAGAGTAGAATTATGGATACTAAATACACCACTAAAAATGAAATATTGGAAAATTTATCATGAATCTCACGAAAACACAATGTGAGATAAAAAACCCTGTACGAACGTTCGGCAGCCTAACGGTACCAATTAAAACTTCCCAAAATGGATTTATGAGATAAAATAGGGTCTCTCATAATATGAACATAAAAATTAAAGAATGAGGAATATAAAATAACATCCCCAAACATATGAAATATGATCTTCAATGAAATTTCATTAATGAGAGTACTTAAAAATGAAGAGGGATGTAGGATCCCTTACCTCGGGTCCGACTTGACATGACCATTCTTTAACCTCCTTAAAATCGGGTATCTCTCTTTGATTTGTGCTCAAAGGCTTCCTTGGGAAACTTATGCCCAAAGTGAGGATTCAAGGAGTAATAGAGGTATTTGGAGAGACAAAATGAGTAGGGGTTGGCCGAGCCAAAGTCTTGAGAGGTGTGGGTAAGGTGGTAGAGGTGGGGGCCTTTTATAAGAGGAGAGGAGGGGCACTCTTGGAAAGTAACAAAATGTTACTTTATTTTCAAATGAGATTCGGATTTTAAAGGTCCCAAGATGATTTATTTAGAGGATAAGGTGGTAAGGGTTCGAAATATACTCATCCAATAGGTCTTTTAGAAGTTTAAGTTATAGTTTTAACATTAACTTTTCATTTTATTTAAATCCTTTATTAATGAGGTAATCGCTGCATCATCATGATGTCATAAATAATTTAATTTATTTAATGTCTAAAAATTATTAAAAACAATCATGATTTAGGAAATCATTCTAGATTTCTAATGAGTATTTATAGTCAAAAATATGACTTGTATAACCCCATTTAAAAATTGTTTTAGTAAAACAACTAATGCATGTGACATTTTTATTTTAACTTTAAATAAAAAGTTATTTATGTCATTTTCCCACAAATGTGGCTCCATGGGGACCCCATGTTGACCCATGGATTTTCTTGGTCGGACATGACACATCCAATAAGGGTAGTACATGTGTCTAGATCATTTAATATTATTACAACATTATTTTTACCTTAAATTACAGTAATTACCTCTAATCGTGATTAAAAACATAAAAGTTACTATTCACCAAAAATTATTTCAATCCCATTGATCCACATTTTACATCCTAATGGAAACCATTTATGTCAGATTTTTGAAATTCAAATCATAGAAGTGGTAATGTTTCATTTAAACAAAAAATTAGTTTTTAAACTACCACTTAGTGGTTTCACTATTAATAAAAAATTGAAGTTTTTCAGAAAAATACCAAAAATTCACCCTAAGATATATTTGATATTCTGAATTAAAAAATTATGTCTATTTTAAAAAATTCAAAACATATATGTTGCATTATTTAATTTATTAATTAATTACCACTGTCAAAACAAATATAGTGTTTTTAAGAAACAATATCTATTAAAAGATTGAAACTTGTTTAGGTCCAATTTCAAAGTGAAATTAATTACAATGAAAACCATTAGATAAAATGGTAAAAATATATTCTAAATGCACTTTAATATAAATTAAAAATATAACCTATCCATATAAATAAATCAGATTAAAAAACGGTTTCGAATTAAAATGCAACATTTTCAATAAAATTTATCTTTATCGGAAAAATAATAATATTTTACACAAAGTAAATTTTGATGTCCAGATTCTAAATAAGGATTTTATTTTGTCAAATACAACATATAAAATTGTCAAAAGTATATTTAAAAAGGGTTCTCCATCAAAAAGCGGTTAATAGACCTTTTAATGAATATTAGAAGATTTATGCTTAAAATTGGATTCATTTTCATTTTAAGCCTCCAACATTTATTGGATAAAAGTAAAAATATTTGAAAAACATATATAATAATTTTTTAGTTAGTTCCATTCATTCCCTCCATTACAAAGGCTAGGCATTAACTACCTTTTAATATAATATAATTTTATTATTAGAGTGCAACGTAAGATTTCAATGAAACTCGGTGTTGCGTATTGGGTATGCCCTCAAGCATAGCATTACCTTTAAAGTAATATTAATATTTTATTAAAAAATATGGACAAATATGAAAATGTCATATTCTTTATTTACCTTGGGTGTTACAATGTTAGCCCTCATACGTTCCAAATTTTAGTCATTGTGATTCAAACTCGGCATTCTCCATTAGTTGGTTTGAATTGAAAACCTATGGAATTACACCATTTATTTTGTTGGAAACATTTGTGATGAATCTCACTTATGTAGAGTCCCCAAAACATCTTGATAATTCATTGTCAAGATAGTCATAATGGAAAATGATTTCCCATTACAATTCCAACACATTCTCTATTTTCATCACACTCTTAGAGGAGAATTATTTTATATAGTATCGTGTTTCCCATTTCGATCCAGAATAATGTGTTATATGATAATTTTTTTCCCTTCAATACAATATTGAGATTGTTGGCCCCATGTTAAGAGTTTTCCTCAGATATTTCTAGTGGAGAATGGCCATCCTCAGCCTTAACAACCTCATTGTACCCCATTCCAAGGGTGGAATTTGTTGTTATCATAAAAATTCATCCATTTTGAGATAAAAATATGGGTGAAATTTTCAATTAGTTTATCTCATTTCATGGGAATCATTTTCACTAGTAGTAGATCATGAATAGATTTATTTATCAAATGTTATGGATGTTTCATGTTACTATTGCAAACCCATCCATGAAGATTCCAGTCATGGATATCCATGCATAGTATCCCATTTGCAGAGGTCCATTCACGGTGGTGTGTTTTCATAGTAATATTTTGTGGATCTCAAATCATGAATGTTGAATTCCTTTATTAATAAATTCATGCAACATTAATCATATTTATGGATTATCATCTGTTTTCATGAATATTTAGATTCTCATTGTCCTATATTCTCTGCGAAGTACTCACCCTATAATTACCCATGTATACCCTCATTACGTAGGGGGTATATATGCCACTTGGCTGCGACCTCAATATCTCAAATAAATAAAATAATGGTATTTATAATATACTCATGTTTGAATCTGATTGGATTTGTGAAACCAAATATCTTATGTTCCAAATGTCCTTCAACCAAGGTGGATATTCCCTTGTTTAGTGAACATGGTCTAGAGAGGAACTCAATGTTTTAAAAATAATTTACCCAATATGATGCACTCCACCTAATAATAATTACATCCTTCACAAGACCCTATAATCCCAGAAGACCTTTCATTCATGTTACTCAGAGCTCTGTGAATCTGGATCATTCAATAAACCTTGAGCTAGATGAATCCTTATCCTCTGTGCTACCAAATGCTATATGAATACCTATCCATAATGAATCCACGAGCATTGAAAACTCCCAAACATTGTGTTACCCTGATGTCTATAAGGATGTATCCATTGTGAGAACATTATCATTCTTGAAGCTTCTACCTCTATGTCGAGTGGTCCACATCAAGGGGAGGGGTGCTACACCCCTACACCCTCCTCTACAACGGTGTTGGATTTTCATTTTAGGCCTTTATCCTAGGCCCTTCGCTAAAATCACTAACCCTAAAAAATTTAGAGTGTCACATGATATATTTTTTGGTTCGGGACAACAACATTTTCCATTTCACCTAATATTCCCCCAAAGACCACCCCATATAGTTCCATCTATCAAGATACTCATCTGCTCCCCAAATCCCATGATTCATCTTTATCCTCTTGTCCCCTTTCTCATTTCATGTGTTGAGATTCCCTTAATTAATTAATATAATACATTTAGTATATAAAATACTCAAGAAACTCATTATGAGTTGTAATCATACTACCATGATAGGTCAAACGAGAATGGGGATCTCATACATTATCGATTGGCTGACATTTATTATAAATATTCCTCCTAGTAATTCTTGATATATGAAAATATTCATTAATACACCATACCATTCAAGAAAAAGATTTATAATGAATCTATAATTAGATTATAAATTCCATGATCATGGGAATACATTAATTATTCCTCGATTCATTACATTAAACTATAGAACTCAATATCATTAATGAACATTTTACCTTATGTTACATTATAAAGATGAATCATTCCAAGATCACAATAATAAATATATTTTTCTTCTCTACACGATGTCTAAATATGGTACACTCTATGATTAATTAATAGTATATCTTTTGTGACATTCAAAAGGTTCCCATGAAAATATCATGAGAAGACATTCGTTATTCCTCACCACATGACATTAAACTGTAGTAAACCATATAAATCATGAATAAGTTATTGTATGAGTCATGCATAACCTGCCAGATGACATGATAAAGGGAATATAATAATTAGTCCTCACTATATGAATTTATAATATAAAATACCATATAAGAAAAATATAGTAAGTCTCCAATTATAAAATATAGATCCCTTATTATTCATGTTTAAGATTCCATGTCCGGAGAGGACTCTCATTAGTCCTCAATACATTACACTAAACTATAGAATTACCTATATGAGAAAACATAGGATTATGCCTATAAAAAACATGATATTCTTTATGTGCTAAATATAAGATCTGGCATGCCATCATTAAGATACAACCACCAAATTTCCATTGTGGGTTTCCTCAAATATTGTAAGACTCAATCATATACCTCAACCCACCATCAATATAATATTGCTTCGTAACATAATAATTTGAAGGTGAATGGGTGTCCCTATAGCACAATACCCAAATGGATTCATACTTCTCCTAAGAAACACTCATGAGACTAATAATTTGGTGCAGTCCCAAATCATTTTCATTAACCACTACTAAGTCGATATTCCCTTAGGACCTGACATGAGAAAGACATGGCAGGAAAATCATAGAATAATCCATACACACTATTTCCATCCAAATTGTGTTAAATTGTATCCTGAACTCCGACAATGCACATGGAATTCCATAATTACATGAAATAGAGAAGGAACCATGGAATCTCCCATGCAAAATCTGTATTAATATATTTTGTATCATCCAAAGAGTTCACTTTATTTTTATTTTAGAATATATATAATTTATGTTATAGCTTGTAATGCATGGACAACTATGTTATTTTTCCTTACATTGGAGATTAAATTTCTTTGATAGAATTTGATACATGCAAGGTAGATTGTTACAAAAAACTGTTATATTATTAAAATATTATAATATAATATAATATGATAAAACATAGCCGTTAAACTAGAGGTTAAAAATTGTTATAACCATAATATTAAATTTATATATATTCCATATGATAATGACATTAATTTCATATTTTTTATAGATATGATATAAGAATATATAATTTTTTTAAATAATATAAGTATTTTAAAAAGTACTACTTTTACCTCAGTTTAATGAAGAACCAATTTCTTATCTTATTCATGATAAATTTATAATTTTTATTTTAAAAAATCATTTTTTTCGTTGAATTTGGATCGTCAAAATTATCATAGGGTAATCTTTTTATATTATTATGAGATATTTCATTTTTTGATGAATAGTGAAAATACAAAATACAAAATTTATATTTAACATTATTTAAATATTTATTATACAATAAATTAGGTTTTAAGATTAAAATATATCCATTATACATATATTAATCACATTTTGTTATTTAGAATCATATTTATATTAATATTAGATATAAACACATATTGAAGATTTGAATGTTTCATTTTACCCTCCTCGCTAGATCTGTGGGACTTCTGTAAAACATAATTTAGCCACTTACATGAATGGAATTTGAAATAATATAAATAATATGCTCTAATCAATATGATATTAATATTCAGATTGGATAATCATTTTTTTGGATATAATGAATAATAATATTATTAAAATGTTATTTACCATTTTAAGGTTAAATCATGTAATTCAAGGTAAAAACATTATTATAATATTATAAAATTACAATAACACCTGTCCGAATTTCTTTGGACAAATGCCTTTTGACCAAAATAATCATTTGGAGAAAAATATATTCTTTTTATTTCACCTACTTATGAATATGACATTTATAATATTTTATGTAAGGATAAGTTAATGATGTCATAATAATTATTTTTTAGCAAGGATTACATTTTAAATTTTCATTTATATAGATGATGAATTTGAAAATAAATATTGATGTGCAATATAGTAAATTTATCTTCTTCAAGATAATTTATTTTAATTTTTTTGAGAAAAAATATTTAATTAATCGCTGGCATAAGAATGATGAATTAATTGATTAATTAATGATATTTTCGTATAATAGATTTTAAAAATATTAAAACAAATATAGTATTAGATAATTAGTGACATACACACATTTTATATATTAAAAATAAATTTTATTGATATATTTTAAGTGTTTGATCTAATTTATCATATTTTTATGATATATTATAAAGAAGACATCTAATAAATGGTTTCAAATTTGACATAAATGAGACATTAAAACAAATAATATTTATTTAAATGATATAAAATTTATAAAATCTAAATTTCAACAGATTAAATATAATATTCGTAAATATTTATTTAATGATCCATTTGTAGTTTTTATGGAATATTATAAATATATATTAACTGTATAGAAATAATCCATGTTTTCACAGTATATGTTAAAGGGTTTAAGTACGAGTTAAATTCAGAAGATATAGTTATTAGCGTGACAACAACATGAATAAAATTTATTTAGTTATAAGATTTACCCCCATAATAATTTTAACTTTTAAATAACTCAGTTTGGATGTGTTTTCATTCAAAAATAAATTTATATTAATTTATTAGTTTTAAAGATTCTTAGAGCTCCCCTCCAATAACAAAAATAAAATGCACCTCCTAACTCACCCTCTCAGACTACATTTTTAAAAAAATAATGAAAAACTCATCCCATTTCCATTTTAAATATTTATATAAAAATCCTTTTTGTGATGGTATTTTCAAAATACAAATCCAGGTTTCCATGAGAGATGATCCCAATGAGGTTTTCAAAAGAAGAGGTAATCAGTAATATGGACTCCTTTAAAAAAATACTTCATTAACATTCTCTTAAAAAATTACTTACATTGTAAAATTAAAAAATACAATAACATATTCATTATTATAGATTATTATGATTATTTTAAAACCATATTTCTCATTTTATCAACCCTATGATAAAATATAACTATATGTGTGTATGTATGACATATCATATCCACATTGTTTTGTGATTTTTTATTCAGAACCAATTTATATTGATGTTTATAATGATAAATATATTGGATATAAATAATAAATTTCAAATTATATTTATTATTTATAGTAATTATAACATCATGTTATGTTCTGGTTGACCCTAAAGATAATGATATTATCACTATTACAAACATATAGCCTACTGTCTCAATAATGTTATAATAATGATTCTCTACAAAAGGAATTCATAAATTTTTATAAGAGATTATATGATGAGTGAATATAATATTTATGAATGAAATATATTTTTTTATTTTAAGATAATACATACAATGGATATGAAAAAAAGATTTACAGGACAAAAATGAAAAATAAGAAAATGAAACAGTTAAGACTAGAAACAATGGTAATAATTATGTATTATAAAAAACATAGAATAGGATCGTGTACGATATCATTAATATAGATATAATATTTTATAAATTATTAATATGATAAAACCATTATACAAGAAGTTAACTCACCATCACATAAATGGAATTTTGAGGTAAGGGTTAATTTCATAGTATAATTATTATTTAAGATTTTCTAAATGTAGGTTTTTACTAGGAAATATTTATAATCCATCTCTATATTTCACAGAAATTTATTTTGAAATATTATTACTTTTATTATAAAATTATTTAATTTCATTTTCACCCATATATTAATTTTTATAAATCATTTTGAAATGATTTTTCTGTCATTTTCCAAATAAGGTATGTTATGGAATTTTCATAAAAATTTTGGAATGTATTTTTATTCATTCACATAATGGTCATGATAATAGATTTCCTTATTATATTAGATGATAATATTATATGAAAAAT
This sequence comes from Viscum album, assembly GCA_963277665.1. Classification (NCBI taxonomy): domain Eukaryota; kingdom Viridiplantae; phylum Streptophyta; class Magnoliopsida; order Santalales; family Viscaceae; genus Viscum; species Viscum album. Next base: position 1,717,088,319 of record OY728132.1, read on the forward strand.
TTTCTATTAAAAATTCCATGCCCCTTTTAATGTAATTTCAATATTAAAGGGGTATTTCAATGAAGAAGTCATTAATGATTTCACTCGGCTGGTTTCTTCAGTGTGTGAAACCTTTGTCAGATTTTATACTAAATTGAGGATGGTATCTAATGTTACCATCTTCCATATTGTTTTAAAAGATTATTGATATTTATAGTTTTGAATGTTGTTTTTTTGCACTGCTTATGGTTTATGGTTAAATTATTAACATTTTTTATGCTATTTTTAATTCAAATGTTTAAGCTGGATAGGTATCACCCTTTTATATTAAGAATTAATTAGACTTAGTATGTAATTGGTGATACCCACTATAGAACCGCAATGCATCAGTATGTCTCATGAGACAATATAATTTTGATATTTTCTAATGTCTTACATGTAACTGTTTAATGTCTTGACTGAATCCTTGACATTGTGTTTATTAAATTTGATTTTATGAATAAACTCATAATGAGGTTTGTTATAAATATTCCAAGAGATTATTCAACAAGTATAGTTTCTATTATTGTTTATATCTATCAATTAGCTATTAATAATATTTTATTTTATATTCTTATATAAATTACATTTTATTCTAATGATTATGTTTTAATTTCAGATTATTTTAGTTAATAACATTTCTATAATATTTATCTTATTTTATAGTAGATTAAATTATACTGTTTACCAATATTGAGACTCTGATCTCACACCTTTATTATGTTTAATTTTCCTTAGTATTAGGTTATGTATATTATTATTTACAGTTATGGTTATGTAATGGGAATGTGGTTTTTTTCAAATGAGTTATTATGTTATTTTTTATTTAAAAATGCAATGTTAACATATGAATGATTTTAGGAATAAAAAACATACAACTATAGGTTCTTTAGGATTTAGTACGTTAATCGATTCCAATGAAATCACATAATTCCTTAGCTCTAGGATACTGGTGTTGGGTCGTTACAGTTGGTATTATATGAATTTTATTTGAAAAAAAAGATACTATATTTAAAAAAATTTGGGAACACAACCCTAAGAAATAATTTGACGGTATGTATAGAAGAAAACCAAAGAATATTGTTATGGTGGAGATTAATTTCATATTCTTAGAAATACATCCATTTCTAGGTACTCCAAGTTGATGTGTTTTTAGAACATTTCAACCAAATAATTACAACTCCAAAAATGAGTGTCATACATAACTCGACATAACATTGTGTATGACAATGAGTCTTAATATGCACCTGGTTTGAAAAACCAATGAGATATTTGTTGGATCGAATAGTAGATATAAAAGTCTATTAGATGGAATAGTATAAGAGGGGGGGTGAATTGTAGGTTTAAAAACCTTTGAGTTTTAGTAACAAAGAGATTAGTTTAAATGAACTTAAACTAATACAAATACAAACACCCACAATTGTATTGAATGTAAAAGGTATGATGTATTGTAATACTATTATAAAGCAAAACAATTGTATTCAAGGTGAACACAATAATCAGAGTAATACAAATGTGAATGATTCTACGTTAAAGCGTATAGAACCAATCAATACAAAATGTAATAGAATGATTGTAATTGAAACAATTACAATTGAATATGTAAAGAAGAAAGGAAACAACACAAATCCCTTTCTAATACAACAGCGGAAATGTAAAAGTAATACAATTCTTTTAACCCAAAGAGAAGGGTTATCCTTTCACCTAGGATAAAAGGTCTGTCTCACCAACACCCTGATGAGCCCTCGATACGATGATCGGCACGTCTGTCTGCCTATCCCTGGCAGCCCTCGATACGATAATCGGCACGTCTGTCTGCCTATCCCCGACAGCCCTCGATACGATGATCGGCACGTCTGTCTGCCTATCCCCGGCAGCCCTCGATTTTGCAGGTAATCGGCACCTCTGTCTTTCAATTACTTGAAAGCCCTCGATACGATGATCGGACGCACAAAGCTGATGAGAGAAGTCACATTGTCTCTCTCTAGAATCCTCGTAGTTCACAGAGTCTCTTCATTCGTTCTCTTTGTTCATCGTTGTGTTCTCAGCTTCAAATGACCTCCTATTTATAGGCCTCGTGTTCCAACGGTCATATTGCCTCCAATGGTCATATTGAAACAGAAAGCACGACATCGTTTTGATTAGTTTGTAACTAACTCAACGACATCGTTTTGTTAGGACAAGAGATATATAGAAATGTAAAACATGAGTATGATTCATATGCAGAGAGAGTTTTTGACAAAGTACCAAAACAAAAAAATGATCATCTGAATAGCAGAGTCAGTACGATACGATTGACAGAGTCAGTACGATACGATTGACAGAGTCACTACGATACGATTGACAGAGTCAGTACGATATGTTTGACAGAGTCAGTACGATACGATTTGGTCGGTCCGATCAACATCGTACGATACGATAAAAGACAATTGTAATATACAAACATATGATAGAATACATTTGTGATTTCCAAAACATGATATAGAAGTCAAAAGAAGACTTTTTACTTAACAATCTCCCCCTTTTTGGAAAGCACAAATAGACAAAGTAAATGAAACAAGAAAAACTTATCTCCCCCTGAGTTTAAAAACTCTTCTGAATAATAAAATTGAATACAACTAACTCCCCCTTAGGTATTGACATTCCTAAGGATTGTATTCGTAGATTTTCCTTAAGAGCATTGTAATGCATTCTCCCCCTTTGTAAAACAATCTTTGCTTTGTAAATATTCTCCCCCTTTGTGATTTACAAAAAGAAAGGAGTAATCTCGAATTGTCTGAAAGAGTTAGTGAAGTAATACAAGACAATGGATAAAAGAGAAAGGATTATAAGAGTTATTACAAAACAAACAAGTTCCAAAAGAAACAAATACAACAATCATTTGTTTTCTCTTTCCTTCTCTTTCTTTATAAGCTCATGAAGCACAGCTTTCATCTTCTTGATCTCCTTCTTGTCTTCAGAAATTGATTCACCCTGAGTTTTGAGAAGCTCTTGTTGATCCGCAAAAATCTGATCTTGATTTCTGATGGTCTCATCCTGTATTCTGATTACTTCTTCAAGGGTATCAATTCTGTTTTGCAGAGTCTTGTTATCCTTGGACAACTCAGAATTTTGATTCTTCAGTAAAACCATTTCATCTTTGAAAGATGAAACCTTCGAGAATTCAGATTGGAAAGCATTCATCCTATCTTGCAAGTCTTTTACTGAAGGAACATCGGCTCTTTGAGAAGATAAAAGGTTCAGCCTTTCAACCGTTTCTTTATCAAGCTTGTTGAAAGCAATTGCTAGCTCATTTGATAACCTCCTTATATCTTCAATAGCTATTTCATGATCATTGATTGAGCTCTCTGTTTTGTAGGACCACTTGGTCATCTTATTGCAAGCCTTCTTATGAGCAACTGAGCTTTCTGAAAGAACTTTCAGATCGGCTTCTACTGACAAAACTTTCTTTCTCAATTCTTTTACAGAGCCAAACTTTTTCCTTTGATTTTCAGTAATAAAATCAATCTTCCCTTCCAGCCTCGGGAAATAAGGAATGGTTTTCTCCATCCTTCTCAAAACATGAACAATGTAATCACTCTTCTTGAGAGAGATTGTATGCTCTGAATCAGTATCTTCATCATACGATGCTAGTTCATACGATCTGGTTGAATCAACAACTGGCTGTTTCCCTTTCACTTTTTCTTTCTGTTTTCTTTCATCTTCCACTTTGTCACTAATGACAACTACTTTATCAGACTGAGAAGATTGAGCATCATGCTTTTCTCGAGATGACATCCTGTCCGGAGATCTTTCCTGATCGGCATGAGGAGATTGTTGAACACCTTCGCTCAGCTTTTGAAGCGATTCCTCGCTACTTTTCTTTGAACTTTGAAGAAATTCTAACAGAAAATCTCCTTCTTCTACTTCCATTTCTTCTATCACTTGTTTTCCTTTTTCTTTCTCAGGCAGACTCTGTACGATGGGCTCTTGGTGCACTTCCACAGTTAGTTGAGCACTAGCATCTTCATCTGCTTTCAAGACTTTAGAGATATCAAAGTCCTGAGCCTTTCTTTTCAAAAAGGTCTTCTTTTTCTTTTCAGCTTGAAGGGTTTCTTCTACCCTTATTCTTTCTGCAAAGGCCTCAGCAGGGTCAAGACCAAACTTCGGATCACCTTCCTTTCTCTGTTCCTTGTCCTTTCTCCATTTGGCTACAACTTCCTTACTGTACCTCGGCTTCTTCTTTGGTTTTGAACTAGTTTGAGGATCAGACTTTCGAGTAACACCGGTGGATTGATTGTCCTTGGCTGGCATAGGTGCCGATTGATTTTGAGCCAATTCAGCTTCTACATCTCTGACAAAAAGTTTTGAATTTGAATCAAAACAAACATTCAGCTTTTTCATCGTACTCTTATTAATCAAAGATGGCCTCAAATCCATAGGTTCTCCTTTCAAAGGAATGTTACAAAACTTCATACTCTCAAGAATGAATTTCGTAAGGATGGCTGGATACATTATTATCTGGGATTTAATCCCTCCTTTCTTGACATTCTTGATGGTTTCAAAAACATATCCCATGAGATTTACTTTCCTCATATTCACAAGATAGTCGAGCATAAAGACATCAGAAACATTAAGGGTTTCTCTATCCCCTTTCCTTGGGATAAGAAAACCTTGCATCCATAAAGTGACAAACCGATTGTCTGGTGAAAGATGAGAAACTTTCCTCTTTTCCTCATTAATAACAAACAAAGTTTTTTCAGCACTTTCTCTATTAAACGTACCAACTTCCTCTGGTAGTTTGTGAGATGGACAGAAGGAATCTCCTTCTATAGAAACATTCAGAAAATGTGCCGCTTGTTTCACAGACATAGATAATTTTCTATCGTACACAGCGAAGTTAATAGTCATATCTTTGTCGAAAGAAACGGTTTTGTAAAATTGACAAACTTCATCAAAAAGAACTGGATCTTGAATATCAGGCTTTTCCACACAGAGATGTTCCCATCCTTGAAACAAAATAATCCTCTTGATTGTAGAATCGTACATATCGAAAAAGTCTCGGGATACTAACCTTTCTCTGTGAAAGTCTTTCTCTGTAAAATTCTTTGAAGTCATTTCGGCAGGAGTATTAGCAGAAGATTGAGACATAAAGGTTCTGCCGATGAGAAGATCGTACGATTTTTTTTATAGCTGGTGGAGCAGAGCTTCGCCTCAATTCCTGAAACTTCAATGTGGGTTTGGGGAGGGGAGGGGGGTATTTATAGGCAATAAAGAGATGACCGTTGATATTCTACGGTCAAGATTAGATAATACCAGATCAATGGTTAGGATTAAAGAAAAAAAAATTTTTTTTTAAAACAAATGAAAAGAAACCTGTCGGAGAACATAAGGTGATTGCTGGTTTTGGTATGAATCAAAAGTAAACACAATCGTAAGGAAAAAAAATATGATGCCGATGGAAAACAGTCATTACTATGATCGGACCGTACGATGGAAAATAGTTGTTACCATTAACTGACAGTACGATGGAAAACAATCTCAATACTATCATCGGTCGATACAAAACTATTGAATGGTATGATGGAAAATAATTTTAATACCATCATCGGTCGATTCAAAAACTATTGAATGGTACGATGGAAAAGAATTTCAATACCATCATCGGTCGATTCAAAAACTATTGAATGGTACGATGGAAAAGAATTTCAATACCATCATCGGTCGATTCAAAAACTATTGAATGGTACGATGGAAAAGAATTTCAATACCATCATCGGTCGATTCAAAAAATATTGAATGGTACGATGGAAAAGAATTTCAATACAATCATCGGACGATACAAAATTTTTGAACGATACGATGGAAAAGAATTTTAATATGATAAACAGAAAAAATTGAAATGGTCAATACGATAAACAGGAAAACTAAAATGAAACGATAAAACTGTCAATACGATAAACAGAAAAAGAAACATATAAATAGAGTAAATAGTTAAAGATCAGAAACATAAAGACATAAAGAAATGTCCTCCCCCTTTCTACGAGGAGTTTCTTACTATTAGGAGTGATGTAAAACAGGAAGTAGATATGAATGATTATTTTAATGTAATAATTCCTAGCTTTTGTTTTATAAACTCAAATCTATCGGAATGTAAAGGTTTTGTAAAAATATCAGCAAGTTGTTCTTGCGTTCCGATTAATTGTAAAACAATATCTCCTTTTTGTGTGTGATCTCTAAGAAAGTGATGCCTAACATCTATGTGTTTTGCACGAGAGTGATGTGCTGGGTTTTTACTAAGAGCTATGGCACTTGTATTATCACACAGAATTTGAGTTTTGGAGAAACTCAAACCATAGTCAGTGAGTGTGTGCTGCATCCACAATACTTGAGCACAGCAACTTCCAGCTGCTACATATTCAGCTTTAGCAGTGGAGAGTGCTACTGAGTGTTGTTTTTTTGCAGGACCAAGAAACCAAAGAGTCTCCTAAGAAATGACATGTTCCAGATGTACTTTTTCTATCCATTCTACAGCCACCAAAGTCAATATCTGAAAAACTTTTTAAAACAAAATCATTTCCAGAAGAGTAGAAAAGTCCTAAATCCATAGTGTTTTTTAAATACCGAAAGATTCTCTTTACGGCTTTTAAGTGAGACTCTTTTGGATTAGATTGATATCTTGAACATAAGCATACAGAAAACATCAAGTCGGGTCGACTAGCTGTCAAGTATAGCAAACTCCCTATCATTCCTCTAAAAATTGTTTGATCTACTGGTTTCCCAGTTTCATCAAGATCAAGAGTATTTGAGGTACCAATTGTGGTGCTAATACTTTTAGTTTTGTCAAATCCATACTTTTTGAGTAAGTCTTTGTAGACGCCGGAAAAGTCCGTTGTTCCCAAACGAAGCTCCGGATGCGGAAAGCGAGGTCATATTTGGAGTCGGAAGAATGTTTCGGAGGGCCCGGAGGCCTTGCACGGAATTTCAGAGTTCTGCGCGCAAAGATGATGATCCGCGCGCAAAACCCCCGGGATGCGCGCAACTCCTTTGCGCGCCGTGCCCGATTCCGCGCCCGCGAGGAGAATTCCGCGCTCGCGCCTTGGATTCCGCGCCCGGGGTTGCCTATAAATACTAGGCGACCCCCAACGTTTCAAAGGTTGCTGGAAGTCGAACGGTCTCCCGCGCGCGCAATTCAACCCCTTCCGCGCGTAATGCCGATCCTCAGGTAACCTCCTTTCTTTCGCGCAATAGAGCCTTGGGGTCCGCCTTCGCGCGCAATCCCCTTGGCTCATTTCCTTTGAATAAATTTCAACCCGAAGGCCTTTGCGCGCAAAAGAAGCCTCTTGCGCGCAATTTCCCCCGGGTGCGCGCAATCCGACCCGATTGCGCGCACCCCCCATTTTCAAAGTGGCCATTCGTTAGAGAATGAGCCGTTGCCCCCGCGCGCTATCCGAAGCCTGGTGCGCGCAATCACAACCTTCCGCGCGCAAAGGGCTGGCCCAATTGCGCGCCAGCCCGCCATTTTTGCGCGCCGACCCGCGGTTTTGCGCGCAAAGCTCCTCTTTTGCGCGCAATCCGCCAGGGTCGCCTCCCTCGACCCCCTGAGGGCACCTGCCTGCGTGGCGCCCGATGATCCTCATCCTGGGTGCCCGCACCATGCGTTGTCTTCCCGTGCGGCCCTCCAGGTTCGTGCGAAGTGACACGCACCCATCGTCCGGCAACCTATGCCCAGCATGACGTTAAACTGCACATTCGTCCCGCATGACGTGAAACTGCGCATACGTCCAGCATGACGTTAAACTGCATATTCGTCCAGCATGACGTTAAACTGCATATTCGTCCAGCAGGACGTTAAACTGCACATCCGTCCAAGATGCACGACGTTAAACTGCCTAGCCCCCATCGTCCGCGCTGCAAGACGTTAAACTGTCAAGTGCTTCGTCCTCAACACACGACGTTAAACTGTACTTCGTCCGGCAAGACGTTAAACCGTCCGCTTCGTCCTCAACACACGACGTTAAACTGTACTTCGTCCGGCAAGACGTTAAACCGTCCGCTTCGTCCTCAACACACGACGTTAAACTGTACTTCGTCCGGCAAGACGCTAAACCGTCCGCATCATTCGATCCCGTGCCTCGCACGCAGGGTCTCCCGCGGTTTGGATGTGCCCCCCACCCGCTCGTCTCTGCAGGGATGTCGGGATTGTCCCCCTTTTGGGACGATTTAATGGGAGCGGCTTTTCCCTACGGGGGCAGGGTATTACAAACCACTAGTTTCTCGTGGGAGGCTGCACATGTGTATCTCCGTTGCGCCTCCCCACTGCCGATGCCAGTAGAGGGTCTGACTGGGATCGAGGTGTCTTCTGCTTTCGGTCCAAGTCCCTTCCAACTGAGTTTTGCCGCATCCGGGCTGCCCCAAGTGCGTAAGTCCTGACAGAATGAACTACGTGGACTTTGATCCCTGTCTTCTATACAGGGTACGTAGGAAGCCTCCCTGAGGTTCAAGCCCACCACCTGGTCGTCCCGGTCGTATTTACGTCGGTTCGTCCATCAGTGGACCCCTCCAGGGTTCACGCTTGCGTCGATTCACCTATGAATCCGCCCCTGTGGGAGACTGCCCGCGTGTATCTCTGCGGTGCCTCCCCACAGCCCCCCTTTTTTCCATTTCCCCTTTTATCGTCCAGCATGACGTGAAACTGTGATCCACCCGGCCGTTCCATCCCCCTCTGTGCGAGGTGGTTCGGTTCAATCCTCCGCCCGGCGGCCTAGACCTCTTCGTGAGTCGGCTTGCCGACGTCCAGCATGACGTTAAACTGTATACCCGAACTACGTTGACTTTGATCCGTGCTAACGCGCGGTACGTAGGAAGCCCCTCCGGGGTCCAAGCTCTTCGCTCCATCATCCATCCTGATCCTTACCCGGGCCGCCACATCCCGGTGGGGTCATGCCACTTCACTCCACTCCACGTTACTTGGGAAGCCGCCCATGTGCTGGCCCCAGCGTCGGAGGTTCCCCGCAAGGGGTTCTGTCATCTGATCCACTTTTCGTGTTGATCGGTCCGATGCCGTCCCCGCTGGACGTTAAACTCGCGGCATACCCCGTGTTAAACATGGGAAGCTGAGGAAAACCTCAGGTGACACAGTTCCCCGCACCTAGTACGGGATGCCTCAGGCCATCATGCCTTCGAGAAGCCCTATTAGGGACGGAAGACAGACGTGCAGAGCCGCAGTGTTACGACACGCCCCCAGCACCCAGAGCCACTCGGCCTTCTCACCGCAGGTTGCTGCCCCGACCAGACTCCTTGGAACGTCCGGGCGGAAGCAGCGTAATTAACCGGTGTCCATGAAGATATGGCGCCGGGAACGAGATTCACGAACATTCTTAAGTCTATGAGGGAGACCCGGATTAGGCGACGAGTTCCGAGGAGACGTCCAAGGAAGGAGGATCCGACATCCCATCATCCCGGTTTCGATCAAGGAGCAGACGCCCCTGAATAAGGGACGAATGCCGCCCGCCCTTGGAAAGCGGGACTGCGGGACCACAAGCCGCGCGCCCATCCCCTCGGGTTGACGGGTGCACGCGCGAACGCGTCCTGGCGGAACAGCGTAACCCGACGCACATCCGCACCGAAACAGAAAAATGGTGAACCCGACGTGAATCTCTTCTCCTCGATACGAAGACTGATGGCTTTCAGAGGTGTTGGAAGACCGGCATGTTGCCCGGCCAAGCATTCAGTCTTACCCGCCAGGGGCTGGGGAAGGGACATCAGGCACTCCGTCTCGCAACGTCGAGGGCCTGGGTTCCCCCCCACGTTTTTTGGGTACGCTTCGGTTAACACCATCGAGCTGGTAAATCCCTTTTCGGTTCCCGACGTTGAAGAACACCAGGTGGACCTCCCTAGTGTCCCCGGTCGTCGCTACCGTCGGAAGAACCGCAGCAACAGGAGTCGCCGGGGCACAGCCGTCGGTACCTCCAGCCAGGCCGTGCACGCCACTGAGACTAGGCAGCAGGCTCAAGATCGAGCTCAGCGTGCGCAGGCCCCCCATTCGGGGATGACGGATTCGCCTCTGCCACTGTTTGTGGTGTGGGACCAGGCAGAACCGCCTCAGCCGCGTCGCGACCAGCTCCGCCCTGCCACGAGTCCATCCCGGCCTCCTGACTCCAGTACGGTGACCATTTCCCGGACTGCGACCAGTGAACAGCGAGATGCGCCAAGTACCAGTCGGCCGCCGATCCAACCGGCAAGGCCCGTCATGCCACCAACCGCAGAGCAACCTCCTGCAACCAGGGGCTCGCGCTTGGCCAAAAAGTATGATGTCCTGAAGCACTTGGCCGACATCCCCGCAAGGCTCTCCATCCTTGAGGCTCTGCGCATGTCATCTGAGATGCGCGAGGCACTCGCTGAAGCCCTGAAAAGCCCCCTCCAGTTTGAGACAGAGGTTGCGGCTGCAGAGGCCTTTCACGCCGAAACGATCGAGGACGCCGAATGTCAGGCAGTTATCTCGTTCTCTGGTAAGGATGAAGACCCTCCTATACAGGGACATATCCGTCCGCTGTATGTCACTGGCCAGTTCAATGGCCTTGAAGTCCGGCGCTGTCTTGTCGACACGGGGTCCGGGATTAACCTGATTCCAACTCGGACGCTCCGGAGATTGGGGTTGTCTGAGGATGACTTGATTCCCTCCGACCTCAGGATCCAGGGGTACGACCGCACCGAGCAAACCCCGGTCGGCAAGATACGTTTGAAGACCCAGTTCGGTGATTTGGTTTCCAACACCGAATTCATGGAAGTCTCTCATGACACTGCGTATAACGCATTGATGGGCAGGACATGGCTTCACCTTCACGCGGCGGTTCCCTCGTCATACCACCAATGCCTCAAATACTCCCTTAATGGTCGAGTAGGCGTGCTTCAAGGAGATGCCTCTCCTTTTGCCTCATGTGAAGCCCGCTATCTGGACGCGGACTATTACAAGAGCAAGGATAAGCAGATCCTGGCAGGTGAGGTTGAGCCTGTCGCTGTTGCAAGTGATCCCTGGGCAAGTCTGGATGACGCTTACGTCCTCCTGATTCACCGGTTGGACGTCGCCATGGTCTTGACGGTCCGCGAGTCTCCCGATGAGATGGCCGCGACCGCCCGCGCCAGCACCAGTGGACCAGAAGGATCTGGTAGCCCCAATGCAGTTGCCAACGCAGTCTCTCCCGTGGACGATCCCTCCCCGAGCGGAGAGGACGTGGAAGATGCACCCCCAGCCTTTGAGGAGGGCGTCCCTGCCACGGTCGATGAGCTAATACAGGTGAACCTTGGAACCGAGGCCGATCCAAGACCCACGTTGGTTAGTGCCGCCATGCCCTCTGAGGAGCGGCAGCAGTACGTGGACTTTCTCAGGCAGCACCGTGATGTATTCGCTTGGGGCTATGACGAGATGCCGGGGCTGGATCCTCAGGTAGCCGTCCACCGCCTTGGTCTCCCGGCGAACCATCGCGGGTTCAAGCAGCCTCCTAGGAAGATGCACCCATCCCACGGTGCCATGGTTGAGGCCGAAGTTGACAAGCTTATCAAAGCCAACTTTGTGAGGGAAGTTCAGTACCCCAAATGGCTGGCCAACATTGTGCCGGTCAGGAAGAAGAACGGGCAGATTAGAGTCTGCATCGACTTCCGTGATCTCAACCGCCACTGTCCGAAGGATGATTTTCCCCTTCCAGTGACAGAGCTGTTGATTGATGCCACGGCAGGGTTCCAAGCCCTCTGCTTCATGGATGGATACTCCGGATACAACCAAATTCGGATGGCCCCTGAGGATGAGGAGTTCACTGCCTTCAGGGCCCCCCAAGGTACCTTTTGCTACCGGGTCATGCCCTTCGGCCTGAAGAATGCAGGTGCCACCTATCAACGGGCGATGCACCGCATATTCAAGCCAATCCTCGGCACGCTAGTGGAATGCTACGTCGACGACTTGGTTGTCAAATCGCACCAGCGTCGGGACCATCTCAAAGATCTTGAGAAAGTGTTCAGCTTCCTCCGGTCTCGCTGCCTGAAGATGAACCCGTTGAAGTGTGCCTTTGGGGTCACCTCCGGAAAGTTCCTTGGATTTGTGGTAAGATACCGGGGTATTGAGATCGACCCAGAGAAAATCAGGGCGATTACCCAGATCCCTCCCCCGGGTACCGTCCGGGAACTGCAAGGGTTCCAAGGCCACTTAGCCTATATACGCCGATTCATCGCGAATCTGGCTGGCAAGTGTAAGCCCTTTTCTCGGCTTATGAAGAAAGGTGCCACCTATGTATGGGATAAAGAGTGTCAGACCGCTTTCGAGGAGATCAAGCAGTACCTGCTTCAACCTCCGGTCCTGATGCCGCCCGTATCCGGAAAGCCGCTGGTCCTTTATGTGACCGCCCTGGAACGGTCCCTGGGTGCCCTTCTCGCCCAGAAGAACAACGAGGGAACAGAGAATAGCCTCTATTACCTCAGTCGCATGCTCCTCGATGCGGAAGTTAGGTATTCCCCCATCGAGAAGAGCTGCCTGGCGCTCGTATTTTCCGTACAGAAATTACGGCACTACTTGCAGCACCATGAGGTACAGTTGGTTTCTCGGATAGACCCGTTGAAATATATCCTGAGCCGGCCTATGTTGACTGGCCGCCTAGCGCGGTGGGCTGTGATTCTCCAGCAGTTCGACATCATGTATGTGTCTCAGAAGGCCATCAAAGGGCAAGTGTTGGCAGACATTCTGGCCGCTCACCCGACCTCCGCGGATCAGCCGCTGGATCTAGGCTTTCCTGATGAGACCATTCTCTCGGTTGATCGAGCCAATCCATGCTGGCAGATGCACTTTGACGGTGCCTCCCGGAGCCCCACCGGTAGAAGACTCGATAATCCTAAGCTCAACAGAGTGGGCTTGGGCATCGTCTTCATTACCCCGGAGCGAGCCGTGCTGCCATACTCTTTCCTGTTGTCAGAGGGCTGTACCAACAATGAGGCGGAATACCATGCCCTCATCACCGGCCTCGAGATGGCTCTCGAGATCGACGTGCCCCGTCTGTGCGTGAAAGGGGACTTCGAGCTGGTCGTTAAGCAGATCAATGGCGACTACGTTGTCAGGAAGCCGGAACTTGTGCCATTGTTGGAGTGCACCCTCCTTCTGATGGCCCGGTTCCCTTCTCGGCCGGAAATTGTCCATGTTCCCCGGTCGCAGAACGGTCGAGCAGATGCTTTGGCCAGCCTCGCTGCGTCACTTGCGGAGCCTGAACAGGACAACCTGATCATCCGCGTGACGCGCCGCAGGCTCATCGCTCCCATTATCCCGGAAGAAGATCGCGGCCCGTTGGTAAGTAACCTCACCACGGTTGCCCCCATGCCCGGAGCCCCGAGTACCCCAGATATGACAGTCGGATCAGCCCCTGATTGGAGGACGCCTTTGGTTGAGTACCTCCAACATGGCATTCTTCCATCGGATCGGGCCGAGCGCGAGCGAGTTCGGCGCCGCGCATCGCAGTTCGTCCTCCAGAGCAGTCCCGGTCTGGAGCAGATCCTCTACAAACGCGGATTTGATGGTATTCTCCTCCGTTGCCTTCAGGGAGTTGAGATCCCACGAGTCATGCAAGAGGTTCATGCTGGTTCATGTGGCGCCCACCAGACTGGGCCGAAGCTGTCCCACCAGATTCGGAGGTTGGGATACTTCTGGCCCTCTATGATCCATGACTGCATCGAGTACGCCAGGAGGTGCCATGCGTGCCAGGTTCATGCGAACTTTGTGCATCGGCCACCGGAGCCTCTCCATACCACAAGGTATTCCTGGCCCTTTGCAGTCTGGGGACTGGACGTTGTGGGACCTTACCCGCCGGCGACAGCTCGCCAGTGCCGGTTCATTCTGACCGCCACTGACTTCTTCTCCAAATGGGCAGAAGCGATTCCGCTCAGAGAGGTCAAATCCTGTTCGATCGCTGACTTCGTGACCTCCAGCATCATCTATCGATTTGGAGTGCCTCACGCTATCCTCACGGATAACGGAACCAATTTCCGAGCAGCCGAGTTGAAGAAGTTGTACGCCAAGTATAACATCCGCTCGAACCATACATCTCGCTATCATGCGCAGGCGAATGGACAGATCGAGGCATTTAACAAAACCCTCTCTAACATTCTGCAAAAGATGGTTGGTCAGAACAAGAAGAGTTGGCCGGACAAGCTCCCCAACGCCCTCTGGGCTTATCGGACGACGACTCGCAATTCCACCCAGATGACCCCTTATTCCCTGGTGTATGGAGCTGAGGCCGTCCTGCCCATCGAGATCCAGTTACCGTCCTTGCGCACTGCGGTCTACGACCAGCAAGCGCCAGACAGAGTTGCTGAAGCCCGTCTAGTCGAGTTGGAAGCACTGGATGAGAATAGACTTCGCGCTTTGCACAACTTGGAGAGGCATCAAAGCAGGATGGCTCGAGCTTTCAATAGGAAGGTTCGCCTCCGCTCCTTCCTGCATGGTGATCTAGTGCTAGCCCTAAGAGCGCCGATGATCCCCGGCAGGAAGCCACCCAAGATGGAGCCCAAGTGGGAGGGACCGTTTGTTGTCCACAAGGTCTATCCCAATGGCGCGTACTCCCTAGCGACTATGGATGGTGAGCGTGTCACTCCTCCCACCAACGCTAGGTTCCTCAAGCAATACTTTGCCTGAGTGTTCAATCATCCCGCATGACGCTAAACTGCACTTCGTCCTGCATGACGTTAAACTGCACCACGTCCTGCATGACACTAAACTGCACTACGTCCAAGCTACAAGACGTTAAACTGTTCAGCATTCGTCCTGCATGACGTAAAACTGCCCCTCAAGAACTACGTGCGGCTTGATTCCCATCCTTATGGGATACGTAGGACCGCCTGAACATTCATATTTCAGGCCCAGCCCCATCCTTCGGGAATTTCCATCCCATATCGGGCCCTTGGCCCAGTTGCCCCCGGGTGTGCGGCGTATGGTGTGAGTGCGGGGCTATGCCCTCATTCACGTCGGTTTGCTCGTCACGCTGTACGCCCCCCCACGTTTGGGGATGCCTTCTGCTCCCCCCTTCTTTTCCCCTCATCGTCCTGCATGACGTTAAACTGCACTTCAAGAACTACGTATGGCTTGATTCCCATCCTTATGGGATACGTAGGACCGCCTGGACATTCATGTTTCAGGCCCAGCCCCATTTCCCGGGAATCTCTATCCCGCGTTGGGCCTCTGGCCCCAGTTCCCCTCCTTTTTGTGCGAGGCGTATCGCGTGAGCGGGGGATTGTGTCCTCATTCACGTCGGTCTACTGGCCGCGCCGTACGCCTCCCCCCGTGTGTGGGACTACTTCACACCTCTCATCGTCCTGCATGACGTTAAACTGCCTCTCAAGAACTACGTATGGCTTGATTCCCATCCCTATGGGATACGTAGGACCGCCTGGACGCTTGTGTCTCAGGTCCAGCCCCGTCCCTTGGTTGATCACGGGAATCTGCCCTCTTTTGGTTGCTCTGAGGGTGAGTCCTCCGACCCTTTCCGGAGATCTGTTAACATGTTTTGGGTACTTCGGTCTATGACTCGTAGTGTCAGATTCAATCCCGACAAGTCCTGTGTTGCTTGTCAGGCCTCGCGCTTCCTCTTATTCGAGCCTTCACTCAAAGGGATCCTCGTTAGCGGTTTGGGTACGATGCCTCAGTGCTCTCCCACCGCTCCGGGTCGATTTACCGGCGGGTCTTGGGCCACAAATCGATATGAATCCTGCGATTGAGCGGTTGATGCTCGTTTGCTTGCCCCGTCTTAGGCTGACGCGATCGGATGTTGTGTTGCGAATGCGTCAGCAACATCCTTGATCGCCATGTCAGCTCTCTCAGGCTCTTAACATTGGTTGCGCAGTCCTCATCACACTCCGCCTTTGTGCGCTGTAGTGGAATCTTGACACTCTCTTCATATTGACCTCCGGTACGCCTCTACACGTTAGGCAGACCAACCAGGGTAATGATGTCGTTCGAGGCCCCCATGATCTGAGCACCAAGGATATATGCGGATGTCCTCCCTAAGGGCCGTGCGTGGCTGGACCCTCGTCCCCATATGGAGGAAGGAGTCGCCCGAACAATCGCGTTCTGGGCCCAGTATATCTGGAGGCTAGCATCTCTGCCCCTCGGGTGATGGACATATGCAGACCCCTATCCCAAGACTCTTCTCCTGGAATCGTGCGTGACCGCAAGGCTGGGTATGCTCCCACCTCCGCCGTGTCCGCCGTACCGCGGTAAGCGGATTCCTCCATGGTCCGAACCACACGACCTTAAACTGTGTTGTCTGGTCCTACCACACGACCGTAAACTGTGATCGTCTTGGCCGCCCGACGAGAAACCGCACTGCGTCGTGATGTCCTCCTCAGGGGACACTCATGTTGGGCGCTGGTTAATGACCACGCCATTCATCAATGCCTTCCATGGCTTGATTATTGTGGCGACGCCAGAGATTTCTCAATCACAGGCATGTCGCCGCACAAAGAAAAACCATTCATCTTTAAGGACAAACAAGAAATATCAAATGCCGCTCCTTCTGTGTGCGAGGTTCAGACCCGCACTCTTCCTCGCGCTGGTGCCCGATTGTGTTGCGCCGCGCTTCAAGAACTACGTGTGGCTTGATTCCCATCCTTATGGGATACGTAGGAACGCCCGAATGTTTGAAACTTCGGGTCCAGCCCCCCACCTCTTAGAGATTCCCCCTTCTCTGGGGAATCCGCCGCCTTTAGGTCACCCTCAAGGCGTGTTCCCCGACCCCTTGCAGTGGTCCACCGGTGTCAAGAGTACTCTGGTTTATTGCCAGGAGGGTCAGGATCCGCTTGGTCAGGTTTCCTCCGCTTTTCAGGCTTCGTGCTCCCTTTCATTCGGACCCATCGTCTACGCCCTGGGTGGAGCCCCCGTGAACGGTTCGGACACAATGCCTCAGTGCTCTCCCACCGACTCGGGCCGGTACCCCCAATGGCCTCGGGCAGCAAATCGATATGAATCCTGCGATTGAGCGGTCGATGCTCGTTTGCTGCCTCATTCCACCAATGGTTAGTGCGATGTTGATGCTGCTTTTCCGCCACGGTCGGCAGTACTCTCATATCGTCACGCCGGTGCTCCCGGTCCTCGAGTGAATGGCCGCATGATTCACATTTCCCACCTCCCATTCTGACCAGGCGAAAACTCGACACTCTTGACACTATCCCTCAGTGCATCTTCGCATATCCAGGGGATATGACCAGATGCAGCGTACTTTGAAGTCCTTATGGTCCGAGCTCTAAGACCTTAAACTAAGATCCACCCTTATGGTCCGAGCTCTAAGACCTTAAACTAAGATCTCTTCTTATGGTCCGAGCTCTAAGACCTTAAACTAAGATCTCCCCTTATGGTCCGAGCTCTAAGACCTTAAACTAAGATCCACCCTTATGGTCCGAGCTCTAAGACCTTAAACTAAGATCTCTCCTTATGGTCCGAGCTCTAAGACCTTAAACTAAGATCTCCCCTTATGGTCCGAGCTCTAAGACCTTAAACTAAGATCCACCCTTATGGTCCGAGCTCTAAGACCTTAAACTAAGATCTAGCCCTTATGGTCCGAGCTCTAAGACCTTAAACTAAGATCTAGCCCTTATGGTCCGAGCTCTAAGACCTTAAACTAAGATCTAGCCCCATGGTCCGAGCTCTACGACCTTAAACTAAGATCTCCCCAAACGGGGTTCCACGTCCTGCATGACGTTAAACTGCACTCTCAGAACTACGTGTGGCTTGATCTCCAGCCTGATGGAGTACGTAGGAACGCCCGGGCATTCCGACTCGGGTCCAGCCTCAGGGATCGTTAAGTCCTGCCCCTCCTCGTCGCCGGCCGTCTGGCCTGACTTCGGGTAGAGTGGTGCAGTTGTGATATTCTCCGCGATTCAGCTCGGGATGCCCCATTGCAATGGTGGGAAGGGACGGTTTCCTCGTCAAAGAGGTGCTGTCTGAGGATTGAGGTGATTCACAGCCAGATTAGTGCATCCGCCTAATACGCTTTCCCCACGGTGGCGCAATTTTGAGAGCGTTGGATTCTGTCCGAACAAATCGTCACTTCACCCCACGCTTTGCATGCCCTGTTGATCTGGATTTTCCACCCTTGTGTCTGAAGGAACCCCAAAGCGGTATTCATGATGACATGTGGTCCGCCTCCTGCAATATGAATGATGGCCGTTTTCGGTCCGTCTATTGCAGTTGTTATGGTCGATCCACTGTCCGCCTACCGTCTTGGGCATTTCCTGGAAGTCCGACCATTGTGGATGTCTGGATTCGGGACACGCGATTCACCCTTTCTCATTTCCCTATGTTCGGATAAAATCTCAACGCCCCTAGCGTTGTCCCGCTCGTGTGTTGGAACAAGTTGGGGGATGATACATTGATTAGGTCTGAGGTCTCCTTTCCTAGGAATGACCTCCCTCTTTTCTCCAGAAATCCAGGCCCAATTATGGATGCCTGATGCTTGGTTAACACTCCCGCAAAACAACGAATTGTGGTTGAGCATATTAAACCGAAAGATGCAGATAAATATATTGATTCATACAGATGGATCAAAGTAGCGGAAGCAAATGTTTTGGGAATGGCAAAACAAAGCCCTTAGGGATTAGCATGCTGAATGAGTCTTTCTAATGCCGCTACCCTTTGGCTGGTGGCCTCCAGAGCTGCTTCTCGCTCTCTGCGTGTCCTCTCTTCGTCGGCGGTCGCAGCACGCAGTTCGTCGATTCTGGCCTGTGCACGCTCCCGCTCGACCTGAATTGTGACCATCTGTTGGCCCGCCTCCGTCAGCTGTACTTGGGCGTCAACCAGCTGAGCTGCTAGTTGCTCCACAAGCTCGGTACACGTCGCGACGAAGGCCTCCTTCTCTGCCGCCTGCCCTTCGAGGCGCCGGACTTCCTGCTCCGCCGCGAGGAGCGCCCGCGTGCTCTCCGACATGTCCCGACTTTGTGTGACGTCGGCACGCCGACAGCTCTCGCGCATCTTTTCGGCCATGAAATCACGGACCGTCAGATGGAGGCGTTCAGCATCAGCTCCCCCGGCACACAGGAAGCGCAGCCAGGTCTGAAGTGATCCCATGCGCCCCAGCCACTCCGATGGGTCTCGCTTGAGGAAGCGCTGGATGCACTTCCACCCCCTACGGCGCGTTATCCGGCTCTCCTCGACCGCCTCCGTGTCTGAGTCGTCCATCTCCTCGGGATCGGCAGGCCGGTAGGCAGGGAAGGCAGCCAGCAGGTCTACTGCAGGGTCCGCCCCTGGGAGGTCCTCACGAGGGATAGGTTCCCCAACATCCGGGCGACCTTCTTCTCTCTCCCCAGCGGCGCTGACACCCTCGTCAGCCCCCAACCTCTCTCCGATGTCAGCACCGCCGATGTCCGGAGCCCCTTGATCAGCAGTTGGTGGGGCCGGCTCGGTTTGGGAAGTCTGTTCCGGAGCAGGCGGCATGTCCACCACTGGTCCACTCGTAGATGGCCCGGGTTCGGCAACCCGATGAGCCTCCAGTGTTGAGATCACTGCACAGGGCGTGCCATAGTTAGTCACGGATCGTAAATGGCAAGCACCAGCAGTAAAGTAGGGAGACTTACGGGAGTTCGGAGAGTCATCTTCCGCTATCCCGGTCGCCGCAGGAACTGTTGCAGCAGGGGACCCCTTAGCGCTTGTCAGTTCGATAATGGGTGCCTGGCCCCCGCCTTGTCCTGCTGGCGCCTCTCCTACTCCTGTTGAGGACGCCTGACCGACATCCGTGTGCTCCTGAGAAGGATGGAGAAACGGGTTAGAAGCTGCATAAGAGAATGGATGAAGCAAGTTGAGTAGGGATAGAAGCGGACCTCGAGGAGCTCAGTGACATCAACGTTGTCAGAGCCGGCCACCTCGCCGCTCTCCCATGGGCTCCCCCGATGGGACCTTCCCTCGGAGCCTTCATCCTCCCCCGTCTCCTCCTCCTCCTCGGAGTCGTTACTGTCATCTTCTTCCGGCGGCATCTGTTCCGGAGCGGGCTCGAGGCCGAGCATCACCTTCACCAGAAGGGATGGCTCCGCGCACTGACCACGTTGGCGCGCGTACTCGTCCATGGCCGTCAGATACGCATACTGCCGGTTGAAGTCCACTCTGTCGGCAATCTGGAGGCGCCCGACCTCTGGCAGATAGATTCCTTCTCTGAGTATCTTTCGCAAGATAGCGTCGGTCCCCAGTGACTGCCGCAGAGTCATCCAGGCCGACCACAGCGCCGGGAAGACCGCATCATGGGAAGGTTCGAGCAGACGTCTCACCTGCTTCCCGGGCTGCTCGTCGACCACCGCACGTGCCCCCTCTCTGGGCGCTGAGGTCGTGGCGGCAGCTCGCGATGTGCCCACCGCCGAAGTCCCTGCCCGCGCCGGCTCCGCTGCTTGGCGCGCCTCCGTTCTCCCCCGTGTGGCGGCGCCTCGCCTCCTTCCTTGACGCCCGGTCTCCGCACGGGTAACCTCGAGCCGCCAAACTAGCTTCCGCAAAAGCCCCTCAGGGTACGCGATGGCCCAGTGTTCGGCGTACTCGGTTTCCAAGCCTGCGTCAACTCCGGTAGGAGGGAGAGTGATGACGTCGCCAGAGCCGAAAGCGGCAAACATCAGCCACATCTGGCGGAGGACGCCAGGGTTCGTCTCCTCCCGGACAGCAGTGAATACCCTCTTCGGCATCCGTTGAAGGCACCCGAACTGCCTGGCGAACCGGGTCGGCACGTAAGGCTCGCAGATCACCTTCCCGTCGATCCGAGCCACGAGCACCCCGCCCCGCATGTTCAGGAAGTATTCATGCTGCTCCAGCGGACCCTGCCCATTGTCGATCATCTGGCCGATGGGAGTGGGGAACGGACTGAAGTTGAAGTTGGCATGATTGCCAATCCGGATCCGCACGCCCTCCTCACTTAGGGTCATCGGAGCGACCCCCGCGATGTTCAGCAGGGAGGGTCGCAGGCCGTTGCCCGGAGGAATGATGGCGTTCGGAAACGTGTACCCACCGAGGTGAGCAGCCACCCAGCCGTGGAAGAACTGAAAGGGCCCACAGATCCTTCGTGGCGACCCCCCTCGTGAGATGCGTCCCAGGATGGCATACAGCCTCGCCAGCACTGGGACCCCGAGGTTGTATCTCTTGTTGGCGGCCATAGCGCCCGCCATCGCCAGTGTCGCCGGGCGAACGCCCATTCTCGCGTCCCGCACTGGCAGGAGCCACCCACTCAGAAAGGCGGCCAGGAACGCCACGTACCGGACATTTGGGTCCCGGGCCTCGATGACGCGGTACCCCCATGAGCGGTAATCGCCCGTCTCCAGGACCCGCCAGTACGACCCGTTCCGGCTCCTCTGAGCTGCGGTCGGGCACCGCTTCCCCCTGCCTTGCATCTTGACCGCCGGGTCATGCTCCATGAACTGGCCAAACCATTCCTTGTAGGCTATGTCCTTCTGGAAGTCTTTGATCCCGAGCCGCGGCGTAGCCAGGTCAAGCAGATGCCAGGTCAGGATGGGAGTCCGTGACCTGTCCTCCCAGATGTTCTTCGGTGGCAGGAACTCATCGTATTGGTAGCCCTCCAGCGGGATACCTCCGATGCAGTGGATGTCCCAGAGGCCGATGCCGACCTCCCCATGGTGAAGATGGAAGGTGTTGGTATCCGGAGACCATCGGGTGAACAGCTCCGGCCCGAGCTCGGACTGCTGGTAGAAGTGGAACTGCGACGTCCACACCGCCTCGAACAGGCCAATGTACCGCAGCTCCTCTGCGAAGTGATCGCAAGTGTGGCGTACCCAGAACGCCCAGGCCCACTCACTGGTGAAGTTGCCCCCAGACCGCAAGTCCCAGTCCTTCAGCCAGCCCTTGGTGTCGTCCGTGACGCTCTGGCGATATATGCTCGAGTAGAGGGCTGGAGAATTCTCCGCAGTAGGCTCACCCCCATCAATGGTTCGCGTCCTCGGGTTCAGGACATAGACCTCCAAGTGTCTGGTCTCCCTGGCAGGATGCCCATTGTTGGTGATGTTATAGCGGAGAAGCTCGTCCTCCCGGGTCACCCAGGTCCGCGGCGCATCAATCTCGAACCCTGGCACCGGAACCTCATCTAGGATGCCGAAGTTCCAGAGCGGTAGGTTGTCCGACAGTGGATATGTCTTCTGGGCCGGCGTCAATAAGTCGAACAAGGATTGATTGTTGGAAATAATCTCCTTGGCTCCGTAAACCTCCTCGTTCGTCGCCATCTCAGCCCTGCGAGTGGCGGCATCCCCCTCATTTCCTCTGTGCGCGGCCATCTCAGAAGTTTCGAGAGTCGTGCGGGTTAAGGGATGAAGCGTGCGGGATCGGACGAGGCTGGTAGAGAAGTTTGAAGGCTGGCGCGCAATCCAAGTGGACGGCGCGCAATTGGGAAGACTGTCGCGCAAAGTTCCGTGTTTTCGCGCAAAAACAGGCGAGATCCGGACGGTTTTGCGCGCCGATCGAGCGAATTTCGCGACCGGAAGAGGCAATTTCGCGCACGAGAGCTTCGGAGCTTATCGCGCGGAAGGCCAGAGTACGGAACGCGGGACCCAGCGCCCCTACTTATAGGCGAGGCCGGGTCCGCGCTGCGCGGAAAGCGCTTTGCGTGACCGCAGCGGCGAATTTCGCGACCGGCGTCCCTTTTTGCGCGCCTAAGTCCCGCGCCGCCCAGGACTTCGGCATTCCGGCGTCTCCCTCGGAACCCGATCGTTGCGACCTCTCGCCGATCAGATTCCGAGGGTGGGCTTTTGTAGACGCCGGAAAAGTCCGTTGTTCCCAAATGAAGCTCCGGATGCGGAAAGCGAGGTCATATTTGGAGTCGGAAGAATGTTTCGGAGGGCCCGGAGGCCTTGCGCGGAATTTCAGAGTTCTGCGCGCAAAGATGATGATCCGCGTGCAAAACCCCCGGGATGCGCGCAACTCCTTTGCGCGCCGTGCCCGATTCCGCGCCCGCGAGGAGAATTCCGCGCTCGCGCCTTGGATTCCGCGCCCGGGGTTGCCTATAAATACTAGGCGACCCCCAACGTTTCAAAGGTTGCTGGAAGTCGAACGGTCTCCCGCGCGCGCAATTCAACCCCTTCCGCGCGCAATGCCGATCCTGAGGTAACCTCCTTTCTTTCGCGCAATAGAGCCTTGGGGTCCGCCTTCGCGCGCAATCCCCTTGGCTCATTTCCTTTGAATAAATTTCAACCCAAAGGCCTTTGCGCGCAAAAGAAGCCTCTTGCGCGCAATTGCCCCCGGGTGCGCGCAATCCGACCCGATTGCGCGCACCCCCCATTTTCAAAGTGGCCATTCGTTAGAGAATGAGCCGTTGCCCCCGTGCGCTATCCGAAGCCTGGTGCGCGCAATCCCAACCTTCCGCGCGCAAAGGGCTGGCCCAATTGCGCGCCAGCCCGCCATTTTTGCGCGCCGACCCGCGGTTTTGCGCGCAAAGCTCCTCTTTTGCGCGCAATCCGCCAGGGTCGCCTCCCTCGATCCCCTGAGGGCACCTGCCTGCGTGGCGCCCGATGATCCTCATCCTGGGTGCCCGCACCGTGCGTTGTCTTCCCGTGCGGCCCTCCAGGTTCGTGCGAAGTGACACGCACCCATCGTCCGGCAACCTATGCCCAGCATGACGTTAAACTGCACATTCGTCCCGCATGACGTTAAACTGCGCATACGTCCAGCATGACGTTAAACTGCAAATTCGTCCAGCATGACGTTAAACTGCATATTCGTCCAGCATGACGTTAAACTGCACATCCGTCCAAGCTGCACGACGTTAAACTGCCTAGCCCCCATCGTCCGCGCTGCAAGACGTTAAACTGTCAAGTGCTTCGTCCTCAACACACGACGTTAAACTGTACTTCGTCCGGCAAGACGTTAAACCGTCCGCTTCGTCCTCAACACACGACGTTAAACTGTACTTCGTCCGGCAAGACGTTAAACCGTCCGCTTCGTCCTCAACACACGACGTTAAACTGTACTTCGTCCGGCAAGACGCTAAACCGTCCGCATCATTCGATCCCGTGCCTCGCACGTAGGGTCTCCCCCGGTTTGGATGTGGCCCCCACCCGCTCGTCTCTGCAGGGATGTCGGGATTGTCCCCCTTTTGGGACGATTTAATGGGAGCGGCTTTTCCCTACGGGGGCCGGGTATTACAAACCCCTAGTTTCTCGTGGGAGGCTGCACATGTGTATCTCCGTTGCGCCTCCCCACTGCCGAAGCCAGTAGAGGGTCTGACTGGGATCGAGGTGTCTTCTGCTTTCGGTCCAAGTCCCTTCCAACTGAGTTTTGCCGCATCCGGGCTGCCCCAAGTGCGTAAGTCCTGACAGAATGAACTACGTGGACTTTGATCCCTGTCTTCTATACAGGGTACGTAGGAAGCCTCCCTGAGGTTCAAGCCCACCACCTGGTCGTCCCGGTCGTATTTACGTCGGTTCGTCCATCAGTGGACCCCTCCAGGGTTCACGCTTGCGTCGATTCACCTATGAATATGCCCCTGTGGGAGACTGCCCGCGTGTATCTCTGCGGTGCCTCCCCACAGCCCCCCTTTTTTCCATTTCCCCTTTTATCGTCCAGCATGACGTGAAACTGTGATCCACCCGGCCGTTCCATCCCCCTCTGTGCGAGGTGGTTCGGTTCAATCCTCCGCCCGGCGGCCTAGACCTCTTCGTGAGTCGGCTTGCCGACGTCCAGCATGACGTTAAACTGTATACCCGAACTACGTTGACTTTGATCCGTGCTAACGCACGGTACGTAGGAAGCCCCTCCGGGGTCCAAGCTCTTCACTCCATCATCCATCCTGATCCTTACCTGGGCTGCCACATCCCGGTGGGGTCATGCCACTTCACTCCACTCCACGTTACTTGGGAAGCCGCCCATGTGCTGGCCCCAGCGTCGGAGGTTCCCCGCAAGGGGTTCTGTCATCTGATCCACTTTTCGTGTTGATCGGTCTGATGCCGTCCCCGCTGGACGTTAAACTCGCGGCATACCCCGTGTTAAACATGGGAAGCTGAGGAAAACCTCAGGTGACACAGTTCCCCGCACCTAGTACGGGATGCCTCAGGCCATCATGCCTTCGAGAAGCCCTATTAGGGACGGAAGACAGACGTGCAGAGCCGCAGTGTTACGACACGCCCCCAGCACCCAGAGCCACCCGGCCTTCTCACCGCAGGTTGCTGCCCCGACCAGACTCCTTGGAACGTCCGGGCGGAAGCAGCGTAATTAACCGGTGTCCATGAAGATATGGCGCCGGGAACGAGATTCACGAACATTCTTAAGTCTATGAGGGAGACCCGGATTAGGCGACGAGTTCCAAGGAGACGTCCAAGGAAGGAGGAGCCGACATCCCATCATCCCGGTTTCGATCAAGGAGCAGACGCCCCTGAATAAGGGACGAATTCCGCCCGCCCTTGGAAAGCGGGACTGCGGGACCACAAGCCGCGCGCCCATCCCCTCGGGTTGACGGGTGCACGCGCGAACGCGTCCTGGCGGAACAGCGTAACCCGACGCACATCCGCACCGAAACAGTCTTTAATATACTTATGTTGAGATATATAAGTTCCTTCTGGTTTTTGAGATATTTGAAAACGAAGAAAGAATGTTAACTCACCCATCATACTCATTTCAAACTCAGATTTCATTAAATTTGCAAAAGAATCGGTTAAAGATTTCTGAGTTGATCCAAATATGATGTCATCAACATATATTTGGACAATCAAAACATATTTGTTTTCCATTTTGATAAAAAGAGTTGGATCAGCTGTACCTTTTCTATAATTGTTTTGTAAAAGAAATCATGTAAGTCTATCATACCATGCTCTAGGGGCTTGTTTAAGACCATATAGAGCCTTGGTAAGTTTAAAAACATGATCAGGATGTTTTGGGTCTTGAAAACCAGGAGGTTGTTCGACAAAAACTTCTTCTTGAACAAAACCATTTAAAAAAGCACGTTTGACATCGATTTGAAATAGTTTGAAATTGAAATATGCTGCGAAGGCTAATAGAATACGAATAGATTCAAGTCTAGCTACTGGAGCATATGTTTCTTCATAGTCTATTCCCTCTTGTTGATTATAGCCTTTAGCAACAAGTCTTGCTTTATTTCTTACAATGATTCCATTTTCATCACACTTATTTCTGAAAACCCATTTTACACCAATTACAGTTGTTTCTTTAGGTCTTTCAACTAAAGTCCAGACTTGATTCCTTTCAAATTCATTTAGTTCATCCTTCATTGCTTTGATCCAATCATCATCACCTAAGGCCTCACTTGGACTTTTAGGTTCAAATTGGGAAAGAAAAGCAAGATGTTCTATTTCATTTCTTAAGGAATTTCTGGTCCTTACAGGTTGATTTATATCACCAATGATGTTATCACTGGGATGATTCCTAAGAAACAATTGATTTGGGTTTTGTAAAACCTGTTCATCAACATATGGTAGAAAATCTTCTGTGGTAAATGTTTCAGGAACACTTTCTCGAACATTTTCCTTATCAGAATGTTCTTCTAATATAGGTTGATAAACATTTTTAGAAAACACATCCGAGGATGTAGGATTGGGTTGGTTGAAAACAAAAGGGTTAGTTTCATCAAATTTTACATGTACTGTTTCTTCAACAGTACAAGTGTTTTTATTGAAAACTCTATAAGCCTTAGAGGTTGTGGAATAGCCTAGAAAGATTCCTTCATCAGATTTTGGTGCAAATTTGTGTAAATTATCTTTTGTATTCAGAATGAATACTTTGCATCCAAAAACTTTGAAGTAAGAAACTTTAGGTTTTCGGCCAGTCCATAACTCGTAAGGAGTTTTATTAAGAAATGGACTAGTTAAAACACGATTTATAGTATAACAGACAGTACTTATAGCTTCAGCCCAAAAGTGCTTAGCAATTGAGTATTCACTCAACATGGTTCGAGTCATTTCCTGAAGAATACGATTTCTTCTTTCAACAACCCCATTTTGCTGAGGAGTTCTTGGAGCTGAGAAATTGTGAGTAATAACTTTCTTACTACAAAAAGTTACAAAATCTGAATTTTGGAATTCACAACCATGATCACTATGAATAGTTATCAATGGTAGGTTTTTCTCATTTTTAACTTGGGCTCTAAAAGTTTTGAAATAGGAAAAGGCTTCAGATTTCTTTGTGAGAAAGTAGACCCATGTAAATCTAGTAAAGTCATCAATTAAAACAAATACATAGTATTTGCCTCCAATGCTTCCAGATTGTGAAGGACCAAACAGATCCATATGCACAAGCTGTAATTCATTAGAAGTTGAAACTTCATTAATTGGTTTAAAGCTAGTTTTATGTTGCTTGCCAAATTGACAAGGATCACAGACTTTTGAAGAATCATATCTAAGATCCGGTAGCCCTTTTACAAGTCCTTTCTTTGAGAGTTTTCTTAGGTTTCTCAAATTACAGTGTCCTAGTCTCCTATGCCATAGCCATGATTGATCTTCTATTACACTTAAGAAAGGTAAGTTTTGGTTCCTAAGGTCTTCTATGTTAATAGTGTAAACATTCTCTTGCCTATGGGCAGATAGAATGAATTCATCCTTGGAATTGTGAACTAGACACTTATCATTTCTAAAATTCACAAGGTAACCTTCATCACATAATTGACTTATGCTGATGAGATTGTGCCTAAGACCTTTTACAAATAAAACATTTGAAATAAGAACTTTTCCAAGAAAAACGATATTACCTATACCAACAATCTTTCCTTGAGCATTATCTCCGAAGGTAACTTTTCCACCTTTTGTTTTGATAACCTTTTCAAAGAAATCTTTGTTTCCAGTCATATGTCGAGAACAACCACTATCCATGTACCAAATGTTCTTATTGATACACTTCTCGTTTCCCTGAAAAAGAAACAATTAGATTTTTGGAATCCAAACCTGTTTGGATCCAGAAGGGTTAGATAAAAGAATTTTAGGAATCCACATTTGTTTAGCAAAATGAGCTTTATGAAATCCTAAGGATTGAGTTTTGTTAAGAGAACAATCTCTTCTCCAATGTCCACCACATTGACACTTGGAACAGAAAATGGTTTTTTGAGGAACAAAATAGTTATTGCTAAAAACAGGTTTGGAATGAGTATAACCAAGACCAGAACGATTTCTCAAAGGTCTAATTTGAGAATACATCCTATCAAAGTTTTCTTTTCCATGAGTAAAGTTTGACAAACACTTTTTCAAAGATAAAATCTCTGACTTTAGTTTTAAAACCAAATTCTTGTTTTCTAACACATTTGAATTTGAACTAGAGTTAGACTCTAAAATATTTTTCTTTGAAATAGAAGTTTCAAGATCCTTAGAAAGTTTATCATTTTCAGATTTGACTTTCTCAAGGGTTTTCAAAATACTTTCAAAATCAGAAGTTTTCCCATCAAGATCTTTAGAAAGATCTGATACTTCTTTAGTCAAAATATAAATTCTAGAATTTTCTTTTTCAAATCTCTTTTTGAGTTTAGAATTTTCATTTTCAAGTAACTTAGAAAATATAGAAACTTCTTCAAAAGAAGGTAAAGTATCATCTTCTGATGATGAGGGTTCATCATTTGAAGATTCATAATATCTATTATCAACATAATTTTCATTTAAAGAGACATTTGTAACAGCTTCAGCATTATGTACCTTAGCCATGAGACAATGATCCTCAATTGGTAGTCTGGCTAGAAGTCCAATATTCCTTTGTTCTGGCGTCTCATATTCTGAAGAATCATCTGAGGAATCACTATCACTTGCACTCCACGTATCATTTTCTTTCAAGACTTTCTTAGTCTTATAAAGACTTTTCTTGTTTCTTTCAGAGTGTTTCTCTTGTCTATCTTTCCTCTTCAGTAAAGGACAATCAGGCCTTATATGTCCTGCTTTCTTGCATTCATAACAAGTTACCTCAGAATCTTTCCTATCTTTCCTGTCTTTCTTTTTGAATCTATATTGAAAATCTTTCTTTCCCACAATCTTGTTCATTCTTCGAGCAAGATTGGCTAACTCATTGTCTGAAAGATTACAATCACTTGAATCAGATACAAAAACTTTCTTGGATTTAGACCTTGTGACCCTTTCAGGTGTTTTAGCCTTAGATGCAAAAGCTACACTTCCATTCCCATTCTTCTTCTTATTGAAATCAGCATCTCTCTTCATTCTTGTCTCGTGCTGTAGAAGAGTTCCAAAGAGTTCATCAAGAGTAATATGGGAAACTTTTCTATTTTCATCAATAGCTGTCCTTTTCGACTCCCATTCATTTGGCATAATATCTATAATCTTGTCAACAAGAGCTTCATCATCAAGACCTTTTTCTCCCATAGATTGTAAGCTGTTGACAATTGTCATAAACCTTTGTTGCACTTTACATACTGGCTCTACATAAGGAAAAACAAATCCATGATACTCTGCTCGAAGCATTTCTCTCCTTGTTTCTATAACCTTGGATGTACCAAAATGAGTGACTTCTAATTTCTTCCAAATACAGTTGGCTGCTTCACATGAAGATATCTGACTATATATATTCCTGGTCATAGAACATAATAAAGTATTGCGTACCTTGTAATTCAGTTGATATTCTTGCTTCTCTTGGTTGGTAAAAGTCCTAACTTCTTTGTCAGGAATTTTGTAACCCCCAGTAAGCATAATAAAATTGTCTACACCAGTATTGATGACGAAAGTCTTCATATGATCTCTCCAATACTCATAATCATTCCCATCAAAGATTGGTGGTCTAGAAGGATTCAGATTATCTATTGATCTGATATTCATTCCTGCCATCTAATATAACAAAAACAACTTTTCCACTCCACACGTTAGTGTAGTAAGTATTCAAGATAGTAATAAGAAGTAAAGCTAGTAAAACAAGTCAGTGGAAAACCGCCTCTGATACCAATTGTTGGATCGAATAGTAGATATAAAAGTCTATTAGATGGAACAATACAAGAGGGGGGGTGAATTGTAGGTTTAAAAACCTTTGAGTTTTAGTAACAAAGAGATTAGTTTAAATGAACTTAAACTAATACAAATACAAACACCCACAATTGTATTGAATGTAAAAGGTATGATGTATTGTAATACTATTGTAAAGCAAAACAATTGTATTCAAGGTGAACACAATAATCAGAGTAATACAAATGTGAATGATTCTACCTTAAAGCGTATAGAACCAATCAATACAAAATGTAATAGAATGATTGTAATTGAAACAATTACAATTGAATATGTAAAGAAGAAAGGAAACAACACAAATCCCTTTCTAATACAACAGCGGAAATGTAAAAGTAATACAATTCTTTTAACCCAAAGAGAAGGGTTATCCTTTCACCTAGGATAAAAGGTCTGTCTCACCAACACCCTGATGAGCCCTCGATACGATGATCGGCACGTCTGTCTGCCTATCCCCGGCAGCCCTCGATACGATGATCGGCACGTCTGTCTGCCTATCCCCGGCAGCCCTCGATACGATGATCGGCACGTCTGTCTGCCTATCCCCGGCAGCCCTCGATTTTGGAGGTAATCGGCACCTCTGTCTTTCAATTACTTGAAAGCCCTCGATACGATGATCGGACGCACAAAGCTGATGAGAGAAGTCACAGTGTCTCTCTCTAGAATCTTTGTAGTTCACAGAGTCTCTTCATTCGTTCTCTTTGTTCATCGTTGTGTTCTCAGCTTCAAATGACCTCCTATTTATAGGCCTCGGGTTCCAACGGTCATATTGCCTCCAACGGTCATATTGAAACAGAAAGCACGACATCGTTTTGATTAGTTTGTAACTAACTCAACGACATCGTTTTGTTAGGACAAGAGATATATAGAAATGTAAAACATGAGTACGATTCATATGCAGAGAGAGTTTTTGACAAAGTACCAAAACAAAAAAATGATCATCTGAATAGCAGAGTCA
Organism: Viscum album; assembly: GCA_963277665.1. Taxonomy (NCBI): domain Eukaryota; kingdom Viridiplantae; phylum Streptophyta; class Magnoliopsida; order Santalales; family Viscaceae; genus Viscum; species Viscum album. Next base: position 1,717,119,196 of record OY728132.1, read on the forward strand.
GTACGATACGATTGACAAAGTCAGTACGATACGATTGACAGAGTCAATATGATACGATTGACAGAGTCAGTACGATATGTTTGACAGAGTCAGTACGGTACGATTTGGTCGGTACGATCAACATCGTACGATACGATAAAAGACAATTGTAATATACAAACATATGATAGAATACATTTGTGATTTCCAAAACATGATATAGAAGTCAAAAGAAGACTTTTGACTTAACAATATTCTTAAGATAATTAAATATTTATTTACATCCCATTACGATGAATTTAAAAGAAAATATTTCCCTAATGAAATCATTTTTATGATTATGATATTTTCAATGCATAAATTTTTAGTTTTTGTTAGGTTTTTAATAGTTTAACATTATGTATTATGATTCATATCATAATATAGAGTATTCCATTTTTTAGAAATTTTTTCTTTTGAAATGAATGGAAACTTTATCAATACATTTAATACTTGTAGGGATTTCCATCCTATGAATGATAATGGCCATGGATATATATCTGCAAGTGTTGATGAACAGATTGTAGCTGTAAGGGGATAGATGACTCAGGTTATTAATAATATAATTACTCATATGGAGTACCTATATCCACAACATCAATGAACAATGCAAGACCGCTTCTTGAGACAACCTCATTCATTATTCAATGGTTCTGGAAATCCATGCATTTCTGAGAAACAGAAATTTTCCACAGTGAAGAAATTTTTTTCTTTAGGAATAAAGTAAAGGGATAAAGATGTCTTGTAAATTTATAATCATTAAGTATATATTGTTCATCAGTTCCCATTTATTAAATAAAAAATTGTTGATAATGATATAGGAATTATGGAATGGATGTAATATAACTAATTTTTATTAGAACATCATTTTAGTTATGAATGATTAGCAGAAATAGAGATGCACATTCTAAGCCTGAGATAAAAAGAATATGGGACTGTTGTAATGTATAAAGATATCGTTACAATGTTTCCAATGATTGTTTATTATTACATACATAATCCGAATTACAATAGTGATCAATTTATCGATGAGTTAAATACATTCCTCTCTTAGGAACATGTCTCCCAAACATTCTCATCCTATAAAGATATAGTCCCATGTGATATCATGATATAAAAGGATTCTCTAATTATGGTTATATTTAATGGAAACAAATAGAATAATATTGTTTTTAAACACTCTAGAAAAGGAAATGTGGAAAATTTTGAGAAGATAAGTATTGATATCCCATCCTGTAATAATGGTGGGATGAAACACACTAGTAAATTCATGAATGGAATAAGTGTTTCATACCAGTGTTGAGAAAATGGTCACAAATCCCATGATTTAATGTTTAATAAATAGTAAAAAATGATCAATGATACTATTTTAATGAAATTGGATATTTCTAAATTGACTTTCACAGATGTCGATGATATTTTACCTAAATAGGACAAGCGAGAAAGACAATGCAAATGCAATCACTGCTACTGAGGTTGAAATTTTTAATAGTGTGTTGGAAGGTACATTAATCATCTTCTCAAACATTGAAATTTAATTATTTGATTATGTATCATCACATTATTTTATATCTACCAAGTTATACAAGAAAATTAGATATTTTTTATATGATTTAATAATGGAGTTGTTTTTTTAAAACCAATAGGGGATGTTTGATTGCAATAATTATTTCCCAGTCAGTCCCATTTTTTGACATATAAAAATAATTTACATATATATCATGTCTTCATTAATATAATTGAAATTTATATTATCCTTTCAATGTATTATATTTGAAAATAGTATTTATAAATTTATTTCAATAAGAATGAAATTTTGATTTTTGAGGAAGAAGGAGAAATCCTTATCATTAATGTTGAAATATCATCCTATGATTCTTATCTAGATCAAACCATAGTCGCTATACTAAATGAAATTCTTTGGTTGGATGAAAATAAATCATATTGGGATGAATAATGGAATCATAAAATTGAGTATGTAAATATTTTATAGTAATACATTTATGTATTTACAGAGGAATTACCATGATATACCCTTGAGCTAGATGATGAATTTCTGGTGGATTTAATCCCCAATTAAATAAAAATATCAACCAATACATATAGAATGTCCCTTTTAAACATTTTTTAGTTCAAGAAAAAACAACTAGATTATTTGGGTAATAAAAGATTTATTATCACTAGTATTTCACCAAGGGGATCCAATATTATCTTCATTAAGAAGAATGAAATGTTAATGAGGTTTTGTATTGATTATAAGAAAACAAATTATATTTCATAAATGAATATGTATCAACTCACATTCATTGATTACTTGTTCGATCAACATTATGGAGCATAATATTAATAAAATATAGAGCTTCGTTTTGGGTATCACCAATTTAATGTAATGAAGGAATACATTTTGAAGACTAATTTTACAATGAGGTATGCACATTACATGTTCACAATAATGCCTTTTTTAATGACAAACGGGACCTCAATTTTTATATACATAATGAAAAATGTATTCAAGGAATATATTGATTAATTTATAAATCTTCAATGTTGATACATTTCTCTATTCTATAATCTATTAAGATCATGATAATAAAATTTCAACCATTCGTAATACTATTTGAATTGAAGATGTAAATGGTAATTTTATTCTATGTGATTATTTCCTTCAGGGAGTTCATTTTATTCGATATATTTTCTCCATGTATGAAATATCATTATATCCTAAAACGAAAAAGGCAGTCAATGAATGGAATATTCTGAAAAATATAACAATGGTACATTGTTCTATTGGTTACAAGGTTTCTATGAAAGGTTTGTTCAAAAAAATTGATGTTTGGATAACCCAATAACATAGATTACATGTATAGGGGGTATGTTGTTTTGGGTAGGGTAATATGAAGAATGTTTTGAGGAACTAATAATAAGATTAATAAATCCTCTAATATTGAAACTTCGATCTAAAAGTGAATTGGTTTTTATATATAGTGACACATCAAACTGGGGACTTGTTTATTCCCGAATGAAAATTTTTAATGTTATTTTATATGAAGTATGAAAATTTAATACAAATGAACAGAACTATCCAACCCATGATATGGGGATAGAAGCTATAATTTGCTCTTTGAAAACACTAATACAATACCGTTATGGTGAATTATAAGAGATGTATAAATATAATAAAATCATGAAATATATCTTTTCACAGAAATATAACAACATGGTATAGAGATGATAAATCGAGATACACAAGGATTATACTTTATCAATATAATAATACATTTTTAATGAAAATAAGGTAGCATATGTGTTGAGTAGTAATGATCATGGTTTTTTAACAAAAAATTAGGATATAAAGGGATCCTATGTTCCTGGACCAATAAAATGTGTATATGGTAATTTAAAATGAAGGTGAAACATCAATCATCATAAAAATTATCGAAAACCCATCATTATTATAAAAGATAAATAATAATCAATATGAAGATGATAAATTTAAGAAGAAGACTGAAAGTGGTAATGAATGTGAATGAATAGAATTTGTTTGTGAAGATGGGGGTAAAATATTTTGGAAGCTGATTAGTGTTCCAACTATAATTGTTTTAAAAATATAATTATTGGATGATTCTCATAGCTTAAATTTATCTACAAACCATAGTACCAAAAAGATGTATTGTGAAAAGGAAGATCATTGTTTGTGTGATAACATGGGGTGGGAAATTGATTATTATGTTTTGAGATGACTTGTTTTTAAACAAGTGAATGCAATGAAATATCATCTCAAATGATTCCTACAACCTCTTTATATTCCCATTTTTAAATTGGATGAACTTACTAAATAAATTTTCATAATATTACCATATAATCCTATAAATAAATATAAAATATCATTTATTTTTGACCCCCAAACCAAATCCACAAATTTTATTCTTATAATAGAAGGCATGCCTCCTCACCACCTCACACAGCTCTATATTAATGTGGTTTTAAGACATTGTGGTGATCTAATATAATTTTTTTCTATTTGAGATCCCCATCTTGAATATAAATTCAATTTTTTTACAAAAGGATCTTGACAGTGATCACCATTTGAGCATTGCATATGCTCTTCAAACTAATGAAATGTATGAAAAAAAATTCAGTCCATTAAAGATATGTTACATTCATGCTCACTCAATTTTCAAGGTATATGGGATTAGTAATTACCATTGGAACAGTTTCCGATAATAATAGAAAACATTAAAGTATTAAAATGGCCTCATATAAAGCATTATAAGAGATTTCATACTCCAAATAGTTGGGAATAATTTAATGAGAGGAAACTCTTAATCCAAGAACATTTTGATGAACAAAATTAAAGGGAAAGGATATCCATTATCAAATTAATGTTGCTAAAAATAGTAATAAATGTTATTCTAACAATCAAATGATGTATTTGGAACTTCGTGAGGGATATCATGTTTTTTAAGGTATTTTAATAAATGTGTATTATAAGGTATGGTAAAAAATGTTAACTATGTCCCTAGAATATCAGACTCATTGACATACTTTAAAGGGTTGTTGTTGTTTTTTATCATTTGGAAATTCCTTCATATCTCTCAAATGTACAAACTGTGTTTTATATATCTCATCCAAGGTAGTAAATTACTGAACAGACACATGTTATCTCCTCTAATTAATTATAGTTATTTCATAACATTTTTACTACGAGGAACCCATCCATATTTATTATATTAGATTGAAATTATTGTATAATATGATGAATCATCCGGTAAATTTCAGGGGATAAATCAAAAAAATGGAATATGTAAAATGGTATCCAGAGTATTCAATGAAGAAGAACTACCCAGATCATTTCTTGAGGGTAACAACCCTAAAATTTCAAGAATGAATTTTTCATAGGAGGGAAGAATGTATCAACCTATGAATTTATAATATTTTCATTTAAAAAAATATTTAGATTTTTTTATAACATTTAATGCTTGAACTCTGGTTGTCTTGCATTACAGTCAAGATAAACATACCCTGATAGCTTGAATGACATGCAAGATCGAGTATTACAAGAAAAAATAAATTATTAAAATATTAATATTTAATATAAAAAAATATAACCTACTGATTCATTTTATATGCATTCTGGACCTGATACAAGAACAAATCCACTTTTTTCTCATAAAATAAGTATTTTTAGAATATGTATATTTTCTACACTTTTAATGGAGAACCCATATTAAATATAATTTTTTAAAATTTTATAGTTTTTATATGAAAAAATATTATTCTTGAATGAATTAGGAAATTCAAAATTATCTTAAGGTGTATCTTTTGTATTTTTATGAGAAGATTCATTATTTTAATGAATTATTAAAAACATTCTCATGTACCTAAAAATGAGATTTTCCTATAAATAATTATTATAATTTATATTTATTTTTATTGTCAATATATATCAATAATTCATATTTTAATCCACTATAAAAATTGGAATCATCTTTATATTAAAATAAGTTATAAAAGCCTATTGAACTTATGAATAATTCCTTTTACCCGCCTTATTTCCACATTTGTGGGATTAGTGTTAATCATAATTTACCATCTTCTAAGAATTGAATTTGAAAAGTTGACATAAAATGTTGTAGTATGTATAATGTTAAGAATCTAATAAGATGAGCTTAATTTATTTTATATTATGCAGTGTAATGTTTGAAAATTATTATTTACCCTGGATATGGGTAAATTATGTAATTAATGGTAAATGAAATATAATAACTATATAAAATTATGATAATGTAGGTGAAAATTTCATTAGAAAAGTGTAAATAGACCAAAATAAAACCTAGGATGAAATTTTAATCTTTTTATTCCACTTGTGTATGAATATAAAATTTATAATATATATTCTAAAGGTAAGATAATCTTTTCATACTAATGTTTTTAATAAGAATTAAAAGTTAATACATGATTATAATGATGATATATTAGAATAAGAATTAAAAATTTCAAAATAATAAATATCTATTCATCATGATATCTTCTTTAATAATTTTATAAAATAAATAATTTAACTAATTTCATCCATAATATAGATGATTTAATTGTTTTATTCATTGAAATATCAAATAAATGGTATAAAATATATTAATATAAATATAAATTGACATAATTAATGACAGCCACGAGTTTTATTGATATCATAGACATGATATTGATTTACAATAAGTGTTGTCTTGATGTTACCATATTATTGGGATGTTTTAAAAAAATAAAGAATAGTATCAAAATTAAATTAAATTATATTTCAATATAAATATTGTTTTATTAAATGATATGAAATTCATAAAAATCTAATATTAGCCCAAATATGTATAACATGGTAAAATACACCATCAATGATCCCTTTGGTTTTATTTTGTCATTTTATAGTAGAAATACCTACCGTAAAGGGTACAAATCCATGTTGTCACGATAAATGTAAAAGGGATTAACACAGAATTAAACCTAGAACATAATGTTAATATTTTGACCTAAATAGGTCTACAAATAATTGTGTGATTTTATTTCTACTCGTACTCATATTATATTTTATTTAACTCACTTTGGATCTATTTTAAACTAAAAATCAGTTTGTGTTAATTTAATATTCTTGGCGATTTCAATTGGACCCTCCACCTATCTTATAAAGAGGGAACTCCTCCATCACTTCCTCAATCCAGATTTCAGATTATTTCTCAACAAAACAATACCATTTTTCTTCTCAAATTCACTTTGATAGACTAGAGGTTAATTTATGATAAAAATCCCTACCCTATTGTTCCGAATAAGAGATCAAAAGCGGTTCTCTAAAGAAGAGGTAATCAGCATTCCCAAATCTATTAAATTAATTTATTCTTCATCATAATCTTCATGAGATGAATACATTATAAAATAATAAATCCAATATCATATGTATGATTATATGTTATTATTATTATTATTATTATTTTAAATTTATATTCCTCCTTATATTCATCTTACAAAAAACAATATCCCCATGCTTGCGTATGTAAAACATATATTATCCACACTGTGGTGTAAATTTTTTAATAATAACAACATTCAGATGGGTATAATAGTGAAGATAATGAATATAAAAACTAAATATGACATGATATTGACAATTTATAATTAAAATACTATATAATTAAACCCCACTTTACCATTAATGGAATCATACAACTGCTCATGTGTACATATAGCCTATCGTCTCCCCCATGAAATGATATTAATTATCCATGTTAACCATTAAAAATGATTATAAAATTAATATGATGTGAGGATATAATATTGATGAACATAATATAACATTGGATATGAAGAAAATATAACATAAGGATAAGAAATATGAATTACCATAAAAAACAGTCATTAGAAATTGTTTCATATAACAATCTAAACCATGGGATCAATATAGTATTACATAAAAAATGATATAATTGGGTAAAATATGAAATCTCAAATATGGATATCATTATGGTTTAAATTAGAATCATGTTTTATAAATTATACAATAGGATAACACATCATCAACTAATGAAAAGTATGAGGTAAGGTCTAATTTTTCAATCTCATTATTATCTGGGTTTTTCTATATGTAAGTATATACTTCGATATATTTCTATCCCATATCCATGTTTCTTTAAATTTTATTTTTTAATATTCTTATGATTCCTATAAAAGTTTTCTAATGACATTCATTACCAGATAATTCAATTTTTTAATTTTTTTAAAGGAATATATATTTCATTTTCCAAATGAGGTACTCTATTCCATTTTCTATAAAGTACCGATGAAATGTTATGCTTTTTATATTATACAGGATTTGAAAAGGATCCATTAAAAAACTAAATGATTATTTTTCATTAAAAATGTATTATTTTAAAAAAATTATCCAAATTTAAAATAATTACAATATAGTAATGGCCTTTCACTAAAATATTTTTTAATGATTTCAGTAGTCAAATTTATCATCGACTACATCCTTTCATGGGTTTTATTCTTAACAAAGGTTGGTATTATAAGATACTGAATAAAATTATTTATTGAAATGAATTATGATATTTTTGACAATGTATTCTTTTAATTTTACCAAATTCATGTTCATCAGTTAATGTATTAACAATTAATATACTAGTTTTAGTACAGATGTTTATCATTGTCATGTTTGACAAATTTTATATGAGGAATGCATTAGACAATGTAACTGACGAGCAGAGTCTGTTATATCCCTGCAATGCATCGGTAGGTGTCATAAAAAACTATTATGTGTATTGGGTAACATATGACACATTTTATTTATGGTTTCTTAGAAAAATTCATGACTGTACATTTATGATGTCTGGAATAATGAATTCCCTCATTATTTGTTTAGTAATTGATATTCCATGTGATAATTAGAAAAGTAGAATATCCATGGTTATGCTTATTTTTCATATGGTTATTTATATTGAATTGTTTGATCATATTATATACATATAATATTATTCTCATGTTTATTCTATAATGAATGTTTTTTTCTTCATTAATATAGATTCCATTTTTATTTATTTATGATAGATTTTCTTTTATTGTTTTCCCTTACTGAGAATATGTTCTCACTAATATCATAGGTTTCATTTTTCACTAGGATGAAAAGATATATATAATGACCAACAATTAATAATATATAAAATAGATTAAGAGTTTTTCAAATGAAGAAAAAATTTTATTTTCATTCTATAAGTAATTTAAATCATATTTATATAATCTGGCTTCAAAACTGCTAAAATGACCATTTGTTGGGGTTTAGATTCAAGTACATATGCTATGTTAATAATGTATCGAACTAAATCTAGGTTAATGGGGATATGATAATTTCATAATTTCTCTTTTATAGAATGAAATGGGAAAATAAATGTGTTATCCCCTCACCATCCATCCAATAGAAATACTCTTACAAAGTTAAGTTTCAATTCATATTCCCCAAAACATCCATCCTCTAAATTTTTTATCAAACACAAGTTCCATTACCTCATGATGTTGATCTACATCAATTGGTGTTGTCATATGACCATAAACTATTATATCAATCTATGTGGGTTTTTACACCTTTATTAAAAATATGGTACAAATAATATATTTATGTAGCATAATACCGACCAATGAAAAACATGGGTTCTCCCTCCTATGTATGTAACTCATATGTATACCACAAGGGGAATTATGATCAAAAAATTAGGTTCTCCTCATGGGTAATCCAAACCAATGGTAAAAATAGGCACTACTTCTTTGGGACATACATATCTAATAAACATCAAGGGGTGTTTTAATCAATCCATCATGTTCACCTCAAGGGGATTCATGACCAATGGTAATCGATGGTGATACTTGTTCAGGATTTACCTCCCTGATCCTACTCAAGGGTTTTTTATATCACCTGTTCATGTTCACCTCATGGGGTGTCTCGACCAATGGTAAACATAGGAAGTCCATACTAGGAACATGCCATCTTGATCCATGTTAAGGGGTGTTGTGATCAACTCTTTGCGTTAAATTCAAGGGACGTACTGACCAATAGTAATCATATGTTTTCTCTTTATTTTATGTTCTGCCCTGATTTCCCACATGGGTAGTTATGATCAAACATTCAGGTTCACCTAATGGGGCTTCCCGGCCAATTGTAAACCAAGGTTAACTTTCCTTGGGACTTTCCAAACTAATCTACCACCAGAGGTGATCAGATCAACCCTTTGAGTTATCATCAAGGGCAGACGTGGGCAATGATATGCTTCGATTCTCCATAATATAGATTTACCTCATTGAATTACCTCATGGGGTATTTGAAACAATAATTTAGGTCCACTACAAAGGGAATACCAATAAAAACATAGCTTCTCCCCCCTTGGGATGCAACATTCTGATCCACCTATGGGGGAGTTTTGATCCATTAATCATTGGATCACCTCAATGGGTATTATCAGACAATTATATTGGTGTGAAATCATCCCTATAATAGAAAATCCTTCTGGATCTATATCCATGCTGGCTTTGGTCCAATCAATCTTATCCCCACAACAAATTAAACTTGCATCTCTCTCAGCAAGATGTTAATCTATTTCTCAGATATGTCTCCACCAAATGTTTTGATCCATCTCAACCTAACCTATATCATGTAACATAACTATAAATACAAACACCATTCAAAATTATAGGATGAAATTGGTAAAAAAAAATTCATTGAATAATAACACACAATGGGTGAACTAAAACATGGCTGACATATGATGCCTTCGGTTCCTGGCCAATGATTCCTCACATGAGATGCATACGACATTAATAAGAGATGAAATAGTAGGCTACCAATGCACCAATCAACAATACAAGCCCAAACATGTTATAAATTATCTTCTATATTAATAAATGGTTGCTTATCTATTGAGAAATAATTAATGTAATTAACAAGTGTATACAAATTGATGGCACTAGAATTGAGTTTTAGTAACATGACTGAAATCCATGAAGGATACCCATACATACAGATAGGATCAAAGGATGAATACATGGAAGGAGGAAATGAAATATCTTCATCCAATTTCAATAATTGTTACTGCACCACTAGCTATGGGGTATGAGGCCACAAATCATTGGAATGTGGGAATATAGTGAATGAAACACATGTAGCTATGATGATGTGTTTCCCTAATCAGAATGCTTCGAAAAACAGAGATCAAAGTGGCATAATATAAATCTATGATGTCTTCCACTTCCATATATAATGTTGAATGATTTTTTCATATTCACCATGATATATATTATAGTGGGTTAAAAAATAACCCTATTGCAAAACCCAGAAATAAATTCCAAGACACGGTACTTGGAGTAGTGTGTTTTTCAAAAAGAACAATAAAGAAAGAAAATGTATTAAAATAAATAAAAAAATATCATTTGATGAACATGAATGAAATAAAAAATGAATTCAGTATTATTATAAAAAATTATTCATGAAATAAAACTCACACAACAATTAACAAACCAAATCCAGGAAGAATTCCCTCCATGGTGGAAATTTTTTCAGTCACCCTATTTACCCCCATTAAAATGTTTTCAAAATAAACAGTCCCAACCAATGACAAGAAATCTATGCCTTCTAAACAAATTCGTCACATGTGTGACATAGTAGACCATGAATCCTATATCTGGTGATAATAGAAAAATAACATTAATATCTATCATTGATACAAGATACTGAATCATTGATGTAACCAACCATAATTGATAAAAAAATATTTCATCTCTTGAATTAGATGTTAATTATTATTTTTAGGGCATTAATGAATTAGTAGAAAACATAAACTGATAAATATCATGTTCATTGTATCATATTTATAATTTTCCTTTCAGATATTAAACAATAATTGTCATGAATAATAGTTATAATATCCCACAATTTCATTCAAAGTTGTTATCCATATATACTTTTAACATATACTAATTATGTCAATAAACTATGGAAATTGAGTTATATGAAGGGGAGATATAAAATTTTTATTAATGGAGAAAAAATTTTATTCCGTCATGTAATACCACCAAAAAAATATTTTGGAAGTAATAGGTAAACCACAAGAATGTATAATAAACATGAATTCAATAACACATTATTTCAATGATTATAATAAGAAACATGTTTATTGATAATAATTTTCTCACACTAATTGAATGAATAATTTCAAAAATAAAAAACCTAATATCGGGGGTATCTGGAAAGAATCATTACATGTAATTAAGTTTATATCCAAGATTTCTTTTTGAGTTGGGAATGAATTAACATAATTTTTTTTCTAGGGAGAAATATCAATTCAACAAGGGGATATATAATATTAGCCCCACCCATAACTTGTTTATGTCCAAGGCATTCATCATAAGATATAGTTATTAATATATATGTATATATATATAGCATTTAAAATAGTCATTCAGGTTAAAAATATAGTTATAATTTCAATACTTTCCTACATGTCAATTAATGTGATAGCCTGAACATATAGCACCAATTGGGATAAGGTGTATAGTCAAATAATACATATTCAACTTGAAAATAATCATCTGTATTGTAGTAACAATATATATAATATCAATACCTTAATATATGTCCATAGAATATAACAATATCAAGTTAAAAATCACCTAATATATGTTATGTAATTTTTAATTTTCACATTGTATATATCAATAATTATAAAACTAGGTCAATTTTATAATAACATGATCATAATACATCCCATGAAATAATGTGGATTGTCTCAAAATAAATTATCCAACAAAGTGATAAATATTTATAAATAAAATTCTATTGTAGGAATGTGTATCCATAGAAAAAAAGGGAGAATAAAACATTAAATAATAAAATGTTATAATGTACCTAAAATATATTAAATACTATAAAATGATGATCATAACACAATTATTGATAATTTAGTTACCATAAAACCTCAAAACTGGGGAAATAACTAAATCAATATAGACCTGAGTATTTGAAAAAGATTCAAATAGAAAATCCCATGATATAAAATGTGTTTGATAAAACTATATCCATATTTTTTAATTCATCATATAATGTAAACATGTAGAAAAATGTATTGTTCCTTAAATAATTTCAATTGATACAAAGAAAACCCTTGTAGCTTGAGTAAAAATATAATAAAACCCCTTGAAAGATGCAGAATTCAATTTGACATAAAATACATTGACTAATTTATAATACTAAAAATATATATCTCAAATTGGTTTTATATAACAAATATAAATTACATTATTTTCATTATGATAAAAAATTCTCAAAGAGATTAATTTTAGAAACAAAACCCTACCTCTTGAGTAAAAATTTTAGGTTAAACACCATTAAGAATTAAAATATGAAATATATATTTATATACCATGAAATAGAAGTGATTTATGATAAAATTTCCCAAATTGGTATAATAAACGCCTTTATAATGATAATTTTTGTATAAATAAAATAATGGTTTCAATAAAGGAAAATTGATATGGAAACTGGTACCACCTTTTCATGATTAGATCAAAAATTCCATGAGAAATTAAACATGAAATGAGGCATTGCATATAATGAAATATTATAAAATAAATATAAATATTATAATGGGGTGTTGTAATATAGACCATAAATTATGAAACATAGTGTAAAATAATAAAATGTCTCAATTAAATAATATTTAACAAAAACCATTACCTTGTTCCAGATTAATTATATGTACATGTTTTTTTTATAGATTTGTAATGTTATGCTTATCAGTTTCATTATTCTAAACATGTTATTTATATTTTTTTATAGACCATATTTAGTTATTTTATATTTATTTATTATATATCATTTTAACCGATGTTAGTTAAAAGAAATTATGTAGTCATATAATAAACTCTCATGTACATTGAGCATATTATGAATATTCATAAAACAGATTCACAATATTTAAAATATTAATATTTTTTAAAAAAAGTAATTTAATATATTAAATATTTTTTATAAATTCATTCATAATTAAATTTGATCAAAAATAAATCTAATTACTTATAATGGTGACGGTTCGCACATATGGATGAATATTGCTTCCATTTTTCAGAAAATGAGAGTGAAATAATTAAAATGATAGTTTGATATATGATAATAATAGATATATTATACATATCATATATATCCATAAATTAAAACCCTTATTCATCCATGAATGGAGGTGATGAAGAAACAAAAGATGTCGTTGTGTGAGGGTTGTAGTCCACATGATGCATTCATGATCCTTATGTTTTTTTGTATATAGATAAGAATAAATAATGGTAATAGTTTCGTATACGAACATGTTAGTATAATGATTATAATGTTTTAATTATATTTTAGTGGATAAAATATATGTTTAATTGGATTATAAGGGAGAAAATATTATGAATGATATAATACATATGATGTATATTTGATCGTACATAGAAAACTACTCGAAATTGAAGGGAAATGGCTATGTTAGTGTGCCAAGGAGATTCAAAAACTGTTTGAGGATTAATGTATATGTTATTTTTGTATAATTTCAGGATAAATTATAATTTTATGTGTATTATTGATGGGTCATAATTGATCCCCTTTTTGTGAAATGAAAATTAATCTTTGGTAAATACACATTATATTGTTATTGTGCCATCAAACTATTCTAGGGAAACAACTCAATATTTTATAAATAATTGTTTTTATTTTGTATTTTAGTCATTAATAAGTCTTATATGGATTACCAAACATATATTAGTTTTGTTTTATTGTTATTACATTTATCATTCTAAATAAAACTATTTTAATTTTATAAAAGGTTACTACATTCAAACAACGTGATGATATGTTGTTTTAAAAAGAAAAGATTACCCAAATAAAATTTTTTGGTGCATTGGAAAAAAATATCTTTTATTTAATCCAGTTCTATTTTTAAATAGTGCATTATTATCATTCAAATAAAATAAAATAATATGTATAAATAAGGGTTTTTAGAAGAAATAAAATATCATTTTAACCATTTTGTAATTATAATATTGTAGTATTTATTAACTATGAAATGTGTGTTAAAAATTATATAAATGTTATTACATTATATTAGATTGATTATTTAATGAATTTTGTATTGAATTATTTGATATAAATTCCTTTATATTAATAAAAACATAATTTTAAAATAAGTGGTTCACTATTATCATTGTAATTAGCATTAATCCAAATAATAAAACATTTAGTCACAAAAATTATAAATGGATATATTGAATAATATGAAATTTATTATGTCACATAATATAGTTATTTTCCAAGATTAGATTATATATGAAGGGAAATTAGTCATTACATTAGCTTAAGTGACACATAAAACCCCAATTTTTTTAGAACAATATTTTTATGTATAATGTGTACATATTGAAAAAAAAGGATCAATTTTATTGATTCTAATGATACTGAAAAGATTATTACTATTAAAATAATTTTTATTATATTTTTTATTAAATCCATAATTTATTTTTCCCATGATCTAATTCATTAAAACAACAAAAAATATATATTAAATACTACATGATTATCTAAAATGACATCCAAATTCACATATTTTTTAAACAATTTTTTAAATATATATATATATATATATATCAAAAATATTCAAAAAAATTATAATTCATATAAAAGGGATGATTTTAGAATATTATAAATATTTTTTTACAATTCACAAAATAATCAATTAATTTATAAATATATCATTAATAAATCATATGAAAATTTTATGTGAGTAATTAAATAAATATATTAGGATATCAAAATAAAATATGAAAGTTTTAAAATGTATGTTTTTTAATAAATCTATTAATATAAAAACTACTTTAATTTAAAATAACATTTCTAATATAAACTCATATTAATTATTTACCTTATAATTTTACTATCTATTAATACATTATCACTATAGTGGATATTATATCATTATTATAAATGTTTTACTAGTTTTTTGACGTTTTTTTCATTGGTGGTAGAATGTGACAATTTTTATATAACACATTTCCCTATTAGAAGAAATCAAATATTAATATCATGGTCTTTTACACCCATCCTACATTAATTTCATCCTCACAATTTGAATCATTTAAATTACGGTTGTGACTCATAGATAAAAAACACCACCAGATGATCATGGTATTATTTACGATGTTGAATGAAATTTATCTATATGAAATATTATTTTATGTGATTTGAAACTTCAAATAGTCCATTAATAACATCACGTATAACTAAACTAAAGGATGTCAATCTACATCTGTTTGAATGAAATTTCCATAGGCGTTGACACTGGTGTATGTAACAATCAAACCTCTATGGGTTTTTATAACATAATATAAAGTATTTAATGAAATATTATATAGAATTTGACATTATAAAATCTTGAGTGAAAATTCAATATATAATTTAGTAGTTTTAGTTTAGTAATATTTTTGGTGTTCTATGGATTTTAGTCTTTATCTCTCTTGTTGGATCAGGTATTGGTACATTGAATTGCGTAATGTCCAACTATCTTAAAACTAAAGATATATTTTTTATAGATTTTCTATTTTTTAGAGTTACGTGACATGTTACCTTAATCATATTTAGCAGATATACTTAAATGAGACAATATATTACTCTTATTTGGTGTGTTTCATACTTTTAATAAATTCACATTTTTAATCATGTTCCACGATATAAATATTATCATTATTACAAGGCTCCTTACTCTAGCTCTCATTTTGGTTTGTTTCCCATTGAGTTAATCATCACATTTTCCATTTCATCAAAGGATCCTTGTAGTTCCATCCATTCTTAAAACCAAGGGGGTTTACTTGAGAGATGATAAATTAACCACACATGGTATTTTTTATAATCAACAACATAAAATTGATTCATCCCTAAGACAATTTAACCATATCATTATGGTATCTTGTTATTCTTCCATTTAAACTACTATCAATATTAGTTAAAAAATATAATTCTTTGTTGAAAATATGTTACATTATGTTCATATATATAAAAATTATTAACCTAATCCAATTAATACTTATCCCATATTACTACGATCTTTCATTGAAAAATATCAACAAAACAATCATTGAAAATTTTCTCTAAAATTTCAACTTATCATTTATATAATTAAAATAGTCATATATGCAACCAAATAGCACAATAATTATATACCCTAAATATAAAAATCATAAAACATATATTACTAAAATCTGATTTGAAAATATAAGACATTCAACCATTATTAATATATATATATATATATCTAAAAATAACTTTATCATGAACCCTCGTTTTATATTCAAAAGTAGTTCATTAGGTTACACACTACTAACTACATATCATTACTCTTAAAAATTAAATGAATATATCAAAAAATTTATTAATAAATCATAAACTATAGGATTAATAATTATTATCAGACTTCATTCTTCAAGATAGTCCCAACCATTATTATCTCATCATCATCTATATTAAACAAAATAGTTATCCATACTAGAGTAATGTTTTCATAAATAGATATATCAAAAAATATATCAATGTAATAAAATCAATTTTAAATTTTTATACCATTTAATATAACATTTTCATTTCATTCATGTAAATATAATGATGTAAAATCAAATTATGCTTCACATAATCCTCGTATATTTTAGAAAATACCGAAAATATATCGATAAATATCTACCTTTAATTAAATGTAACTAAGAGTACCAATAATAAATTTAAATTATAATATCAACCACAAAAATAAATTTAATACTATGTATCTCACCTTATCGAATCATATAATGTATATACTAAAATTATAATCCATTTATGTATTCTCCTTTATTTATTTGTTTTATATTGTATTATGTAGATAGAAACCATTCCCACAGTCATTTTTTATTCAATAACCATGTACTAAACATATATGGATATGATTATATCTATTATCTGAATATAAAATCATTAATCTTAATATTTTCCTATTATAAATCAAATTTTTTAAAATATTACACTTTTATTAAATCATATTTCCCTACATGTTTAATCCTTGGTTGTCCTCTATAATTTTTGTATTAGATTATGTATACTAATTTATTTAAATCATTATTCAATACATTTAATGGTGAATAAACATAATTCTATTCCACAAACTAATATCCCACAATTTTATATCTTTGGGAGGGAAGTCATAGGGCCACCCATCATGCATTATAGTGATGATTCAAATATTCCCCAATCACCTCCTTTTAGGGTGATTGCAGTATGGTGAATCAGTTATAAAACAACACCCACATTCTAGTATCTATACTACAATGGATTTCATATAAAAAACCACATAATATCTATTTTCAACAAACAAATGATGTTTTCCATTACATACACCTATTCGTTGGTTTTAAGTTATATGTTTCTTCCATAATCACCCAATAAAATTATAATTATTTCATGACCATTAAATAATATATATATCAAAATTGGTTACTAAAGATGTTAAATTGATGATCTATCATAACTTATCAACAATTAAATTATACATATAAAATCATATAGACTCTGTGGTTATATAAACTATTTCCTTGAACCAACTATGATTTTCTAGATCCACACTATCTCATTTGGTGGTCTTGGATAGTAATTTATGTTAAATGATTTGATATAATCAATAGATGTCTTGGTATATAAAATAAAATATTTAATAAATAAAATTAATATTAGTTATTTTATATCTAAAAAATTATGGTTTTTACATAAATATAGATTTTCCAAAAAAACATCATCATTTAAATCCAATGATATTTAAATCTAATTTACAATTTTCCCATTATAAGAAGATATTTAATCCATGATGTGCCTTATAAATCTCATCGAAGTGTATTAATGAAATTTACAATATATTGCTTTAATGTGAACTAATTTTCTTCATAACCTATGAAAATTGAGATATATGAATTGGTGAGATCAATTTTTCAATAAGGGAAATAAAAAATTGAATAATTAATGGAATAAACACGAAATTAATATTATGTATAGCGACCCAAGCCTTTTACATATAAAAATTCATGATTTTAATCATAACTCATCATCAGAGTACACGCCAAGGATTGTTAACAGTAGTGTCTTGGAAGACTATGTACATATAACAAAAAAAATGGGGCTAAAAACCCACTTCTTTATTTAATCTCTATAATGACCACCTAACTTCTTTTTAGCCCTTACAATTGCGTAGGGTACCCTGGGGAACACATGAACAAAGGGATGAGCTAAAAAGTCCAGTAAAGGACAGAACATAAGGAAAAATCTCATGCATATGATTTAGGAGGCATGACATAATGATATCCAAATAATGAAACTTATAAAATCATTTGATATAAACATGGGATCATATAAACATGGTATCATATAAATGTTGCAGAATCATAAAGCATTTCTTTAGTACAGGTCAAGGCTAACTGCCAATCTTGTTTCCCATTTCAGTACTGGTCAAGGCTAACTGCCAATCCCGTTTCACATCGCATCTCATGATACATAACCTTACCCAATGCATTGGAGCACTATCTAGGAGAACCCATCTCAACATATTCATGAATATCCTTGCCACATAAATATTCATACCACATATACAATCATACATATTCATCCATACACAAACATAAGGGTACCCAAGAAAAGAATTGGGTACCCCAATCACGACATCAATCATAACCAATGGGCATATCCTGAAAGTGTCGATATAAGAAAATAATTATAAATATATAGACGTTCATAGGGTAAAAAATTTTTATAACATGGTAAGCAGTGTCAAACATAAGTGACAACATATGATAGATGTATTTTAGAAACATTAGCATTAAAACATTTTTGTGTGGTTTTAAGGAAAATACCATATAGATTTTTCAAATAGTAGAGAATGCATTTTTTTCATATAAAACCAGAATTGATCCAAGACAGTTTTCATAATTAAAATATTGATTTTACAAATATAATGGTTTCTTAAAACATAAGGAAGAGTGCTCTTGAAATTGGGTAATAGTTTAGGAAGTTCCTTTAAAACAAGTGTGGTAATTGGGAGGTATCGACGAGAGAATTACTTATAAGCATGTATAACCATGAAATATAGTGAGAGGTGGATCTTGGAACATGATATTGGAGCATATAACCATAGTTTTAAAGTTCTACATAAAAGAAAAGACAACAACATCAAAAAGATAGAGCAACCCGAAGAAATAACGGAAGTTCAGGTAGAATCCATCATGGTTTATTGGCTTGGTATCATGTATAATTAAGAGGGATTAATGAGAGATATAAAGAGTTTCTAATCACATATAACACATTACGGCTTTTTGGGGAATTTTTATAATAGGACCCCATCATTTGGTATTAAAAAAAAGGCATAGCATAGAGAACAATCTTGATTAAGAGTAAAGAGGGGAGCATCCCTTACCTTAAGTCCATTGGTGTTCTCCACATGATATTAATGACCTGAATAGTCAAATTAGGTTTATTAATCACTAGTTCCATAACCTTATTTACATGTAAAATTTTTATTATAACCACTTTATGTTCATTCATAATCATTTGGATTGATTATAAGGTTCAATTGCATGGTTTAGGTCCGTTTGTTTCCTTGGTTTTAATGATATGTGCACTTGTATTTAGGTTCGGATAAAATGTAAGATGAAATTGGATATAAAGAATTGATGTTATATATAATTAGTTAACATAGATAAGGTTAAAGAATTCATTTGGTTAATTGGTGTGAAAGAGAACCATGGCATAAAACATTAATGATAAACGCTTGATTTAATTTTATAAATTTTACCCAAATTTAACTTGTTTTGTATTATTATTTGATATCATTAGTGTATAATAATTCCAGAACCATAAATAGGTTATATAACATACATAATAATCTAGTTCAACAATAACACAAATTATTTCATGACCAAAACCAATGATGAGAAAAGAAATTGAAAATACATTATCCACGATGTCGATCGAGGACGATGTTTTAATTTTAGAACATGAGGGAGAGGAGAAGAAGCATGATGCTTGAATTTTTACATAAACATGATTAACATCTAGAATATATGAGATTCTGGAGATTTAATTCCTTTTGGATAAGTTAAGGGGAAGAGGGTATAATAAAAGAAGGAAATTGAAAACAAAACACGTGAAAATGAATGGGGATCCTTACCCTTTGATCTCCTCTCTTTGAGATCCCTCTTGAGGACATTGATTTTGGCCTTTTGGTAAGACCCTCAAGACTTTGACGTGGGGAAGGAGTTTGGGAGGATTTTTGGGCATAATTTGGGCTAGGCACAATGCTTGAGAGGATTGTGGGAAAGAGGTAAGGTGAGGGGGTATTTATAGCGAGGGAGGGGAGGTTTTTCCCATTA
Organism: Viscum album; assembly: GCA_963277665.1. NCBI lineage: Eukaryota > Viridiplantae > Streptophyta > Magnoliopsida > Santalales > Viscaceae > Viscum > Viscum album. The sequence goes on from OY728132.1 coordinate 1,717,140,193, forward strand.
TTTTAAGTACTAGATTATTATTTAAGGCCAAGACTATGAATAATTGAGAATTATCATCAAGTATACTAAAACAATAAAAGATGATTTTGGATTATCATCTTACATCATCCATACATCACCTATGATGAACTATTTAGCATTTATTGTAATTTATCGTATTTGATTATTCATAAAAAATTAAAGTATTTTAGAAAAATCCCAAAAGTTCACCCTAACCATTTTTCGACTTGTAGAATCAAAAAAGAAAGTCCATTTCTCGGAGATCACGTTAAATTTTGGTACTCCCAGGATGGATAGAGAAGGTGAGATATGTGCATCATTCAATAACTCTGTATTTTCCTCTGTATCAGATGGTACACATAATCATGCCCCAAATCTTACAACTCCTTATTCATTAATTTTGAAATCGGAGGATTTCCGATTTTTAAGAACTTACACCCTTTTCTGAATTTCCACATCCTTGCTTTTAGAAACCATTATTTTCACCATAAGGGATGGTTGAGAAATAATTTGAGAAAGGATTGATGATGTTCCTACCTTATTGATTCCCATGTCCATCCTTTGCAAATCTAAGAATATCGGATCCTTTTCAATTCTCATCATTGATAATGATGCAGGATCATTTCTACTTAGAGCATCTGCCACCTTGTTTTCCTTACTAGGATTGTAGTGGATTGAGCAGTGATAATCCATGATGAGCTCTATCCATCTTTGTTAGCTCCTATTATTCTCTTTCTGTTTGAATATAAATTTGAGACTCTTGTGGTCTGTATATATCTCACATTTCTCCCATAGAGATAATGCCGCCAGATTTTCGACAGAAAGATCACAGATGCCAACTCCAGATCATGCATGGGATAGTTTTGTTCATGTATTTTCAGCTACCTTAAGGTATAGGCTATCACTATATCATTTTGCATTATCACATATCCTAAGCCTTTAATAGAAGCATCACTATACACCAAAAAGAGTTATCTACTTGAAGGGAGTGTGAGTACCAATGCAGTGATAAGCCTCTTTTTCAACTCCTTGAAACAGTCTTCACATTCCTATGTCTAGAAGAACATTACTCCCTTCTGTGTTATTTTGGTCATTTGGTATGACAATCATGACATGTTCTTCATGAATCGTCGATAAAATCAAGATATACCTAAAAAGCTGCGAATATCCATTACAGATGTTGGCCTCAGCCACTCTTCAATTGCCTTCATCTTGGAAGGGTCCACATATATCCCTTTTTGGGTGATAACATGCCCCAAGAATGATACTTCCTCCATCTAGAACTCACATTTATTGTACATTTCATACAACTTCTCCTTTCACAATGTCTTTCATAAAGTTTCCAAATACTCCTCATGTTCCACCATGCTATTGAAATATATCAGAATATCATCAATAAAGACCACCCCAAATTTGTCGTGGTAATCTCTAAAGACTCTATTCCTTAAATCTCTGAAAATTTCTGGAGCATTAGTGAGTCTGAAGGGCATCACTATGAATTCATAGTGTCCACAAATCGTTCGAAAGTCAGTCTTTATTATATCTTCCTTCCTCACATTTAGTTGGTGATATCATGACCGATGGTCCACCTTAGAGAAATAACTTGCCCCACTAAGCTGATCGAACTATTCATCTATTCGTGGAAGGGAATACTTGTTCTTTATAGTGATTTGATTGAGCTCAAGATAATCAATGCAGAGTTGCATTGATCTATCCTTCTTCTTGACAAAGTGGGCTGGAGCACCCCCATGGTGAAGCACTCGGGCTTATAAAACCCTTATCCATATTCTCATGCAACTGCTTCTTCAGCTCTTCCATCTCTACGGTGGCCATTCTGTAATGTTTCTTTGAGATTGGTATAGATCCAGGGATAAGTTCAATTGAGAACTCAACCTCTCGGTCAGGGGGAAGACCAGGTAACTCTTCAGGGAATACATCAGTGTAATCCCTCACGATGAGCATGTCTTCATGCATGATTCACTCCTTGGTCTCAATCATTTGAGCTAGGTATTCAATCTCATAAGAAAGAAATATAAAACCATGAGACGAAGATTATAAAAGAGACTCATCTTCCTTCTTTCACCTATAAGGAATATGAGGTTTCTTTAGGATGTGAAGAGTAATATCCCTTTCTAGGCTGTTGATGTTGGCCCTGTAAAAAGATAGCCAATCCATGCCTAAGATAGCATCAAACTCGACTAAAGGATTTATGAAAAGATTTTCTGGGAGGTTCAGTCCACAAAATTAATTGGGGAGGAGTTATAAACAATGGATGCAATAATTTCCCCAATCGTTGTTCTCAAAGATGACTTTTCCTCCAAATTTTGAGGTGGTGTTTGAATAGTTCTACTAAACTTGCAAGATATGATAGAATTCATAGAACCATAATCAAATAGTACATTCACAATTCTTGAATGAATAACTAGAGTACATGTCACCACACCATTTTCCAGATCCACCATAGTAGTAGTGATAACATAATCCCTTCCTTGTTTCCATGGAGGTTGTTGTTCATGGGCTGGTATAACCCTCAACATAGGACAATTGTTCGCATAATGCCTAAGATCCTTGCAGTTGAAACACTGCACCACAGGGTGAGTGTTGTTTTTAACCTTCCTTTTTTCTTCTACATTAGCGGTATTTTTCATATCCCTTTGGAAGTTCTTTGCCAGATAGCCAAACATTCTGCATTTGAAGCAATTCTTGGTTCCCTTGAGACAGTCACCAAGATTCTTCTTCCCACAATTCTTACAAAGGGGAAAGTGAGGCTTCTTTCCATCATGGGATTTGTTTGATGAACCACCCATGTTGTCCTCCATTTTCTGCTTCTTATCACTAGGCCCATGGGACCACTAAGAGTCTCCAATCTCCTTTTCAACCTTGATGGCACAACATACAATCTCCTCATAGCTGTCGAATTCTCGAATCACCAACACTTTTCATAGGCTTGACTTTAGTCCACTAAATAAGCAATACATCTGGATTTCTGTGTTCATGACACAGCCAGAGGCGTTCCTTACAAGGCTTGTAAAGTTCGCTTCATACGACCCGATGGACTCATCTTCATTCTGCCCGAGTCCAAGGAACTCTCTTTCCATCTCGAGACAAAGGGTTTAAGGAAAATATTTGTTGAAAACCTCCTCTTGAATTACTCCCAATATATGGAATAAATTTTTTGTTGGGAATTTGTATTATTGATCAGTGTCCACCACTAATCTACTTCCACATAGAAAAGATAGACTTCTAGTACAACTTTCTATTCTTCCGAGCACTGGAGGACAGAGAAAATAATTTCATTGAAGTTAATCCATTTCTCTGTGAGGAGGGGATCAGAAGACCCGATAAACATGGGAGGCCTTTTCCACGTGAAGTATTATATGACGACTTGCTCTTTCCTTGGAAGAGGGGGAAGTTCCACCTAATTCAAGTTATTATTCAAATCTCTATCCTGTTAAGCAAGTACTGTAATGTGGTTTTGACCACCCACTTCCATCACATAAGACATGTCATTAGGGCAATCATTCAATGCCTATCACATTGGATGTTAGAACGTGATCTTCTATTTCCCTCCATTAACTAAGAAAAAGAACATATAATTAGAGGTTTTGAATACTTACATATTCAGCATAAAATGGAAACATTGAGCATTAAAGGATAAACATATAAAGAAGAAGTGAATCCTAACTTGTGATTCCATAGGCTTATATATAGGATATCCATGGTCTATTTCATAACTTATATTCTTATGGGATTTTATATGTCCCTTTATATTGGTTTGTACTAGGCTCGTGAATCTACAAAAGCATATCCCCTAGGAGTATCGTAATAAAGAGTGTAGCAAGGCCTGTTGTCGTGCACCGGGTCACATTCGAGTCTAGCTAAAAGTTGTGTTTTCAGGTTTTACACCTAGATACATCTGTGTGAGATCCGCCTCTACCTGCTCATATCCTGACAGGGATAGATTTGATTGATAAAACACTTACTCTATACTAACCGAAATTTAGGACTGTTTTCTTATACATTGTCTCATCCTTAAGGTTCTCACTAAAGTTTTCAATTATTAGTCTCCAAAAATAACTAGACCATCCTCTGATAATAACTATAGAGACCCGAGCCTTTTCCATATTACAATGCATGATTTTAAACATAACTCTTCATCAGAGTACAAGCCAAGGATGATTATGTCTAGTGTCTTAAACGACTAGGTACATATAAAAAAACAAGGGGATAAGAAAAAATTCATTATTTAATCTCCATAATGAGCTCCTAACTTCCTTTGATCCCTTACATCTTCATAGGGTACCCTAGGGAAGACATGATCAAATGGATGAGCTAAAAAGACCAGTAAGGGAAAGAACGTAAGGATACAACTCAAGCATATGAGTTAGGAGGCGTGACATAATGATATCCAAATAATTAAACTTATAAAATCATTTGATATAAAAATGGGATCATATATTCATGGAATCATATAAATGTGGAATAATCATAAAGAATTTCTATAGTACGGGTCAAGGCTAAACGCCAATCATGTTTCTCATTTCAGTATGGGTCAAGGCTAACCGCCAATCCTATTTCACATCGCATCTCATGAGACTAAACAATACCCAATGCATTGGAGTTCTATCTCGGCGCAAACATATCAAAATATTCATGAATATCCTTGCCACATAAATATTGTTACCACATATACAATCATACATATTCAACCATATACAAACATAAGGGTGGCCATGAAATTATTTGGGTACCACAATCATGAAATCAATCATAACCAATGGGCATATCATGAAAGTGTCAATATAAGAAAATAATTAGAAATATATGGATTCTGATAGGTTAAAACATGTTTATAACATGGTATGTGGTGTCAAACATAAGTGACAACAAATAAGAGATGTATTTTAGAAACATTAGCATTAAAAAAATTTTGTGTGGTTTTAAGGAAAATGCCATAGAGCTTTTACAAATAGTAGAGAAGACATTTTTTATATAAAACCAGAATTGAACCAAGAAGGTTTTCATAATTAAAATAAATAATTTATAAAGATAATGATGTCCTAAAACAAAAGTTAGAGAAATTTTGAAATTGGGTAAAAGTTCGGGAAGTTCCTTTAAAACAAGTGTTCTTATTGGGAAGTATCGAAGAGAGATTCACATATAAGCATGTATAACCACAAAAGAGAGTGATAGATGGATCTTGGAACATGAGATTGGAAAATATAAAAATAATGTTGATGTTATACATAAAAGAAAATAAAACAAAAAAAGAAAGATAGAGCAACCTGAATGAATAAAGGAAGTTCGGGTAGAATCCATCATGGTTTATTGGCATGGTATCATGTATAATTAAGCGGGATTGATGAGAGAGATAAGAAGATTCTCATCACTTATAACACATTAGGGCAGTATGGGGAAGGTGTTTAAACATACCCCTTCATTTGGTATTACACAAAAATGCATAACATAGAGAACATTCTTGATTTAGAGTAAAGAGGGGAGGATCCCATACCTTTAGTCCATTGGTGTTCTACACTTGATATTAATGACCTGAATAGTCAAATTAGGTTTATTAATCACTAGGTCCAGAACCGAATATACATGTAAAATATTTAGTATAACCTCTTTAGGATGATTCATAACCATTTTGATTGATTATAAGGTTTAATTTCTTGGTTCGGGTCCGTTTGTTTCCTTTGTTTTAATGATAAGTTCACTTGTATTTAGGTTCGGATAAAATGTAAGATGAAATTGGTTGTCCAGAAATGATGTTATATAGAAATAGTGATCATCCAAAAGGTTACAGAATTCATTTGGTTAATTGGTGTGAAAGAGAACCATGACATAAGACATTAATGATAAATGCTTGAATTAATTTTAGCGATTTTAACCATAATTAACTTGTTTTGTATTATTATTATATATCATGAGTGTATAAGGATTCCAGAACCACAAATAGGACATATAACATTAATAATAATCTGGTTAAACCATAACATAAATTGGTTCATGACCAGAAACAAATCTGATAAAAGAAATTGAAAACACATTATCCATGATGTCGGTCACAGACGATGTTTTATTTTTAGAACATTAGGGAGAGGAGAAGAAGCATGATGCTTGAATTTTTACATAAACATGATTAAAATCCAGAATATATGAGATTCTGGAGCATTCATTCCTCTTAGATAAGGTATGGGAAATAGGGTATATGAAAAGAAGGAAATTGAAAACAATACACATAAAAATGAAAGGGGATCCTTACCCTTTGATCTCTTCTCTTTGAGATCCTTCTTAAGGCCTTTGATTTGGGCCTTTTGGTAAGAAAAGTAGGACTTGGACGTGGGTAAGGTTCTTGGGAGGATTTTTGGGTAGATTTTGGGCTAAGAACAAGTCCTGAGAGGAGTGTGGGAAAGAGGTATGGAGAGGGGATATTTATAGTGAGGGAGGAGAGGTTTTTCCCATTATATTAGGTATTAATTTATTATTTGAGACCAAGACTATGAATAATTGACAATTATCATCCAATATACTAAAATAATCAAGGATGATTCGGGATTATCATCTTACATCCGCCATACATCATCTATGATTCAGTATTTAGCATTTATTGTAATTTATCGTATTTTACTATTCATCAAAAATTCAAGTATTTCCAAAAAATCACAAAAATTCACCCTAACTATTTTTTTATGTGTAGAATCCAAAAATGATGTCCAATTTTCAAAAATAATTTTCTAAATATGAATTTTTTAATATTTAATTAAAATAATAATTTATTATCAAAACTATTTTTAAAACATCCATTAACTCGTTCTAAAATATTGGTATATCGTACTTCCATCTTGAATATTATTTTTATACCACCATATATGAGGTTATTATTCATTAGGGTATATCACTATTCATAAGGGTATGTTACTATTAATTTGGGTAGGTTACTACTCACCAAAAATTAATTTTGTTTTATTAGAATCCAAAAACCTTCTTGAACACAACCGTGTATGCCGGATATTCAAAATTTCAAACACAGAAGTGACAAACTTATGTTTAAAGTTAACTTATCACTTAGTAGTTAATTATGTTGTGCTTTCATGTGGTTTTATGAAATCAACATAAGAAGAGATTTTCTATTTAAAAACTTTTGGTCATTACATTATAACAGAAGTATATACACAACGTGATTACATAATCATATTTATAGAGGGATAATTATATATCCATGGTAAAAATAAAAACACATAACTCAATATTGTTGTCTCATATTAATGAAATGCATACGTATTTTCAGGAAAAACCTTATGTAAATTCCTTGGGCTATGATAAATTACTTTTCATTGGGATGTAAATCAATATATCATGTTCTATTAGGCAGTCATACACTAAAAACATAAACATTTTTTTTCATGGAACATCTCAATACATCATACTAATATTTTTTTTGTTCTTTAATTTCAAATTTTTTATTCCATTGAATTTATCGTAAGAGGGAATTTTAAAAAAAATACTTGATCATCCATACAGATAATATTTTAAATTTAAATTACTACATACCAAATTATAATAATTTTCACTATTTCAATTACATGGAAAACATTTTTATTACCCATACGGATGAAAAATTTTGATGTTAAAAAATAAATAGCCATCATTAAAAATAATCAACAGTAATGGAATACCATCCTATAAAAAACTAATATTTTAACAATATTAATATAAAATCATTATTATTTTTGGTGAAAATTGAACAATATATGTTATTTAATGTGTTATTTTAACACTATATATAAAAATGATTACATGAATTATTCAATAGTATAAAACATCATCATAATGCATCTAGTGTCATAATGTGGATGGTTTTACAAGACCATTCCCCTATAAGTGAGAAATATTTAACCAAGGGATTATATAGTAGGAATGTATATCCCATGAATATAAATACGGAATGAATAAAAACAAAACAAAAGTTTAGATTTTACCCATTAGATAAAATTAACGGTCATTAATTAATCATTATAAATTTAGTTACCATGAATCCCCACTACTACGGAAAAAAATCTCTATGAAATTGAAGTAGGTAAAAAAATGTAATGTTAATCCAATTAAATAAAATTATTCTGGTACATATATATCCATGGACATTGAATAAACCAAATAATGTATTCTTTATGTAAAAAATATATGTTATAAAAAAGAATCACAATTGAGAATTTGAAAATTCTGGATATTTGTGTAACAGACTATTTACCACCCCAAGATTGGGTTAATTAACCTGTTATTTATTCATAATAAGTATAAAATGTGTTTAGTTTTTGATTTTTATTGTTTGATGGAATTTTAAAATGGTTTTGAGATTTTATAGTGATTCGTGATTTGAGACATGTTAGTTGCAATTGTAAAACATCTCTAGGAAACCATGCAATGTGAAACTGTAGGCACTGGGTAAGTGCATGGTTTGGCCAAACCATTTGGAAACCCAATAGAAATCATCAAATGAGGAATAAATATACTCAAAAGCTTTTGAGTATGGTTTTTACCAAACAATACAACTAGTATATGGGTTTCATTGTGGTAGTGGTTGGCATATGATGTAAGCACATTTTTCCTAATGGTGTGTATAAATATTGAGACAATAAAAATTAAATCTATAATTTTTGAATCAATTACAAATAACCCATTTATCAAATAAAAATTACATTATCCAAACCTATTTATAAATTTTTTTCCTCCCATGGCCATGGAGGCCTTTTTGATGTGTCTGAGAGTGATGTTTTAGAGAATCAATCTGCATTGATGAATGTATTACCTGGAAATTCCTCATTCTTGGAGGTATCCATTAAATTTATTATTCATCCATGTCATGGATTAATATATGTTACCGATTGAAGATATATAAATGTTTTTTTATTTCAATCATGTTGATATATGGTTTTTTTATGTTATTAAACATGATTTTTTGATTTTTTGAGGATCAAAAACTTTTTATGACATTATGGTGTTCTTCATTTTCACTTATGCTTGTGAGGTATGTGGATTTACACTAAATTGAACTTAATCTATAATGAAGGATTGATTTTTTATTTATATATTTTACTGAATTTAGTTGTGATATTTATCTATAATGCATTGTTAGACACATCTTTATAATTTTTTAGTGGAATTGTTGAATTTCGTGGTTTTGTTGAATGAAAAACTTGTTTCATAATTTTATATATATGATTTTAATTTTTTTTTTGTTTTTTGAATCATGAGAAAATTGATGGGATGCTTTTTTCCATAAATGTATTATTTTTTGAAATGGTTTGGAATAATTGGTTTGTATCTTTATTTCTGATAAATTTTTTATGTATGTTCATGTACATGTGGGATGTATAAGTGTATTTTGTTTCCAAAATCAAATGTTGGATGGATAAGTGTAAAGATTTCCCCTGGTCAAAATTTTTCACCATGTCAAGGATTTCAGAATTGATCACTCAGCACTCAAGAGTATCAAGATGTCCATAATTGAATATAGTTTTTAAATATGGAATGTAATGGGGGAAAACTACTATGTTTTATACTCACCCCATAGAAGTCCACTTTTGTAAAATTGCAAATGTTTTATATCACGAAAAATGTGAATGAAATATATATTAGTTATTTAATGATTAATTGTGTAGTATTTTTCATGGATATTTTAGTTGATCATTGAGACAATTGGTATTATCTACCAGATATTTTGGTTCACTTTGTGTGATGTTTTATTTTATATTCCACTATGTTTTCGACTATTGTTCTTTGATTTATTTTGGTTATCCATTTAGTTATCAATACACTGAGTTATATTAAATTTTACTCATTAATCCCCTATTGTCATGATTGGTTATATTTTTCATGTGTTTTATGTTATTTAGTCCAAGGATAAAACACTCCTTTTACATTTGAATACCTTGTAATTTATTTCCATTAGTTTCTATATAAGGTATTTCACATAAGGAATATTAATTTACTCACCACTACCCAAGTATATGGGTAAGGGGTTTGATGATTCCATTGGTATAATTATAGGCCATTATAAATTACTTTTTTTGGGATGATTTTTTTTCATTTCTACTAATGGATTTGTAAAATAATTATGGTTTAGTCTTTGAGTTGGGATGGTAGCATATAGTATGATTAATAGAAAAAGAAATGTTGAGAATAAAGAGGAATAAGTAACATATTAATATTTATCCTCTTATATCTATATATTTGGGTACAATGTTTTTTTAAGACACTCTAATGACTTGTAAACTCTTTATCATGGGTTAATCCTATGATAATAGAACTACATTATTTTTATATGTTCCTTTACACATGAAGTCCATAATTCAATTTTTTGTAATTAATTATGATATTGTTAAAAAGTGTATATTTTTGTAAATTGACGGATAAATTATTATTGTAAAAGATCTTGGTGAAATTATTTAAATTAGGTTGAAAGTGAAAAATTTTCAAAATTTGAAATGAATTTTTATGATAAATGTGAATTAGTAAATTTTATATTTCAATGATTTCAGTTGATAAAGAGTTATAATAGATGTAATTTAAGTTTTTGAATATAAAATGACACCTAATAGGAAATATATATCAATCATAAGATGGTGCTAATAGTGTGGTATTGCATCATCCACAGGTGAACTAATAAATGGTTAACAGTATTACCCAAGTATTCAAGATGTGGATAGAGGGAACATAAGGAATGAATGATGGAATGTGGGTCATTCTGTTCTACTCAAAAAGTAGAATCCAAACTTTTTAGGGGTGATTCAAAAATAAAAAATGTTGAAGTGTAAATGTATAGGCTTAATCTAGATATTGATTTCGTAGGTAAAATAGTTGATATAAAGGTAATGTTATTAATGTTTAAACTTGAAGATATATCATTCCAATTTATGGATTTATCAAGTCAAGATAAAATACACCGAGGAACAACATTGGAGTATTTTCAAGAGTTATTCCAGATACTATTTTATACATACCTATTCCGGAATAGATGAACATTTTACATTTTATGGTTGACAAAATAGAACCTCATATGGATACACTGTGCTTGTAAATACTATAATTTAGTCTATTTTCCAATAGAAGTATTGGAAGTGTAACCTTCAAGGGACACATTTTTTAATCAGAGTTGTGTCTAGTAATTCACTGGATGATTTTTGATCGTTATTTAACATATTTTGCAGATATGGTCAAAAGATAAACTGTGGAATAAAGGGAAATATTAGTAATTATGGATTAGAGAAAAATGTTTATACCTACTTAAAATAGTGGTAATACTAATATTCCAAATAAGAGGTGGTGGGACACCAATTTCAAAAGTAGTGGAACGATTCAAATATGATATCCAGAATGTTGAATATTTATCATAATCCAATGATGAATAATATATGTTTTCAATGTGGTTATTTTGATTACATGAAGACATATTAGATTAAAAAAATGATGATATTCAACAATTATTTCCATATGTGGATTCTTCATCACAATTGTCACAATACTCACTGGTCGTGTGATGGGGACACATATCATTTTTCAGAGACATTATTTACCTTAATAGAATGAGGGAAAATGAGTAATTATCATCAATAATACTTATCTATCTATGGTGATTCATGTTATCCCAGGACTTATACGAATGTGAAATATCACCAATGAAATAAATAACAATGTGTGGTGGGTCAGTAATTATACGAAGCTATGAATGTGATTATGAATGATCAATCAAGAACATCAGCTTAGAGGGGAATCACTAGTTTTATTTATAAACATATGAATGGTTTTTTTATGTGGATTGATCTCTTTAATTTATTTATTCTCATTTAACCATATGTTTTTAAAAATAAACTCCCCTTAGACAATGATAACAATAAGCTTTCATGTTAAAAATTAATGTTATATAAATATTCATGGATTCTTGCTAATATGGTAACTATTTGGGCCTAATAGGGATGACTATGACCTAGTTCTGGTAAGTATTGGTTAACAATGATTAAATCTTATAGTGATTTTTATACAAAATGTTTTTTACATCTAATAATTGTATCAAGAATCTCTTTAGAAAAAACCAGAAGGTGAAGGTAGGTTCAATGAGAGTTTTGGAACCATTTTTGTGTAATGATATCATAAAAGTTATTTGATATGTATTATGAATCCATGTATGAGATCAAAATATGTGTTTTCAAACATTTATTGATTAGTTTTTGGATGTTTTTTTGATAAATTATCATTATTTCTACAAAAAGAGTTGTGGAGTATATGATTGTTCTCATACAAAGGTAACATAAAATATAACGTTTGAATTATAAAATAGTTCCAAAATAATTAATGGAGTTAAAAATATAGATGTAAGTGATTTAATGAATTGGTTAGTTATGTCATGTACATATCATAAGAATCACAAAACTAGTTTTTAGAAAGGGAGGATGGAACTGTTTGGTTGTTTAATGATTATTATATGATTAACCATGTTAAAATAAAGAATAGTTAACCACTTATATGAATTGATTATATATTTTTTCAATTTAGGGAATACTATTTATCTCTAAATAAAAAATACATTCTAGAAATCAAAAATAAGGTTTTTAAAGGAGAATATTTTATATATAAATTTTATGAGTAGATACAGACATTACGTGTGTGGGGTTATTCTAGTTTGTCTTACAAATGAACTACATATCTTTATAGAATTGATGATTTAGTTATTTAAATGTTATATTGATACCAATGTAGTGATGTTTTGGGTGGACATATAGATGTATTCATGGACAATGGCTGAGCATTAGCAACACTTGGCAACAATATTGTGAATCCTATTGAATTGTCATTTGTATTCTAAACAATAAAATTCTAATTTTTTATAAATGGGAGGATCATTTACCAGTTCATGTTATATTTAAAAGTGGGGTTTATATGGACATAGAAAATAATTTGGTTGTAATATCATGGAAACTACCCAAGAATGTATTTGAGATACACACTATCCATGGATTGTCTTTTTATTACAGAAATTATTTCATAAATATGTAGGACTAGAATCACAAATAAAATCAATTGCAAGGGAAAAATCAATTTCAATGGAATAGGTAACGTCATATGTATTTTACAAAGCATAGAGTTTTGTCGTACCTCTGAATCGATTGAGATATTGTCGGAATAAGAATTTTTTTATATATAGTTTTGCAATGATTCAAGATCAAGGTTGGGATATGTTGTCTCTAAAATATATAGTGTTATATATTATGGATCATGAGAGTTAATTTTTCATCAAAATATTATCCAAAATATGATTAGTACTTAAACACTATAGTAAATTCATTTAATACAACGTGTCATTACAAATTTGGTCAGAAATATATAGTGTTTATAGATGATAACATCTTGAGAATAAATTATCTCAAAGATATTTCAATATGATAAAATGAATATGGATGTGGTACATCCAAATTCTCATCTACATAATGGTGTATACACCGATTAATGGAAATTTTTTGGTGGGTGCCTTATGTTGGAAGAAGTTTGGTTCGATGGTTGATGAAGCTTTAGATCTGTGGATACTAATATCAGTGATAACCATCATACACTAGGACAATGAGAATGATAGTGGTTTTATATTTTTTTTCAATAAATTTTATTCATAATTAGGATTATTTCGATAAAAAGACATAGAAATAGTAGTCATAATTTGTTTCTATGAGGTTAAAACACAATCGATGGGTGACCATTGATGGATAGAGTCTTAACCATGGATCTTATTGTGTTTTTTAGGTTGGATGGATTTACCTTTTTATTTCCATGAACAACTTCTATATTATTTCCATCAATAGATAATATATTTTCATCCATGAATACAAAAAATAATAAGTAGCCGAAGGAAAAATTCCTGTGGGTCTTCATGAAGAGATTAGTGGATAGGTTTTTTATGATATGCCTCATCCATATTCCGTTTAAGGATGATCAGCAGTGATCAGAAATTATGTTGAAATATTTACCTAATCCACATTGTATGTGGGAACATATATCCATTTATATTGTGATAGTTATCCCATAGAGGGTTTATTAAATTTATTATATATGCCTGATAGTGGATCTACTCAAAAATTCTGCTAATTTCATCCATAATATTTAATATTTTACAGTGTAAGACTTGTCTAAAATATATATCATAATTGTTGTAGTGAGGAATGAAATACAAATTTAGATAGATTAAGCCCATATTTGAGGGTTATTTCTGAATTTTTGAAGTAATAATAGAAATCCATTGATACTCAGTTGACTATGTGTGTGACATTTCATCCTAAAAAATGATGGGAAATATGAATGGATGATACAAATAATGTATGTAATGTTTTGAGAGTTATTAGTGGATTTTTCTATCTAATAGGAGGATTAGACACTATTTTCAGATATATCATATAATAATCATTTTATGCCGAAATATATATTGATCCTTCTAAAGCATTGTATGGGAATCTATTTCATTCTTCATTTTATGGTTAAAAGAGGTGATACTTCACATGTTGGGCCTACCCCTGTACAAGTGAAAATATAGGAGATCCAATTAATGAGTAGAAATATATATATGGATTAGAGTCATCATAAATCATACAAAAATCATCATCAACAACCATAATCATTCTAGTGGAGTGATCTTGTGTTCTTGAAAATTTGTTAGTGTCTTGGGCATTATCATTATTGGATATTGGGAAATATATTTCATGGATGCCTAGTCTTTTTTGAGATACATTAATGTTTTGGAGATCTTGAATAATATTTATATCTTACATGAAGTTTTAAATTAATTAATTATATGTTTCATGAATCTCTATTTAATAAAATTCCACATAATCATGGCAATTTGATTATATGAGAACCCATTGAACCATATCCATATTGTTTATTAGCCTAGTTTCCATTATCTATTTTGGATATGAAAGAGACTGTATTATACAGTATTATTATTACTATTATGATGGTTTCATGGTATCATTATAGGATTCAAAAAGAAACATTGGAGTGTGAGAATTAATTGGCCATGTAATGGCTGAAACAAGTTAAGTCCAATGATGGTTTTAAACATTCTATGGGTCAAAATTTAAATGGAGGGGACAAATTATCACCCATATTTTATGGAAATTAATACATTATTTATTTAATATTTGTATATAATGTTTTTTGGTTTTTTTAGTCTGGGTTAGATGTTTTTTCTAATGTTTTTTTATATTTTTTTTGGTTCATGGTTTGATCACAGAATGTGTAAACTATGCAACACCTCTAAAACTCAGTGTATAGGGAAACAATGGAATAGGGTTTGAGGCCATTAAAAACATGGTTCGGCCAAACCACGTAACCATAGAGAAGTAATTCTGAAAAGTGCAACAAATGGGATGATCATGGTTGACATATGGGTTTTATATCCATTCACACCAATAGTGCATGGGTGTTTGGTGCTATTGGATGGCACATGGTTTGCGTTTAGATTTTTGGACCATTCACCTAAACTATGTAGGGAATAAAATTAGATTCATTTTTTTTCCGATCTAATATAAATCACCCCTTTAACAACTCATTTTTTCCTTTAATCTGTTGCTAACTCAAAATCCACATCCTCCAAAGACTGTGGATACCTTTCTCAATGATTATGGAGTGATCCATTAGAGAATAATATTTCCTTGGTGGCTGAATTCAATTGTATTTTGTTATTCATGGTAGTTTCATTTATATTCTACCATGTTCCATCTATTGGATTCATGTATCCTATCTATTGTCGATATATACATGTTGAGTGATTCCAATCAATATTTTATATTATTTTTTTATTGGTTGGGACCAATATCTATAGATCATTTTGGAATATCTAATCCATTTTTATTAAATAGTTTTAGATGTTCTCTGTTTATACATATGTTTTCATGGTATGTGGATTCAATCCATACTCTGCATACAGGATTGTGAATGATTGATTTCAGTATAATTTATTTACATCAATTAAAATGTGAAATTTATTTTATAAGCTGGGTAAAAACCCTATTTATAATTATTTTATGGAATAAATTCATTTTGTTTTTTTGAGGAATGATAATTTTTTTATAATGTTAAAATAATGATTTCATTTTTATTGTTTGGTATTGATGCATGAAAAATTATTTAGAATTCATTTTCTATAAAATGATTATTTTATTTAAAAGTTTTTGTATAATTGTTTGCATGGTTTTTCGTATAAATGGTTGGTGTGTGTTCATGTGAATTTGGGAAAGACCATGGTAAGAATATTCCCCAATAAAATGTGGTAGGGATATGGGTATGAATGTTACCATGTAAAAATGGTTCCTCATGTTCCATCATGGTTAATGATTTCCTCAAAAATCAAGATTATATAGTGGTACACTGTTTCATTTATTATTGATATGTGTAATATTATGGATTATTCCAAAATCTTATTTGATAAAAAAATTAAATCATTATTCAGTTTCTTTACATGGAACTAATTTTGGTTTGATGTGAACCTCAAAAACAATTTTAAATTACTTTATATAAATTTTATTATATAAATGTGATAACATGTTATATCATATTATATTGTGTAAAAATTCAATATGTGATATACTACTAGGTTTTATAATCACCCACTACTTGGTATCATTTGTTAATTTTCATACATTGTTTATCAAGACACTGGTAAATGAATGTTATATCAGTTCAATAGTGATGCATCATGATATCATGGGAATGTATTTTTGAGTTGATGATTAGATTTTCATAGGAGATTCTCCTAGATTTATTTTAGGTATTTGGATATTATTTTGGGTTTTAGTATCAAATTTTTAATCTTTTTTGATTCATGGTTATATTTTTTGTTCAGTTGGATATACTTTTAGTTATGTAATAATATACTTGTGCATCATCAATTTTTTTGTTTGATTATAGTTATCTTAGGTCGGATGTTTTATTCTCAATTGAAACATTTTACCCCAATTCCTAATGAGTCTTTTTAATTCCATAATTTATTTTCATCATCATGTCACCTAAGTCCATGTAATGTACATTCCTCTTCAAATGCCAATTGGTGAGGGGTAGGATGAAACTAATCAACCAGAAAATATTGAATGGTAGACTATACAATTGATAAAAAATTTGAATGTTTAAATAAAAATAAGTGATAATATGTCTCAAATAGTTAGTATATATACTATATAAATGAATCTATGTTCATAATTTTACCCAAAACATATAGAGAATAAATTTTTATGAAAACCATAATGGTTTCATTAACACTTTTAGACCAAAAAATATTATAGTTAAAATATGGAATGTATAATTATACACCATGACATAAAAGTGACTCACGATAAAATATATAAAACTTCAATTACACATACATGAAAAAGGAAAATACGTCTAGTAATATAATACATCTTCTTGTGAAGGTAATTTTAGATAGAAACCCTTAAAATATTTTCAATGTTAGAAAAAAAATTCAATTAAAAAAACAACATAAAATGAGACATTGAATATGATGTAATATAATAGAATCAATATAAATTTTTTAAAATGTTTTGTTGTAATGTTCGAAAAAGGGTCCCACATAATTGTTCCCAAAGATTGTTTTCCACATGACCATAAGTGCATCTCCTCGTACATTAAATGCTACTGACTAGCAGCAATGCTCGAAAAAGAAAGATAGGGATACCATTACCAAATTCTTAAAGAAAAAACATAATATGTCAATATATAAATATTACATATAAAAAACACATATGAAGAATAAGTAATAAGTTTCACAATTTTTAATATTGAAATATTAACCTCATTTCCCCAAGGGTTTTGGTGACTCCTAACTTGTCACGACCCATCCATTTGAGGCCCGATCCACAACTCCCCAAGCCGACCTCCAATAGGCCAGGGTCTAGTGACTAGCATCGAGTAGGCATGCTACTAACATGGTAGGCATTGCCTATAAACCTGTACACACGCACGCACATCTCCAAGACCACAAAGATGAAAAGTAAAAACTACTAAAAGGAAAATGATACATGCATACACTAAAACCCATCCAACAGAGTACGATAGGAAAGTAAAGTACAAGAAAGTAGAACCATGGGACAAAAGTACAAGCCCACCAAAAAGGAGAGTCCGTAACAAAGACCAACATGTAAGGAAAGGTGATGGGATTGCAGTCTATAGCCTTAAGAACACACCACGGCTTGCCTGATCTCACTGAGTACTGTCAAGTCCTAGTCCACCTAGAATCCTATCAAAGGCTCATTCATCTCCATAAGACACGACATGTGCAGGCAAAGCCCATGCAGGGTTAAGTATAACAATACCCAGTAGGACACCCCGAACCCACAAAGAAAATACAACAAGGTAAATACCACAAAGGAAAGGTACAATAATCTCTACACAGTATATGTCTACATAACATATAACAAGAAATATCCAGATTTACTCATACACGATTGACTATCGCGATACTGACACTAGGATCCATCTCGTAGATTCCACTAAGCACATAACAAAGAGAACACACTCCTAGGGATGAAGAGAGAGGTGTGAAGTACTTGTTCTAGGAGAACACACTCCACAAGTACTATGAGAACATGTTGCTCAGATGACAATCACAAATATGTCATTGGGTGATTCCGACTACTCAGTCTATGCTAATACACTAAGAAGAGGATCGGCGCCTGGGTAAAGTTGGTCATGCTTATACAAAGAACTCTACCTAGTGTTCTAGGAATGAATAGAGGATCTGGCTCTATGTCTCACATAGGGGATTCCAAAAACACTATTCAGGAAGTCCTGCTGAAGGGATCATACTCATATATGTAGGAAATGATACCGGGAACCTCCAGGAGAATGTCCAAGGGGACAAACCCTAAGAAAACTAGTCCATGTCATAGAAGACAAGTGGCTCAAGCCATGAAGAATTGGTTACACGACGTGTAGTATGGTTACTCTCAGTTTTCTTTGACCCCGGGTATTTCTCATGTAAATGTCCTGTGTCATTCGTTCATGCTATGTAAAACTCAACTACACGACGTGTAGAAGAATCACACTCTGTGTTCCTTGACTCTAGGTACTGCCCATGTAAACGGCCCGTTTCATTCTCCTTGTTGGATAGAACGAAACACCATGGCATGTAGAAGAGTCACAACCCATGATTGAGCACCTGGGGCTCGCTCCGTGTACCCTGGCCACGTGCTCGTACACGATCTCTGTCCATGTCTCCTGCCCATGTACCAGCACATGGGGTATCCCGTGTGTCTGGCTGGGTCTCGCCAGGGATGGGGTATAGACGCAGTGTCCATGGATGTGTACCCCACCCGTGTCCGTGTAATCCCAGAGTACACGCTGGGTGGTCTGGTGACGAACACACGATGTGTAGCCCACACTACACGCCGTGTAGTGGGGATTTTTCCAGAATCGGTGTCTTCCTCTGCGCACCTCGGCCAAATCTATGGTTCTTGATCCAAATGTCTGATCATCATGAAACTCTAGATTTGGGGTCGTTCCACCCCTACGAAACCGATTCTATCATTTTTGGGCTTCCGATCGGCCTTGATAGCGTATCCTGATCCACCCCCAGGAAAACGCTCGAAGAACGGGAATTTCAGAACCACATCGATTTTTCTGCCGACGTCGCGTCGCACCTCCGCAAGGTCGTCTCGATGTTAGAACTTTGATTTCAGATCATTGCGTCTACAAACAAATGTGAAATGATCGATTTCCTCTAAGAACGTGTAGAACGTACATGAAGAACGCATAGGAAACAGGAGAGAAAAACACAACAATTGAGAGGGAAGACCCTCGATTGATGTTTGTGTCGATCTTGGTTTGTCACCGTTATAAGGTTGAATGAAAACCAAATTAATTTCATGAATCAAATCCACACGATTCTCACAAATATCCCATCCCGCAAAATGACCGATCTCTGGGATAATCTGTTTGTGTATGAATCCTCGTTTTTCATAGGAATCAAGAACGGGGAAAAGAAATCATCAAACAAACATCCTACCTGTACCCACGACGTTTGTTGGTGAAGATCTAGTTGCAGTGTCGTTGTCGCTGGTGAAAATCCTCAAGAACGACCTTGCCGCGTTGGGAGGTCTTCTCCAGATCCTCCAGAGCTGCCAAGGGTTTCAGGGTTTTGAGGTTTGTAACCCTAGACCCTTGAACATGCCTTTATTTGAAAAAGGATAAGAGATATCTGTTGAAGCATATTTAAAATATTTCTCTATAGAATAAAATATTTTTATTTAAATATTTTATCACTCTTACGTCCCAAAAATTGGATTTCACCACCGACCTGTGCCGGCCGATGTTAGGAATTGCCTAAGGTAAAATCACTGCTCGGAACGCAACAGTGCTCTTAGATTTCTGATCCGAGCACCCGTTTATGGGTTTTTCCACTTTTTCAGGAAAACCACATGCAAGCGTAATTTGATTATTTAATTAAATTTAAATATTTGTTTCGAGATCACTGGGCCTCAGGATGGCACGCTGTCTCAGAGCCTGGTCTCAAATTAATTCCCATATAATATTAAAATAATACATCAAAAAATAAGGGACATTACATCAAACCCACCGTAGGGATTTTACGTCCCCCAAAATCTAAAACAAGGGCTACTCAAAAAAGATGTTTGTACTGCACGCGAATCCGAGCCTTCTGCCCCCACGTGCTCTCCTGGAGATTCTCGTGCTGCCACAAGACACACACTAAGGGAATATCTATTCCATTAGGGATATTCTATGGCCAAACCATGATCTCCATTGGGTACTCAGCAATGTCCGCTCTGTCATCGATGTCCAGCTCGCCCCAGTCGATGACGTGCGATGGATCATGCACGTACCTCCGTAGCTGCAACACATGGAAGACGTTGTGTTCATGGTCTATCTGAGGAGGTAGATCCAAGAGATATGCCACCTCTCCAACTATACATAGTATATTAAAAGGTCCAACGAACCCCGAATATAGCTTGCTGCCTCAGCCCAATATCTGTAATCCCCATCAAGGTGAGACCGGAAGGAACAAATTGTCTCTCTCCTCGAACTCTATGGGCCTTCGCCTCCCGTTAGCATAAGACTTTTTCCGACTCTGTGCAGTCATTATCCGCTCATTGATGACACACACATTATCTGTAGTAGCTCTCACCATCTCTGGTCCCATGAGTGTTGACTCTCCTGGGACAGTCCAGCAAAGTGGTGACCTGCAAGGTCGCCCGTACAGAGCCCCAAATGTTGCCATTCCTATAGTGGAATGATAAATATTGTTATTTGAAAATTCCACCAGTAGTAGTTTATCCTCCCAGCTATCACCGAAGTCAAGTATACAAGCTCTAAGCATATCCTCAAAGACCTAGATGGTCTGCTTTGTCTGACCATCAGTCTTGGGATGAAACGTTATGCTCAAGCATAACGGAGTCCCAAATGCTTCCTGCGGTCAATTCTACAACCTGGATGTGAAACGATCATCTTGACCTGAGACGATCATGAATGTCACTACATGAAGACGATCTATCTCCGGCATGTAGTGGCGTCCCAAGCTCTCTACTAAAAACTGCTCCCGTTTGGCTAGGAAGTGGGCTGACTTGGTGAGCATGTCAATGATCACCCAGATGGCGTCGTGTCCCTTGAACGTACGTGGTAGACCCATCACGATGTCCCTGGATATCCTATCCCACTTCCACTCTGGAACCTCAAGGGTTTGATTCAACCTTACTAGAACATAGTGCTCTACCTTTACTTGCTAACAAATAAGTAACCGAGAAAAAAACTCTGCCACAATCCTCTTCATTCCTGGCCACCAAAACTGACGTCGGATGTCCTGATACATCTTTTCCAAACCCAGATGCACCGCCAAAATGGATTTATGGAACTCCCTCGGATCCTCCTCCCGCAACTTCACTGGTACTACTTTACTCCCTCTTAAAAGAACAATGTTCTCCCCACCCTCTGAACATCCATCAACCGCAACACCTGTGGATATCTGAGAAAATAGAGTATCATAGCTGGCATTCTTGAGCTAGGCTTCCCTGACTCATTGTAAGAGTGGAAGGGTAAAAACCATCGATTGAAGGTAAGAGACCTCATCTCCATCCACAAGGGATAACTGTTAAGTGGACAACTACCTCATCACCTCATCCAGTAACTGCGAACTGGATTTCCTGTTGAGAGCATACGCCACAAATTTCCCCTTCCCAGGAGTATAAATGATCTCAAAGTCATAATCCTGGAAAAACTCAAGCCATCTTCTTTGAATTCAATTCATATCCTTCTGAGAAAAGATATATCAGAGACTCTTGGGATCCTAGAAGATGGTAAACTTCTCTCCCAACAGGTAGTGCCACCACATCATCAATGCGAATACTACCATTGAAAAATCAAGATCATGGGTTGTGTAGTTCTTCTCGTGTGGCCTCAACTGATCTGAGCCATAGGCAATCACTACTTTCTTCTGCATCAGGACACAACCAAACCCAGTTCCTGATGCGTCGCAGAACACTACGTACTCGACACCCTTCTCTAGTAATCTCAAGACCGGGGCACTAGTCAGACTCTGTCTCAACTACTGGAAAGCCTCCTGACATCTCTTAGTCCACACGAAGGGCTGCCCCTTTTGGGTCAAATTTGTCATGGATGCTGAAATCTAGGAGAAATCAAGAATGAATCTCTGATAGTAGCCTGCCAACCCAAGGAAACTCAGCACCACTTTCATGATTCAGGGTGGCTCCCATACTAGTACTTCCTCCACCTTGGCTGGGTCCACTTCTACACCATCTACTAAGATAACGTGTCCTAGAAAGTGGAACTCATTTATCTAGAACTAACACTTCGAGAGATTCCCTTACAAATAGTTCTCCCAGAGTGTGTCCAGATCTATCCTTAGGTGTCTCGTGTTCTCATCCTTGTACGTAGATTACACAAGGATATCATCAATGAAGACCCCTAAGAACTGATCTAGATAGGGCTGAAAGATCTGGTTCATGAGTCCCATGAACATTTCCAGGGTGTTCGTCACACCAAAGGGCATCACCAAGTACTCATAGTGACCGTAGAGACATCTGAACACCGTCTTTAGTACATCCCCATCCCATACTCGCAACTAGTGGTAGCCTGATCTTATATCAACCTTCGAGAACCATCGTGCCCATATCAACTGGTCAAAGAGGTCATTGATCCTCAGAAGTGGATACTGGTTATTCATGGTCACCTTATTCCAATGCTAGTAATACACACATATACTCATGCTCCCATATGCCTTTTTGGAAAACAGCACTGGGGCCGCCTAGAGTGAAACGCTGGGTCTTACAAAGACCTTCTTCTGCAAGACGTCCAGTGTCACCCTCAGCTCACGAAGCTCTGCAAGAGCCATCCGATATGGGGATGTGGTTATCGGTGTCATCCTGGGTTGTAAATCAATGCATAAATCTATCTCTCAATGGGGAGGTAGCCTGGGGATATCCTTCGGAATGACTTCCTCATACTCATCCACTACTACTGTAAACTGTATACTTGTAACATCTGCTGGTCCAAGGGCTACGCTAGCCAACTGATGTGAAATCGGTTGTGCCTTCCTATGAACAAGTCCATCCTATGTTGCATGGGTCTCTCTTTCACTGACAAATGATAACCTTGTTCCATCACTGCAGACACACCGCACCCTTCTCCAAAAACAGTCGATCTGGGCATGAACTGTGGATAGCCAATCCATTACATGAATGACATCGTAAGGTCTCGACGCTACCACCAATAGGTTCCAACCGAAACACTCGACTCCAAGGGTCAGGTCACACTGTCTACAGAGGTTTGTGATCTCGGAATCTTCTCCAGTCGGTGTTTTTAAGAGTAAGGGTTGAGTTAACGGCTAAACTGGAATCTCAAGGTCTCGAACAAGATAAGCAGGTAGAAAGGAATAACTACCACCTGTGTCTATCTGTACAGAAGCCAAAGTATGAAAGACACAGATTGTACCTCTAATCATTCTGGGAGTACATGTGTCCTAAGACTCTTCCTCCTGCAGCTGTCTATGCCTCTATCCACTAGCTCCCTAATCCGGGGGTGGACCTCACGGGGTTGGTGGTGGTAAAACGTCAAAACAACGACCACCTCTAGCTACTCTCCAATATCCCCTACCACGTCTGCCACCCTGCTGATCTGTCTGCTCCACATGCTGACTCTTCCTCGGTGGCCCATCCACATCTCCCGTATCAGTAGTACGGTGGGTCCAACAATCATGAGTGAGATGTCCCCTGACATCACATGAGTAGAATCGCCTCTCTTTAGGAAGGCTGGATGCGCCCTGTGAACCATGTACGGCAGATCCCCTGTCTTGGGATATCCTTTGAAATAGTCTCACACACCTGGGTCCCGTACATCAACTCCCTCATGTCGAGGTCTCTGCTCCAGGATGCCCACTACTTACAACTGCCGATTATCTCTACTCTGCCAAGAATCTCTTGACCACCAAAGCCCGCTCTAACACCCCAGCATAAGTAGGAATGCTCATAGGGATGATGCTAGCTCGGATATCTCTGCACAAGCCCCGCTCGAAAGTCCAAGCTATGATGTACTAATCTCTGACCATATCCATCGAGTACCACGAGAGGTCGGTAAACCTCGATGAATAGTGAGCCACCATCATGGTTCACTACTAGAGCTGAAGAAGCTGCTGTATATGTAATTCTCTTTGGGTAAATGGTGAAAAATCCTCTCTGAAGAGACGCTCAAACTCCGACCATGCAAGAGTCACCTCATCGTGAGTCTGGATAACCAAACTCCACCATCGTCCCACCGAGCCCTATAGAAGGCTCGCACCCAGGATCACCATCTGGTCTACTGGTTTCATGAAAAAATGGAAGATTCTGGATACTACCTCAAGCCAGTCCTCTACTGCCTAAGGGTCAGGCTCACCTCGAAACCTGAGGGGTCTCTGCCTCTGAAACTAGTGGAGTGTGCTCATCCTGCACTCCTCCTCTATTGGTACAACATACGCTAAACATTGATCCACAGGTGGCGGAATAACTGGAACACCACCAGATGGTAAAACTGGGGGATCTTGTCCCTTTATCGAGCTTCGTCACTGAGGGGGTCATCCTCATGATCGAGCTACTGGATCCTAGTAGCTGCGCATCACAGATGAATCCTGTAAATAACAAAGATGTTCCTCATTCAGTGAGTATATCTAGTGAGCTGACTAAATAAGGACATGGAAACCACATCCCATTCTATATGATGCATGTACCATAATTTTCCCTTGCAACTAGTGTTCTCATGTTCTGAGTCGAAAAGCAAGTTATCAGAGTCCTGGTGTATGGATACGTCGGCCGCCCGCTCCTACACCGGGTTCCCTTGCCGGAAATCTGAACTCGAAACACTTAGCAGTGTTGCCCCAAACTAACTCACAGACTCTCGGTCCTAATGTAGAACCGACCACCTCTATTACCACTCTTTTATGACCCGTTCTAGTGGGGCCCGAGGCACAACTCCCCAAGCCCGCCTCCAATAATCCAGGATCTGGTGACTAGCACCATGTAGGCATGATACTATCATGGGAGGCATTTCCTAGAAACCTGTACACACGCACACACATCTCCAGGACCACAAAGCTGAAAAGTTCAAAATACTAAAAGGAAAAAAGATGCATGCATACAATACATCTCAACCAATAGAGTAATACATGAATGTACAGTACAAGAAAGAAAAACCATGGTCCAAAAGTACAAGTCCACCAAAAAGAGAAGTCTGTAACAAAGTACAACCTGTAAGGAAAGGTGCTGGGACGGATGTCTGTACCCATAGGAACACACCTCAGCCTGTCAGATCTCACTGAGTACCATCTGGTCCTGGTCTACCTAGAATCCTGTCAATGACATGATCGTCTGCACAAGACACGACACGTGCGGGAAAAGCCTGTGTAGTGGTAAGTATAACAATACCTAGTAGGACACCCTGAAACCACAAAGGAAATACAACAAGGGAAATACCACAACGGAAAGGCACCGTCAACTCTACACAGGATATGTCTATAGAACATATAACAAGAAATATCCATATATACTCATACACAATCGACTATCGTGATACCGCCACTAGGATCCAACCCGAAGATTCCACTAAGAAAATAACAAGGAGAACACACTCCTAGGTCGGACGAGATAGATGTGAAGTACTCATTCTGGGAGAACACACTCCACAAGTACTATGAGAACATGATGCTCAGGTGAGGATGACAACCAAGTCATGGGGTGATTCCAACAACTAGTTCTGAGCTAATCCGCAATGCAGAGGATCGGTGTCTGGGTAATGTTGGTCACGTCGATACCAAGAACTCTACCAAGGGGACCAGGAATGAATAGAGGATCCAGATCTATTTCTGACAGAGGGGATTCAAAAAACTCTATTCATGAAGTCCTGATGAAGGAAACATACTCCTATATGTTGTAAATGATACCTGGAACCTTGAGGAGAATGACCAATGGGACGAACCCTATGAAAAATAGTCCAAGTAACATAAGACAATTTTCTCAAGCCTTAAAGAATTGGTTAAACGACGTGTAGTATGGCTACACACCGTGTTCCTTGACCCCGAGTACTGCTTGTGTAAACGGCCCATTTCATCCATTCAAGCTGTCTAAAACTCAACTACACGGCGTGTAGAAGAATCACATGCCATGTTCCTTGACATCCGGTACTGCCCGTGTAAACGGTCCGTGTCATTCGTCATGTCAGATATAAAGAAACTACAGGGCGTGTAAAAGGGTCACACACCGTGTCCAAGCACCTCGGGCTAACTCCGTGTACGCTGGCCATGTGCTCTTACATGGTCTCTGTCTGTGTCGCCTACCCGTGTACCACACACGGGGTATTCCGTGTGTCTGGATGTGTCTCACCGGGGAGGGGGTATACACGCCATGCCATTGTCCATGTACCCAACCCATGTCCGTGTACTCCCAGAGTACATGTCGGGTGGACCGTCGGTAAAAACATGCCGTGTAGCCCATACTACACACCGTGTGGTCGAGATTTTTCCAGAATCACTGTCTTCCTCGACGCACCTCGGCCAAATCTCTGGTTCTTGATCCAACCATTCGATCATCATTAAACTCCAGATTTGGGGTCGCCCTGCCCCTAAGAATCTGATTCCGTTGGTTTCGGGATTTTGATTGGCCTTGATAGCACGTCCCAATCCGCCCACACGAAAACTCTAGACGAACTAGAATTTCTGAACAACATCACTTTTTCCACCGCCGTCGTCGTCACAACTCCGCTAGGTTGTCTTGATGTTTGATCTTTGATTTCAGATCATCGAGCCAACAATAGAATGTGAAATGATCGACTTCCTTCAAGAACACGTAGAACACACACGAAGAACGTGTAGGAACCGGGAGATAAAAACAAAAAAGTTGAGAAGGATGAACCTCAATTGATGTTCATGTTGATCTTGGTTCGTCAATTTTAGAAGGTTGAATGGAAACCAAATTAATATCAAGAATCAAATCCCCACGATTCCCGCAAATAGCCCATCCCGCAAAATCATCGATCCGAGGGAAAATCTGTTCGTGGATTGGTCCGTGTTCATCATAGGAATCAAGAATGGGGAAAAGAAATCATCAAAAAAACATCCTACCTAGACCCACAGTTTTAATTGGTGAAGATTCAGTCATCATGTCATTGTCGCCAGCAAAAAATGTCAAGATCGTCATTGTCACGTCAGGAGGTCTTCTCCAGAGCCTCTAGAGCCACCAAGGGTTTAAAGGTTATGAGGTTTGTAACCCCAGACCCCTACACATGACTTTATTTAAAAAAAGGATATGTGATATCTGTTGCAGTAGATTAAAAATATTTCACTGCAGAATAAAATATCATAATTTTAATATTTCATTACTCTTATGTCCCAAAAACTGGATTTCACCACCGACCTGTGTCGGCCGATGTTAGGCCCAGCATAAGTTGAAATCGCTACTCTGAACGCAACGGTGCCCTCATATTTCTGATCGGAGAACCCGTTTAGGAGTTATTCCACTTTTTCCGGAAAACCACTTGCAAGCGTAATTTAATTATTTAATTAAATTCAAACATTTTTTATGGGCTCACCGGGCCTCGGAACTGCACGCCGTCTCAGAGCCTAGTCTCGAATTTATTCCCATATAATATTAAAATAATACATTGAAAAATATGGTACATTATATAACTGAATCATACATGATTTTCCCCTTATAGATTCTTGACTATGTTTCATAGGATAAATACATTTAATTAATGTTATTTCACATTAATTATGTTCAAATTTTATTTTGGTACCTGGATGATTCGTTCAAGGTACAATATCATGGATTCGTGAAGTTATTGTCAATTTCCATTATAATGGGTATGTAGAGCATCTGTCTAGAACCAAAATCTCAGGTAATAAGAGCCTCATCCCAACAAAATTATCATAGGTATTTTTTATTCTTATCTAGAAAAAATCATTTGTACATATAGCATCAATATAGCACTAATTTTATTCCATTATTTACACATATCTGGGCTCTATAATAATGACCTATAATAAAATATACAACATGGTACACTTTTATATACAATATATCGATTTACCATAATTCCCACCATTTAAAAAAATGATTAGGTATTAATTTTTTATTTAAACAAATAACCACCAATCATTTAACATCTCATTAACACATCTATGTGAGGAGAAAATTTCATTTCCCACATGTTAAAATGATAAACATGTCAAGAAATAGTTTCAATGCATACTCTATATAATTACCCATTTTCATTCCACAATTATTATTTCATTGAAATTGTAACACCACATGGGTATCCACTAAACTTGGTTTCATATCTCAAACAGATCAAACATTATTCGTGAAGGGCTCTAAAATTCATATGGATTAAATTCAAATTTCTAAGGTTAAACGTAATTTTCCATTGTTTTTGTTAAATGATAAAAATAAAACACCATATTATCATAAATACTATGGTATTTAACATATATACCACATACCATAGAGTTTTTTATTAACACCTGCCATCCCATGGCCCAGAATTCGAGGTTGAATGGATCCAAAAATAATGTGAACATTGAAATAAGATCAAAAACCTAGGTTCAAGATAGTAGGAATCAAGATCCAATAGAACAATAATCTGTACCATAAATAATTGTATTCATTATCCCTCTACAATACGATATAAAAATTATAGAGAGAGATGGTGATATAAAACCTAAATCAAATATGATATCACATACTAGATGGGAATTACTTCTTCTAAGGGATATTTGATTGATAGAAGATAACATTTAATGAGCCTACAAATCCTATTAGAACATAAGAGAGATCATATTTTTTAGACTTTGTAAAACCACCCACTATCGATAGGTTTACTATGGGGGTGCACAGTTTGGGAAAATCATGCACAATCCATGAACATGAAAACCCCGAAAAAACTCTTCTTAAACTCACATAATGTAAATGATTGATGTACCAACAATATTGAAATAAAAATGGAAAAAATTCCATGAAAATGAATAATGGAATTTCTTAAGAAAGGTGTTGATGTTATAAAAACCCCACCTCATTATAGATCATCCTTGAGATGCACTCGCATGAAATATTATGCTTATTTGTTTAAGAGGTCTAGATACTGGTCCTAAATATCTGCATACAATTCCCATGATTCCTCTTGAAATTGAACATGTTATTGTAACAATAAGAATAATAGATAGGTATTTCCCAAAAGAACATTATCATTATTCTCCAGAACACAAATCTGATGCTTCTCAAATGGCGCATCAATTGAAAGATCAAAATCATCAATATCAACCATGTGAGAATGATTGAGGTGAGACTATTGAAGCTGTGATACAAGGATTATATCGGGAATATCAGTAAACTTATGCAGAATACCGAAATGTTATTATTGTGATATGATCCAATCAACAACATCAAATGGTCCAATATACCTGTAATCCAGTATTCCTTGATTTTGAATCTAATGGTGACCCAATATCAGTGACACATGATGGAACACATGGTAACAGTTTCTGTACTCAAGAGGTATGGGATATCAATCATCATAAAACACCAATATACACTATGTTATACCCATTTGATTCCAAATCAACATAACCTATTTTGATGTCTCTTACATGAAACTCATTCCCACAAACCCTTTCTCACCAACCACAATCCCATATTAATGCGATCTTCATGGATTACCATAGAGATATTAATATAGATACATCTGAATTTTCTTCTAATTACTATTTTTATTGGATAAATCAACCAGTTACATTTTCATTTATCATCATCCAAAAATGTTTACGAATCATTATGGATGAATGAACATAACACTTGTAAAGTACACTCTGATTTCCTTTATTTTTGTGGGTGAAATGAAGTACATAGAAAAATATTACTTCCAAGATCATTTTAAAAGAATTTTTATACAAATGAAGTAATGTGTTGATTATAATCTGAAACAATACATCACAGAACCCAACGAAAACACACTATCTCACAATCACATATTATTAAAACTAATCAACAGTGAATATTTATAGGGATTGGAATGAAAGGTAACACTTTTGCAAACTAGTCTAAAAATCACCCATATTACATCATTATTATGAGGGGTCGTTGAATGAAATAATAAAATGTACCTGGTGGGATTTCTGAATTTCCACTCTATAATGGGAAATGGATTTAGAATTAATATCGGTTGATGGTGATCATCATTTACATGCCCCAAGGAGTAACATCATGTAAGAAAACATGTAGTATCCCTTTTCATTAATGTGTAACAGTACTATCTTTGGAGAAGATATTACATATTGGAAGAAATATGATTCACCCCCCACATTAATTAATAATACTCGTGCAGCTTAACATACTAAATTAATTCATGAAAACATACATTGATCCTATCAGAGATAATCTAATCCTCATCTATAGTCCAATCAGTAAAAGATTTATCTATTCATTCACCTCTTGAATATCTATTTACATCATAGTACACTATTCTATCATATTCCACTCAGAACTAGATGCTTGGATTTTGTACATTTGTGACTTTCAATATAAAGAGTTAGAATATATTTGCATTCCCTACATTATATATCACCCCATAATAGAATTATTTCATATAATGAAGTAATATTCACTATTTTAGAATTAAATCCTACCATGAAAAAATGTACCTATGTATTTTGTGATCCATACAAACAATAAATATTTCACCCAACAATGAATATTTCCAAAACATTGTGTTGAAAAACACTTCATCCAAATAAAAACATCAATTAGATACATCCATAAATGCATCCATAATTACCTTGATCTATATTACATGACTCAATTTCCCTACATGAATATTTCCAAGTGTCCAATCCTTGAAAAACGCAAAATGTATTATATTCCTCGTTGGACATGGGTAGGATCAAACAATTGTAGTGGTAAAATAATTTTTTAACACATGGAAAGAATTCTCACATTATCTATAATATTAAAACAAGATAAAAAATTCCTATTTTTCTTATGGTGGAGGTATAAAATGAGTAATGAAAAGATAGACACTTGTTAATAGCATTCTATGCATATAAATATTCAGATATCAAAATAATTTATTCGATTCTCCCATGAACAACATTGAAAACATTCTCTTCATCCACCAACACACCTTCCCCTCATATTATGAAAAAATAGAAATTGAATATTTCTATCAAGTAAATAATATAATATGGAGTGGATTATAGATTATATTCATTAGACATACTCAAAATGTAGTCATGTTGCTTGGAATGATCATCATGAGTCTGTGAGTAGACCATGAATTTATCATTTAAAACAATAGAAAATTGATCCAAGTATGAGTGGGTGTTTGGTTCATTATGACCATAAACATAGTATGATTTTTATCTAACTAAAATAATTAAAAAGAACTGATATTCGACATACCTTCTACCCAAATTTGTTCATGGTATATTATAATGCATCACTTTTAACTGATTATTACCTGAACTCAAATAAATATTTCTGAATGGTCAAGAACACCCTTAGTTGATAAAAAAGATTTTAAATACAAAATACATGTTACCCTTTCATATAACATAGCCTATTTGACTTCCTATATATTATTTACATGAAAAATTTCCCATCATCTTCCATAAAAAATAATATTGGAGGACCCCCGTAGTGATGTACATGTGTATAAAAATGTTGTATTCATAAATATTTTAATAAGTGGTTTAAGCTAATGATGATATACTAATTACATTCCGTTTGATTGAATAAAACTAGTTCTACTATCATAATTTCTTCAATTATAAACTGTACATCACTCCTAGTTGGAAGATCCAAGATGTAATCTAGAAAAATATCCTAAAATCAAATACATGTATAAATACACTATTATTTACATGAAAATCATTTAAAAATATACTTTCACACTTGTAAATGAGCACCACCAGTTTCATATGACATGGTCCCTCAACATCTTCATAGATATCCCAATAACCATGATGAAATAACTAGTATCTCTCAATATATGGGAAGGATACAGTCTTATGGTAATAATCTATGTGGGAATGGTATGATACCATTCACCCCATTCCCAAAAATCTTGTCAAAATCTAATATCTCATGTACATAAATACCCAAAAGGAAATGAAACTCAACAAAATTGATAGAGCACCCCTACCATTGAGATATTTCCATTGAACATAAGTCTAATGGGGTGTCGATTATCATAACCACACACAGTAACACAACCATTTATCCCAAAAAAACATCTGCTTGATTTTTCAAAAGAATTTTATGAACATGTATACATGTTTCTCTATCCAAATAGATTCAACTAGAACTGTAGGTATGACTATCGAAAATACACCATTATAGTAATCTAGTCCCTGATTAACAACATGAAATAGACTAATCCCACTACACTATGCACGAGTATAACAAAAATTGATACATTTAAATACTAATACAGTTACTCTTGTCCTGGCCTACCTTGTATTCCACCCTAACCAGAATGGCTATTATAACTCTAACTGTCCTTTGGTACATTGTACAACACCACATTCCAGTGCTTTGGGTCAGCATTGGTCCCCGATAACATCCATTCTATGAATTTTTCTCATAGAGCCTATGTAAATATCATATCCTGACACATTGAAAGCACAATATCTTTAGTCTGGGACACTGGAAATGAATGTGACCCACCTTACTACACTGATTGAGAAATATTCAATAACATACCCCAGTAATTGAACCTCTCCCCTATCATCCCAATCTATCAACTCTCAGTTAAACATTCTCATTATGATGCTTCCAACACTTGGAACAAGTACATCCTAATCATCATACAAAATATTCTTTAATAAAGCAGATGACACATTTCGGATCACCTCTGTAATGAGGTCCTAATCCACTATCTCGGAATATTTATTCCAAGAGATTAAATTAACCGTGGATGTAATTTCCAAAGTATTTATGTCCTAAAAATAACATTCTAGAGATTCCTCATATAAGACCATTATTGGTTAATATCCATGTATAACAGTGAAGTGCTAAGAATATAACCACTTAAATGCTAAATCTGGTCAACTACATAAAATATATCTCTTCCTCATGTCTTAATGATTCTAGGAAAATGTGTTCTAAGAACATGTCTCAAATGTCCTTCCATACGATTCCCTCCAACTGGACCTCTTAATTTTGAATACCCTAATAGCACTTAGATAGACCATGTAATATATAGGATTTCAATTTAACTCTTTTCTTCACAGGATTTCCTAAATTATCTTATATTTTCATGACATTCTCAATATTGTTCTCATCTTCCTTATGTACACCCACTCCAATGAACATAATTTGGTGCTGCTATTGGACCACTCGTGTTATATCAGACCAATTATTCATATCCCTCTATGGGTCTAATTACATAAGGTGCTTAAGTGTTGCGATGTTCTCATGGATAATCAATTCATCCCCTTCACCGTAAATTATCAAGGGCCACTACTGCTACTACAGTCGGTGCATTTATAGTGATTTCCCCCATTCATCAGACCAAAAATAAATAAATATGGTGGATTGTTTCAGTATTTCCATGCATACATGTTAGACCACATAACACGTCCTTACTGAATTTTCACAAGACAGATTCATAAAAATAGAAAAATATATTCTTCCCCCATACACATCCTAATAGACAAAACTAATCCACTATAACTATAGTCAATAATAACTAACATCGGTCATGGATAGAATAATATAATAATCAATTATCTTATTTATTTTTTCCATTAGATGTATTTTAAAATAGTTTCATATAAAAAAATTTCAACCTTTACTGAAAAAGAGAAACTATTTGTTATGTATAATTTATTTGAAATAACATTAGCCAAGATGATAATTTTTGTATCCCACAACTCACCAATAACCTAATTTTATATTCATGCCTAACATGATGCATGTCACATAAATCCAACACTCCTCAAAACACCTCTCAAACATGTAAAAGAATAACTTTCTTGATAGATTTAACAGAAAAAATAAGTAATCCCTCAAGTGGAAATAACAATCATCTTCAATGTAACATATTTTGAATAAATATCCATCCTTGAGAACTTTGGTTTTCCCTAAAAAATGCGCAAGATACACCTATAAACATTTTCATTTCCAAGAACCTAAAATCCTATTCTCATGTTAAACATTCCTAAATAATAATATTTTAAAATGAAACCACATCTAACACCACATTGTAATGTCCCGACCTAGCTACCATATACAAGTTCCCCTATCCAGTTCCCCTCATTACCTCAATAAGTTATCCCCTTATGCGATAGGCTTCCACTAGTAGATACGGTCTTGAATTAATCATGGGTGGACTATAAAGTCATTCTAAAAAAATTAAAATAGAATCAATAAATTTAAAAATATTCCTGAAAAAACTAACAATTCAATAATATGCTAATAGGTTTTACATTTTTTTAAAAATAATATTATTAGACACACTAACACTAGGTTATTAATAATACCTAAGTCAATCTTAATAATCTCCTATAATACTAATATATGAACCATACATCATAGGATAAACACTATAAATCTCAATATCATTCATAATTATTCAGTTGAAATTACATTTTGTTAATTTAGACTATTTGTCTAGTTACCATGTCATGGATTCTTGGAGAATTAATAACACATCATTATTAGGAGAGAATTTGACTAATTCCATGTTAACTTGTAAAATAAACATCTCTCCAAAACTATTATTACTGGTATATAGAGAATTAGTTTATAATAAAAATCATGATTGCATGGAACCTTTATTCGACTCTAATATCATTCAATTAATTATATATATCAAGGCTCTGTATCAATTAACTTTTTATCAAATTTACAATATAGTATCATTTAATCAACAACATATTCTTTTAACATCATTTCAACCCTTTAGAAACATGAACATGTATTCTTTTAAAATTTATTTTAATAATCATCAATCTTCTCACATCTGATTAAAACTCCTATGTTAATATATATAATAATTTAGGGAAAAGATATCATGTTGAAGACATTCAAAAGGTTTTAATTGAATAAAATATTTAATTCCCCATTTACATTCCATAATTTTCATATAATTTTAATTTGAATCGACTTCTTTAGTAACGAATCCCACTATCAACATATCAAATGGATCCAATAAAATCTATTAAGCGTCTAAAAAACTCATAGGGATTCATTTCACATTTCATATTTTAAATGTAATTGTTCAACATTGTGAACAAATTATTAAAAAATAAAAATCATCACCAATTATATGGTAATTATCATATAGACCAACTCCGAATGGTTTTTTGAAAAACACCAATGAATCCTTATCCGATGATTAATGGTAGAACAACAGATAAAAAAATATTGAAGGTGATCATGGATCAATATTAATTATCAAGATACAATTGAAAGAAGTTCTATAAAATCATGTATCATTACCATTATAAGTTTTATTATTCTTACATATATAATGGTAGAAAAAAATAAGAGAGATTGAGAGCATATATCAACGGAGATATCTCATACTAGAGTGGAGCCAATTTCGTTTAATGGATCTTTGGTCTCCCAGGGAAATGGTTCTGGGGATAGAGGATTACTCTCATAATAATATAAAATTAACGGAATTACATTTAGGTAGGATGAGGTTTATTATGAATAAAAATAGATGTATTAGATTATATAATTAAAATTTCAAATGATTTAATGTCCAAATAAATGGTTTCCTACATGGGCCACATGAATAGAAAAATCATGCCTCCTAACCATGAATCCCTACAATATAATTTGCTCAGTTTATAAAATATAGGAATATAGTATGCTAAACCATGAACCATATGTGTAACAAAAATTCTTAACTTTGAAGTTTTTTTGGAGGCAACAATATTTGGGAAATCTGTGGTCCAATGGTTCACTTCCATGCCCCCTGGAAAATCCAAAACACTCTCATGTGCACATGATGATAGACTTAACCAAAATGAGATAGAAACCATGGAATATAGGTACCTGAGAACGTAAAATGGATGGTTTTATAACTTTTTGGGAAATATAGTTTATATGTACACCAAACTAAAGATATCATTTTTTAAAACATAAAATTTTCTAAAAGATAAGAAATTTAGACCAAAACCCAATCATTTATCAAAGTTAATTTCACATAGACACATAACATAATCAATAATCAATATTAGTTTACTATATAGTTTTTTATAAAATTTTTTTATTATTATTTTATTAAATATAAATAATTTATTTTCATATTCAATTTATATATTATTTATTTTTCATTCTTATGTATATTACATTATATAATTAAAATTTTTTAACTACTTATGCATATTAACAACCATAGAATGCATCTTAAAATTGTTTCATAATAGATAAAATTTTAATAAATTAATTGAATTTTGTTTATAAAATAATTTAAAATTTTAAAATTATAACCTGATAGGTGGTGATAAAAAATGAATCTTAATACTCGTGGAGTAATTACATTTATTATCTATGGGGATATTGTTCAATTATAAAAAAATGATGTAGAAATAAGGTTAAATTATGATTTTTATTTTATAATAGTGTTTATATTAAATTGATTTTATTTATTGATTTATTTTATCATATATATCTTCAAAGAGTTGTAGAGATGAAAATATGTGGACTATGTTGCTGTGTGGGGGAAGTAATTCGTGGAACACACTAACAACAATTTTTTCCTAGTGGATGTGGTAGAATAATTATTTTGTTTTCATTAATATAATAACATTAAATAATAATAATTAGCAGTAGTTTATTACATTTTTTGGATATGGGATCTTTTTAATTTAATGATCAATGTGAAAAACATTAGAAGAAGATAATACATACATTGGAGATATTATTATTCCTTAAAAACTCCATGGAATTGAAGGGAATATGATATTCATTTATGACTAGAGAATTATGAATGGGTGAGGGAAAAATAGGAGTGGAAATTCAGATAGATTTGTAGATAATTTTAATGTTATGTTCAATTTTTTTAAAAGTGCATGTTGCCCTAATTTATATGAGATGAATATGGATCTTATTGAATTACAATATAAATTAAATTTTTTCTATTACACATTTAAAAAGGAAGAGGATCCATATTTTTTAAAAGGTGGTTTTTTAGAGTCCATTATTAAAAAATTTCACATAAATGTATTTTGAAAATTGAGAAAAATTTGTTATACGGGTATTACTAATATTTGTTTTATTTTTTAGATTATATTTATAATTTTTAACATGATTTTTACTATGTGATTATTTATTTTATTAAAAATTTAATGTAACCCATATAACCATATTTTGGTATCAATAAAAAAATTACATATATTTAATCCATTAAATTTCTATATAAAATAAAATGAACTACATAAATAATATTTATAATTTGTACAAATAATACCTTGGAAAAAATATTATTTATTACTTTATAGATTATTATTTTTATATAATAATAATTTAAAAATAAATCAGTGATTAAATATTTCATTTTGATTTTAAAATAACTATATGATTTATTATCTACATTATTTATAATTACATTATATCACATGAATTTATTTATATTAATAAAACAATAATTTTAATACACTTTTAACCATTAGCATGTTAATTATCATTAATCCTAAGAACATAAATTTTATACCCAAAAAATAAAATATCTCTTATAAGTTAATTTTATTAATTATTATATAAAATCATAAATTTAATAAAACATATTAAATTTCTATTTGAACAGAAACACATCATATGGTCAACATATGTAATTTAGAAACAACACATTTTTTGAAAACTGTACTTTTAACCAAAACATTTTTGCATCGAAAATAATTAAAAATATTTGTGATTAAAATAATATTAAAATAATAATTAACAACTAAAATAATATTTAGAATAATTTTAATTAAATAATCAAAAAATTTCCCCATGATTGAAATTTATTCAAGAAATAAATAAATAATAGTTTTGAAAAAATATTACATGATTTTCAAAAATAATAATTATTTATTTTTTTGTGTAATATTTTTTTTATGGAATTTAAAGTATAAAAATATATTTTTTATAAATTTTTTTAAAAAAATATCATATTAAATTGTTGGTAATATAAAATTCCCATGTAACTACTCACCTAAAAATTGATTATCTTAGGGATGTCTCAAAAATAAATGATATAAAATTTTTATATAGTGAATTAAATAATTAATTTTAAATTATAAATTATAAATATATTAGTTTTAACATAAAATAAAAAATATAAATAAAAAAACATTTATTAAGTAAAATAACAAATGAAGATATACTTACATGATATTTTTCTAATATTTCACACACCTAAACTATTCATATTCTCTTATTATATAATAAAATAAGAATTAATAAGTAACTAAAAGATATTGTAATGATTTTTCTATGTACACATATGCACATTTTCATCTAATGTGTAATAAACATGCAATTTATGTATACAGCGAACTGCAACCTCACAAAATGATGTCGTTCATTTTTTTCATTACCGATTTTATTGGTGGGAATTATGATGGGAAAATTTTGATATTATTTATATTAATTAAATTATTTCATTTTTCATATTTAGTATTTATATAAATCATACCTTCCTGGTTTCAATTTTGTTGTAATATGATGATTTTGTTTGTGGATGTATGTTATATTTACTCCACATATTGATTTGATACAATCATGCTATACATGGAATGTATTAAAGAATAATTTTAACAAAAATATGTGAGATATAATAAAAATATGTGATACCAAAACATAAATATTCATTTAATGGAATGTAGGCCTCATTAAAAAAATATTAGTGGTTCATGCATAGAAAATAATTTCACTATTTGGAAAAACATTACACAAAATGAATTTCTAGGGATGTAGCACTGAAATTTTCTTTTAACGAGGAAAAATTACCTTCAAAATTATTTATATATATTTATATAGATTTTAATGAAATTTTTTTAAAAAATTATTCTATAAATTAGAATATTTAAACTACAATTTCGACAATAATATACATTCATTAAATATTTAAACTAAAAATAATGACACATTATCCAGGATTTATTTCCTTACAATCATGATAATGTAATTGTAGTATAAACCATATCTAATATTTTTGGGTTTTGGTCACTTATTTTGGTATCAGAAGATGTTTATAATCATTCTTGGGATCTAGATTTTGGACCAAAGTAGTTTAGAGAACATAACCCCATTGTAGGAATTGAATATACTGATGTAATAACATCATATAATTTTTATACACTTGTGATTATATACGTATTTCTAGAAATAGATTGCATTATCACTACTAAATGATAAAAAGGTTCTTGTACAAATTTACCTAGGGGTTTAAAATATGAAAACAAGTGTTAGTCCTGACTTGAGCGTAACATGGTACATGGAGACGACCATTACTTGAAACACATTTTTGAAACCTCCGGCTGGGGTAGATATTCTTATGATAATTCACATTTTGTATTCAAACAATTATTAAATGATTTAAATGTATAGTGAAATTGAATTACTTGGGTTAATTACTATAACATTGAACGTATTATTTAAAAAAAATCGTTGGATTATTAACTGGGATTCAATATTTAAATTGTAGAAATATATTTACTAATAGTATTATATTTATAAGAATCATAAAACATAAAAGTTTTGTTCAATATTTTAGATGCACATGTGTCTTAATTAGCATTAAGAGTTATTTATACCATCAGGGAATTATCAAATTATTGTAGACCATATGTTTTGATTCATAAATATCTCTTTAGGTTTAATGTGATTAAAGAAACATTTTTATAAATTCATGGTAATTATACTCATCAGTATAATATTTATTCAAGTGGAAAATATTTTTGAGAAATAATTACCTATCATTTTAGTCACATCATCTTAATTTTATTAATAATTTTTCGAGTTATTTTTATAATTTACGTCCTTGTAATAATTATAAAATCTGATTATTAGGATTTGAATTTTTTTATTTAAAACTGTTTAGAAAATTATATTTAATGATTATGTTTTAAGGATGTCCATGAAATTTATTTTTGAAATTATATCCATATATTTTAGAAATATATCATCCCATGTATCAGGTGACAAACCATCAAATTTGTTAAGGGGTAAGGGCTTGAACCCATGACGAAAGGAAGATTATGGTTTAATTCCAACCACTTATATACATTGTGCCCGGGTCAATGTGTCATTATTTTTTTGATAGAAAATTTTAACAATAAATATAATTCATGAAATAATAATTTTAATATTGATATTTATAGAATAATATATAATGAATATTTTTTTTACAAATCTTCATAAATGAATATAAAGAATTTTAAATTGAACTAACACCCCATCAAAAGAAAATTTTAGTGCATCATGCATACAAATGCATTTTTTGTTATTAATTTCATTAAGTAAGGGAATAATTATAATTTGATTAAAGTATAATGTAAATATTGAATTTTTCATATGAAATTAAAATTTATCCATTATGAGTATTTCTGTATATTTATGGTCAAAAAATAATTCTTCAATATTTGGAAAATAATATTATAACAAAAATGATACACTAATCCTATATTTTTTCTTTAACTGATGGTGTCAAAAATCATATAAAATTTATTATATTGAGACCCACAAATTTACAATAAATATTATCTTTTTTAGGATCAACGACCTCAATCCCTCCCTTTAAATATGAACACTTTACCCTTATGTCCATATTTTCACATTCCACTAATGTTCTCACACTTAGAAAATAAGTAATATGATAGTGTATGTTACATTGTACATCTTATTCTCTCTTTTCAATAGTATTTCTAATTAATAATTCCTATAATGTGTGATTTAAACATAAGAAATGTCGAAAAAAACAATTAATAATATAAAATTTAAATTTTGAGGACACAAATTATTTATGGTGAGGAGAATGTAATGCCTGAAAATTATAATGTAATAAAATTGTATTTGTTATTTTTTATAGCATAAATTACCATGAACATAATGGAATAAAATATACCTGGACATTAGAGTATATTTAATATGTTATACAAAATCAATCTATGATATTTATTGCAATTCATGAAACACAGTGTTATCATTCATCAAACGCAAAAAACGAATTTATTGGATGATGGGTAGTACATGTGTGAAAATGTTTTACAGAACAACAATATATCATTAAATCATTATTGTTCAATATTTATTTATATAACATAGAAATTAAATTATATGGTATGAATATTATTACAAAAATAATTAAAAAATATTTCTTATTAAAAATTAAGACCACTTCCTCAATTACCCAATAATTATAAATAAAAACATTAAATGAATTTAATGTTAAGGATATGTTTTTATTTTAATAATCCCAAAGGTATTTTAACTAAATAAATTAAAATAATTATTATCAGTGAAAGATTTTAATGAAATATATATTTTATATTTTCAATATATCTTTATATTCATAAAATATATTTGATATGAATAGGTTAGTAACAAACCCATCTTTACGCATAAATACATATATATTTTTAATGATAGTTTTACAACCTTGTAATTGATAAAAATTTGTTAAACAATATTTTTTAAAATATTATCAATATTTTACAAAAAATTAAAATTAATTTTTTAAATTATAACATCAAAATTATATTATGGTGAATTTGGGTATTTTTCAATGATGTATCATGTTTTATGAATAGTGAAAAATAATAAATTTTTATTTAAAACTGTTTTTCATCTAATTCATATAAATGTTTGAATTATATTTATTCATTGTTTTTAAATTTATATTTAGAATATTATAAATATATTATTAATGTTGAGTACATTTTTATCAATTTAACATAGAGTTTTTATATAAGAACATAACAAGAATTTGAACATTTTACTTTATGAACATTATTTGTCCTATAACTTATTAGAATAGATTTAATATAATTTCTGATTGATATGTGAATGTAATTTGGTAAAATGGATTCCATATTTGGATTAAATATAATTATTAATTTCTAATGATTTAATCATTGTTTTTTTCTATTATTCTTTTTGAATGTGATTAAAATTAATGTCACGACCCTACCTCATGGGCCCATATCGTGACTACCCCAAGACCAACTTCCATAAGCTAGGGATCGGTGA
Organism: Viscum album; assembly: GCA_963277665.1. NCBI lineage: Eukaryota > Viridiplantae > Streptophyta > Magnoliopsida > Santalales > Viscaceae > Viscum > Viscum album. The sequence continues at coordinate 1,717,182,963 of OY728132.1, forward strand.
CTAGAACCAAAGGTGTAAAAAACAATACTTGGATGGTATTGCCTTTATAATTGTGAACAAACACAACAGAGCATGCAACTGAAAGTAAAACACTAAGTAATGCTATATACAAAAGTGGGTGTTGAATGTAAGGGGCGTCGTAAATACAAACCTAATAAAACAACAAGTAAAAGTAAAAGTAAAAAGAGAAAAATGCTCCTGGATCATCCACTGGGAAATCCTAACTGAAGGGTATGTACAGATCTAAAACGACTCATCCTTGATGTATGTCCCGTCTAGACCAGCTCCGAGTGGCCTTTTGTTCATCACCCTCAGCCTCGGTCACTGCTAACCATTGTCTACATAGAACACAACAAGGTTCGGGTGAAGCCCATGCAGGGTTGAGTATAACAATACTTAGTACGGGACCTCTAGACCCCCGTAGGTCTCCCAGAATCCACTAAGGATAAACCAAATTAGTAAGATAAAATAAAAAAGTATCAACCATCCTTACTTAGGTATATTCCCATTCATATACCTATGTTACCAATCACAAACTGGCTACCACTCTTGATCCCAACCTCATTTCATTCCACAAGTGTAGAAACACTCCACAGAGAAAGTTTAACACAAGGTGTACCCCATATGTACAACTCACAGAAGAAATCCACAAGGGCTTTTCCACTACAAATCCAAAAAAAAACATCCACGAAGAAACATCCACCCTTAAATATGTATACGCCCATGCATATATCTACGTCATCATGTGTACACTTCTCATACATGTGGTAAGCATGGAGGTAATGACACAACTCACACCCAGATTTTTCTGTGAATAATAGAAGTATAGATGATTAGTCACGAAGCTAGATCATTTTATTCTTTCAAGAGGCACTGCTTCTAACCATATAGATTCTGACCCACTCAGGATCGATTGGTACTAACCTTCACAATGAGCCACACATGATCAGACCCCCACAAGATCAGTATGCGCTGAACCACACAAGATCGCTGAGTGTTGACCCATACAGGATTTGACCCACACATGATCGATAGGTACTAAACCCTACCATGACCCACACAGGATCTGACCCACACAGTATCAGAATCTGTTGACCAACACAGGATCTGACCCACACAGTATCGGTATGCGCTGACCCCCACATGACCGCTGAGCACTGAACTCCGTATAATCTGTCTCCAACCTCCAGCTCACAATCATCCACTAGATTCCTCACACCGAATGTGCTCGAGTTCCCTAGATTCTTTTATCAAGATATCGGTTGTACCTAGACCGCCACTAAAATATAAAAAGGTGTAACCCAAAGGACCTCCATGTCGTAAGAGTTCCAACGTGATAGACGGTGCGTCAATCAGATGCCTGATCTGTGAGTTATTGCCATTTCCGTTCTAGGGGCCCGATTAGTTTTTAGGTGGAAACCAACCTGACCGTACTCCAACTGCGTCCAAACCTCGTGTGGGGTATTCCAAATGAAATTTCTCGTTACAATCTTTCCGTCGGAGTATATGGTTTGTCAATCGGACACCCGTAGCCCAAGATATGGGCAAAAAGGTGAATCAGGTCAGAATTGGGTCTGGGTCTAGTCCGACCGAGCCAGACCGACCCGTCCCGACTCGGGTCCAGATCCAGACCGGGGTCCGACCCGGTCCGCAGGTCTGACCCCGACCCCAGGGGTCTTACATAGCCCGTCGAAATAGGCCCATCCCAGTGGTTGTGGCACGACCCAACATGGCTGCCCCGCTCAGCGTGGGCCATGCAGAATGAGAGCTGCGACGGAGGCACGTGACACATGTGTACTGCACGGAGGCCTGTAGAGGGTCATGTCAAGGGCGGGCTGAGGCAAAGGGGCTCGGTGCCTTCACGCCATGCCGGTGAAGTTAGAAAGACCCGACAAGGGTGGGTTGCGATAGAGGGCCGTGACGCCGATGCACTGTGCCGCGGGGTGAGCGGCTGGCCGCTCAAGCCATCCGAGATGTGCGAGAACCCAATGGCTCCTGCGTGTTTGGGACTGGCACCACCTGGCACCGGTTTCATCTCCCACATGAACGACAGAGTCGTTCGGGTGCCATAGGGCACGTTCCTCCCTTTCATGGCGAGGCTAGGGCAGGCAGCCGTGCCACCCTCGGGCGAGGCCGTTTCTTCAGACCGGGTCAGACCCGCGGACCGGGCAGACCCCGGATCAGACCCGGATCGGGCTAGGTCAGTCCAACAGGGTTGAACCATACTGGACCCACTAGGGCCAGTTTACATATTTTTAACCATATCCTAGGCTACGAGTGTCCGATTGACGAACCGTTTTCAAATACAAAAATCTAACAACGAGACTATTCTATTGGCATACACCACTTGAGTTTTGGACACAGTTGGAGTGCGGTCTTGTAGGTTAGAACCTAAAAACCATCATGGCCCCTAGAATGGAATGTCCAATAACTCACAGACCGGGCGTCCGATTGACGCACCGTCTGTCACGTTGGAACCCTTAAGACATGGTAGTGATTTGGGTTACTCCTTTGTGGAGTTTAGTGGTAGTCGAGGTATAACCGATATTTCATGGATAGATTCTATAGAACTCATGTGCACTGGGTGTCAGGAATCCATTGGATAATAGTGAGGTGGAGGTTGGAGATAGATCATACATAGGTCAGTTCTAAACAATCATGAGCGGGCATGCACATACCAATCCTGTGTTGGTTAGATCTTGTGTGGGTCAGCGCTCAGCAATCCTATGTGGGTCAACGCATACCGATCATGTGTGGGTCAGATCTTGTGTGGGACAGTGTAGGGGTAAGTACCTATCGATCCTGTGTGGGTTAGACTCTGTATGGTCAGAAGGAGTTCCTCTTGATAAAATAAGATGATCTAGATTCATGACTAATCATGTTGATTTCTATATATTTTTGTAGAACTTCACGACAGGAGGAGTTCTCCACCATGCGTGGTTTCGATAATGAAAATCCTTGTTTGAGATGAGTCATGGAGAAGACCACTAATGCTAACTACAGGTCATGGGTAGCGTAGTTCTACTCGTGTTGTCTCAACTACTGAGAACCATATGCAATCACTGGTCGATCCTGCATCAGGACACATCTGAGTCTGATCCCTAATGCATCGCAATAAACTACGTACCCTACGCCTACATCTGGAAGCCTCATGATTGGGGCACTAGTCAGCCTCTGCCTCAGATCCTGAGAGCTCTATTGGCATCTCTCTGACCACACGAAGGGTTTCTTCTTCTTCTTCAAATTTGATAGTGGTGCGGCAACTCTGCCGAAGTCTGACACAAAGGTAGGTATGGCCAACTTAGGAGTGATCAAATGCACACTCTTATGCATGACTGCATCATGTGCTGCCTGTGATTTCTTTTTCTCCGACAAAGGAAAACCCCATCTCAATGTTGTAGATAAACCACAACCTCTTTGCCTAATACAGTCAATATGAGTGTGAACTATGGATGTTAAGTCTAAACAAAAACTATCTTCGTAAGGTATCGACGATGACACAAAGAGGTTCCAAACGAAACTCTCACATCAAGGGTCTGATCACACTGTCGGCGTAAGTGTGATTATTGAGTCTCATCCCAAAGGTATCTCCAGACATGAGGGTCAAGTCAACGGTTTAACAAGAAACTCTAGGTCTTATACACGATTCGTGTAACGAAGGAATGATTGGTACCTATGTCTATTGTTATGGCAACTGGTAGTAGACACAGTCCGTACCTCGAATCTTTCCCAGAGCCTTTGGTATGCACTCCTTTACCAAATGAAGCTACTCTCTTCCCTTATCATCTATCTCCCTGATCCTGATGGGTTCTCCATAATGGGGTGGTTGTAACATTTCAAAATGCACACCACTACATGCAGATCTCCAACCTCTCCTTCCACGTCTGCTTCCCTGCAGATTCATCTATCCTTAACACTTCATCTTCCTAAAATATTTTTTTACACGCTCATGTCTCTATGACTTTAACAAATTTCCTTCTTTCCCTAAGATACCAATTTGTCACGACTTGTCCCCCAGGGCCCGTGCCATGACTACCCCAAGCCCTCCTTCCATAGAATAGGGGTTGGAGACTAGCACCAAAGGAGTAAATCTCTAAACTAGGAAGGCATTGCCTTTATAACTGGAAACACACACAACAAAGAACACAAATGAATACAAAAAATGACATAAAACTATATAACAAAAGAGTGATGAAATGTAAAGGGGCATGAAATACTAGGCCAACTGAAAGAACAATAAAAATGAAGAAGGGAAATATTTACTGAATTGTCCACCAGGAAGTCCTACCTGAAGGGTATGTACAGAAGGCCTCCACAACACTCCATGTCTGTACATCTCCCTAAATAATTTTACCGTCGTGTGGTCCACCTCCAGGAACTATCCAGTCTTGTCCACTCATCCTTGGTTAGCATTGTGCATCATCTTCAACCAACACAACGTGGTGTGGGCAATGCCCATGCAAGGGTGAGAATAACGATACTCAGTAGGGATCCTGAGATCCTCACGGTCTCAAAAATACAACAAGGATAAACCATAGAGTATGAAATCAACAAATAAACCCACTTAGGTATATTCCCATACATGTAACTATGTTATCATGTAATCCATCTCAATCATGAGTAATCATAAGAGTTATTGATTCAGATCACACAGGTATACAACTTTTGTAGAGTGATAGAGATGATCAGATGTAGTCTCTGATTCATCTAAACTTTCGAACCCACACATGATCCAGGACCAAAAGTTGGAATTGTCGGACCCACATAGGATCTAGGAATAGTAGTCTAAGATGTTGAACCCACACATGATCCATGACCAAATATGCTGTCGGACCCACAATGGATACCAGAACAGTAGTCGAAGCTGTCAGACCCACATAGGATCTGAGACTAGCTATGTTTTCGGACCTACATAGGATCCAAGAATAGTAGTCAGTGCTATTGGTCTCACACAAGATCCAGGACCAGCTATGCTTTTGGACCCACATAGTATCTAGGACTATCTATTCTGACAAACCCACACATGATCCAAGAATAGAAGTCATAACTGTCGGACCCACACAGGATCCAGGAATAGTTGTTAGAGCGCAGCCAGTCGCAAGGTATCTAAAAAGTGTTCTTGTTTCCGGGAGGGACTACTTCTCAAGCCATGATCTAATACGTCAACTGAGACTAGGTCCCACAAAGATGTGTCTCAATGGTCCGCCTCTTCCATGGGGTATCAAGGAAAATGACACCGCGTCAATCGAACACCCGTTCTGTGAGTTATTATCTTTTTAGTCCCAGGGGCCTGGTTGGATTCATGTATGATCCATCCTGACCGTATCTCAACATTACCCTGAACTCAAGTAAGGTTTTCTCAAAGGGACAGTCATTCTCAAAGATTACTAGCGCTATTGATGATTCGTCAAACAAACGTCAGGTGCCAAAGATATGTCCAAAAGAAAGTATCGTGTCTGGAGTGGGCCCGAGTCCGGTCCGACCTAGTCATACTGACTCATCCCACACCATTCTGGGCTGACCTGGTCATGGTGTACCCATTCAGACCTATTGGGTATGACCTGGCCCGTTGGGCGAGTCAGTCAAATAGGTTCGGCCCAGTCTACTAGGCCAGACCCAGCGGACTGCGGGGGTGATTCGGCCAGGTGGTTGTCACGTAGGCGGCTCGGTCCAAAGGCTGGTGGTTTGTTTGGCCAACGTCGTGAGTGGGGTGTCATGTGCAACTCGACCATGAAGGTTGAGCTTGTTTGGTCAATGAGGCTATGATGGACGTCGCGGGACGAATCGTGTGGCTGGCGCGGCTCGGCCGGTTCAGCCAGAGGCTGGGGTGCGGGCAGCTTGTAGGCAAGACGTCGTTGCACCACGCGGTGTATAGATAGGCCGTTGGGCTCCGGAAGGGCGCGGGCAGGCCACCGGGGTGCGCGGGAAGCGTGCGGGCAAGCAGCGGGGCGCGTGGGTAGGCCAGCGGTGCGACAGGCAGCACGCGGTAGGCCGGAGGGTCCTGGAAGGGCGTGGGAAGGACACGAAGTGCCATCATGGTACGGGAAGGCTGACGGGGCACACAGGCATGAGGCGATTATGCCGGCGGGGTGCGGGCAGACCGGCGGGGCATGACATGGGAAGCCGTTGGCCGGCAGTGTTCGGCGGGGAACACCGTTGTGCCGCGGGGCGGTGCGGTTCTTGGTGGCCATGAGTAGCGCGTTCTTTTTCATTTCCGCCTTCATCGCCTCGTTGCCACTTTGAGGATCACCACAAGGAAGAAAACCGAATGTGGGTGTCGGGCCATGTTAGGTTGGTCGGTACCCTCCGCGTTCAGGGAGGTATCATTTGGCTCATCAAGAAAAGTAGATGATCAATAACATGTCCCCAACAATACCTTTTTATCCAATGAGGAAGATAATAAAATGGTATGATAATATCAAGTAATAAACACCCTACCTTGCTCTTAGTTGGTTGACGTTGTTGCAAAATGGCAGACGTTGTTCATTGATGGAGTTGTGGAAAAAGACGAAGAGGATTGTCGTTCGTCACATCCGCCAAGCACTTCCCAACTTGAGTTGCGTCTGCTCGTTGACTACGCTCCACGTTGGTAGGTGTCCGAGGAAGAAGTTGAAGAATGTTGGCATTTTTCATTCTTCATTGGAGAAGGCATAATCCTCCATGTGTTGGGCGTCGCATCACTTTGCTAGTGTTTCATCGCTTGGTGATGTCATCCCAAATCCTCCCCCAAACTTCCTTTAAATAGGATAGGGAGGGAGGGAGGTAATGATCATTGTAATTTAGGACGATTCATTTATTAGGAACCTTCCCATATTCCAATTACGTGGTTAATTAAAAGTAAAAGGATCTATCCAATTACGTTACACTGGTGCAATTTAAGTGGTGTGTTGGCTTTAATTAATGGGAGGATTCCAAATGGCCCCCCTTCATTAATGAGTGTATTTGAGTAGTTTTCCTCTCCTCCCATTAATAGGGGAGTTACACACCGTGTGGTCCCCACCTTATTTATCCTCCCATGAGAGGTTTAGTACAGGTTGGGCCCCACCACCATAACCTCCCATGGGAGGTTAAAGTGTGGTTTCCCTACCTCGAACTCCCTTGAAGATGTTTTAACCACCCATCCTACACATGGTGTCTAAAAATAAAATAAAGTGTTATCTCACTTTATTTTAGTAATTATTTTATAAAACCCCATAATCTAACTTTTACTCTTGAAAAAATTTTGTCGAGGTAGATGTCTCTTTAAGCGAATAGTAGCGCTGTGAGTTCAATGGTGCCCTCAGATTTTAATTCTGAGCACCGGTTCAAAAGTTTCAAAATTCCGCTCACGTGTTTACTAAACGTACATGAAAAAATGTTCAGAAATTTATTATTCGTCACCCTCGACCCGCGCTGGTCAGTTTTGGGCTTTGCATAGGTGAAACAAACTCCAACGAACCCAACTGTACTCTCCAATTTTCAATTCGAGTTACCATTTAGAAGTTATGAATTTTACAATAAAATAATTTTCACTTAATTGTTTTATTTGCGGCAAAAACTAACTTTCTATGGAAGCCAACACCTGCCAAAGTTAATATCTTCTTAAAGAAATAATACACTCACGAGTTTAGCGGTGCTCTCAGATTTTTAACCTGAGTTACAATTTTTTAGTTATAAGAATTTGAAAAATAAAATAATTTATTTAATTATTTTATTCACGATTATGCCATTTTTGGGTTTCCTCACAGGAGGCCCACACCGACTAATCATTAGTTTCTCCATGGGTATACCTACCATCCAGAGCACAATAGTGCCCTCCAATTTCTTATCTGAATTAACATTTTAGAGTTACTGAACTTTTTCATGAAAATGGCTAACGCGTGTTAACTTAAGCTTAACAAAAACATCGACGGATCATTCTGGGCACTCTGGGCCTCGGAATCGCACGCCGTCATAATTTTCGGACCAGTAAAATTCCCATTTAATTAAAATAAATTACATAGAAATTCTAGTCCGTTACATTCTCCCCACCTCATGGATCTACGTCCCTGTAAGACTTAACTCACAACTAAGGGAACAAGTGGGGGTACTGAGCACACATTTGTGCCTCAGGCTCCCCATGTGCACTCCTAGAGGATCCTGCCATAGTGAACGCGCACCAGATGTATTGACTGTCATTGAAAGACCCGCTCTTATCAATACTTAATCTCTATTGTAACCTTTGTAAAAGTCGCACCATTGTCAATGTCCAGCTCGCCATGGTCAATAATGTGGGATGGGTCATGCACATATCTTGTCAGTAGAGATATGTGAAAGATGTCATGAACGCGGTGCAATTGAGCTGAAAGAGATAAGTGGTATTCCACCTTGCTATCTCATTTGAGGACCTAAAATGGTCTGATAAATCTTGCAGATAACTTGCCTCCTCGACCAAATCTCTGTAGACCTCGTTGTGGTGAGACCCATAGTAAGACGTGGTCTCCATCCTCGAACTCCAGTGGTCTCCTTCTCCTATCAGCATATGACTTCTTCCTACTCTATGCAGTCTTCCTGTGCTCTTGGATGATCTTCACATTCTTTGTGCTAGTTGTACTGTCTCTGGATAGTAGAAAGTGGGAAGACATGGTGAGTTATTTGACGATCACTTAAATAGAGTCATGTCCCCTGGACGTACGTGGAAGACCCATCATAAAGTCCATGGAAATATCATCCCTCATCCAATTTGGTATCTATAAAGGTTGAACCAAGCCTACTGGTATCTGATGATCCGCCTTCACTTGCTGACAAATGAGGCATCGAGAGACAAACTCTGCTACTACCCGTGCGCTAATCACACCCCGCCAGCCTAATTGAACCACGCCCGGTGCCCCATGGCTTGCTCGACCGCTCCCCTTGCGCCCCACCGGCCTGTGCGTGCACTACTCGCACCCTGCATGGCATGGATATGCCCCGGATCCCGGCCGAACCGGACGAGCTGCGCCAGCCTCATGATCCGGCCCACGACATCTTTTGCGGCGTCGCTAGCTGAAATAACTCAGATTTCCGGGCCGAGCCACCCAAGTCACGCCCCACGTGGTGCTGACCGAACCGGCCCCGACCTCCAGGCCGAGCTACCTATGTGGTGACCTTCAGGCCGAACCGCCCCTGCAGCCCGCTAGGCAGTACCAGAGGACGGGCCAAACATAGAGGGCTAACCCGCCCAGTGGGCCGGGTTAGACCGAGACGAGGCCCATTACCAACCCTATTACATATTTTGGCCATATCTTTGGCACTAGACAACCGTTTGATGAATCGTCATCGGTGCTAGTTTTCTTTGAGCATGAAGGTACCTTTGAGTATACCCCATTGGAGTCGGGGTAATGTTGAGATATGGACTGGTTGGATCATACATGAATCCAACCGGGCCCTAGGACTAAAAGTCTATTAACTCATAGAACGGGAGTCCGATTGACCCACCAACTATTGTGTTGAGACCCCTATGACGATATGGACCTTTGAGATATTTTTTGTGGAAATTGGTGGCAATTAATGTGTATACAATTGGCTTGAGGAGTGAACCGTCCCAAAATCAAGTGTGCTTGTTGAAAACCATGTGGCTGGATGTGCACTAACAACTGTTCCTGGATCATGTGTTGGACTGACGGTTCTGACATCTATTTTTAGATCATGTGTAAATCCGATAGAATGGATGGTCCTGGATCATGTACTGGTCTGATAGATCTGACGATTGTTCCTGGATCATGTGTTGGTCTAACAGTTCTGACTTCTTTTCATGTATCATGTTTGGTCTGACAGAATAGCTGGTCTTGGATCATGTGTTGGTCAGACAGCTCTGATGATTCAGTGGCTATATATGATCATCACTCTCTCTCTATATAAACTGTATACATGTGTGACCTGAGTCAGTAACTCTTGTGTTTCCTCATTATTGATATGGTTCACTTGATAACTTAGGTATATGTAAGGGTATATACCTATGAGGGGTTATCTATTTATTTCATACATTTTGGTTTATCATTGTTGGATTTTGTAAGACCGTGAGGGTCTCAGGGTCCCTACTGAGTATTTTTATACTCACCCCTGCACGGGTTATGCCCGCACCATGTTGTGTTGGATGTAGACGATAGACAGTGTTGAATAAGGCTGAGTAGGAGGACTGGACAGTACCCAGAGGTGGACCTTATAAAGAGTTAGTGAATGTAGGATACTGACAGACATGGAGTGCTAAGGTGGCCATCTGTACATACCCATCAGGTAGGGACCCTGTAGGATAACCATGTTCCTACTTTACTTTTCAGTTGTACTTTTACATTTTGGTTGGGCTTATATTTCAGGCCCCCTTTACTTTTTAGCAGTCTTTTTTATAAAGCCTTACTTAGTGTTTTCACTTCAGCTTCTACTCTATTATGAGAGGATACTTTATATAAACGCTATGCCTTCCCAGTTATATTGATTTATGCCTTTGTTGCAATTCGCCATCCCCTGGCCTATGGAAGTCAAGAATGGGATAGTCACGGCATGGTCCCCGGGGAACGGGTCATGAAAAATTGGTATCAGCACTTGTGGGACCAGAGATGGCGCTATCTACGACAGAGAAGGTGCTAGTCATCCAGGAGCAGATGAAGACTGCACAGAGCAGACATAAGTCGTATGATGATAGGAGACAGAGACCTCTGGAGTTCGAGGATGGTGACCACTCCATTCACAGGTCTCACCTAGATGTGGTCTACGGTGATTTGGCTGAGGCGTCAAGTTATCTCTACGATTCATCGGATCATTCCAGGTCCTCTGTAGTGTAGGGGAGGTGGAATACATATTTTCTCTTCCACCTCATTTTCACTATGGGCACGATGTCTTCCACAAATCTCAGCTTAAGAGATACGTGCATGACCCTTCCCACATCATCGATAATGGAGAGCTGGACATCGACGATGGGGAGACTTTCACAGAGGTTCCAGTGGAGATTGAGGATTGATAGGAGCAAGTCCTTCATGGACGGTCAATACCTCTGGAGCATATTCACTGTTTTCATGGGATCCTCCAAGAGAGAACAATGGAGTGGGAGGCTCAGACACGTTCTCAGTAAACCCATTTGTTCCTTTAGTTTTAGTTGATGCTTATGGGGATGTAAATCCTTGGGGTGGGAAGAATGTAAAGACCTAGAAATTCCGTGGATTTTTTTTAAATTCATCGGATTTTTATGAGTCTGCAAAAATTTACAGCGCTTGATTCCGAGGCCCAGTGTGCCCAAAATCAATTTTTAATGTTTTGTTTTTGTACATTCCGAAAACATACGACCATGATTTTATAACATTTGAACTGGTGGCCGAAACTGAAATCTGAGGGCAACGTTGATCTCTCAGCGTCGAAGATTTCTTAGTGATACCTTCACCGTATTTGAATTCTGGTGATAATGGAAGATAATTTTTGGGGTTTTTAAATAAAATTAAATAAAAATAAGGTGTGCTTATTTTTTATTTGTTGGAGCTTAAACCCTCCAAGTGAAGATAAGAGGTGGGGCCCACAGACACATAACCTCCCTCGAGAGGATATTATTTAGTGGGGCCCACTAAATGTTTAATACCCCTTCTAATCGAAGATGTAGGGCCTACATTGTCTTTGAACCCCCTTTACCCTCTCATTTATGTTGGATGAAAACTCTTCACCTTCCCCCATTATTTTAAATGTGCCAACTCCCTCAATTTATTAATTTACACCTTGAAATTAATTAGTCGAATCCATTTGAATTCATGCCATCAATTATAATAAATGATATGTTATTATTTTATTTTGGTTGGCATAATCTTTTGGGTGGATCTTGGGGAAGGAGGAGAACTCTCCAACGAAGAATGAAAAGAATGCCATCTTTGACTTCGTAACCTCCGAACAGTTTCCAACACACAAGCTTTCAATTTGAGAGTGTGTGATGAACGCGGTGAACGATGAATTGACGCCCGCCTATTTTTGAGACTCCATCAGCGATCCTCGACATGAATGGTAGGGGTCGTTTTGATTGAATTAAATCATTTTTCTTCGTCATTTATTGTGGTTCAATGTTGGAGAATTGTTACCACCTAACATAGAGGGAACCGGCCGAACAAACACATACTGACGTCCCTCTATTGGTTCTTGATTGGTTGATGGTGGCAGCTACGAAATGGTGCCGCCAGAGGAGCAGGCCGCGACGATACATGCGGCGACCGACAATGAGCCGACCATTGAAGGAACCAGCGATGCATTTGCCACCGATTCACCAGAGTTGTGCGAAGAGCTGGGCCACAACCACTAGGGGTCGTGGTAGTATTGGAGGGGCGTGGTGTCGTCACACCATGCCAGAGGAAGGGAGTCGTGGCCAGGAGGGCCGCGATAGTTAGAAGAAATAACAACATCGTCGCGCCACGCGGTAGAGGGGATTCGGAAATAAGTTCTGCGGGGGTCGAAGAAGGAGTGGCGCTGCCATGCCACATAGGTGGGGGAGCCACGGCTAGGTGGGAAGTGGCGGATGGATTAGAGGGCGGCCGACCGCCTATGAGGACCACTGCAGGTACTAGCAGGCTTGGTTCATCCACTAGAGGTTCCAGATTGGAAGTCATATGTTATATAATTGGACTTCGTGATGGGTCTTCCACATTCATCCAGGAGTCATGATTCGATATGGGTTATCATTGACCGACTCACCAAGTTGGCCCAATTCCTAACGATCAGAGAGTAGGTCTATGTAGATAGCTTGGGACACTTTTATGTGCAGGATATTGTGTGTTTACATGGATTACCTTCTTATATTGTCTCTGACCGTGACACACTATTTACTTCCCATCTATGGAAGGGGTTTCAAGAGGCTTTCGGGATGCAACTATGTCTGAGCACCACCTTCCAACCTTAGACGAATGGCCAGTCTGAGAGAACCATTCAGACTCTCGAGGAAATGCTCCACAAATGTTTCCTAGACTTTGGTCGCTGCTTGGATGATCAATTGCATTTGATGGAGTTCTCCTAGAACAACAGCTACCACTCCACCATCGGTATGGAAACCATTGAAGCCTTGTATGGTCGACCATGAAGATCACCACTGTTCCGGACAGACCCAGGGGAGTCATCACTAGTGAGACCACAGATTGTACTGGCTACCACGGAGAATTTGCAGATCATCGAAGGGTGGACGAAGACTTCATAGAGCAAGAAGAAGTCATATACCGATAGGAGACAGAGACCTCTGGAGTTCGTGGATGGCAACCATGTCTTCCTATGGATCTCACCTCGATGAGCTTTATGAATATTTTTCCGAGGCAACAAGTTATCTCCGAGGTTCATCGTACCTTTCTAGGTCCTAAGCAGAGTTGGAGAGGTGGCTTACTGCCTAGCTCTACCACCTCAGTTGCACTAGGTGCATGATGCCTTTCACGTATCTCTACTAAGGTGATACATGCATGATCCTTCCCACATCATTAACCACATAGAGATGTAAATTTATGACGGGGTGACTTTCACGGAGGTTCCTTTGGTGATTGAGGATCGACAGGAGCAGGGCCTGCATGGACGGTTGATACCTCTGGTGCATGTTCGCTGGCAGCACAGGAACCTCCAAAAGAGAACATGGGAGAGGGAGGCTCAGATGCATGATCAGTACCCCCATTTTTTCTCTAAGTTTGAGTTGTAGAATGCGTGGATGTAAAGCCCTGAGGTGGAGAGAATGTAAATACCAGGATTTTCTGTGGATTTTTTTCATATACATGGTATTTTTACAATTCTTCTGTTTTTTATGGCACTTGATTCTGCGGTCCAGTGTGCCAATAATCAATTTCTAATGTTTTGTTTGGGTACATTTAGTAAACGTATGAGTGGGGATTTAATAGTTTTGAACCGATGATCAGAATTAAAATCTGAGGGTAACATTGAACTCACAGCGTTTGTGATTTCTTAGCGAGGCCATAACTTCAGTTGCGTTCTAACGAGAATGGAAGTTATTTTTTGGGTTTTTTAAATTAAATAAAATAAAAATAAAGTGTTAATATATTTTTATTTGTGGCGGTTTAGTCCTCCAAGGGGAGGTTATAGGTGGGGGCCACGACACCCAAACCTTCTCTGAGAGGTAATGGTGGTGGGGACCACACTCACATAACCTCCCTTGGGTGGATATCCTTGGTGGGGCCCACACGAGATTTAAACCCCCTTTTAACTCTTCATTTATGTGGGATTTCAACTCTCCAACTTCCTTCATTAATAACTATGCCAACCCGAACCATTAATTAATTGAACATCTTTTAACTAATTGGCACCCATTTGATTTTTTTTGTATTCTTGACCCAAAAATTAAATAGTGGGTTATCATAACCCATTATATTTGTTTGTAGGATCCTTTTGTTATAACCTTGAGAGAGGAATAATTTTTGGAGAACCCTTCGAGAAATATCATCCAACGAAGACCATCTTCTAAACAAAGATCGAGGATGACACTCGAGCCCAGATCAGGAGCGTCTTGTGGGGGTGAAGAATGCCGAAGACACCACCATCATCGACTTCACCTTCTTCAATGCACAAACACCATCAAGGATCATCATATGAGGTAGGGGTTGATTAATGTTTTAGATTTACCCTTCTTTCTTTGTCGTTTTGTTTTGTTCCTTGTTGCCAATTGATATAATCTTAATGAGGAGGGTTTGGACCACACGAATGCGGTCCAAAACTTCCCCATTATAGTTGTTCTCATTGTGTTGACGGTGGAGGAGGAGCAATGGCAACCGACATCAGGCCGACCACCAATGAACCGGTGATGCAAGGCCACCGGGTTGCCAAGAGGTTTTGGCCCCGCCATGCCTTGCCGAAGGATAGAAACAGCCACGACATGCCGCTGTGGAGGTGTGTGGGGCCTTCACGCCGCACTGAGGCTAACAAAGGGCCGCGGTAGAGAGGTGTGGCACCGTAATGCGGTGCCGGTGGAGCAGGGATACAGTGGCCAGGGCGGGCCGTGGCGGAGGGCCTCGGTGCTGTCGCACCACACCGTGGTGTGAGCGGTTGGCCGCTCGGGCTAGCCGGGAGGTGCGGGACCCCATCGGGTCCTGTGTGTGCTGGACTGGTGCAACCTGGCCATTTCCTCAGACTGGGTCAGACCTGCGTACTGGGTCAGAACCCAGTTCAGACCCGGATTGGGCCAGGTCAGTGCAACTGGGTTGGCTTGGACAAGACCCGCTATGGCCAGTTTACACCTTTTCACCCATATCCTGGGCTACGGGTGTCTGATCGATGAACCATTTGCGACGAAGGAATGATCCAAGCGAGACAGTTCTATTGGCATACCCCACATGAGGTTTGAACACATTTGGAGTATGGTCGGGTTGGTTTGAACCTCAAAACCAACCCGCTCCCTCGAATGGAAATGCCAATAAATCACAGACCATGCGTTTGATTGACGCTCCGTCTGTCGCGTTGGAACCCTTACGACATGGAGGTCCACATGGTTACTACATTGTGGAGTTTAGTGGTGGTTGAGGTAAAAATGATATTTCGAGGTCAGATTCTTCAGAACAAGTGCGCACAGGGTGCGAGGACTTCAGTGGCTGATAGTGAGGTGGAGGTTGAAGACAGATCATACGGAGATCAGCACTCAGTGATCCTGTGTGGGTCAGAACATACCGATCATTTGTGGGTCAGATCCTATGTGGGTTAGTGCTAAGAGATCATGTGTGGGTTAGTTCGTACTGATCATGTGTGGGTTAGATCCTGTGTGGGTCATTTCGGGGGTTAGTACCTATCGATCATGTGTGGGTGAGACTCTGTATGGTCAAAAGTAGTTCCTCTTGACAGAATAAGATGGTCTAGCTTCGCGACTAATCATATGTACTTCTATACTTCATCGTAGCACTTCGCGATAGGAGGAGTTCTCCAGCAGGCATGGTTTCAATAATTAAAAATCCTAGTTTGACCTGAGTCAATGACTTTCGTGTTTTCCATATGATTTAGATGGGTTACTAAATAACATAGGAATATGTATGGGCATATACCTAAGTAAAGTTTATCTGTTGATTTCGAATTTTTTGGTATTCTTGTTGGATTTTGTGAGACCTTGAGAGTCTCGGGGTCCCTACTGGGTATCATTATACTCACCCCTGGACGGACTATGCCCACACCACTTTGTGTTGGTTGCGGATGGTAGACAACACTGATCAGGGCATGGAGAGAAGAACATGATGGTACCCTGTGGTGGACCACTCAGTGAGATGTACACGGAGCGGACGGACTGACTTGGGGTTCTAAGGAGGCCATCTATACCTACCCTTCAGGTGGGAACCCCAGAGGATGACCTTGTAGATTCTTTACTTATTTTCTTCAATTGTAATAGAATTTCAGTTGTACACGTACTTTCTTGTTGGGATTGTATTTCGGCCACTTTACATTCCAACACATCTTTTGTTTATAGTTTTTCTTTGTGTTTTTCTTCCAGTTGTAATGTAACACCCCTGGAAAAGTGAGGCATAAAAGGATAAATGTTACTACCCATGTCAACAATGTGCACCTTTTTTTTCGGGAGCCTACCTAATTAGAACTCCATAGTATTAATACTTGTCCTAGAGTAGTAATCAGGATGGGTGACCTTCTGGGAAGTTTCTCCATTTGTGTGTGGGTGAGGAAAAAACACACCAAAAGAACAAGTGTTGGCCTGTGGGGACAATCATTAGTCTGATAATCGACCCTAGTGAGTAATAGCCTATGGTGTATTGGATGGAAACCATGTTATTACAAGAGACCCATGGGGTCAGATAAGAAGGTTCATGGCTTGGGGAGGCAGGTCGTGACAATTAATTAAAATGATTAAGAGAGAAATTTGATTTATAAGGGACTAAACCATAAAATTAATGGGCAAAATGACCATAAAACATATGAAAAATATATTTCATGTTTATATCTTAAAAATATCCCCCAACATGTAATATTTATTCCATATTTTGATAAAAATTTTATCAGAAATACATTGGTTGAATTATGATGTAAAAATATTAAAATAATTCCACTTCTCCTCCACTATAAAAATGCACTCAACCCTCACACATATCCACTGATATAAAAAAATACGAATCACCTATAATATATTATTATAATATAAAAAAATCATTCCCAAATACTATTATATATTCATTGGTAATAAATAACCATGGATGTCTTTTGGTATAAACCCAATGAAGAAACCAAAAAATGAGGTAACATTCTTCCATAGTCACTTTTATTTTATTTCCCAATACACCCTCTAAAATCATATTATTATATGATTATATATTAAAATCAGCATCCTATATATAATGATATGTTTTCATTATATGTGTTATACCTGCACTAACACACATCCATCAAATTGGTAATGAACATAACGTTTATGTGTACGGCGAGCAACCGCCATAAAAAACCATGCCGTTCATTTTTTCATTTCCTTCTCTCATGGATGTGAATTATTATAGAAAAATCATTTATATATGATTTATAAGATATTTATTACGTTCTTATATGTCTTTAATCTTAATATTATAAAATTAATCATGATTTACATTTATTGGAAATATGATAACATCATTTTTGGAAGAGTGAACTACTGCCTCCTCAAACTGATGAGATTTGTTCATTATATACATGGAATATATTAAATAATATTTTTTTTAAAAAATATGTGACATATAATACATAAATATGATAATATATTTAAACATTTATATTTTATCTACTTTTTGATATTTCAATATGAAAAAAAAATTTAAAGTAGTGTTCATGTGTATTTATGACTTATCTTCTCTATGAAAAGTTCATTTCATTTATTATATACACATATTATGGTTATATATTAATACATGTAATATATATATATATATGATAATTCAATAATTATATTAATTTCAAGATATTATTGAATCATGATCAATGTAATAAAAAAATATCAAGTCAAAATAAATTAGGATAAATCATTGGCTATTAATAGAACAAATATGAAAAATAATAAATGATTATTAACAATTAGGTATAAAGATATTAAAATAAGATAATATATGATAATTTATATATTTTTATGCTTAATATATATGTTAGTTACATTTTTAAATACATTTTATAATAATTTATAGTATGTTCACCCAAAATTAAACACACAGTAAGAGAATCCCTTCACACATTTTTTTTCGTGTGGCGTACACCATTTTCAAAATTTAATTATTTTTTGTTTTGTAACTTCTTCCCCTTTTGAAATATTATATAATGAATAAAGTTATATTCATTTCATTTAATGTTTATATTCCTCTTATCTATTGAATTTGTCATATGATTTAACATTTACCATGTATACAATGACTTAGTCCCAATATCCATTATTCGTGGGAAACATTATTATTGTGCTCCGAAAATATTATATATGTTATACATAATGACACTTTGTCACATAATATAATGCTTAATTTATTATTCATGATTTTATAAGTTCTAATTTGAATAACTTAATCTAACAGTGATTGAAATTATCCATACCAAGTAGAAAATAATTTCACTACCAATTTTATTTTCATTGGGAAATAGTATATCCTCATTATCATCAATATTTTGAGATTCTATGTGTAATAATTTATTTGATCTAATTTTCATTTCAATTTTAAAATTTATTTATATTTAAAAGGTGTAATAAATTTATCTACTGACTGTTATATTATATTTATAGTTTTTTAATGAGTTTACTTTAAAATCACATTTTATTTGGGATTATTTATTACTAAAAATTCATCAGGGAAAAATATGGGATATTTTTTTAAATATTCCTGTTCATTTTATTCTTATATTGTTATTAATGAGTCAAATCATGTAATAGTGAACATTTTATACTATTGCTTACTTTAATTTTTGGTAAAATATTTTTTATAAAACCAGACTTCATTTCTATCTTTTAATGGATATCCTTTTTTGTTCTCCAAATATATTTTTCAAAGCAATCATACAAATATTTTTTGTCCTATTAAAATTTATTTTCTTTTAAATTATTATCAATTTTTCTTTTTTATAAATTTATTTAATGTAATATTCATTTATTTTAAAAAAAATAAAATTTTAGCCTTTTTGTGAAAAAAGGAACGTTCTTTTTACTATATACAGAATGTATAAATTTAACGTCTAATATTTATTTCAATCATAAATTAAAAGTTTAAAAGTTTAAATTTCAATTAATTAATTTAAACATTTATTTTCAAATAAAAGTAATTTCTATATATTTTTTAAAATTAAAATGACATTTACCTCAAGGATATTTTTATTTTTTGTTCATATTTACATTCATCAACGACAATAAATAATATGTTTAATAAAATAATGATATTTTGTATTCGTAACATAACTATTCTCTTATGGGTAATTTTTTGATTTATTTTCCCAAGGATATTGTTATCATTCATGTCCTTGATTCAATTTAGTCCCCTTGAAATAATCAATTTTATATAATAATTGAACAAAAAAATTTCTCAATATATTAATATCATTTTTCATGGAAAATATTATTTTCAAAACTATATACCACAATTACATACGGTGTTTACATATAATGTTAATTGTTTTTTTGGGGAAATATTGAAAAATCATTATCCATTACTCAATATAGATATCAGATAAATCACATTATATATGAATTAATTGCATTATTTGATATTAAATTACTAATTTTTATAGGTACGCCATGGGTTGGGTACATTTTATGTAATCCCTTTAAGGTAACATTAGTCACAGGGGATAAATTATTTTTGAAACATACAATTTGAGTTGTTCTCCAAATTATAGTAGTTTTAAATTTTTTTTGAATGTTCATGATAAAATTATTTGAAACCATGTTTTGAAGGAAATTTATGGTAAGGGAACCATGTACCTGGGGAATTATTGTTTCCAATATTTATTAATTTCATTAATTTAGATTTCTTTATTATTATCCATGAAATTTTTCATTGATATTATCTCGAGATTGATTTCATTATTTGATCATATGTTAAATGGTATGTCTTTTTTGTTATTTGTCTATTCATAATATTTACTCACATTATAGCATCCCGTCTTTTTATAACATAAATTTTCGTTCCATTACACGAAACTGAGGATCTTTAAGGTTTAGTGTCTTGGAAACAAGGAACATAAAAAAATGAAACAAAAAAAACATTCTTCTTAAACACTTGAAAGGCTTCTCCTCATGTTCACCCTAGGCTCATTACTGCATCTCATAACCTGGGGACATACATCAAAAGGAAGGGTGAGCAGAAGGCCCAGCAAGGGAAACAAGTGAAACATTTTACATATGAACTTGAGATACATCAATAAAGTCATGAAAAGAACTTTAATGCATGAAAATGAAATCACGAGGCATATCATAATAAAAATAAAACTTTTTCATAACTTGAAGATGTGGCTGAAACATTTAATATTGACAATCGTTTCGTTTCACCAAGGTCCATCCCCAAGGTGTCGTTAAAAATTACCAAGGTTTTTCACCAAGGCATCGTTAAAATTGTAATCTCTAGTGGTTACATCATTACCCAATGCATTGGAGCGCTATCAGGGCGCACCCTTAAATTTGACTTTATTATCATGTGAGCCACATATATCATCATCAAACATTTCATAAATAACCCACATAGCATAAAATAAATGGGTTTCATTTCATAATCATAACGTTTTAAAAACTGCTTTAAAGACATGATCTTTACGTCACTTTAAAATCCACAGAAAAGGAAGGTGGGTCTCATGTATGTAAATCCCAGAATTTAAAATAGAACATTTTGGTATATATGTGAATACCCCTTTAGAAGAATGAGCTTTGAGTATTCACTTAATAATATAAAAGAACTTTAGAAAAAGAGAGAGACATTTTGAGATGGAAATTCTGCAGCATAACGGCTATGTTATGAGGTTTTAGAAGACATTAAAAAGAGAGGGAAAATGAGTCAAACATTCTTAAATGACCCATAAAACAGTATATGGACAGAATAAGAAGGATACATGATCATGGTAATGAAATTTCAAGGACATACCATTTGAAATGAAAAACATGGAAGGAAGACAAAAATTAGATTTCTCTTATGAAAGTTCGACAGCCTAACGGCGTTACTTAAACTTCAACATAAACGATTTGAAATGATCAAATAGGGTCTCTCATCATGTGAACATAAGAGTTCAGTATGATAGATATAGAGATAATTCCCCAACATAACAAAAATGAACATGAAAGAATTGACATGAAAGTAGATCTTCAAAACGAGAAGGGTGAAGAACCACTTAAAAATTCGGCAGCCTAACAACGCCACTTAAAACTTCAAAATACTGAATTGAAGCGATCAAATGGGGTATCTCATCATGTGAAAATAAGAGTCCAGTATGATAGATATAGAGATCATACCCCAATATAACAAAAAGGAACTTGAAATAATTCACATGAAAGTAGAACTTCAAAACGAGAAGGGTGAAGAACCACTTAAAAATTTAGCAGCCTAACGACGCCACTTAAAACATCAAAATACTGAATTGAAGAGATCAAATGGGGTCTCTCATCATATGAACATAAGAGTCCAGTATGATAGATATAGAGATCATACCCCAACATAATAGAAATTAACTTGAAAGACTTTACATGAAAGTAGAACTTTGAAAAAGAGAAGGGTGAGAGAATCCCTTAAAAATTCGGCAGCCTAACAGCGCCACATAAAACTTCAAAAAAATTGAATTGAAGAGATAAAATGGGGTCTCTCATCATATGATCATAAAAGATCAGTATGATAAATTTAGAGATCATGCCCCAACATAATACAAAGAAACATGAAAGACTTGAATGAAAATAGAACTTGAAAACGAGGAAGGTGAAAGAATCCCTTAAAAATTCGGCAGCCTAACGGCGCCACTTAAACATTCTTAAAACGAATTGATGAGAGAAAGGGGGTTCTCTCATCATATGAACATGAAATAGGCAGTAGTATGAATATAAAAGAACATCCTCCAACATAAGAACTTGGAGTATAAAAGAAAAGACATAAAAGAGATTACTTGAAAAGAAAGAGAGAGGTCGGATCCCTTACCTTAAAATGTAACTCTTAAACCTCAAAGGTTGGGACCTTGAGGGCTTGGGGGCACCTTGGGAGGACTCCTTGTGAGGTAATGAGACCAGAAATTCGTTGGGAATGAGTGGGGAGTCTAATGGATGAGAGGAGGGCTTGGTATTTTATAGGGAAAGTGAGGGGACAAGGCATTAATGGCCAAGGGACACCTCACATGTGCTTTTCTCAAACCCATGTGCTCTCCCTTGTCATTTATCAAGGAGTTAGGCCACATGGGGCCCCCAAAACAATAATTCATCACCCTTGGCCGGCCAAACCTCAAAAGATCTCATGACATCATCATGCCACCGTTATGATGTCATTAAACATACAGAAACCCTAAAACTGTATTTTTACTATTCACTGAAAATTCAACTTTCTCAGAAAAATCCCAAAATTTCACATTAACCAAATATCAATGCTCTGATTTAAAAAATGAAATACATTTTATAAAAATAATTTTCTAAATATTTTTAATTTAATTTTTAAATAAAAACACTATTCATCGAAAATTCATTTTTTTCTGAAAAAACCCCAAAAATTACCATAATATCGATGCTCTGAGTTCAAAAATAAAGTCATTTTTATAAAAAAAAATTTCTAATTATTTATAATTAAATTTTTAATTAAAAAACACTATTCACCCGAAAAAACTAATACTTGAATAATAATTAATGAAACCGTTATTTAACTATTTTATTGAATCACATTACTTAATCAAGGTGACTAGATTATTTTAAAACTTTATTTAAGTGAGAATACTAATCCATTTGGTCATATTACTAATCCTAATCATAAAATTACTATTCATAATTTACTATTCATCGAAAATAAAGTTGATCTTATTAGACTCTAAATTTAGTACTGAACATAATTGTAGAAGACCATTTTTTGAAAATCATTACACATTTTTAATTATTTAGGGTTTACATAAACATATTTAAAATATCTTTTTTTCTAAAATTCATCAAAAAGATGCATACTATATTTATCCGGTCATTTCAAAATTCATAAACTTCATCATAAGAAGAAATCCCAATTTTTATTCAAAACAAGGATTACACAAGGTAGTTACGGTCTCGTTACATAACCCCTTATAATACCAGCATAGGACATAAGAGTAAGGTGTGCTAGGGTGATAGAAGCTTGGGGCGGCTCAGTCAACATTGCCTGAGTAGTAATTTCTATTAGTTTGAACTTCTCACGAAGGCGATTTCGTTCCAGCTTCACATGATGATGTTCGGCTTGGATTTGATCCAGAGCAAAGCACAGTGGTGCTACCTCCTTCCCAAGCTCTGTTAGATGGGCTTCGATCGGTCCAAGACTACTAGGTGAGGCCATCGAATCTTCTTTCTATAATAATTAACCAAGATTACTTATATTTAGAGACAATAATCAAAACATTTTGTTCACAGCGGTCATGTTGACCGATGGTTATATAATAGTCAAAACCCACTGATCTCATTTTAATTATAATCATGTTTATCAAATAAAACATTTTTGTTGAGTATAACAATAACACATAAAATTAGGAAAAAAAATTTATTTAAAAAAATTTCGGGTCGTTACAATCTTCCCCCCTTAAGAAATTGCGTCCTCGCAATTTTAAAATTGGGTTTTGAAATTTCATTAAAAGTCCCACAACGGAAAAGGAGTCAGTAAAACTATTACATTAAAATAAAGAAAGGGAAGTACAATGGTCACCCGAGTTAACCCACACTAGGGTTCTATGTAGGAAAACATGGACATGGAGGAAAAAACAAAGGGTCAAGTTCTGAGGGAGAGTGATAGAGAACATGATTATGAGAAAGTTAACCATGAGAAAATCCCAAACTTATGATGTGTGTAAACGGTCTTTTATTACCTAGTAGGAAACGTAAACCAACAACATTTTTGTTTTACGTTTCTTTTCATAATTTTGAGGATTTCATTTACTACATAGAACAAAAACATAAAAAAATATACCTACCTTCAAGTAGAGTTTCATCCTTTAACAAGTCCCTACCAACACTAATCTTTTCTCCAAATGATGAGAATTCAAAGACACTTGGTCTCATAAAAGCACAAGAATCATCTTCTATAGAATCACATAATCTATAAAGAATTAACTATCTATTTCTTCTATCTTTAAACTTTATCACAAAAACAGAAAGGTTAAGGTAAAACAACTCTTCAAAAAGAATGAATCCCATAGGAATGGAAACTACTTTTAAATCATCAAAGTTCCATGGTACTACCCAAAGTTCATCATAGACCATTCCATAAATAACGGTCCTTAAAATTCCTCAAAACAAACAAAACTAAGATTGAAACCCAAATACAATAAGGATTTGATAACATAGTCTTCCAAAACAACTTTATTGTTCATCTCCAGACAACATCAACCACTCCTAACATCTTATAAAAAGTAGCTAACCTAAACATATTTTACCCAAGATAGGTTAGTCATTCCCATAAGTAACCTAAATTACTATAAGTTCACCTTAAATTCATCGATTCTTCAAAATATAAGTCAACCTTACTCCTCAATGAAAACACCGTAGTAATCTATTTACCTCGATCAAATATGGTTCCCAAAATAATGAACGTCTTCCAAAATAATAATCATATTCTAATCCCCTAATCATCCCTGTCATATTAATATGAAAATCGTCGCATTTCCTATCACATTGGTTGTCGGAACATGTTCTTCCATTTCCCACCATTAACTAAGAAGAGAAAGCATAATTAGGGGCTTAAGTACTTAGCTAATAATCATGAAAAGGAACTGAAAGCATATAAGGATAACTTGTATATGAAAGGTATACCCTAACTTGTGATCTCCTAGGTTCCCATCTAGGTTATGAATGATCATATATTATTATGTGAACCTTTATTTTATTTTATCTTTGTTCCTTTAACAATGGTTCATACCAAGCTTATGAATTTACCTAAGCATATCCCCCGGGAGTGTCGTAACCAAGAGTGCAGCAGGGCCCGTTGTCGTGTACCAGTTCCCGTTTGAGTCTAGCTCAAAGCGGTGTTTTCGGGTTTTACCCCTATGTACATCTGTGCCAGAGCCACCTCTACCTGCTCGTATCCAGACAGGGATGTATTTGCTTGGCAACCCCTTACTCAATACTCACCAAAATACCAGGAAGATTTCCTATATTAAACTTTTCTATAGGGTTCCTCCTAGAGTTTTCATATCCTAATTTCCACAAATAACTAAACCATCCTTTGATACCAACTATATCATCTCGTCTTTTTATAACATAACTTTTCATTCCATTACACGAAACTGAGGATCTTTAAGGTTTAGTGTCTTGGAAACAATGAACATAAAAAAATGAAAGAAAAAAAAACATTCTTCTTAAACACTTGAAAGGCTTCTCCTCATGTTCACCCTAGGCTCATTACTGCATCTCATAACCTGGGGACATACATCAAAAGGAAGGGTGAGCAGAAGGCCCAGCAAGGGAAACAAGTGAAACATTTTACATATGAACTTGAGATACATCAATAAAGTCATGAAAAGAACTTTAATGCATGAAAATGAAATCATGAGGCATATCATAATAAAAATAAAACTTTTTCATAACTTGAAGATGTGGCTGAAACATTTAATATTGACAATAATTTCGTTTCACCAAGGTCCATCCCCAAGGTGTCGTTAAAAATTACCAAGGTTTTTCACCAAGGCATCGTTAAAATTGTAATCTCTAGTGGTTACATCATTACCCAATGCATTGGAGCGCTATCAGGGCGCACCCTTAAATTTTCCTTTATTATCATGTGAGCCACATATATAATCATCAAACATTTCATAAATAACCCACATAGCATAAAATAAATGGGTTTCATTTCATAATCATAACGTTTTAAAAACTGCTTTAAAGACATGATCTTTACGTCACATTAAAATCCACAGAAAAGGAAGGTGGGTCTCATGTATGTAAATCCCAGAATTTAAAATAGAACATTTTGGTATATATGTGAATACCCCTTTAGAATAAAGAGATTTGAGTATTCACTTAATAATATAAAAGAACTTTAGAAAAAGAGAGAGACATTTTGAGATGGAAATTCTGCAGCATAACAGCTATGTTATGAGGTTTTAGAAGACATTAAAAAGAGAAGGAAAATGAGTAAAACATTCATAAATGACCCATAAAACAGTATATGGACAGAATAAGAAGGATACATGATCATGGTAATGAAATTTCAAGGACATACCATTTGAAATGAAAAACATGGAAGGAAGACAAAAATTAGATTTCTCTTATGAAAGTTCGACAGCCTAACAGCGTTACTTAAACTTCAAAAAAAAAAACGATTTGAAAAGATCAAATAGGGTCTCTCATCATGTGAACATAAGAGTTCAGTATGATAGATATAGAGATAATTCCCCAACATAAAAAAAATGAACATGAAAGAATTGACATGAAAGTAGATCTTCAAAACGAGAAGGGTGAAGAACCACTTAAAAATTCGGCAGCCTAACAACGCCACTTAAAACTTCAAAATACTGAATTGAAGCGATCAAATGGGGTATCTCATCATGTGAAAATAAGAGTCCAGTATGATAGATATAGAGATAATACCCCGATATAACAAAAAGGAACTTGAAATAATTCACATGAAAGTAGAACTTCAAAATGAGAAGGGTGAAGAACCACTTAAAAATTCAGCAGCCTAACGGCGCCACTTAAAACATCAAAATACTGAATTGAAGAGATCAAATGGGGTCTCTCATAATATGAACATAAGAGTCCAGTATGATAGATATATAGATAATACCCCAACATAATAGAAATTAACTTGAAAGACTTGACATGAAAGTAGAACTTTGAAAAAGAGAAGGGTGAGAGAATCCCTTAAAAATTCGGCAGCCTAACGGCGCCACATAAAACTTCAAAAAAATTGAATTGAAGAGATAAAATGGGGTCTCTCATCATATGATCATAAAAGATCAGTATGATAAATTTAGAGATCATGTCCCAACATAATACAAAGAAACATGAAAGACTTGAATGAAAATAGAACTTGAAAACAAGGAAGGTGAAAGAATCCCTTAAAAATTCGGCAGCCTAACGGCGCCACTTAAACATTCTTAAAACGAATTGATGAGAGCAAGGGGGGTCTCTCATCATATGAACATGAAATAGGTAGTAGGATGAATATAAAAGAACACCCTCCAACATAAGAACTTGGAGTATAAAAGAAAAGACATAAAAGAGATTACTTGAAAAGAAAGAGAGAGGTCGGATCCCTTACCTTAAAATGTAACTCTTAAACCTCAAAGGTTGGGACCTTGAGGGATTGGGGGAACCTTGGGAGGACTCCTTGTGAGGTAATGAGACCATAAATTCGTTGGGAATGAGTGGGGAGTCGAATGGATGAGAGGAGGGCTTGGTATTTTATAGGGAAAGTGAGGGGACAAGGCATTAATGGCCAAGGGACACCTCACATGTGCTTTTCTCAAACCCATGTGCTCTCCCTTGTCATTTATCAAGGAGTTAGGCCACATGGGGCCCCCAAAACAATAATTCATCACCCTTGGCCGGCCAAACCTCAAAAGATCTCATGAAATCATCATGACACCGTTATGATGTCATTAAACATATTGAAACCCTAAAACTGTATTTTTACTATTCACTGAAAATTCAACTTTCTCAGAAAAATCCCAAAATTTCACATTAACCAAATATCAATGCTCTGATTTCAAAAATGAAATCCATTTTATAAAAATAATTTTCTAAATATTTTTAATTTAATTTTTAAATAAAAACACTATTCATCGAAAATTCATTTTTTTCAGAAAAAACCCCAAAAATTACCATAATATCGATGATCTGAGTTCAAAAATAAAGTCATTTTTATAAAAATAATTTTCTAATTATTTCTAATTAAATTTTTAATTAAAAAACACTATTCACCCGAAAAAACTAATACTTGAATAATAATTAATGAAACTGTTATTTAACTATTTTATTGAATCACATTACTTAATCAAGGTGCCTAGATTATTTTAAAACTTTCTTTAAGTGAGAATACTAATCCATTTGGTCATATTACTAATCCTAATCATAAAATTACTATTCATAATTTACTATTCATCGAAAATCAAGTTGATCTTATTAGACTCTAAATTTAGTACTGAACATAATTGTAGAAGACCATTTTTTTGAAAATCATTACACATTTTTAATTATTTAGGGTTTACATAAACATATTTAAAATATATTTTTTTCTAAAATTCATCAAAAATATGCATACTATATTTATCCGGTCATTTCAAAATTCATAAACTTCATCATAAGAAGAAATCCCAATTTTTATTCAAAACAAGGATTACACAAGGTAGTTACGGTCTCGTTACATAACCCCTTATAATACCAGCATAGGACCTAAGAGTAAGGTGTGATAGGGTGATAGAAGCTTGTGGCGGCTCAGTCAACATTGCCTGAGTAGTAATTTCTATCAGTTTGAACTTCTCACGAAGGAGATTTCGTTCCAGCTTCACATGATGAAGTTCGGCTTGGATTTGATCCAGAGCAAAGCCCAGTGGTGCTACCTCCTTCCCAAGCTCTGTTAGATGGGCTTCGATCGGTCCAAGACTACTAGGTGCGGCCATCGAATCTTCTTTCTATAATAATTAACCAAGATTACTTATATTTAGAGACAATAATCAAAACATTTTGTTCACAGCGGTCATGTTGACCGATGGTTATATAATAGTCAAAACCCACTGATCTCATTTTAATTATAATCATGTTTATCAAATAAAACATTTTTGTTGAGTATAACAATAACACATAAAATTAGGAAACAAAATTTATTTAAAAAAATTTCGGGTCGTTACACACATACTTCTTAATTATTGATTACATGGTATGTGTTCTTAGTTAATTATAATTCTATATATATTATTATCATTGATTCATTAGATATTCTGATGGAATATACCCGTTAAATGTTTTTAATATCACCCTTATTGGGGTTTCTTTCCCCATTATTCAAAGAACTATACTATGAATGATATGCATGGATATCATAGATATAAGGATGTATTCATTATTATTTGAAGAAGAATGTTTTAATTAGCGTAATTATATGTAATACAAGACTCATGCATGTATCTGTTTAATAAATAATACTAAACTCAATGTTCC
The DNA here is from genome assembly GCA_963277665.1 of Viscum album. NCBI lineage: Eukaryota > Viridiplantae > Streptophyta > Magnoliopsida > Santalales > Viscaceae > Viscum > Viscum album. The sequence goes on from OY728132.1 coordinate 1,717,212,178, forward strand.
TTTGCGATTAGTTTCCATGTAATCATAACAATGAAATGGAATTATACATCAGCTCTAGTATTCCTTGAGATATGTGAGTACAAAAGATCATCATCATGACATAAGACCAATGTATAATTAATTGAAATTCCCTATCATATTATAAATCAAACTCTTTGAAACTATAAAATAAATTTATATGTATTTATATTTTTCATATTTTCTACTATATTAGTCCCTATCACATTGTCTTCAACATATGAACTAAGAATATTTTTCCTGGTTCTAGCCATCTAAAATGAAACTATTGAAATTTTTACATACTATAAATAATTTAAATGAGGTTGTATTATTTTCCTTCTTTAATGTAAAATGTAATGATATGAATATATACAAGTATTTAAGTAATAATATTAATGAAACATGTATTCATAGATTAACCCTTTGAATAATTCATTTTGATATACCTAGATTATTAATTAGTGTATGTGTACTTTTTGGGTATCTCGAGATATAATAACTAACATTTTAAAATTATTAATATATTTTAATAAATGTGTGAACTATGTTTGGATTCAATGAGGAAAATTGTTTTTCCAATTGATAGATACGAATGTTGTGATACATAACACCATAGTTGAATCTAGATCAGATGGTTTACCCTAGGCACAACATAATGGTGGTTGGAATCATATTTTCTATGGAAGGATATTGTTGGATGTTGTGTTTAATAAAATGAATAAATTATTAATTTATTTTAATTAATGTATCTAACCTATAGTTGTACTATAGAGAAACATTTTTGTAAGATTTAATGGGGGTCAGCCTTATAACATTTGGAGGGTTGGAACAAAGAGTTTTACATTGATGAATCAATATTGGAGATAATTATTGATGAGATCATGGTAGATCATATGGAATGATGTAAACACTGTTTTTATTATTCATTTCTGGTCAATTCACACTTTACCAAAGATCAATCAATAATCATGATATGAATCGTTATTTATGGATTCCAGCATATTTTAATGTGGATATTGGATTTCTATATCAGCATTTTATATATCTTTGATTACCCAACCTAATAATGATCCAATTTTAATAAAAATAATTGTTATTTATAATTGAGTATATTATGTCGTGACATAACACCATTATTGTACACATTTTTATCTTTGTTCATGATTGAATCGAACATTAATAAACAATACACTTTGTATCTGTGTTTTACCCCACTATTAGTGTGTTATTTATCGTTGGACAATGAGGTTTGTGGTGAAATTTTTTTCTTGTTGATTAGAGTGAAATCAAACCCCCATATTAATTTTTAATTGTAAAAATAAAATGATTGGTGATATATGGTTGGATCATGATTGTGTCCTATTTTTCAATAGACCGATAAAGGGGTTTGTGTCCTAAAAAGACGATGCACATGAGAAAGACTTAATTCAATGTTATCAGTATATGATATTTAAAAACTCATTTATAGAGATCGATTAATGGAGACATTAGCACTCATTTATGGGTAGTAAAATGGTGGGATTTAAGGTGGTGGATGTGTGTCTGAAATCAGTATGTAGATAATCGATTCTATGGATAAGACAACCAAAAGTCATTTTTTGTGGAAGAACACAGTCCATGTTCATCAGTTTCTATGGTGTATTTATTTTCTACCAAGTTCTTAATAACACATGATCTATTCTAGAAGACATATAATGTGCTTATACATGGTTATCCAAGCCATGTGTCATGTGTATAGGCCCTAGATCCCTAGTGGACATTCACTTAGGTTCCAATGTGGACATGATTTGTGGATTCTGTTTTTCTTCATAATAATTTTTCTTGGTATACAATACCACAACCCTATGTGAATTAACACACTCTAAGTAATCACATACATGCTAGATAGTGGAACATGGCCATCTGATTCATGCTCTAAGTGTACATTCCTAGGACACCAGGGGGAATATATGTTGTGTTCTCATCTGGAAACATCATGTGTCATGACATGGATTCCAAATATGTGTCTAGGGATGAACAAACCTAGGTATATAGTAGAGTTTTCATGCTATGTGGAACAGATTTTATTCTTTATAATTACCCTACAAACATCTTTTTCTCATATTTTCTTCTTTGGGACTCAATTTTTGGTCTACGTGTAGCCTATACTATTTTTCATTCATGTACGATGTGATGGAATATTTCATAGTTTCTTTTGACATATGATTTGAGGTGATCATAGAATAAGTTTCCATTAGTTCATTATTAATAGATGACAGTGATTAAAGTTTTAATGAGGTTGGAAACCCCTCTTTTTCACCATGGAATAAGTCCCTTATACTCGTTATATTGGTAGAATTGGAAACCATACCCTAACTAATAATCTAGATATCGGTCCTATATCTGTGGAGTGGAACACCCCGTCATTGAGATTAGCAGGTGTGGGTCCTCTACTAAATATTTTTTCCCCTCAACTATAGTTAATTGTAGTAAGGTGTCTTCCCACCATAAGGGTTTCTTGATTTGTATCTTGTCTGACTTATAAAATAATGGTCATTAGAATTAGAACATCGGATGGATACATGACTATTCATCCACGTATATATGGTGAATATTGAAATAATGTTTCTCAATCATTTTATATTCCATGAGAACATATATACAGTGTGGTACATTTACCTCATTATTTAAGATCATCTATGTTATGTTATATCTCTATATTAAATAAATCTTTGGTTATTGGGTCATCCAATTGGGTATGTATATACTCACCCTAAATGGAATTTTTCTTATTTTTTCATTGATTTTGTAGATAAAATTATGATCAACAATTATATCATTCGAATGTTGTGATAATTTAGTGAATTGAGTTCATTCGGTGGTCAGATAGGTAGATAAGATGCTAGACTATGCCATTTTTTCTATTTTTTTCATGATTAGATGAAATTTGTTGTTGGGATTTCATTTTTTAATTATTATTAATTAGATTTATAATATAATATTCTAATGTATACCATAGATGTTATTCTATTTGTGGTTATACACTACATTTTTCAGTATTTATCATATTCCAATACAATTTTTCATGGATACGGTTTAACGCATGTGTACATGTACATAGGTTAACGCCTCCCATTCATTTATTCTTTAAATGATCATACCCTTTAGTCCCTAGCCTATTAAAGGATTAATTTGGTATGTCGTAAATGGATTTTCCCTGGCCAGAAAAGTTCTTTTGGTTTGGTTAATGACAATTATTTATCATAGGTCCTTTGTCATTGTTGTGGTGTTTATAGAAGGATCCACTAAGAGGATTTGTTGTAAAAAATAGGAAAATAATTTCAATGTGTTTGGAGAGCACCATTACAGATATGGAAAAAAATGTTGGATTGGTGACCACTATATTCATTCACATGTAATATTACTACTTGTATGTCCACTTGACATACATATACACCAAATATAGGAAAATTTGGAAAATTGCTAATTTAGTATTTAACATTTTATAACCTTATTGATTTTTCTAACCACATGTATATGATCATTTTACCATGGTATTTATTAATCAATTTCAAGACCCCTTTACAATGATATGAAACCATGATAGAAAAATAGTATTGTGATGATGGTACGTTCAATGATGGGACCTCATTCATGGGGACACCTCAGAAGGTGTGTAAACAAGCATATTATGGAGATACTCAAGAAACTATCAAGAAGAAGATATTTCCATGTGTTCATGATGATGATGTGTACATTCTTAGTGCACACTGTGAGTTGCACTGTCAGATATCATTGATATTCATTGGAGATCAATATTATTAGGTAGTAGAGGATTGGATTGTGTCCCTATTTAGATTATTTTGTCTTGTTCAGAGCACGAAATCATTGTATATTGTTAATGTAGACATCCATCTTCTTGGAGTTTTAGGATGCTGGAGGAGATTGAGGACACTTACCTAGGATTATTTGACTCTATTTTTGTTAGACATAAAACATCTATTTTCAAAATGTATTATCCATAAATATTTCTATAAATTATCATTTAGATGATTATTGAGCTATATCAAGGACATGTGATTGATATATAGTATTCTGTGTTGTTCAATGACATCATATGTCAGTCCCTTTATATTGTGTTAGATAGTTTCACTATGTTAAAATTTTTATAATAAAATATTTTTAGAGGAATTAATTAGAGAAAATTATCTTTTTAGGCTTCTTAATTATATTTTGGTTCATGTGAATTTCATATTTGTAGCGATATTTCTTCCAAGGGGATGCCGAGAGGGGCATACCCAAGGTTGAAATCATATATAAACATATTATGAAGTATCTAGTAGGAATCATACATCAAGGTCTCTGTGATGAGGGCATCATCATTACTAAACTCATATATTTTGTACTGTATCATATGGATAATGATAAGGTTCAAGATAACTATGAGAGGGATAATTATATTATTTTCATGGATGGGGTCACTTGGAACATGATTTTATAACCCATCTGACTAAGTATAAATGTAAAATTGTTGATAGAAATTTGTTTTAGTTCCAATTATGTGATCAATTTCATTCAAATAATGGTTAGGTTGGCCCCCATGGATGTGATTATGGTGGATTCATATGAGGACTTCATAATAGAGGATCTTCTAGTGAAGGGAAATTCTGCAAGATACCACCTCCAAAATGACCCAATGGCCCATTCTAGGTTCAGAGAGCTATCTATTGGGGTTGTATCCATTTGATTACATTATAGATAATGGACCCTGTTGTACTCTAGATTAATTGAGCTATGACAGGTGTTATTTATTCTCATCCCCAACATGAGAGTGTCATTAATTCAATGATTTATCCTATTATAGAGAACCATAGATTCCATTTGAGGAATTATCCAAGAAAATGTGGATTGAATTTCAAACATTGAGTGATTATTTGATAAATCATATCATTTTAATGTGTCCTATGGTGTTTGATGGAGAGGATTTTAGAAGGACCACTTGGTTATCATGATGAAAAAATACGACAACATCAAGGGTACTGACCAGTATTATATGGTATGGTCCTTGATTTTCAATCATTACTACAGATTTAGATGCATATTTTCAAATTTGACATGATTTTATTTTATAGATGACATAGATATATTATTTAAGAGTTTCACCCTTACATGAAGGATTGTTCTACCCATTATAAAATAGTTAGTGAGAATGACCACTGGAATAGTTGTATCTTTAGCAATATGTGTATCCTTATTACTAGATGACTATATAATCATATTCAACGAGGATGATTCAAGACTGAATATATGGAGAAAATGGATTTATTTATTGAATTTCTTTCTAGGACATCAACGATATCATATTTGAAATATCAAATGTCCCATTCATGGATCTTATAATATATGTTGTGGTTGGAGGACCATTGATATAAGGGTTTAATGATACTATTTGAGTAACTAGAGATAGAAAATGATTTTACATGAAAAAATATCATTGAAGCATAAGTTATTTGCTTGAATATCACCACTCAAACATGATAATTAATGAGAACAAGTAACCCGTTCTGAGGAATGATGACCACTTAAACTAGTTCATAAGAAAAATTTAGTTATCTAAAATCGAACTGATGTTCTGCGACAACCAATTTTGTATTCTCAATAATAAATTCTGAATATTGAATCCTTTTTTCAACATGGACACTATGATCTACAATTGATGACTTTTATTTTGACCAATACCCCATGGTGTTTATGGATCTAATGATCTTTTCTTCTATCTTCACATGGACAATCTTCATTCTTTATTTATAAAATACTCATTTACTTCATGTCAGTTGAGGTGTATGAATAGAATTTTATGATGGATCTAAACATAATCTAAGAGAATAATCATTATTGTAATATTTTAGAGTGGCTGTTCTATATCTACAAGTACCACTATTAGTCCACAACTGTAAACATTACATAAAGTGAAGTTATTTCAATAATTCGGCATTTAATCACACTGATGATCATTTCATGTTTAGAGATTTATAGAATTAGGTCACAACTAAATATTAACGACATAAATGTTACAATTATACACTTCTACTAACTACCTATATTTTTTCAAAAAATACTATCTATTTAAAAATAAACACTGTATCATATCATATTTTAGCATAATGACATTTCCATGATCTCATACATGACTATATTCTTCTTTATTTTCTGTGAAAAATGATTCATAACATGGGATGAGAATAAATACATTGGTAAGGGATACATAACGAATGAAAACTATTAGTTTTGTGAAAATATGTAAACAATGAATAGTTTATCATAATATATGAAATTTCTCCTTTAAGAAGTAGAAAACACATTACGAAATATAAGCTCAATGCTTCCACTTTTTGTAACCAAAAAATTACCTAAATTCCAATAGAATGAAATATAAAACATATCAAGGTAACATGGGACATAAACATACTTAAATTGAATTGTCATACCATCCACTTCCACACATATCACTAACTTGGACATCCATACGACCGACCTCCATACCCAATGCATTGGAGTTTATAATGTAAGCCCCCTTCATTTTTTATCAAAAAACCACCCGTCATTTAGTTTATCATGTAACCCCCCATCATTGGTTTATCACTTAATCATCCATAATATATCTATATACCATTATATAATAATAACATATAAAATATTGCCAATATCATCATTTCACTAATAAAATTTCATTTGAAATAACAAAAAATCATTTCAAGATATTGAAATATTCAATCCATATCGAAAATAATATACAATACCAAAGAATGCAAAAGGGAATAAGGGAATTCTTTTGTAAACAAATTATGACTTATAGAGGAATCCAAATATAAAATAATAGTTACAGTGGCAGAGAGGTCGTTATCACTATATATATAAGAAAATTAATATTTGATGTTTTGTAATATGATTCATAGAAGAAATATTCCTTTTGAATTAAACTAAAATTCAAAGGGGTTTATTGGACACCATATAATAGATGGTGGTGTATACTATCAAAATATGCCTCAATGAATAGATATTAATACGAAGTCCCTTACCTTGTGTCCAAATTGTCACATATGTTTTTTATTCCTACTGAATAATAAAAACAATTTAATTTCTACATGATCCAGAATCATTTTTTGTTTTTTTATTCATTTTATAATACTTATTATCATGAAGAAAAATTACATAATTTTTTACGTTCATATCAGTAAATTTGTTGATATTTGGTACTTCTGTCAAAAATGAACTTCTTTCCTGGAAACTGTCTATGTAGAAATAATTATGTCATATACAAAATGATATTCATGATTTAAATATCATATATACCCACAATATATGTATTTATCCTAGTTAAAAACATTTTGAGATAACAAACTAAAGTCATCATTCACGAAGACAGTAGGTTGTACGCATTCATGAAACCCACGTTCATTTCATTGGCATATTAAAAGAAAAATAATCAAATTATATAAATGTATATTATAATAAATAATTATATTTATTATATGTATGTATTATTGGATTAGAAAAATCATCCAGTATACTTTTCATGTATAGCATGAACGAGTCATATCACTTTGAGGGGGTGGTAGTCAACAATACCTCAAAAGAAATTATAGTATTTACAAGTCATATAAATCATAATATTATGTTTTAAATAAATATTTTAGATGAATATAGACAATTAAAATAAAATATATATCATATATAAATGTTGTTTCATCATAATGTCAACCCTGAGAGGTGGTGGGAGAAAATTTAACACTCATAATTTCATAAGGATGTAGTTAGTCTTACACAGAAAGAGTATGTTTGTATCAATTAGATGGAGGGTTTTGAAAGTGTAGTTTGAATCCCTCTCAAAAAAACAACATAATATATTTAAAATACTAGTTTTTTTATGTAATCAAATAATATGAAAAAAATATGTACTAGAGAATGAAAATAAAGGAAATAAAATCTATAGAAGATGTTACCTCAAAATCAACTAACTGCTTTTGATTGTAGAGAGAAGGATTTCATAAATTTTTTAATACCCATGTTTAGGCTTTTAGGAGGAAAAAAGGGACTCGAGGAAAAGTATTGGATATAGTTTTTCCAATATAAAATGCATATGATGTGTGAGACAAAGATAAGAATAATTTCACATTAATTGAATATATTAGGGGAACATTATGAAGGTTTTAAATAATAATTTATTATAAATTGAATTTCAATTAATAATTTTCAAAACCATATATAATTCAAAAATAATATTAATTTTGATGAAACAATCAACATTCAATAATTTGGAGACAAGTTTTTAATATTATTTTATCCTTATATTTTTATTTTAACTGTCATTTTATCCTTTTTAATCATAAAGTGATATCATGTTACTTACACATTTTGGGTTAATGTAATTACCATATCAGTTCAAACGACCCAAACAAGTAATTTATGAAATATTTTTTTCTATTACTAAACATTTGGTTGAATCATTGGGTTTTATGAATTTTATATCATTTAATAAAGTATTTTATATTTTTTTTCTTGAATTATTTAAATTTTGGAAACAATTCATACTTGAATTTTTACAAACACATAATTGCATGATTTTATTGATTAAAAATTAAATCAATACTAAAATTTCATTTTAACCACGAAAATTCATGGATGAAATTAATTATGTAAAATAATATTAATATTAATTTTTGAAATATCATTTATTTTAATCCTTTATTGATGAAGTTGTCATTGCATCATCATTGTGTCATAATTAAATTTAATTATTTACTGTCTAAATAATGTAAATAAAATATCATGATGTAGGAAATATTTTTATATTTATAATGAATATTTATTATGATGATATCACTTATATTACACAATATAAAAATTGTTTTAGTAACAGGATACATGTTTATGTTATTTTTTCATTACATTAAATTAATAATTATTAAATTTCATTGTCTATCGTAAGTGGATCCATAGGGTCCTAAAATTGACACTATGAATACCATTGTGGTAAATATATTATCATAAAGTATTTGGAAATATTTTAGGGTAGTTATATATTATTATTATATTATTGGATTACCCTTATTTTCCCAATTCACCTTTTAACCACAATAAATAAAATAATTACAGAAGTTACTATTCATAAAGTCTAAAAATAAAAGATAATTATTTACACAATTGGGAAATTTTTATTCCAAATATGGAATTCATTTTTCCAAATTCCTAACATAGAATTTGTTGAATGTAATTTAAAATTAATTCTTACTCTCAAAACAAAAAATTGTGTTTTTAAAAAGTAAGAACTACCAAAAGATTAAAATGTGTTAATGACAAATTTCCATATAAATTTACTTCTAATGACCAAAATTTTATTTAATTATAAAAAATATTCCATTTATACCTTAAAAACGGAATAATAAGATATAATAATATAAATTATAACGATGGAAAAAGTTTTTTTCAATTAAAATATAATGTATTTACAATTCATCTAAAAAAATATTTATCTGCAAAATATCAAAAATTCATCCAAATTATATTTTGATATCCATATTCAAAATAAGAATATTTTTTTTCAAATAGAACTTATAATGATCTCAAACTAAATTTAAAAATAGTACTTCATTAAAAAGCAGTAAAACTGCATTTTCTTAAAAATACTTATTTTATCTGAAAAATTGAATTTATTCATATATCATTTCAAGAAAAAATATATGATTAATTTAAAAAGATTAATTGAATATATAAAATATATTTGTCATTAAATAATGATTCATAATGAGTGATATGACTTTATAAACAAAAATATTCTCTTTTTAGATAGTTTTTCATAAAAACACATACTTTAATAAAAACATGTTTCAATTATTATTTTAAATAAATTCTGTAACGAAGGAATAAATATTTAATCATGTTTAAAATATATTTCCACAATTCAGTTGATACAATTAATTCCATCAATTCCAACGGAAAGTCGTTAAGAACCATTTAAAATAATAAAAATATTATTGTATTATTTTTCTGTATAACTCAATTTTGTGTGAAACATATGATTTTGGAGAAACCATTTATTTCTTGTTGAGTAAACAATCGGAAAACACATCACCTTTAACGTAAAATTAATATCATATTCAAATTTATTAATATTTGAGAAAATTATTATTCAATAAATACCTGGTTCATTACATCATTCCACAATTTAAAAATTCTATCCTCAAAATTTTAAACATTTCCATGATAATTTCATTAAAAATATGACATCGGAAATGGTTAATAATACTGAAACATTAAAATGAAGATTAAAAAGTATAGAGTTCACCTAAGAAAACACATACTAGAATTCCTTGTATAAAAAAATTGATATGGAAGAAAAACTAAGTGTCATGTTCGATGGAGTGTGATAGAAACAAGGTTGGGAGAATGTTAACAACAAGAAAAACATAAATGTTTAATGGGTTAAATGTTCTTTGATTTCCTAGTAAGAAAAGTTAATGGAAAACGTTTTTTATCTTCTTTTCATAAAGATGAGGAATTGTTTTACTACATATAATAAGAACATAACGAAACACACTTAATATTCCTCTAGATTTTGATTAATTAATACATATCTACCACACACTCATCTTTTCTTCAAATGATCTGTATTCAAGATGACTTGGTCACACATGATGTTCTAGAACCAAATTCTAATGATTAAAATAACCCTAAAGAGAATAACTATCTACTTATACTATGTTGAAACATTATCCAAATCCAAAAGGATTATTACTAGATCAGATAATCCCAAAAAGGATAATCCTTTATAAAATGTTATTCTACTCTTATCCTCCAAAATTAAACAAAAAATAAACCAAAGATAAAAAATTCTATTAAATACTTAATTTCCCTTATAATTTATTAATGTAAAAGAATCTAATATTGAAACCCAAAAATTCATAATGATTTTATCACCTACTCATGTACGATAAATATTAACATTTATCTCCAAATAACATCGTATAATCTTATAGTATCATACAAAAACGAAATTAACGTAATCACATATTATTGATGATATGTTAATAATTTCCATAAATAAACCAAATCTACATTTTAACACGGATAAAACATAAATTATTACCACATAAAATTTAACCTTTACTCCTCAATGAAAACCATATTGTAATCTATTCAATTTAGTAATATAGTGTTCCCAAAAAAGTGAACATCTTCCAAAATAAAAATTTTCAATTAATCACCCTAACAATTTCATATACTAAGGATATCCATTTCAGAAACATATGTTACCAAAATAAACTTATTCATCATTAATAAGATTATCTAAGTAAAGAGAATAAGTCATACTAACCAGGGCTACATATAGGATAGTGGTGGGTTATGCACCAATGATTCCATTCGATGGTGGGTTCGATTCGCATGGCCTTGTCAGCCATGATGGGTAGTCACCCTTCCTATGGATTTTCGTTTTCCTAAAACTATATAATTATTAATCCATTCCCAAAAAGATATAAAATCTTCAAAAAAACATATAACATATTTTAACTTCAAAGGATATCTCATATCATACCTTTTTCATCCCAGAAATCAATAAAAAATAATTTTATCAAATTTAATGTTAATAAAAACCCTATCTGTTAATTATAACTATATCCACAATATAAAAGATAATTAATCACCATTAACACATTTATATAACAAAAATAAGGGTTAAAAATACTAGAAGTTCTATAATGTGATCCCACCATTAATAAATTTAAAAATATCATCATCCATAGATCCAACATAAATCTTCAATTCCTAAAATGTAGACATCTTTATAATCTAAAATTAATTATGATCCTTTATCCTTGTTTTTCAATATAATAATTTTATAATTATTTCCTACAAACAAAATCATGTAAAATTTAATAAGATTCAATAAATTAAATAAAAAAACTATGAAATAATCTATACCTTTCATGGTTCATTTTCAATTACCACATATTTAATTAGGATGGAATTAGGTATTGGTAAACATATATTTGTATAGTCCTTATAATCCCATTAACAAACCTTCTTATTAAGAATTATTTTCATGTAATGACCATGAAAACCACATTTAAAACAATCAATTGATCACTAGAAAATAACCTCATTCCCTTTGCTAAAGCAATCTAAATAATTCCATTTTCCATGGAAGGTTATAGATTTATGACCTTCATTACCACATCTATAACATCTTCTCTCTCATTTTATGCTTTTTCCTTGGTGTTTCATTCAACATCCTTGGAAAATAATTTTTTAATATTCTTACCTTAATGATTATTACCTGAAGATCCATATTGATAATTTTCTCACGTAGATGATGCCATAATAAATTCATCAATGATTGATTAGTTAATCATGACTCTAGATAGTTGGTTAAGAATAACCACAAGATTACTCATTGAAGCTCCCATTTCATTGGGTTTCTTATTTAGAAAACCACAGTAGTTTCCTTAACAACCATGCTCACTTTTTTTCCAGCTAAAACCATCTATTAATTAAATCTAAAAAGTTATGTGTGTGTATATTAGTAAAATCATCATATACTATCTTATAAGAAGGGTAAACACTAATATATACTTAATCATGTTATATTAAATTGTTTTTATTTATCGAAAATAACTATGAATAATTCTAATATGCTAACCACTATGGTTATATAAAACATTTGATATTTGCTTAAATAACACCCTAACATCTAAAGTTATTCAAACCGACAATTTATTCTAACTATAAGGCCTGACCATAAACATTACATAATGTTGAGTTATGTAAAAAATTCATCTTTTAATCACATCAAGGATCTTCTCATGTTTAGATATTTACTAAATTAATTCATAACTCAATCCTAACTACGTAAATATTACATGAATACACATCTACTAAATATCTATTTTTTCATAATAAAAACTTTTTAAAAAAACATGGTATTGTTTCTTGTTTTAACAACCTAACTTTTCCTTTCTCCCATACATGACTCTATTATACTGTATGTCGTGTGAAAAACATTTCAAAACATGGGATGAGAATAAAATAATAATTAAGGGTAATATAAAGAATGAATACTATTAGTTTTTCAAAAACATATAAACCATGAATACTTTATCATAACGTCTTACTTTTCACCTTTAAGAAGTACAAAAAACATTTCACTAAATATAATCTTATTGCATACCCTTTATGTAACCAAATATTACCTGAAATCTTATAGAATGAACCATAAAACAAATGATGGTAACTTGGGACATAAACAATCTAAAATGGAATAACCATACGGTCAACTTCTATACATATCACTAAATGGAATAGTCATAAGGCTGACTTCATTACCTAATGCATTGGAGGGTATAATGTAACCCGAAATCCTTTATTTATCATAGAACAACTTGTCATTTTTTTCACCTAATTATCCTTAATTTTTTATCATGTAACAACCTTTCAAATGTCCAAGTATCATTATGTAACCATGACAAAAAAATTATTGAAAACATTAAAATTTAACAAATAACATTTCCTTTTCAATAACAAGAAATATTTTCCATATATTAAAATATTAATTCCATTTAAATAACCATTTTAAATACCAAAACACCCAAAAGGGAATAATGTATTTATTTTGTTATTAAAAACATTAAGGCTTGGAGAGGATGCTAGATATAAAATAATGGTTATGGAGGCACTGAGGTTTTTATGCAAACATATGTTAGAATCATTCCTTTTTCTGTTTAAGAAAAATCATTGTAGAAAAAATATTCCATTTTAATGAAATTAAATGACAAATGGGTTAAATATAAATATATAAAATAATGATATGTATATTTAAAAAAATTCTTCAATGAAAAGATATTTAGATGATGACCCTGACCTTGAGTTCAAATCGTAATGTATGTTCTTTATTCTTCCTAAATAATAAATAGTTGTTAATTTCTACTTGTTTCAGAACCATTTACATTTTTATTATTCATTCTATATTAATTATTATGATTTTTATAAAAAACCTAAATTTTAATGTTCATATCAGTCGTTTTGTCAATATTTACTACATAATTCAAAAATGAACATGTTCGATGTAAATTGTCCATTTATTCAAAAGTACATAATCAGCATTATGATATTAATGATTTAAATATCAAATATAGAGAGTATAATTATATTTATAACCATCCACAACATTTAGAGATAAGAAATGAAATGCACTGTTTATGGAGCTAGTAGACATACTTATTCATGAATGATATATTCGTTTCTTTAACATAGTAAATTAATAATAATAAAATGATCTAAATTTATATTATAATTCCAATTTTATATTTTTTTTAATTTATTAATTGTAATATTAATATAACAATCCTTAATACGTTTCATGTATTGCATGAACAATTCATATCACTTTGAGGGGGTGGTAGTTTACACTTACCCAATCTAAATTATCATATTAACACAACATGGAATGAATAAATTTATGTTGTAAAAATATATTACAGAAGTATACAGAAAATATAAATATAATATATATCATATATAAATGCAGTGCCATCATGGTGGCCATAATAAGCGGTTGTAGTAGAAAATTGAACAATCATCTTTTCTTGAGGCAGTAGTTCTTCGTATACAGAAACAATATGTTCGAATCCATTCTATAGAGGCCTGTGTAAGTGTAATTCAAATACCAATCAAACAAAATCTGACTATATTTAGTATACTGGTTTTTTATGTAATCAAATAATCATAAGATCATAGTGAGTGGGGAAGTAAAATAAAGGAATTGAACTTGAGATTAGACTTCACCTCAAACTCGGGTAACTTCTACTGATTTGATCTAAAAGCGATTAATTAATTAAATTATACCCAAGGTAAATATTCTACGAGGAATTATTGGATTATGGAAATTATTTTGGGAATATTTATTCCAAACTAAAATTATTTTTAATTGTGACATAAAGAGAATAAGTTCCCTATTATAGAATAGGTAAGGGGATGTTTAATAATGTCTTTAAATATTAATTAGTTGTATATTCAATTTCAAATAAAGATGGTACAAACCTGATTTAATTCTAAGGTATTATTATTATTATTTTATCTCCCATCATCCATATTTTTTAGACAAGTATTGAATATTATTTATCCTTATATTTTTGGTATAACCATTATTTTAAACTTTTTAATCTTATAGTTATAATATACATTTTACACATTGTGGGTTATTGTAATTACACTATCATGTCAAAAAACCCAAATAAGTAATTTATGAAATATTTGGACCTTTCTTAACTAGTTTACAAATATATTGTATTTTTATAAATTTAATATCATTTAATAAACAATTATATATTTTAACTTATGAATTAAGGGAAATTTGGGCACTATTCGTACTCGACATGTTTAAAAACTCATAACAATATGATTCCCTCTAAAAACACCTAATCAATAATAAAATGTCATATTAACTTATATAATTCGTGAATGACATTAATTTGGTAAAATATTATTTATTTTAATATTTATAATATTATATATTTTAATCCTTTACTAATTAATAAATCAATGCATCATCATTGTGTCATATATATATATATTTATTTAATGTCTAAATTTTTTAAAAAATACTAATTTGGAAAAACATTTTTTGCTTTTATTTAATATTTATAGTAAAATATATCCTTTATATTACCCCATATAAAAATTATTTTAGCAAGAAGATACATGTGTATGTTAGTAATCATTTTTTCATTAAATTAATTATTATAACATGTCATTATCACTCTCATATGGATCCATAGAGACCATAAATCGACCAAAGGATGAGAATTGTCAGACAGATCCCATAAAATAGGATTATAACAAATTTTAAGGTAGTTTTATATTATAATGATATTGTTTTACCATTATTTACCTTATTTACCCATTATCCATGGAAAATAAATTAATTTGTGAAGTTAAAATTAATGATGTAAATAACTAAAAGGTACTTATCTAAAAAATATTTGACCATATTATTCATAATATGGAATTCATTTTCCCAAATTAAAAAAAAAATCAACAATCAACTTAAAATTAATTCATGTTGTCAAAACATAAAAAACTTGTTTTTATGAAATAAAAACTATCAAAAGTTTGACATGTGATAATATCCAATTTCAATGTTAAATAAATTATAATGAGAAACATTGGATTAAATAAAAAATATATTCTATTTATATATTAATTCAATTTAATAATATTATTTATCCATAAAAAGTATCATTATTGAAAAATTTGTTTTAAATATGATTTACCTGTTTTAACTATTCACCGAAACATGATATTTTTCAGAAAAATGTCAAAAATTCCTCAAAAGTAATTTTTTATGTCTTTATTCGATATAAGAAGTTTATTTTTTCTAATAGAACATATAAATATGTCCAAAACTAAATTTAAAAATGGATCTCTTTCAAAAGGCGGTAAAACCTTATTTTTAGAAAAATAGTTCTTCTATCAGAAAAATTGAATATGTTCTTATATCTTATCTATGAAACATATAATATGAATTTAAAAAATTAAATTGAATATATAACATATATTATATTGAAAAATAAAAATACATAAATAGTAATATGATATTATAAACACAATTATTATTTTTTAGATAGGCTTTATGAAATAACCATCCTTAATAATCAATTTGTTTTTATTTCCCTTTCTAATAAATTTGGTAAACAATGTATCATTATATAAACATGTGTATAAAATATTTCCATAATTCAATGGATACTTTTAATTCCCTCCATTCCAATGGAATGTTGTTAACTTCTATTTAAAAATAGAATAATATTATTATAATAATTTTTGGCATAATTTAATGTTGTGTGAAACGTAAGATTTTTGAGAAACCTATTGTTTTGTGTCAAGTACGCTAATGGATAAATTGTCCTCTTTAACTTAAAAATAATTTCTTATTATTACATAATAACAAAAATTAAAAAGTATTATTATATAAATACATTTGACATTATAATCACCTTTTGGGGAATGTCATATTTGATAATAATTTAGCTAATGACTTGATGAATATTGATGAAATGACTACTTTAGATACACTCAATAACATGAAGGAGATGTTGAGTTCTATAGGTTTGGAGGGGTAGTAGAATATATTTATGTTATATATTTTAAAAAATTAATCCCCTTTAACAAACCTAACATGTAATGCATCTTGTTTTACATAGGGTGATATTTTTAGTGAACATTCAAGTATATGAGGCTGTTTCATGAATAGTGATCATATGTTGTCAATGTCGAAGGAGGGATTAGATTATGTAATATTGGGTGATGCATATTGAACTAGGATCAGGATCATGTTTTTTTAGCGGTGGGAAGTGGTCGTATATGGGCCACAATAGTTCGTAACCCATGATTAGAATGAAAACCATCATGAACTAGTGCTAGAAAAGTGAGTCTTCTCCCTAATGGATTGGAATCACTAAACTCAAGGAATGAATTTTGGAATTTACTCAATCCCCCAGAGTCTTAAGTATAACTTCTGTGAAATATAACTGATATGAAATGGATTTGTTGGTTTGATTAAATATATGACCATGAATTATTAATAAATTATACTTCATGTAAGGTAAATTTGGTGGCAGATTACCCATGCATGAGTTGTTGTACATGCATAGTGGATGAGTTTTAGTTCCATTTATCTCTATTTATTAACACCCTAATAGGGGGGAGGGTTATTATTTTTTATTAAGTATATGGTGATTACTCCTCCACTTCTTCATCATGTTAGTTAGGTATAGTTGAGTGGAATATACATTGGGTTTCTATATGATTAGATATCCTTTGGATATATATTCGATGGGATTTCTAAAGTAAGGAATACATAATCCTTTCTTTAGATATCAAATGTGATCATGTTCACATCACTTATGGAGGTTGAAGTGGTTGTTTCACAATTCCCTAATGGTTGTTCATCCCAATGTGTCAATTATGTACATGGACATTGAAGTGGAAGAGTTTATCGAACATCATATATCATTGTGTTATGTGAAAGTAGGTAAACACTGAGCACCAGGTTTAAGAAGGCTTAAGACAAAATCTTGCGATCACATATTTTATATTGGATAATATATCCATGCACATTATCATGGTACTTTGTTGGAAAATGAAAGGCCGTGATTATATCACTGTGATTATTCGTTCACATGAAAATATGACAGACTTCGTATCCCTATGAGATACAATTTATTTTTTGCAGTTCGTGGTGTTGTACATGTGGGAAACAGTTTGGATTCAGGGATTACCTTCAATAGTTTTCTATTAACATGATTATATATATAATTTATGGATATAGAGAGGCATACAGTTGGATTTTGGGTCCTAGTAGAAAATGAGTACGATTTTCCCCAATAGATTAATAGAAAGATAGAGAAGTCTATATTTGTGATGTAGGATATGTTGGGGGCCTATGTGTGTGACATCATTTGAATCTAGGATAGCCACATTAAATTATTGTTTTATTATAATTACAATTATGACTATAACATCAATATGAAATTTTTTTGGGATCTATTATGTGAGACGATTCATGTGATATTTTTATGGATTGATATTTAAATTATATCACTAGTTTGTTCATATAAATTGAAATTGACAGTGGGTAGGGTTCATGTGATCTATGAGCATAAGTGTATATCCCAGTATAGACATAAATATATTATAGATAGATAACAGAGGCCCATAGTGTCAGAGCAGGGTGACATTGATTTATTAAGAGTATCCCTATTTTAGGACTCTGGAAGGTTGGAATGGGTGGTAAGCTATCCAAAAACAATAGGATGTTGTTCAAAATCATAAAAAGGGTAGTATGCTCCCTTACATACATTCCACTCAACCACTGTTGGTCCAAGTGCATGAAATTTTCAATGTGTCTTACATAAGGAAATATGTTCATGACCCTATGCATGTTTTTTATTTGGGTGATAGTGGTTATTGATGATATATCACTCATCCTGGAGTACAAGCTAGTGACCAAGGATCAACATTATAGAATCCTTCATCGAAAGACTATTTAAATAGTTTATGTTATTTGGTTGCACATGGGCATGAATGATAGCTTTGGGGAGTGTAAAATATAGATACTTACATAGCATCCCTTCCATTTTTAGCATGTGTTTTTAGGGAGAACCTTTTTTTTGGATGAGATATTTGAACAAATATGTTTATTATGGATTAGTTAATTGAATATTTCAATTTATTTATATAGATTAATCCATGGAGTCATCATGATGATATACTATATAGAGACACTTGAAATAATGTACTAAAATAATAATATATTTAATGAAAAACATTTCTATAATTTTGGATTAAATGGTTTTTCATATGTTTGAGTCCCCAGATGGGAAATCCAACACCATGGATAAATTTAAAAGAGGAGGTTTAACATATGTACGATATAATGTTGGTCGTAATTGAAAGTTCTTTGGGTGGTGACTATAGTAATGTTTCATTAATAAAATAAGAAAATAATTTATTAATTTTAATTAACAAACCTAACAAAGCCCAATACTTCATAAGTAAATCATTATCATGTTTTGATGGAGTTAGCCACATAACCCTGGAAGGATTAGAGGAGAATGTACCTCACTGATGGATCAAGATCTATTAATGGTGATGATTTGATTAATGTGGATCAAGATGTGAAATATATATATATATATATATATATATATTAATTTTCATGGGATAATGTTTATTTCATCGATTAATGATCAATTATTATTGTACGATGCATTATTTGTAGATTAATTCCTAATATATTTTGGAAAATGAGATTTTTTATTTTTTTAATTATAGAATTAGCCACCAATCACATGATATCATTTTAAAAAATTTAATGTTATTAGAAATTTTTTTTAAACCATTATATCGCCATGTGTTTCAATGAATTGGGATTATTTTCCAAGATCACATTGGCTACTGATTCTCATCAATTTTTATTATTATTTTCCACTATTATTAACTATGTTCATAGTCATCATCTACGATTTTTATTGGTTCATCACTTCCCTGAATTATTCTAGCAGGATCGAGCCCAATGACTCATTGTGTTAGAGATAATTACCTAAGGAAGTTTGATTTATGTATAGATCGTGATCAGATTAAGATTTTCAGAGATGACTATGGTGTATGGTAAAAAATGTGGCATGCATGCAATGTAAATCGAAACATGTTATTGAAATTTGAACTCAAACCACTAAAGCATTGGAATAAATCAATGGATGTGTTACTATAAGGACCCGAGCCCAGTTTCCCAGAGTTAGTGCCTAATTTTAATACATTAGAATATAACCAAGGAATATGCATCCCAACGAATAGAGTAGTTTACTAGTATTTGAAACATGATATATACATAATATCATCAATACAACATGAAAAGAAAAACTACATAGAATCATCTTTAACAACATCTAAAACTCATAGGTTATTTCATCATGTCATTCATAATAAAATCCTTCATGCCCTAGGAAAATGAATCATATGAAAGGCATGAGCTCAAATGCTCAGTTAGGATAACTAATATAGGATAATATATCATAACATAAATATTATGCATTGTGATTAATTGAAAACACATTCCTTTACAAATAATAAGAATGAACACATTTTTGTAGGAAATGAGAGGGGTAAATAATTCCATAATATAACATAATCATGGTTATTCTACTAGTCGAATAACTACATGAACCATCAATACAATTTTTATATTGAGTTATTGCATAATTTTTGAAATCGTCATAATACCGTCAGGGCCTCATTCGAAAACTAGAAACAATCATTTTGTCAAGGCTTTGATCCAAGATCATAGTTTGTCTCATGAGACCTACCGAAGCATCGATGGGAAATATAGGGCCCCACAAGACACATACTAAGTCCAATGCATTCTTTATGTGAATGTGGTGATCATAAAAAACATACACATTAATATTGAAACTAACATATGAAATGTAAATTACTTTTCCCAATCATTAAGCATAAACACTAACCATTCTGATTAAGTAGGTGAATAGTTTTAAGATAGTACCTCTAAAGACAAAGAAATCATAAAAAATTCAATAATATATGGTATTTGATATAATATTAGTGATCCTAAATGATTTACTATATTCAATAATGGTCGTTGACATATATAAAGATAATTTTAAATGAGACCCTTGGAAAATCCTTCAAGAAAAAATCCTTAAACATTCCAAAGTGTCCCATACCACCTTGAAACATTCAAATCATAATCCTGTAGAATATCACGAGAATAGATAAACTCTTTATATTATATACCAACGGGACTTATATACACCCCAATTAATAAGTAAGTGTTGAAAAATGAGTATATCTCATAAAAGATAATGTGAGATGACAAAATTTCTTTTTTACTTTAGAATGAGGCTTTTTTTCGGAAAATCCTTTGTATTCTCCAAGAAATATGTTTGTTAACACAAATATCCAAGAATATATAATACTAGGACACTGAAATTACATTCTAGTCATAAATGATGTCTCACTAAAGAAATATAATATAAAAATAGTTCATAAGATTCTTTTGAACTAAATAATTTTGGAGATTTTTAAGTAATGTATAAAAAATAAAATTATAAATTGGAAAGACGCATTTTATATATTAAATACATAAATTATACAAGATAATTTTTCATGTTAATGTTATTGTTTTTTTACATAATTGTTCTTTAAAATTGATTCTAGGGTACACTTGAAAATGGGTACGAATTCAGAAAGATCCCTTGAATTGGGTTTGTATTTCAGAAATAAATTTTAATGTTATTTTTAAAATTTGTAACTACTCATAAAATAAAGAAGTAATATGGTTGAAAAAAATATATAAAATAGTAACATAGAATTTATGATGATTTCATAAAAATACATAATAATTTTATAGAGTAAATTAGACAATGAAATTAACCCGAAAGAAAATGAATGTTCTGGTGGAAAACCCTTACCACTTTGTAATCAAATTAATTGTTATCCTGAAAATAAATAATAATAAATTGATACATTGAATTACCCGGAAATAAAAAAATTTATGATATTATACATCTATGATAATTATACATACATCATAATGAATTATTAGTATCGAATATGGAAAATATCACAAAAAATGGAGTGAGATGAAGAAACGCTTTTCTTAAGTTTGAATATGTTAGCCTCTTGAATTTATGATCTTCTAATATGAAATTAGACTTTTATAACGTATTATCCAATTTTTTAGTTTATCAATATTATATTTAGTTAATTTATCATGTTATTGATATTATATTATATTGAATTTAGGAGTTTCAGAGTGTTCGTTTTCATTATTTTCTTAGTCATTTCAGTTGTTCTTATGTAATGATGTTCAACTGCAATGGATTTAAATCTATAAAATTAAAATTAAATATTATTTATGAACCTCTAGAAATGTTAATGGATTTTTCAATAATTTTTTTCTTGGAAATAGGATGAATCAGTTGAGTAAATATCAATGACATTCACATCGATTATTTTCGTGGTATTATAATTATTGGAAACTTGTTTGGATATAAAATTTAATAATATATACATATACATGTTCTTGAATATTAATTAGTTTATAATACATATAATAAAGTATGTTTCAACCTAAAAATGGTTTCATGATCAGTAATGAAGGATAAATTGAAGAATGCAATGTCTTCATCCACAAAGGTTATAAATTGGAACCTCATGGATGTTGATTTTGTTTCTATAATAAAAGAGAGAGAGAGAGAGAGTAAGGATATTGATGATGGTTCTTCCATTAACTTGATATAATTCTAGTATATATATTCTAATTGATCTACAATGGTCATTTGGATAGGGTAGGTGTGGAGATGATAAGAATATAAGATAAATTGAAATGAAACTAATTAAAAAATTTATGTGACTTACCACTTGAAATGACCTCTTTGAGAACCTCATTAAGTGACATGATTTTTCCATTTATGAAATAACAAGATATTATTGGTCGTGGGGAGTGACTAAGGGACGGAATTTGGGTAGAACATTGGGGATCCTCAAGTCATAGTGGGTTGAATAGAAGAGGGTGTGAGGGGGATTTTATAGTGGTGGAAATGATGGTTTTCATAATTTTATAACCATTAGATTATTTATATCCCTAAATACCAACAATAATGATGATTACATGTCAAATAATAGTAATGAATTCATGTTCATTCAAACCAAGTGGTATTACATCACTTATGATGTCATAAATAGTGTATTTCATTGATAATTTTTATATACGGTATTTTATCATATTTCAAAATTTATCAAAAATTCGAGTATTTCTAAAAAATACCAAAAATTCACTCTAACCATTTCTCCACATAGAGAATAGAAAAACAAATTCCATTTGTGAAAAATAGATTTTATATATATGATTAATTTAATATTTAACTAAAATCATATTTTATTCCAAAAACAATCTTCATACATTTATTTCCCTATTCCAAAACAAAGGTACATCGTGTAAGAAATTGGATCTTCATTTCAGGTATTTTTTCCTTTTCTGGTGTTTTTGTGGAAAATAAGAGTTCTTGGAAATTTGTTAAGTACATTGTGTACTTTATAAGTACACGTCATGTTCTCGGTTATTGTGGGTAGTCGTGTGCTGGCTGTGTAACGACTGTGCACTCGGTTGTGCGAGGTGACCAGGAGACCGCCTAATGCGGGGGCTGGTTAAGGCAAGTAGACGTTTTGTACTTATAATGTACACGCTGTGTAATTCTATTTTATTTCATTAAATGGACCAGGGTCACTTTTAATTGACAGAAATCTCTTCTTCTTCACCTTGCTCATCACAGAGTGTTTGTACGACACAAATCATTCCCTAGACCGTGATCGAACATTCGTTCTCGGATTCAACCGTTGTCATTTGTGTTAGTATCTCCACAGTATGCTCTTCCTCCTTCAAGATATTTGTTTCATGATTCCTCCTCTTTCACGAGTTATCTTTAGATAAACATTTTAGACTTTTTATAGTTCTATGGTGTTCTATGGAAAATCAAGGCTTGAGATTCATGTATAACTATCCTACAACACCAAGGTAGGTGGTTTGTGCCTTTTCATAGATATACTTTGAGTTATATGTGAATAGTGACCAATACCCTTGAATGGGGTATTGCGTGTTTATAGGGTTAGACATTTTTGAATCCTTCTTATTCCTAGTTTGATTGGATAGAGGTTAATTGTTGAGATTATGGTTATCTAGGATAAACTATTGATGTTTAGTCCATGATAGCTTGTTTTGAACGTTTGGTCTAGCTTTTCCTATTAGGCTTATTTTTTATTTTCCCTTTCCTAGTATTGTAGGATAGAGTGATTATTTATATCTAACATGATATGATGTGTAGTAGAATGTTTATCCAAGTAGTTTTAGAGGTTTACTTTGGTTACTGATTATTGTTTATGCATGATTGCTTTACACGGGGTTGCGGGAACCCAGAGTAATAAGACCACTGGGGAAATTGGCATAGATGGCTTTCCCAGAGTGTCTGTTATAATAATCATGCTATGAGACCATAGTGGGGAATGACGTTGAGTTCTCCCTCAGAGTGTCAATATTTATGTTACAAGGCCACATGAGGAATTGATGTTGAGTGCTTTATCAGAGTTCCTATAGATTACCATTAAAATACTCTAGGGGGGATTTATGGTGAGTGCTTCTTCAGAGAGTCTTTAATCACACTTGACTATAGAGGGAATTGATGGTGAGTGAATTCTCAGAGTGTCTTTTGTATATCATTTCTTGTATTTTAAGCCATAGGGGTTAGACTTTGAGAACTTCATAAAGGGTTGCTTGTATTTGTTTGGTTGATTAAATGATAAAATTTAATGTTTGTAAATTGAACTATAGGACTGTTTACATTAGAGTATATCCTTGATTACTTCTTTTTTCTTATTACCTGCCATTTATATTCAGTGACTATTAGGCATAGATCGTAGGATGGTTGCCCACTAGGATTAGTCTCACACACTATTTGTGTCATGCTATTGGGACCAAACCCATTATATTACTGTAGATATAAATAATGGCAAGAAACCTTCTACTTCATATACATGATTACTGAGGTGATAGAGATCATGGAACCATGCTAAGACTTGCAATGCTATTTGAAATTTTTTATTTTTTTGTACTTTGGTTTATCACTATTTTCTAGCATTGTGACTCGTTTTTATATTTTCCTATACATATGTATCATGCATCATTTATATATGTGGGTTCAGTTGTTTATTACTTCCATGGTTCACAAATCTCATGTTTTAATGCATCTTTTTTAACTATCTATTTTACTTCTGTTGGGTTACTCTTCCGAAGAGGGAATAGTTCCCACACTATGATGTCTAAGGCTCTCACTGCTAGTCGGTAGCTTCTGGCATTTTGTGAAATGTGCTTAAGGAAATTTGTTCAACTGGGTATGGGGCACCTCCGGGTGGATTCCAGAACCGGGATTTTACAAAGTGGTATCAAAGAAATTTCTTTCTACTTGGCTTACTATTTAGATCATAGAGCTAGGGATTGGAAGGATTAGGTACTTGGTAATATGCTATCCCAGGGAGTTTCTAACCCGTGTATGGGGAAACGCCAATCTACCTCCTTTATTATAACATTTTTTCTGGTTTTTTAATTTTACAGTTGATGTTAATTCTCCATTTGGTGATTCACATGTTTTGTGCTATTATTGTTGATGTTATTGAGGTTCTATTTCTATTTCAAATCGATGAGACTCAAGTATTCAATCCCATGAATCATTTGGCACTTGTTACATATAACATGTCTTGCTTTTTTAGCATGCCATTTAGGTTGCGTTAGAGATTTCAAGTTGTTGTGATTGGTGTTGTGCTAGATATGTAGGTTGTTGTGATAGATGCTCTGATAAGAATTCCTACTAATTGATAAGGTTTTAAATTTTGAAGGGTTTTTTGAATGAATTCCAATCTTTGGTTGTTGAGGTGTTATGGGCCCTCATGGATCATAATGTGGTGGATAATTACCTTGTTTTCCTTGTATATGACATATATAAGATACCTAGCTTTGATTATCAGAGAGTATGGGTTGTCACGATTGTTTTTGGCATTTTAATGTTTGTTTCAATGTTTTCTAGGAACCAGTGTATTTTTTTAGGCTTATTATCTAGAAAGACCTTGAATACAGGGAGTGTAATGATGAATACATGCCATGTGTCCTCTTTTTTGAGAAGAAACTGTTTTTCTTGTGCACACATCCTGTTCTATATATACATGTCATGTAGTCTGTAACCATGTTACTGAATGCTTGAGTAGACACACGGGGTTGGAAAATCATGGTTGACATGTCGTGTACCAGATGTACATGTCGTGTGGCATAGACTATGTTCCCACCAATGTGACAAACGACACATATGGATAAATCATAGTTATACACGCAGTGTAGTGTAACTCGAGTATCTAGCCGTGTATCGAACAACACGGGTTGGTGAAATCATTCAATTACTCGATGTGTCCATCTGGAACATGCTATTTAGAGTGAGCCATGAAACCGAATATGTGACTAACTACACGGTCTTGTGATGTTTTTCTAGTACATGTCATGTCTGAATTTAACATGTTGTGTAGTCATTTTCTAGCAGAACCATGTGGCTTAGCCGTGTAAGAGTACTCTGGAATGAGAAGAGGATTTAATTGCATGCCATGTGTTAGGACAACACACCATTTTTATGGGGTGTTACACAACCATTTTTTCATAAGTACATGCCCATGTGAAGGATTAAGGGAACACGCCATGTAAGAATTATACACGCCATGTGTCCATGTTTTAAATAACATGAATGCTTATTTTCTCTAGTTCTCTTCATACACAAATTTGTTTTATTCCCTATTATTAGTTATATAAGGTGTTCCCTTGACCATGAAGACTTATTCAACTGGTACATCCCCTAGTTGCTCGCATGTTACAGTGTAGTGATCAGATGCCTGACATGGCTGATCAGGGACTACCAGAAGATCCTCTTGTTGTGATAGACTTCGCACCAGCCATCATTCCAGACACCGGTGCTATTTCATAGTATGGAGATGGCATTATGAATATGATCTAGGACTTACAGGGAGCACTGTCTCCTTCCCCTCCAATGGAAGAATTGATACAGGTCATTCAGTAGCTACATCCTCCCACCTTCTTTGGGGATGTAGGTCCCCATGCTGTAGAGTCAGGGATATATTCCATGCTGATGATCTTCTAGAATCTGGAGACCCCTCTTGAGATGAGGGTCATGATTTCTTCATATATGATTCCATATTTCACCATGAGATGGTGGGATGTGATATCATAGGCGGGACACCCACAAAATATGGCTTGGGATGAGTTTCATCACACCTTCTATGACTACTTCTACCCAGAGACCTTGGGGCCAATCGAACGTGAGAGTTCATGATTCTAGTGAAGTGTACTCTTTCTGTAATGGAGTATTCTTCTTGCTTCACAGAGCATCATCTCATTACACTCTCTCTAGGAGGTGATGGGTTATTCTTGGAATGGAAGATTGATGATAATCTCTTGTAGGATATCTGATCATAGGTAAACCTCTTCATGTTGACATATATCCCATCAATAGTCAATGAGGCGCTGATCACGGATCGTAATATGATGGATTTTGGAGCTGTGGTCCATGGCGGTTTAGCATATAGAGATGGTGCTTTATCGACCGATAGCATGAAGTGTCGTAGGGAGACTACACGTCGAGATCCATATAGATGAGATGCACCTTCAGGTAGCTAGGTGGTATGCTATTTGTGGGGAATAGTCGGGCATACGAGGCCACATTTCTTGAGGGACCTGGTGGAGTGACGATCTTGTTCTAAGTTGGGAAACATTATCACTTCTGTTAGGTCTTCTCACCAACAACTATTGGCAAGGATTCATATATGACTCAATTTTTTGGAGTAGTACCACCAAATACTCCTTAGTCAGAGACCTAAAGTTCTTCCAGCCATTCAGGAAAAGGTGGACTTCTTGGAAAAGGTATCCATTCTCTAGGCTTTCAGAGACAACATGGTGGATTATCTCAAAGTGGTACGGTAGGGTCACAGGGCCACGATACATGCTAGACTTTTGTAGTTGATCAGATCCATCATTAACAGGATCCCAAACCCTCTATAGTTCGAGGTACAATCATAGATGCCTCAGTTTTAGCATATTCTATTTTCGATACTGGACCTTACCATAGTCTTATATTTGTTGCTATTTTGGAGAGACTTGGGCTCTATATATTTTATTTTGCAGATATCATGACGTTATACACTCCTTTGGGGACTAGAACAGCTAGTGTAAAATAATGCAAGGAGTTCCCTATTGAGGTTGGTGGGTGTCAGTTCTTCTGAGACCCTTATGTCTTAGAGATGATCGTCTATGATGTCATCCTAGGAATGGACTGTTTAGTTTAATTATAGGTTGTTGATGATTGCTATCACTGTTGGGTCAGATTCACGTCCCCAAAGGGTGGATCGATTCATCATAATGGTGAATGGGATGTCCAGGCGAGCAGAGAATGACC
This sequence comes from Viscum album, assembly GCA_963277665.1. Taxonomy (NCBI): domain Eukaryota; kingdom Viridiplantae; phylum Streptophyta; class Magnoliopsida; order Santalales; family Viscaceae; genus Viscum; species Viscum album. Next base: position 1,717,240,788 of record OY728132.1, read on the forward strand.
CGAGCATCATGGGTTGGGAGGAGTTATAACCCAGTTTCTAGTCTATATCTGGATGACCAGGGGACATCACAGATGAAGTTTCCTTCAGTGTTTGATCATTTTAGAGTTGTCTTTCCATTAAACTTTTTTGGTTTTACTCCAGAGCATGAGGTAGAATTTTCTATGGATCTAGTGAAAAGATGGGAAATGATGTCCATTCCTCCATATAATATTTCGACATAAGAGTTTTCGGAACTCAATAAGCAGATGGAGGAGTTGCAAGCAAAGGGTTTAGTCTTACCCAGTACTTCTCAATGGGTTCTTTTTTCCTATTTGGGAAGACGGAAGATGGTACCCTCAAACCTTGTGTTAAATATCAGAACTTGAACCTGTGGATGGTCAAGAACTGATATCACTTGCTAAGAATTAATGATTTATTTGATCATCTTTTTGGATATTGAGTGTTCTAAAAGATTGACTTGAGATCTTGTTACCATCAATTGCGCATTATAAAATCAGATATACCTTTAATATTATTCCATATCAGGTGTAGTCTATACGAGCACCTAGTCATGTAGTTCACTCTCATGAACACGCCTGCAGTATTCATGGAACCGATGAAAGGAGTGTTCTATCCATTATAGGATTATTTTGTGGTAGTCTTCATGGACTATATATTTGTGTACTCCCACACTCGACACAACCATGCAACCCATGTTGAGATCGTATTGAGTACTCTAAGAGTGCATCAGTTATATGATATGATCTAAAAATGAAACATTTGGACGGACCAGATTCACTAAATGGGTCATGTTATCTCTGAGACAGGAGTATCTATAGACCTAGAGAAAGTGAGAGTAGTTGTTTCCTAGGAGAAGCCGAAGAAAGTCTTTGAGGTATGATGTTTTATAGGGATATAAGGATACTAAACATGCATCATATAAGAATTTTCATGCTTAGTAGTGCCGTTGACGGGCCTGACTAGGAATGGTGAATAGTTATGGTGGAATGATTAATGTGACTCAGCCTTTCTGGAGTTGAAAGGGAGGTTGACATCAGCACCAATACTAGTTTTTCATTATCCGAGTAAGAGCTACATTATGTACTATGATGAATCAGGTATTAAAATAGGATCTGTGCTAGTACTGGGGGAAAGTGTCATTACGTATAGGTCTCTGCAGTTGAGGCCACATGAGAGTATCTAACCAACATACGATCTGGAGTTGGCTGTTGTTGCTCATGCATTACGCTGTTGGAGGAAATATCATCTGGGGGAGAATAATTTGTTTTTCATTGACCAAAAGAGTCTCAAGTATATTTTCACCCAGCATGATCTGAATTTGAGACAATGGTGTTTGTTGAGTACATTCAGTCTTTTGACTTTTAGCTTTCCTACAATCCTGGTGGCTGATACACATAGAAGGAGGACTCGGATACATGCTTTTCAGAAGGCTAGTAGTGAGTAGCAGTATATGGATTTGTTCACTAAGAAGCAATTGGAGTTGCACGACAGCTAGGGGAAAATTTTACTTTCTTCTATAGTTGTTACATATAATCTTCATGATCGAGTGCCAATGAGAAATCTATCATATTCAGATGGCCTAGTCCTATGGGAAAGCATGTCAGCAGAGGACCATATTATTATATGGACCATAGGTGATGTTGAGATCTTGCATTTCCATGGGCGTGTAAGGGTTCCATCAGACATATACGAGGATCATATGTGGGACTTTCATTCCTCAGTTTGGGTAGTTCATCCTGGTGTCACCAAGATGTATTGTGATCTACACCAGTAGTATTCTGGGCCAGGTATAATGGAAGATGTTGTGTGTTTCATAATGAGTTGTTCCACCTATCAGCCGGAGAAGTTATAGAATCAGTGACCGGTATGGATTTTACAGTAGTTACCCATTCCCAAGTGGAATTGGAATGAAGTTTCGATGGATTTAGTGATAGGTTTGTTGATGTCACCTTGACAGAATGATGCAGTCTGGGTTGTCAAGGACAGACTCACGAAGGTTTCTCACTTCATGCCAATCAAGGAAGCCTTTAGTATTGATAAGCAATAAAGGATGTACATCTGAGAGATTGTATGTTTACATGGGGTTCCACAATTAATTTTTATAGATAGGGATGCATGTTTAACTTCTTGGGTCTGGAAGGGTCTACATAAGCCCTTGGGCACACATGAACTTTTGAGTATAGCATACCACCCCTAGAAATTTTTCCATTCTGAGTGTACGATTCAGGTTCTTGAGGACATGCTTTGGGCATGCAACATGGATTTTGGAGGTTTTTGGGATAAACACATACCTCTTGTGGTGTTTTCCTACAATAATACTTTTCATGAAACTTTTTAGATGGCACCGTATGAGGCATTGTATGTTAGGACATGCTTATCACCCTTATGCTATCTAGAGGCATGAGTTGAAGCTATGTTGGGACCTCGTCCTGTCTAGGAGACCACAGAGAAGATAGTGTTTATTCATAAGAGGATTGCTATTGCACAGTCCTGAATGATGTCTTATACTGATCAATGTAGATTACTTCTGGAGTTTATGTTCGGATATCAGGTGTTTCTTCATGTCACATAGTGGTTCAGACATAAGAGTATTAGGAGATAGGGTAAGCTTTCGCCAAGGTATGTCGGCCCCATTGAGGTTTTTGAAAAGGTTTGGTTGGTTGCCTATCGGTTGAAGATACCTAAGAGGTTCCATGATATGCATGATATCTTCCATGTTACTCAGCTTGGACGTTACATCTCAGACCCAACTCATACCTTTCAACGTGAGGAGGATGATCTTGAGGTGGATGAATCTTTCGAGAGGTGTCCTATCCGGATTGATGATCTATGTATGAAGGTTCTCCATAGCCGATCTATTACTCTTGTATGGGTGCTATGAAAACACAAGTTTGTACATGATGATACATGGAAGAGGGAGAGTGATGTACTTTCACTGTGGATGGAGATGTTCCGGGTTTCTTCTTCTACACCGCCTTGCCTGGGAAATTCGGGGTCGAATATCTTTAAGGGTGACTGTTTTTAAGAACCTAGATCTTATTTTCAGGTATGTTTTCCATTTCTGGTGTTTTGGAGGAAAAGAGGAGTTTTTTTGGAAATATCATAAGTACATATCGTTTACTTTATATGTACACAACATGTACTCAGTTACTGCAGGTATTCGTGTGCTGGTCGTGTAACGGACATGCACACAATCGTGTGTGGTGACCTGGACACCAGCTAATGTGGGGGCTAGTTAAGGAGAGTACACACCATGTACTTTTTTTTATTTCATTAAACAGATATGGGACACATCTAATTGACATAAATCTCTTCTTCTTCACATTACTCTTCGGATAGCATCCGTATGGCATGGATCTTTCCCAAGCCCCCGATCGAGAATTTGATCTCCTATTCGACTGTCGTCATTTGTGATGGGATTTCCACGATAAGCTCTTCCTCTGTCTATAGCATCAATTCCTGATTAATCCTCTTTCAAGAGTCATCTTCAGTTAATATTTTTGGACATTTTTTTACATCTATGGCATTCTAAGGTGAATCAATGCATGAGTATCATGTATAAAAATACTACAACACTGAGGTATTTGGATTGTTCCTTCCCATATACAGTCTTTGATCTATATGTGAAAAAGTGCCCAATAACCTTGAATGGGGTATTGTGTGATTATGGTGTTAACCCTTTTTTCCTTTTATTACTAGTTTGTTTGGATAGAGTTTAATTTTTGAGATTAGTGTTGTCATTGCTATAGTGTGGATGTTTTTCCCATGTTAGCTAGTTTTGACCATTTGGTATCGCTTTGCCAGTTAGGCAGATTTTTTCTTTTCCCATACCTAGTACTGTATGATAGAGTGATTATTTAGAACTGACTTTCTATGATGTGTCATAGATTGTTTATCCATGTATTTACAGATGTTTACATTGGCTACTGATTGTCGTTTATGCATGATTTCTTTACAAGGGGCTGCGTGAACCTGGTGTAGTGATACCATAGGGGAAATTGACATTGAGGGCTTTCCCATAGTTTCTATTATAATTATCACACTATGAGAACATAGGGTAGATTGACATTGAGTTCTCCCTCAGCATGTCTATAGTTACGTTACGAGGCCACAAGAGGAATTGATGTTGATTTCATCCTCATAGAGTCTTTAATAACACTCAACTATAGGGGGAATTGACGGTGATTGATTTCTCATATAGTCATTTGTATATCATTCATTGTATTGTAAACCAGGGGGGTTAGGTTATGAGAATTACAAAGAGGGTTGCTTGTATTTTTTTGGTTTATTAAATACTTAAATATAATGTTTGTAAATGGAACTATAGGACTGTTAACATTTAAGTACTTCCTTGTTTACTACTTCTTTTTTGCATATTACCTTCCATATATATGCATATACTGTTATATACAGATATTTGGGTGGTTTCCTTCTTGGATTAGTCTCACAACCTATTAGGGTCATGCTTTTGGGAATAAATAGGATATATTTCTACATGTATTGATAAGGGAAATCACCCTTCTACATCAGGTACATGATTATTGAGGATATGGATAGCATGGGAACAATCCGAGGCTTGCGATGCTTTTGGAGGTTTTCTTTTTTTCTTTTGTACATTGTTTATCACTGTTTTCCATCTTTGTGACTTGTTTGGATGTTTTCCTAGACATATATATCATGCATCATTTATATATGTGGGATCCATTAGTTTATATCATCTGTTGTTCACTTATATCATGTTTCACTACTTTTTTCTATTACTATCTATTTTACATCGGCTATGTTACTCTTCCAATGAGGGCATAGTTTCCCCAATATCACACCCAAGGGACTCATTACAGGTCGGAAGCCTTTGTTGTTTGGTGAAATGTGCTTGAGGCGAGGTGACCAACCAGGTACGGGGTGCCTCTAGGTGGCTAACAGAACTGCTATGTTACACATCGTACTTCCACTTGAATATTTTTTATATACTATAATAGTTATGGTAAAAGTTCATTAGGATATATCACAATTCATATAGGTATATTACTATTCTTAAGGGTAGGTGACTATACATAGAAAATTATGTTTTTCTTGTTGGACTCCGAATAACTTACTGATTGCGACCGTGTTTGTCAAATTTTCAAAATAGAAATCGCATAAGTGACAAACTTATGTTTACATGGATAGTTTATAACAATTTTTTTTGTAGAGGATTAGTGATCCATGTATTCTATAATGAAACATTTAATAAATTCTTTGTGTTTTACATTATCCCCTCCTTAAAAAAATTTTGTCCTCCAAATTTGAAATTGAACTTCATAATGTTAATGGTTTGTAAATGAATGGTCACTAATGGAAACCGACTTTGGGAATAGGGTTAACAAAAAATCCTCTTAAAAATGGTTAAGGGAGATGATATGGTCAACCAAAAAAGTTTTCTTTCGAAAAAGGAGATATTAGTTGGATGTAAAGACATGGTCATGGAATAAAAATATAGTAATGATGTTCTGATGGAACATGATAGAGGAAATTTTCAGATGAATGCTGATTACTACAAAACAATAAAAAAATTGATCAAATTTATATATAATTATTATAAAAAAAATTTAAGACAATTTTTTTGAGTCGAGGAATTATTCAACTTCATATGATTACAAATAAAAATATCTACTTACGACCTCAACATTTTGTAGCACCTGAACTATCTATACATCATCACATAGCTTGGGTTATGTCATTAGCTGAAGAAATATGTTAACCTCAAAATGATCTGACAATGATCTAATTATACATTTTCATAAATGGTTAAATAATCCAAAATAAAATTATTTAAAAATTATAATGAAGTCCACTAAATTTCCATGATGAACTTATCATTGAACCTTAATAAACAGGAAGCTGCTCTAAATTTCACATTCCAAACATGTTAATAACTTCATCATGTATCCTATGAAAATATGGTAATAACATGAATTACCATAAAACCATATTAGAAACATGAATCATTCTATATAATTTATTTAAGACACAAGTTTCCATATATATTTCGTAAATCCAAATGTACTGGAAACTCCATCGATGATAGCATAGGCCACTTCTTGAAAAGTCATTTATCAATTATAAGGTAGCCAATACTTATCTGAATCATTCATTTCCCCATCAGTATATCAACATCATATGTATATTATGGGGTTTATTGCCCTGAATAATGTTTTTTCCTAAAAATTTTATCTTTCTACTGAATCAATTTTAATTTATACCAATCATCATACAACCTAAAATATGTCATGAAATAGTACTAGAGTACAATATATATATATATATATCTCATAATTCTTACAAAAAGTACACTACTAAAAAAAATATTCCAAACATATGATTCTTGACTTGTAATATTAATAATTATACTTCATCTCCAGCAGCATCATAACTTGATCATTATCTAAAATAATCATTTGGGGTATATTCTGCTGACACATGGGACATTCATTCGCATAGTTTTTTATCTCCATGATGTTGAAGCATTGAATATTGGGAAATTATTTCTTTGTCATGAAATTATGAGCTTGGTTCCCTTTTTCTTCCGACATAAAGAAAACTCATTTTCCTATAATGTATATAAAAATTTGATTCCTTCCACAATTATCACATGTCAGAAACACATCATTATCTTCTTTCCTTTATCATTTCTTTCCCTGGTCATTATTTTATTCTTTTTCTACCCTTTATATCCCTAGGACATAGATAAGTATTTACATTCCTTATCAAAAGGTGATACTAGTTCATTATATGATAAGGATACCTAGGAGACAATCTTCCTTCGGAATGATGGATTAAGATGATCAGATATATGATCATTCTTACTCTTCACATCTCTTTCCTTGGTGAATTTATCATTTAATTTTCTATGAAAAATTTCAAATCAATTCCATTTTATATAATTGTTGAAAACATTTTGAACTATCTATGACTCTAAACATGTTATAACACATATAATAAATTTATACACCGTAAATCCTAGAACCATATAATTTGGTTACGTCAGGGAATAAATTTTTCATAGTGGTGGGTAAATAAAGTGTGAATTATCCTAACCATATCCCCCAAGAGTTTCAATACCAACAGCGCAGCAAGGCCTGTTGTCGTGTACCAGGATACCCTAGGTCAAGCCCAAAATTACTTGTCAGAGCTTTCACTCCTAGTTACATCTGGGCCAAAGCCATCTCTACCTCTTTGTGTCCAGAAATTGATTTATTTTCTAGAAATATCCACATAATCTATTTCATACCAAAATTCCATTATTTTCATTCTTGGTAATCCTCAAAACTATATAATGTATTTGTTCCCTAATCTATGTTTTCTAATTCTAGTTCCCTTTTTTCTACTAAACATACTTTGATACAAACTGTAAGGACCCAACCCTAGTTTCCAGAAGTTGGTTGCTTATGTTAATACATTGGCCTATAAGAAAATAATATTCATCCTAAAGGGTCGAGTAGTTTATTAGTATTTCAAACAAGATATATAAATATGTTCATCATTACCACACGAAATTAAAAACAACATAGAGACGCTTTTAACATAATCCATAACTCATAGGTTATTTTAGTATGTCATTCGTAATAAAATCCTTAATGCACTAAGAAAATGAAACATAAAAAAGTGATGATCTCAAATGCTTGGTAAGGGGACATAATTATACAAAATATATCATAACATAAATATCAGGAATGGTGAATAATTGAAAATAGAGGCCTTTACAAATAATAAACTTGAACACATTAATGAAGGAATATGAAATCAGTAAATAATGAAATAATAAAACAAAATCATGGGTATTATAATAGTTATGTATCCTCAGGAACTATCAATAACTTTTTTTATATTGATGGAATTCATAACTCGGAACATCTTAATAATACCTTCAAATCCTCATTCCACGACCATAAATAATCATTTTTTCATGTCCTTATGCCAGGACCGTAGTTTATCTCATGAAACCTTCTGATGCACCGAGAGGCTATAGTAGGCCCCACCAAAGACTTACTATATCCAATGCATTCCTCATATGAATGGGATGAACATAAACAACATACACATTCAGAGTGAAACTAACCTAGGAAATGTAAATTACATTCCCAAAAAATTAAGCCTAAAAACTAAACATAAAGAGTAATTTGGTGAATGGTTTTGAGAGACAAAATCAACATTAAAAATAATAATAAACCATTAAAATTAATATGGTAGGTGCTGTCATAGTAAATAAACCCCAATAATGTACAATTTTCTACAGAGGACGTCGACATACATCTAGATAATTTTAAATGGGACCATTGAATAATCCTTGGGGAAATAATCCTTAAACATTCAAAAGTGCCACATACCACCTTGAATCATTTAAATAATTATCCCTAAGAATATAATGAGATTTGGGAGACTTGTGATATGATATAACAAATGGAATTACACAATCCTCTAGTAAAAAGCATGTGGTGTACAAGGAATATATCTAATAAAAGATAACATGAGATGAGAAATTATGTTTTTTACTTTTGAATGATGTGTGTTTTTTTTAAAATCCATTGTATTTGCCATGAAATAATCTTGTAATCATGAATATCCCATAAAATTAAATTATAGGACAATGAAATTATATTTTAGGCATAAATGATGTCCCATTGATGTGAAATCATGTAAAAAGAGGTCATAAGATTCTTTTGAACTAAACCATTTTAGAGCTTTTTAAGGAAACTGTTAAAGAGAATTTTAAAGTGGAATAAAATGATTGTTCTATGAAATACAGAAATGATACAATATGATTTTTCATGATAAAATTATTTTTTTATAAAATTAATTGTAGCATAAAATAGATTCTAGGGAACACTTGAATACATGTAATAATTCAAAATGATCCCTTGAATTGGGTTTTAATTTCAGAAATAATTATGATAGATCCTTTTCAACCCAGTAGATACCATTAATATAAGGAATTATTCTGGTTCTAAGTCATATGTAAAACAGTAGACCATAATTTATGTGGATTACATAATAATACATTTGAATTTTATGTAAAAAATTAGGCATTGAATGTAACCCAAATGAAAATGCAAGTTCATGTTGAAAACCCTTAAAACATTGTAATCAAACAATTCATTTGCCCCGAAATTATTAATATTAAAATTATTCATTGAATACCATGAAAATAGAAATATTCATGATATGTTACATCGATCAGAAGTATATATATATCATACACAAATATTAGTAGTTAATATTTAAAATCTCACAAAATTTGTTGTGAGATGAAAAAACCCATACCGTAATTCTGAATGTGTTCATCTCTTGAACGTAATGTACTGAAATATGAAATTAGACGTTTTAATAAATTATTTAAGAAAATATTAGACTTTTATTTAGTTTTCCATAATTATTTTTAGTTCATTTATGCCTAACTGATTAGTTATAATATTGTATTTCATCGTTCCTTAGGGTTTATTTCCTTAATTTTAATAATCTGTTCAGTTGTTCTTAAGTAATGGGGTTCATTTAGAATGGACATAAATCTCTAGAATTAAAAATATATTTTTTTGAACCGTTATATGTGTTAATGGTAATTTATATCATTTTTTACTTGGAAATATAATGATTCATTATATTAAATATTAATTACATTCACATATAATATTTGGCGGTATTTTAATTTTTAAGAACTCGTTTTGTCATACATTTTAATAATATTTACCTATACTAGTTCCAGAATATTAATTTCGTTTTAATAAAAATTTGAAATTCAATTTCAACCATAAAAATTTTTTTATTTCCATTAATGAAGGAGAAATTCAAGAACAAAACATTGTTGTCCGTGAAGGTTATAAATTGGAACCACATGGACGTTGATTAAATTTATTAAATAAATGAGAGAGAGAACGATAGTTATGATATTGAAGATTGTTCTTACATTAATATGATACAATTCTAGTACATAGAGGACGCCAAATCTATCATGGTCATTTAGATAGAGAAGGTGCAGGTAGGATAATAAAATAAGATAAATGAAAATGAAATTATGTGAAAAAAGGTGTTATACCTCTTGAAATAACCTATTTGAGAACCTCCATATGTGAATGGATTTTGGCCTTTTGGAAATCCCAAGTGATTCATGGAAATGGAGAGTAACAAAGAAAGTGTATTTCGGTAGAACATTGAGGGGATTCAAGGCGTAGAAGAGGGAAGAGAAGATTGAGTGGGGGGGGGGGGTTATAGTGGCGGAGAGGAGGGTTTTCATATTTTTTTTTCAATCATTAGTTTATTAATTTCTCTCAATATGAAAAATTGTGAGGATTCTGTGACCATCAATAGTAATAATTCATGTGAGTTTGAAACATGTGGGCTTACTTAACATATGATGTTGTATATAGTGTATTGATAAGATAATTTTTATATACAACATTTTACCATATTTCAGTATTCATCAAAATTTTGAGTATTTCAAAAAAATACCAAAAACTAACCCTAACAATTTTTTGATGTTCAAAATAAGAAAATAAATTCATTTTTTCAAAAAAAAATTCAAAATATTATTAAATTAATATTTAATTAAAATCATAATATATTATAAAAATCATTTTTAAAACATTTATTTATTTATTCCAAAACATTGATATATATTACTTCCACATGAATATAATTTATATAATATCATAGGTAATGATACTATTCAATAGGGTATATCAATATTTATAAGGGTATTTTACTATTTATATGGGTATGTTACTATTCACCAAAAATTATGTTTTTTTTATCGAACTCCAAATAATATCCTAATCACAACTATGAATGTCATATTCTCAAGCCTTACATCACAGAAATTACAAACATATCTTTAAATTACTATGCTATAAAAAAGTGGTGTATGAAGAGGATCAGTGATCCATGCATTCTATAATAAATCTATTTGTATATTCTTGGGGTGTTTCATTGGTGGAAAAACCCTTACTAGTTTGTTATCAAACGATTCATTTTCCTGAATATTTATAATATAAAAATGATACATTGATAACCATGAAACTAATAATATTAATTATATGTTACGTAAATTAGATGTATTCATAAATCTTAGTGATGTATTGGTTGTGAATATGAAAAATCTCACAAAAATGGGAGTGACATGAATAAACATTTTCCTTATGTCTGAATGTGTTATGCTCTCGATCATAAGGTCCTAGAATATGAAATTAGATATATTAATAACTTATTTAAGTACCTATTAAACAATTATTTAGTTTAACATAATTTTTTAGTTCATTTATTCTTGTTTTGATATGTTACTATATTGAATTTCTTCATTCCAGAGTGTTCGTTTACATTATTTTCATAATTGGTTCAGTTGTTCTAAAGTAATGGAGTTCATGTTTTCTGGATGTAAATTTCTAGAAATAAAATTACATAATATTTATTAACCTCCAAAAGGGTTAATTGTAATTTCTACAATTTTGTTACATGGAAATGGGATGAATCATTAGATGAAATATTAAAGACATTCACTTGGATTATTTTAGAGTTATTTTAATTATTTGGAAATAGTTTGGTCATATGATTTAATAATATGTATGAATACTAGTTCCTGGTTATTAATTAGGTTATAATACATATATTAAATTATTTTTCAACCATAAAAATGGTTTCATGGCCAGTAATGAAGTAGAAATTGAAGAACGAATCATCGTCATCCACGAAGGTTATAAATTTGAACCTCATGGACGTTTATTTCCTTTATAAAATATAAGAGAGACTGATATAATAAGGATATTGATGATTTTAATTGAATTCATATGATATAATCATAGTATATAGATTATGATAGATCTATCCGGGTTATTTGGATAGAGGATGAGAGGAGAGGATAAGAAAATAAGATAAGTAGAAATGAAACTAAAAGAAAAAAGAAAGGTGATTTACCTCTGAAATAACCTCTTTGAGAACCTCCCATATGTGAAGGGGTATTGCACATTTGGAATTTCCAAGAGATTCATGGACGTGGGGAGTGACTAAGGAAGGGTATTTGGGTAGAACATTGTGGTTATTCAAGGCTTAGAGGAGTGAAGATAAGAGGGACTTGGGGCGTTATAGTGGAAGAGAGGAGGGTTTTAATAATTTTTTAATAATTATTTTATTAATTTCACTTAAGACTATAAATAATGATGATTAGATAACCAAGAATAGTAATAATTGCTTTTGAGTTTGATCCAAGTGGTCTTACAACACTTGTGATGTCATAAATAGTGTATTGAACTGATTATTATTATATATGATATTTTACTGTATTTCACTATTCATAAAAAATTCATGTATTTCAAATAAATAACCAAAAATTTCACTAATGATTTCTAGACTTTTAGAATACGTAATTTAAGTCCATTTCTTCCAAAAAAAAAATTTTATGATTAATTTAATATTTAATTAAAATCCTAATTTATTTTAAAAATATTGTTTTAAAACATTTGATTAATTGTTCCAAAAGAAATGTTTATTGTACATCCACATGAATATTATTTATATAATATAATATGTCAGGTTACTATTCATTATGGTATATCAATAATCATAATGGTATTTTACTATTCATATGATTATGTTACAATTCACCTAAAAATATTTTTTTCTTATCGGACTCCAAATAATTTGTTGATTGTAACCGTGTATGTCAGATTTTCAAAAATGACTTCACATAAGTGACAAACATATGTTTTTTATGGCTATGATATCAAAAATTGGTGTTTGTAGAGGCTTAGTGATCCATGCATTTTATAATAAATCTATTTGTAAATTCATGACTTCCATTCTTCTCGCTTATCCTTCGTCCTCTCGCTTGGGTGTTGTTCTTTTGTTTTAGGAATCATCTGGATCTACTCTTCTTCCTCACTGACGGTGCTGCTGCTCAAAATCATCGGCTGCTCCATCCCCAATCTGATCTTTCTTTCTTCTGTACCCCTCCAAGGAGGATCATGAGTCGTGGAAATGTAGAGACGTTTGGATGTGGGGTGCAGTGTTCGTCGGCATGTCTAGCGCAACTCTTCATCCATGGCCTTTTTCGTGTTTTAGGGTTTTCGTTTCTGTGTATGAGTTTCGTTTTATGTCGGTGATTCTTGTGATGTTGTGTTGAAGGAGATGGCGATGCGACAGTGTCGAGAAGAGGTTCCACCAAAATTTCATCATGTCTCGGTTTGTTTGTTTCTCTGCTCTGGTTCCGGGACGCCCCTAATCTCTCAAGGAGGAGTAGTGTAGTGGTCATCTTGTTTCTTTAGGTTGTGAGATCGAGCAGCTGGTTCAGGGTATCGATGGAGGTGGCCTGTTTTGGTGTCACGGTCTTGGATCTCGCTAGTTTTTGGATTTGGTGGAGGCTGTTTGAGTTATCTTCTACGACGATTTGATGATGGTTCTATTTGATGTGGTTGGAACTTCTCTGATGGTGGTTTGATGATGCAATGAGTTCAAATTATGTCTTTCTAGAATTCATTGTTGTTTGACCATTCTTCCTCATTATGGTGTTAGTAGTGATAAAGTCATGACGATTTGGACGACGGTCTTCGGACAGGGGTGCCCGGTGGGTTCTCCTCGGAGATCCCTGATGAATGGGATGAAGATGACGAGAGGCGGGTCGATGTAAGGGGAATTTCTCGATTAAGCTTGCGGATCATGGATCTATATCATAAGGCACCCTGGTGTGGCGGTGATATTTTGAATTTCGTGTGAAGGTGAACTTCATCTTTGCTATTTTTTTATTTTAGTGCTCTGGTACTCTTTTGTATGGTCCGGTTCCCGCTCACCCCAAAAGCGGTTTTCAAAAATCAAATAAAAATATAATTTTCAGGATACTTGTAAATTCATGGGGTGTTACAGTTACCCTTATATTTAATGTAGTCAAATATACATATTTTTAGTGACATATATAGATATTAAATCCAAGTGACGGATCATATATTTTTTGAAATTCCAAATACATGACATGTAATGTAATTGAAAAAAACATGTTCTTAAATTTCAACAGTCGTTAAGGATTCATGTGAGTTAATGATAACATTTCTTGTCGATGGTCCCATATAGCACCAAAGCCTACCCATGTAAGGAAGCAGTGAGACATGTGTACACAACTTGGACCCCCAGTGGGCATATATATTGTGTTCCCAAGTGAACTTTTCTTGTGTTTGTATATGGTTATCTAACTGGTGTCCCATGTGTACAATCCTTAGACCCCCAGAAGACATACACGTACTATCCCCATATGGACGGATCATGTGGATGTATAGAGCCTACTGAGTTGTGTGACAGATATACACGACTTCTACCATGGGTGAATGCACACATTATATGTGCATATGGAAATGTTTTGTTATATGATAGTTATTCTCAATCCATAACAGGACCGATCATTCATAATAAGCATGGTGATGTCACTCACCATGTAGACCCCTTTATAAAACATTTTCTTATCCAAAATATATCAACATCGTGATTTTACTTCTTTAGTAGTCAAATGTTTTATTATGTCTGTCCTATGCATTGTTTTTTTTCAAATAATATGTGATGGAATCATTCATATGGATCATGAGAAATAATGTTAAGAGATTTATGTGTAATATTTCTTTTTGTTATTCTAGACCATTTACAATGATCATATTTTTAATGGGGTTGAAATCCCCATATCACACTAGGGTGTGGGTAACTTATACTAATTTTATATTATTGGTTTGAAATCCACCATACAATACTGGGAATGGGAAACCAATCTTTAGAGCTTCCCCCCTATATTTGAGATCTGGTTGGGGTAGGTCCGCCACAATTGACTTTCCCCATTAATTTTGTAACGTGTTGGTGAGTTTTAGGGCCTCCAAAAAGTTTTCATGATAAATTTATTACACGACACATGAAATGTGTGTCACTAATGATAAACCTGTATAACTAATAGAAATATTTTCTTCCCATATATGGGGTATGGATAAGGATATTCCCTTAAACTATCATTTGGGATTCTGTTAAGAATTTAAATATATATTTATATATATATGAGTCATTATATCCCAATTTCTTTGGGATGTTTTAACATACGTTTTGTGTCTCTATTTTCTTCTTTATTAGTTTTGGGGATGCCTATCTGGCTCCATATATACACTACCCTTCATGGGAATTACCCACAAATACCTTGTATTTTGTAGAATATTTAAAAATTAGTGGTTTTATTGGTAGTGGGTAGTGTTTTTTTTAATTGATAACATTTAGTAGTCTTACATTGAGATAAAGAGATGTGGTATATCATTTTTCCTCACATTTAGTTTTTTATATGATGATTTGTCATTTTTTGTTGTGTATTTATTTTTTCCTTTTAGGTATTGGATTGAAATTATTGTAATGTAATGTATTTTTAGGAACTATGGATTTTATTTTCTAGAAATGGAGTTTGGTTTCTGTTTGTTGAAAATCAACACAGGTATGATCAGATTGTTTCCTTAGAAAGCTACATAATAGTATGAGATGATAACATTGCTAATGGTGGCATCATATCTAATTTTTTTTCCATTTTTTTATCTCAAAAAAAGGATAATACATAATGATTCGTGTAATGTATATTTCTAGACTTGAAAATTCACAAATATTGTCATGGTATAGTTTTTTTTGGATTAATGGGTTTCATGAAAACTAGGTTTCACAAAAGGATGAGTTTTTGAAAAGATGTAGAGCATCACGAATGTGTTATTGTGTATGGTACATCTTCAAGACTATGGTAAAGAGAAAATATTGTATGTGTGAAGGTTTCATGGTGTGTATGCATGACATTGAAAATATCCATGATCATGTAAAAATTCAAAAGATCATAATGAATGAAGGATCTTCAGGAATATGAATTTAGAGTTTTGTGAACAATATTTTGGGTTCAAAGAATCATCTCGAATGGTTGATCTTATAAAGAGGATCCTACCTTACATCATTTTCCAAAAAAATTAATAGGATAAATGTCTGAATCACTCAAATATCATGATGTATAATTGAATTATCAATCAAGTATTCATTGTGAACATGAGAATCATGAAATTCATATATTTTTCTTGACCAATGATTTGGTTTTTCTGATGAAATACCATTTTGATTTCTGGTTATTCCTCGATAACATAGTTTTTCAAGATGGTTGTTTTTTTATTGTTTAGGATCATAATGAAGGATATTAGTGAATGATCTTCTGAAAATCTATTTTTAATATCTTCTGTTAATGGAAATTGAATTCAAGTGTGTCGAATCAGTAATTTTATGCAATCCAATATACTTTATATTTAGGCAAAATATAATAAATTACAATCTAATTATGTGAGCTTTAATTTGTAAAACTAGATATGATTTTACCTAATATAGTGTGTTGGGGGAGTTGAGAGAACTGTTCCAAGGTAGATAGTGTGGTATCTTTAATTATCTATAAAAATGTGTTCCTAGAAAATTGTGCATGATTATAAAAAAATATATTCCACAACTAGTGATGATTAGTGGATTCTAGTATAACCACCTCACTTTCAACCTATTCTCCACAGACTACCTTCTTGAGTTAAATTTATTAAAACTGTTTTGTTTTATATATTCTTATAAATTTTTGATTTCTGCACCATTAGATAAAAGTGGTTCTACATGTTCTTACCAACATGAGAACATGATATGTGGCCTTAAAAAAAATACATACCATGATTCACCCTCTCTTAATAGGGTGTTCTAGGGTCTCACAGCTGGTAATATATGGTACTATTTTTGGAGTTAAACCTATCCCCATATTTTCTTGGATAATTAATAAAATTTCATGGGAGTCCCCATCATTGATGGAATAAATGACAGGGTTTGGATGAATATGATGAGATATCATCTAGGATCTGTTCGAATGGTTTTTTTTTTCTACTTCATAGGGGATTTGTTATAAGGATTCAAATAGACTATCATTAACCAAAATATACTCGAAAATACATGATGTTAAAGCTACTGAATATTACTCACATACTATAGCTCAATTTAATCAAATATATCTGAATGTGATGAGATTGACTTCATCAATACCTATGTGATAAAAATTATAAAATAAATATGAAGGTGAAAACTATTTTAAGGAGACAAAACCCCATGTTTTTCATAATCGGTTCGATGATCTGAAAATAGATCTTAATGAAATTATATATATATATATTTTCATCAAATTTCTACCATTTCTAAAGTATTTTGAGGACTTAGTGAATATATTAATAATATTACCATTATAATGAAAATATTGATAAAGTATACACCACTATAAATCCAAAAGATTTATCACTTCAAAAAATGATCTCTTTAAAACATCACCTGGTGATTTTCAAAATGTATGGTGGATTTTGAAGTGGGAGTAAAACCATAAGATGCAAAAAATCAAGTAATATGGGAAATGAAATTCAAATAAATGAAAATAATTAGGTTTTCAAATATAGTGACGATTATGATAATTAATATGACAAGAATATTTATCTTTTTCCATGAAATTTATGAGTGGAATGATAGATTTGATGGAATATTTTCTGTATCATAATTTGGATGTTATAGAGTGGGTATCATTTCCAATATGTTCTCAAGGATGTTTGAAAATGATTTAAGTGAAGCTGAAAATATAGATAATCTTTAGAAAAACTCACCCCATAATAGTGACATCAAATCAAGAACGAAGATACCAAGAATGTTTTTCATATGTAATAAAGAAGAATAAGGTAATTATTTTTTGAGGATGATTAATCAGTGTTTGAATAATAACCCATGTTTTCATGATGAATATAGTTGAAAACATTTAACCATAAAAATATAAAGATAATAAGTTTATTTTTGATTATGACCTTAAGATAGAATTTGAGGGTTCTGTTAATAATAATGGGAATAAAATAAAAATTAACATAAATATGAGAGGTATTAATAAATATTCACTAGATTAAATTTATTTTCTTCAATCCAAAATATGATATAATAAAATTAGGGGCATAATAATAATTAATATCTCATGAAAAATCATCAAAATTTGTGTAATATAAGATCATTATTGATGAGAAATAAAATTTCATCAATTACCATAAATCAAGACTATATAAGAAGGATATTATTTGTTTAGGGACATGATGATTAATATGTTACTACAAGTTATAATAATTAAATTGTATCAAAATAAATAGAATCAATGATGAAATTACATTTGGAATGATTCTCCTATATATAGATATTAGAATGACCAGAACATGGGTCTAAAGAAGTAATGAAGTACTTGAAAGACCATATATCCACATGTATATGAAAAAAATAGGTTGTCATGGTATAAAGTAAAATTCAAGAACCACCATGATACAAATTAATGGGAATTTGATATTCATACATATCATAATGTCTTCGTAAGTCCCAATAATGAAATCCTCAAATCAAACAGAATGTTGAATATTAAACTATCTTCAAGTATCATTAAATTACATCAAGTCAAATAATTATCCTAAATATTGGGAAATTCTGTGTAATGGAAGGTATAATACATTTGATCATATGACATGTCAAATAAGTTCATTTTTGGGACATACCTTGTAATTATGTAAAGTGGTAATGATTAATATTAAGGGGGAAGCACTTAGAGGTAAAAATTGAATAATGTGATTGTATCATTAATAGTATTAAATAAATATTTTTTAAGGATCATTATTTATCTTCTCTAACAATACCCATCATTTAATTCATTTTAAATAATGTAATGGTGGGAATATTACATTAATAACTCAAAGAAAAGTCAATACCTGCCATCTGGGTGGAGTTTGTCTAATAGAAATGTATTCATCCTTGAATGAAAAACATGTGAATGATGAACCAATGAATATGAAAATGATATTACAAAGGACATATTTTTCATCCACTTAATAATTTATCTCATGGATGGAAATGAATAAAATTAAGAAATAAAACATTAGATTAGTTGAAATCAAAGCTAAAAAGAGCAGTAGCACCTGTATTTTTGATAGCGGATTCTCATCCCAGATGATATAAAAATAATATTTATAAAATAATTTTATTTGAAGTGTTGATAGAAAAATGACTATTGAAAATAATGGTTCTTTAATGATCAAAGTTAGTTGGTGAACAGAACTAGAAAATGAAAAGAATTGAAAAACAAATGTTCTATGTGTTGAAGGATGTCATTACAATATCCGGAGTGTGAGTCAATTATATTAGTCATGTATGATAGTGAAATTTAATTAAAATGGGTTCACTATTAAGGGAATAAAAATTAATTATCTCTTAATGGGATGATTTATATATTGTTATTTTTAGTAGGTCGATAGTAAAGAAAAAATTTGTGACTTGAGAGGTGATGAATTGGAAACTTTTTGAACTATAGGTTTTATCAAATTAAAAATAAAAACATGTAAAACATATCTTATATTTTTATAGTCATAAACATTACAATTATAAAGCATGTAGTAGAAAATGGTGAGATTCATGAATGTGATGAAAGGTAGTGTAAAGTTCATATCGGCTGAAAAGAAAAATGGAATCAAATCTACTTAGAATTATCCACACAGATGTGTCTGGTCCAATAATTATTTGAAAAATATATTGATATATAAAATTCATTAATTTTTTTGAATAATATAGAATAATATCTTGTTTACGTTCAATACATTGAAAATAACTAGTTCATTTTTACATGATAAGCTATCACAGAATAGCAGATAATGATACCTTCTGCACAATCATTGTTATATGATCATACAATAGAGGAGAATATGAAGCCATTGAAAATAAAAATTACCTAGAAAACATGGAATAATTGATGATATGGATTTTGTGAGAATTTCAAAAAAAATGGAGTTTTTAGTGATTAAATATATAGGAGAAAAATATGGCCTAGACTATAATTATTGGGATCCTTATCTCTCATTATTACTAGAAAAAATATGTTCAAGAAGTAGTGTACACTAAAAACCAAACATGGAATTTTATGGGAGATTACAAGACATGACATTAGTTTTGGTACGGAATTAATCCCTCTCTAAAGTTTTTAATTTTTTTTGATGATAAATGATTCATTCAAAAGAATAAAAATGAAATAATAAAAATTATGGAGATGTTATAGATGATGGGATATTCCATGGATATTCAATGAAGAGTAACACTATCAAATTCTACAATAATAATCATTGATGAATTTTGGAAATATGTGATTCCATGATCAACGATGATAAATCCATAAATACCACAAGGTGATTATATAATGTTATGATATAATATGAGAATGAAATCAAACATGTGAAAATTTAAATTTAGAGTTAGTGGAAGACTATCAAAATATGTAGGGCTCCCATAATGTCTATTAAAATGAATAATCAAAATAAGAAACAATGGATGCAGAACCATAACCACAAAATCACAGTAAAAATAAAATATAATAAATTAATCAATCCAATATCAATGGGGACTAGACAACACCCACATAGAATAGGAGAATGGGAAATGAAGAACATTCTTCCATCCTATTGATTATAGAGCTAACCTCTTTTGATGTATAATCAATGAATGGGTCATGGGTTAAGTCCAGGAATGAAATACTATATTGGATATTCATTAACCAAATATAGTATCTTGTTAGGTGAACTGAAAAACACACTATTAATATAATAATGTGGATCTTTATAAAAATATATGAGGATAGACGTTTGATTAGAAACAATGCATATATATTTTGTAAAGGCTACAAATAGATTGATGTAATTAATGTTAAAGAAAAATTTTCTAGAATAGAAGTACTAGGGTCGATTAATCTTTTCATTTATAGGGAAATTCAATGAGGATAAAAAATTTATCATATACATATCGAAATAAAATTCATAAATGACGTTATTTAGGAAAATGAATACATTGAACAACTATTTGAATTTCTGAATAGAAATGATGATTTTTTTTATTTAAGATTAAATATGCATCAATATCTTAAAAAGTAGGAATTTTGTGTGAGATACTCAAAAATTGATTCTTATATAACGATTTTTCAATTTAAAATAGGAAGTGTTGATCATTATATATACATGGAGAATACAATTGAAGATAAATTTGTTGTTATTTTATTTGAGAATGATATTGTTTATGCTGGATGTATTAAGTGATCCCTAGATGAATATGGTTATTATTAGAATATAATTTAATTGTCTAAAATTAGTTAACACTAATACATTTTGGGGCTATAAGGTATTCAAATGAGGTATTAAACCTTCTAATCCAGAAAAAAAATATCTTAGAGAGAAGTTAAAAAAAGTTAACACGCATGATTCCAAATCAATGTCAACTCAAATTGATGTTGGAAAAAACCTGGATTATATGAGGATGAAACATCTCGGGATACCAACTTATAAAGAAGAATAATTGGGATCATATTATGAATTATTGGGAAACTAACAGATATCATCTTTGGAACAATCTTAGTGGAAATCTTTTCATGTAATCAAATATAATATAATTTTGTTGTAGTTAAAATAATGATGAGATATATTCAATGTACCCTTATTTATTTTTTATACATTGCAGAAGAATGATATAATAATTTATTTTTATTTTCTGATAATGACTTCACTTGAGATGTTGCTGATAGAAATTCCATTAGTTGTGAATCAATAATTATTGCTACGAAATGTGTTATATTAATTATAATGAAAGTGAAAATCAATACTCTTAGTATAGTAGAAGCAGTGTATATATTTTATTTAAAGAAGTGAACTCAATTATTGTGAATAAATAAACTATTGACTTCATTAAGTAAAATGTTTAATAATGCTGTCATTAAAATTGTGCTATTTAGAGTTTATTACCATACAGATTTCATTCTGAAAAATTCATTTTTATCGCATTTAATAGGAAAACATCAGTTGAACTATAGTGCTAATCAACCTCACATGGCATGAAGAGTTAATTGTTTGTCACCTGACCTCAATAGTATTAACTATTTCTATCTATTTGTGAATGTAATGCATGATTATAGAGGAGATGTTATCCAAGAGTGTTTTTTTTAAATTTAAATGTTAAAATATTGTTTCTATTGGTTTATTTCCAAATGGGTTGAATGGATGAGTTTAATATCTGTGTTATAATTGTTCTCTAGTTGTGTTTTTTTAATAACCATGCAAAAATTCACTAGTGTGTTGATAATCATGTGTTATGTGTCCTAATATATTAGCATGGACATATTTATGAATTAGAAATGATATAGTAACCAATCCATTCTTCCAATATAGTTTTTTTACAGAGATATTTTTTCCACATTCACATAGAGTGTCGGATTATTGGTTTCTTACCTTTTAGTTTTAGATAGAAGATAGTGATTTATATAATTTATCTATTGATTTAGAAAAAAACTCGAATGGGTATATTATTGGAACTAAGGGATTCAATAGCTATAAATGGTGAATATATATTGTTTTTTATAAATCCACATTTGGTTGATCATGGATTTAACAAGTCATGTAATCTTTCTATACAAGTGGAATATATTGTAGGAGGTTTCATCATATAGAAGGTTTCTCCATTTTTTTGATTTCAAATTTTAGCGACTGGATAGATTTTTAAAAATTGTTGATTTATGGAATGGAATGCACAAAAATATGTTAATGTTATATATTTTGTGATGACAGGGTTTCACGATGACTGGGTTTTTCAAAATATTGGTTTTTCATGAAGCTGTTGAGCATAGAAATTTTGATATAGAAGACGGTATGTGTCCCTGAAAATGAGAAATTGACAATCATGAATGTGTGATTGTTTGATGGAGTGTCTACATGATTATGAAAATTTTATTGAATTGGTAAAATTCTACTTGATATTTGTGAATGAAGGATCTTTTGTAAACATGAATGTTTGAGTTCATGAAACATTCTTTGGGAGCATCGAATATTCACAAATAAACAATCCTATAAATAATGGGAAGTCCCCAATTAATATTACATGAATGTTAATTAGAGGTAAAGATTAATATCTATTAATTCTGGAAGGATAATAACATCACAAAACATGTATTCAATGTGAGCATCAATAACATGAAAATAATTTCCTAGTATTGAAAATTTATTAGGTGTTTGGGAAAAAATGTTCATTAAGGACTGGGTACCCCATGTTGACTTATTTTTCTATTAAGGTATTTTTCCACAAGAATATTATGAGGATAAGAATTGATATTTCCAATGTAGATTCTCAAATATATTTTGTAATTCATGGTTTTAGTGAAAATTACTTTTAAGTGCATCGACTTAGGACTTCGATGCAAGATAATTCTTATAGTAGTCAATGAAGAAGTCATAAAAAGAAATCAACAGAAGAGACCAAAATTTTGTAAATAATTTAATATTTCACCAATATAGTGAGATAGGTGGAGTAATTAGAAGTGATCCAATGAGTAATTTTTATATGAAAAAAATTAGGTCATTCTAGTGTCCCTGGAATAATTTTATTGTGTCTTATAATTTTAATTCCAATACTAGTGATGATTTGTGGATTTTTGAATGCCTGACACATTTTCAGTGTATTCTCCATGGACACTACCTTTGTGTTGAAATAAGTAAAAAATATGTGTTGTGTAATCATATATGAATTATTTATTACCCAAAATTAAATGAAATATATTTAACAAGTTTCTATCAACATGGGAACAATATCCGTCTCTTTAAAATAAAAAACAAAACACCCTAATTTACCCATCCCTTACTATGGTGTTCATGGTTCTTAAATTATACTCTAGTGTGTATTACATGCCTGGTTTTAATATATATGTTTTAGTATTTATTATCTTCATTTTCACATCATCATGGAGATGGCTATGTGTGTTTACGCATTTGATTATGCTATATCGACTAATTAATTTATTCATTCTCAATGATTTTATTCAGCCACTAGCCTAATGGACAAAGGAATGGGCTATTCAAACTCATCTGGCCTCCATCCATGTGGGGATTTATTTTTCAAGTGGTGAAAGATAGATATCAATGTTTGTTCATCCCGATGATGGTTTATAGAGTCAAAACAATGAATAGGATAGTTTTTGAGAACATAGTTAAATTGGGTCAATGTTTCTAGAGTCAAGATTAATTGCTATGGAACCTAGTTTCGATGGGTTGAGAGACATTTCCTTCAACCATAACTCCAAAAACCTTAATTTTGACTTGGTGTAATGAGACATTAGAAATAGGGAGCATTTAGAGTTTCATAATATAGTGTTGAGAAAATGATTATATTTCATTATTCATCTCCCCACATATATATGTTTATTTTAACATCGTATATCATGATAAATTTTAAGATGTATCCATAGTTTTTTCTATACATGTTATTGATAAGGGATCATTGAGATAGTCTATTGATTGTAGATGACTTAGTTAATGGGTTTTCTTATGAGGTGTCAGCTATACGGATGTACGGAGCAATGCCAACTCCTATTGATCATTATATGATGAAAAATAATTCATAATGATAGAGAATATAATATTACTGAACTCTAGAAATTAAACTTTCATAAAACACTTAGGTTATATATTAATCAAGATAATATTAATTAGTGTATATGATTTTTTTGGTGGTTTGAGCCTTTATACCTGTTCTGACTCCAACTAATCAGACGGTTATGCTTGTATCCTTTACAATTCCTAGAGCAGCTGGGCACTAGTGAGGTCTTTTGATGAAGAGCCACGATGAAGAAATTTTCTCTCTTATAAATATCCAATATTTGTTTCAAGATTAATATTAACCCTCAACATTGTGATCTATTTTGATTCAATATTTTCTTGTGTTATATAGTTTAATATAATGATTTATGAGTACACTTCATGTTTTATATACCGCATGTGTTACACTATTTGATATTTTGTGAGATGGATTCTACCATTTTTGGAAGTTCTAGTACCACCACTACATATACATTCATTTAAGTGTATTAATCTTGTGACATCATATATATGCTAGTGTTGGAGTGGGTCCATGTTAAGAAGAGTTACTAGGAATATAGATTCATTGTTTTTTGGGTTGATGGTGCACCTGAAATGGATTATTCATTTATAGAATCTTTCTTATGTCAGGAATCAAGGTCTCAATTAAGAGGATTCCGTATTATCATACATAGAAACCTTGTTCTGAAGCACTAGGATTGTGAAGAGGATTTATTATAATGGTATTAGGCCATTTCTATGATTTTTATGTGTGAGGTAAAATGAATCATGATTTCCCGACCCATCAAGATGAGGAGTATATTATGATCATGGAAATATGGCCATGGAAGAGGAATCACTTTGACTAGTGATGTACTAGGATAGGTCATCGAGGTCACATGGTTGTGATTGTAGTAGAGAATAAGGTGTATCTCTATAGGTAGGAGCCACTCATGGTGTAAGCACTACAAGTAACAAACCCCCACACCTCTAGGTGTCAACACTAGTCATAAAGATCTAATGGTCAATGTAACATCCAATTAATATCCTTTGAAGGGACATGAACGGGTCATGCATGAGATGATTAATAATATGATTTATGTTATTTATATTATTTCACCAATACTTGTAGACATATGTGTGATTCATTGAATCAGTGAGTTAATATTTGTGTGAGAGATGAATATTTCTGTTGATAATTATCCAAACATCTATAAGTAGAGTTTCATACATGAATTGATTCCATGATATCTTATATGTTTTGGTACCTTGAGTTAGATCATGGTGGAGAATTTTTCTCATGGGACCACATGGTAATCCTAATAAAACCTTATAATGTTTCATTGTCATGGAATAGATTTCATTATATTTTCCTATTATAATATTCCTTACTTATGATTTGAATTCCTTTGTTCATATGGGAAAATATTAACTTTTTTCAGTAAAACATAATACTTCTATTTGATTATAACACCTTTTACTCCCCTGACAATGAGAGGGAATCTATTTAGCTATACTGAGAAGGATCAGGTGTCCTTCAAGGAACTAAGGATTAGTATCTCAAATGATCCTTTATTAAGACAACCATAGGATGGTGTAGAGTCCATAGTGTTTTTTGAGGTATCTAGGGACTGTCTTGGTTGAGTGTTGACATAATGGTTGGTTGTGAATTTATATTGGCCGAGTAAGTTGATACCCCATGAAAATAAATAAATGAATGAAGACATATATTTGGAAATGATTATCTTATCATTGATGATTGGGAGGCAGTATATTCTATAAATGTTTTTATTCACTCATTCAACCAAAGATTAATAATTATCTTCACTCATAAAGATGTGAACTGGAAAGAGAGACATTAGATAGAGTTCTTATAAGACTATGTAATAAATATAGTATATAATATCAGGAAGGGAAACATTGTTTAATATTCGTATAGAGATAAATCTTGTACTATCTTGGTGGAAGTGTCATCTGAGTAGTTATCATTATTATAACGGGCCCTAGTAGATGATATGGGTGATATATTTCATTTATCGTTGAGGGTGAATCCCCTAATTAATCACCAAGGGAGATTGTGTTAAATGGCAGAAATATATTATGATGATCTTGGATAATAGATATCCAAGGCATTTTCATTCAATGTATACTTTGATGGAGGGAATTATATTATCCAATTTTTGGGATATTTATTGGTTTTAGTCACACCACATAAAGAGTGGATGTGGGAGATTCACGCTCCCACCAAGGATGTAAATACTAGTGTGTAAAATATGTACAAGGATCATTATTTGAAGATTTGGATGCAGAAAAAATGTGGGACATTACTATGTTTTTCTCTTAATGTCTCACAAGTCACTAGTTAAATGCTGAGGACTAGGAAATAGTCTATTTAACCTTGATGCTTGACACACTATTGTAGAATTGGGGTGGGAAATCCATATATTTTGTTATTATACTATTAAAAACATATTTATTCCATGTTGATAGATGTATGATTTTTTGGTGATTTACCTGGTAAGAGAAAATAAATTCCATCAGAGTAGAGAGTTAATTAGTGAATTTTGTGTTTTTGTATGTGATGGAGTTAATCCTTTTTCATGGTTTACCATCAAATATTATCACAAAATGTGAAGATTGAATCACATGAGTTTTTTAGAGTGTTCCACAAGAGGGGTTTGGGATATAGTTTTGGATGATAGTAGTGATTAAACCTTATATGGATTCCCAGAGCAAGTGGACCATCCATGTGTTGGGGGATATGTTGATGATTTGTGTGATGTAATTCATATAGATCAAGAAGGATAACGTTTCATTTAAATCATATTCTTATAATTTCACATATCACTCTAATATCACTATGACTCCATTCAGGACCTTGGGAATGATACAATAGAAGTCAATTATGTTACAAATATATTGGTGATACATATCTTTTTTAGAATGAGTTAGTGCATGTGGTGATAGATATTATTTATGTGAACTATGAGCATAAGCAGGTATACAGTATAGTAAAAAAATTATAAACATATCGATGTTAACTACCTTGGTTGTTTGATTAGGTAGAACAAGATATAATAAGTGTCTCACATGATTTATATTATGAAGTCTTGTATAAGGGGGAATTCTACCCTCGAGGGACATTGCTATGTTTGAGAAGCTATATATGTTTATTTTGTTTTATTACTTCCATGACATTTCCCCAATGTTTTTCTAGGTGCATAATGTCTATCTTGTGGTGTTTATGAGGAGATGCATTCCTAAACCTAATAGTATTGTTGAATATAGAGAGATAAGTATTGATTATTAATATACCTTCAAATCTCCCTAAATAGAGATTGATGACATTCATGATTGGATACTTTGTGGATGGACCATTTTATTGGTTCATTTTCTTTAGATAAATGAGATAATGCTAGGGAGCTCAAGAGATTGTGATAGATAAATACTGACTCTGTATCTTGAACCGTTTTATCCTTTTCTTTTTAGAGAAAAAACCCCTAAATTATGAGATAATATAAAAACTCTAGTTTTTTATATATTATTTCATTTGATATTTCATTTTATATATTTTTATTTTTCCCTGGACTCAGTTTAGTGTTTGGGTGACTCATTAACCCATAATAAATTTATTAAAATAACAATATAGATTTATGTAGGACTATAATTTTTTTTAAATGTTTCTCCCATGTTTAGAGACATTGAATTGGGAAATGAATTCCAAAATTGAATCTAAAACATGAGGTTAATCATATGAATGATATACAGATGATACTCAATAAGCATTTCATGTGAGGTGATTCTAGGATGTTTCATGAATGATATAATGTTTTTTCTCAAAAAAAGTCACATTGGAGGTGACCGTATGTGGTTGAGATTAATAATATAGACAATCAATTTATTTTTATTAATCAAATGGAAAAATATTCTAATCATTAACAAATTCAACACAATGATTTTTCCCTAGGTTTTTCCACATAGCCTTTGGAAGATTAGAGGAGAGAGATCACAGTCAACAGGTTGGGATCATAGAATCCTAATGATAAAAACAAGGTGGATCAAATATTAGGAAGTGAATGTTGTGGATCTTCTCTATCATTGGGGAAAAACTATTCACCAATGATCTATTCACAATCATTTTATAAATTATTATTTCAAAATTATTGTCTATTTTATTGATGATAATTTATTTTTATATCTTCTTTTTATATATTTTATATTTCCCACCCTTCATTTGAGACAATTTTAATATATTGAATTATTGTTTCCAATTTAGTTTTTTAATTGTATAATTTCAACTCAAATATCATCAATTTTTTAAGTAATTTTACTATATTGGATCATGAAATTATTAATATCCATTTTGATCATTTTCTTTTTCCCATTATTCTTCACGCTCTTCATCGTTGGCCTATGGGATTTTCAGTTCAATGATTCCTAGATGTATACAATTGAGATCGAACCCCCTTGATCAATGTGTATTCACGAATGATGGAAGTGCTGGAGATTCTGGGGTTGTATAATGATGGGATGAATATTTATATGATATTGGTGTGGGTTTTGGGACCTCTAATAGTTTCAGACACATTACATACTCTCATATATATGATTAGAATTTTACTTCCGACCACTAGAGTTCAATAAATGATACAAGGATTCATTTCCATTAATTTAATGTGTGTGAATAGTATTATTTGAGGTAGTAGAGGTATATACGAAATTTGTGTGGAGAAACAGAGATTTTACCAAAATTTCAAAAAACATATTGTATTGCATTGAAAAAACAATGTGATGTTCTTTGATTTCCATAATAAATAGTTTTTGACCATATTTTGGATAAAACAAAATTTGGATCGGCCCAATGGTTAGGTAACCATACCTAGATAGCCAGGTCGAGTGCCAGGTATACACTCCATGGGACCCAGAAGTACATACTATTCATGAGCTTGTGTGGACATTCCATCAGGATAGACATGGACATGTGATCTAAGTTCTATGTGCTCACACTTAGGACCATTGGTGGACATACAAACTGTGTTCCCACATTGACATTACTTACGGATTGAGTTGGACAACATAACCATATGGTCAGTATACACACCTATGATCATGGATGAAAATAACTGACATATTTTCAGGTAGAGAATACATTTTTTAGGTTATGGAATTATAATATGTGTCCAGGTGAAAACACTCCTTGGTGGAAAAGTGATGTCATAGGATATCTGGGAGCCCTTACACTTTGTGTACATATTCCAGAAACATATTCATCTCATATCTCATTTTCATGACTCTTATTTTGAAATTTGATAATCCTATATTTCAATATTATTTTTGTATAAAACAATAGAATAATTTAATGTTGATATAGATGTATGATTTCATGGGTACACATGTGAATTTTTCCTATATGATTCCAAAATGATGGTGGTGATAACATTGTCACTGTGGTTGGAAACACCTATAAAACTAATATTTTCCCCATCATACTCATTAATGTTATATGTTCGGAACTACACACCCAATAGCACATTGTAGGTGTGTCCTTTGTCAATGGGTATGCATATTTTTACCATTGAATGGGACTTTGTTTCTTGTTTCTGGAATTATGTAGGAAAAAATAGATTGGAAGTTACATTGGTTGACCATGGTGATACTTTTGTGCATTGATCATGACTAGTGGATGAACATGGATAACATGCATCAATCACTCTTAGTTATCATCCTGTATAGTTTTCATCATCATGGGGATTTATTTATTTTTTGGAATGTATTTTTTTAACTTAATAAATTTTCATTATACAACCAAACACTGATGCATTCCCTAGTGTTCAGTACATGCATTTTTTATTATATTTTTTCAATTTTTATTATATTCTTCTGAAATTATTCATGGAGATATCATTTTTTTTGTGGATACATGTAATAAGAATATGTTCTCTCATTCATTTATGCATTCTTGGTGTTTATCTCTATCACCATTCATACTGGATATCGTCTTAGGGTTCCTTCACCTGAATGTTTTATTGATTAGGTAGGCCTCAGTGAGCCTGGTATTGATAGTATGGCCAATTTATAAATAATTTGTATTGTTGCATTTATATATATCATGAAATTGTAAATTCTTCAACATTTACATATGATTTTAAGTGATATTATATTAATTATTGTATTTATTTATCCGAGATGTTGTATTTTCAGTCATCAGTTTAATTACATACTTACATGACTTCAAACTATATGATATGATTATTTTAATTGCTTAAAAATTTGATCATCAATTATCATGGATCATAGTTCATTAATTTCTACATCTATTTAGACTATATGAAACCCATCCAAACTATTAGATAATGAATTCCCATAATATATATTTGTATGTATGTATATATATATATCTATATATAAATATGGGACTAACAAAATATTCATCCCTAATCTTGTTTTCAATAAATCTTATCTCTATAATGACTATACAACATTTATTCTCCATTTTTGGAACTAAACCCAATCATAATTTAATCATAATTATCAATGTATCATTATAATATTATACCAAAATTACCATACAAGAAAACCTTAGTCTATATCATATCGATTTTTCTATTGTTGATTGAAAAAAATCTCATATAATGTATTCCCTATGTGATTAAATACTAATCAAATATAACCATTACACTTATTGATGACACTAAACCATTTTATAACATTAAATGTTTCTTACTAAGTATAATATATAGTCTACTATTTTTCATTCCATTATGTATCTAAACAAAATTCTAATCCAAATTCTTTCTTATTTTTATTTGAATTATTTGTAACCTTCAAACATTCATATATTGAAATAAACTAATGTGTAAACTTCATTTCATCATGCTTGGATTTGACCTATTTTATAAACATTATTGCTTTTTATATTTACATAATGAATGGAGGCTAATTCATTCATGTTAAATTTTAAAATAAATATCAATCCACCACCATTCATTGTAATGTTAAAATATATTATTCTAGCCTAAATGACAACACAAAACATTTTAGAAACACCAACTATAACATTTCCCATATTTTAGAATTTTAAATATTTTGATGTTTTTGATATATGATATAGAATGAGTGGTTTTATATTAAATTTTTTATAGTGAAGGTTATGGAGAAAATAAATTTTGTTGGAGTAGAAAATTTTATAGAATTCCCACCATCGAAAATTAGAATCCATGTAAATCACATCATTAATTTATCTGTTTAAGATAAAATAAACATTAATACTCATAATAATATGACCTAGATCTATAAAATAATGATATTTGTTTAATTGAGGAATAGTTACATAGGGTATATATTTTATAAAACTTTTTATCATTTCATCATAATCAATATCTTCTAGTCCCCCTTCTTGAGATCTAATAACTTATAAATATCATCATATCTTGGGTAGGGTATCATATAAATCAAAATAGTGTAAAGACTGAGTAAGTAAAAACTAATCAGAATGTCATCATGGGTTATATTTTAATTATATAATAAAACATGAATATTGTAAAATATCATACCTACATGGTCATGGGAAAATAATAATTTTCAATAAATCGTTATTGTGGGAAATATAATCTCTAAAAAACATATATTATGACATAATATTGTGAGATAATCAAGGAAACATGGAGTAAATAAATTATATCATAATATTATAAATTTATAATATTGTAAAGATAACAAAAATAAAAACATCATAAAAATATATAAAGTATGACAACTAGTACAAGATCACTTTGTGTTTATAGGGTATCATCTCATACACCATAGTAAAATTTCACTTCCATGGCAACAAAACATGATGTTCACAGGTGAAATTCTCATGAATGATACCTAGAGTTACATGTTATGAAGATAATACCCAATGAATTAGAAAAATATCATGGGAAGGAATTTATATTAATATCTTGTACTTGTATAGGTGTTCCATATGTTAAAATTAAATCTTACATAAATCAAAATAATGAAAAAGCCCCTGAGAATGATGTGGGTTTCATAATCTTTTCTCAAGTAATAATAGAAGGTTATATCATTTGGATTTCCAATAAAAGAAGGAATTAAATAATTTTCACTTCTTATAAATTAATAATGAATCATAGTTCTAAAAAACAATGTTCCAATGTAGAATAAATTGTCATAAGGATCAATGATAAGTGATAATAGAAAACAACAACCTATAAGATGATTTTTGAGATGAGAAATTTATATTTAATAGAATAAAAGAGAATATTATTTCCAAATTTAACATAATTAAACCATAATGGATTCAATAAAATAAATGATTTTTTTAGAAATATAACCACATTTGAAGTTATTTTATAAGGATTTTACATAGCATGAAATGAAATATAGAGACATTATTATATATCAGGTTCACATAATCAACAAAATTTGGAAGGGGACTTAAATTATATAATATCAACAATATAGAAGGAAAATTAAACTCAAAATATATGTAAGGAATATATATATATATATATAACATGGTTGAAATATCATTTATTAAGATATAAGGAAACTTTTATCAACTAAATTGATAAAATATCCCAAATACAATGAATGTGGTTCAGAAAATAGAAATTTATGTATTCAAATACCTATATTGAAATCTACCATAGAAACAGTATTTTTAAAATGTCAGATTGATGATATTAAAGTTATATGAGATTAATCCTAACTAGGATGGAAATTATAAAGGAGAAAATTAGAAGGAAGTGGAATTATATACAAAGAGTGGGACCACCATTAAAGATGATAGGGGTTATTCTAAAAAATAATACATTTTTAGGGGGAGGAAA
Organism: Viscum album; assembly: GCA_963277665.1. Taxonomy (NCBI): domain Eukaryota; kingdom Viridiplantae; phylum Streptophyta; class Magnoliopsida; order Santalales; family Viscaceae; genus Viscum; species Viscum album. The sequence goes on from OY728132.1 coordinate 1,717,274,081, forward strand.
ATCATAAAAGAAATATTAATGAATATAAATTTTAAATTTATCTCATTGGGATGATTATATAAAATGATATATTATTATAGTCAATAAATAACAACTCATAGATATAAAAATTTCATGATAAACCTAAAACCTTGAAGAATGGGGGTTTGAGTTAAACAAACCCCTTAAGATTTCATAGTCATTCAAATTAAATGTTAAATGAAATCAATAACATGAGATTTATTATTAAATTCTATGTATTTGATGAAATTTTTTCCAAATATAAATCTATCACCCAAATGTATAGGAAAAAAAGTGAAATATAGTGAAAACGTTCCATATCTCCATGATAAAAAATTGAGATACACATGTTCAAATTATATTGCATTTAATTTTATGGGTGACCCTAAAATCAATGATTAAATTAATATGTTCATTAAAAAAATTATAACAATCCAAATTCATCAATAATTTATATGTTAAGGACTATCTATTACATTCTTTCTATAATTACTCTTTTGTGTTCGTTGTTTGAGATTGTCTAGTAAGTTTCTCAACAAATCTATTTAATTATTAACCATTTTCAACAGTGTTATATAAGAGATTAAGAATATACATAATTTAAGATGTGTGTATCCAATGGTAATATATTATTGAAAAAGATATATAGTTCTATATGTTTCCTAAATGGATGCAAATTAATTATATTCTGCTAGAATCTTTATAAAATGCGGTTAAAGATACTTGAAAACATTATGTTTATAATGACTCATATAAATTATAATACAAATACTAAAAAATATTAATAGTATCTTAAATATAATTTTTATATAAATAATTCAATTTTTAAATGTTTTATTATATAAAAATGAACGAACTAAATAATCTTTTCAGTGGGAACTGTTGTCCAAAAATACACAAAAAATCATCAATGTTAAATAGAACAAGGTGAGGAAAAATTATAAAAATATTTTATAGTAACATTAATAATGTTAATATTAATTATTTTATAATAATTTAATATATATAAATTATTTATTTGTGTTTAAGAATATTAAGAAAAATTTACAATGAAAAAAGAATTAATCACAAGGAGTGGCTGAACTTTCTCTTGAAATATTTATTGATATAAACAGAATAAGAAATATTCTTGAGAAAAGGGGTTTATGGATATTGAATAACATTATAATAGTAGATAATTGGAAATATATAAAAGAAGATACTAAATCATTATTAGGTTTGTAGAGGGTGTTGATATTCCCCTTTTATAAGTGGATGGAAATGAAATTTTAATAAATACACACTAGATCCCAATGATTCCATGGGACAATTCAAAGCTAACTCCAATAAAAATTTCTCCATTATTTATTGGTGATTGTATTTTAGTGATAAATCATCAACCTTGAATTCAATCACTTTTTTGGAATAAATTTTTATTATTTTACATGTATAACTTTACACATTAAAATTTTGGTTTTTACCTTGTTAACTACATTTTCATTAAGTAATATTACTTTTAATGACAATTATAAGTTTTTAATTCCATTAAAATATTCATAAAATGAAAAAATATTTAACTTTATTTAATATAAATAAATATATAAATATTTACAATTAATCATTACAATTATGAAAAAAATATACATAAATATATTTCAGGTTGAAAAATGATATTTTTATCATTATATGTTTTTAATCATATATAATATTTATTTTTAATTAATTATTTAATGATATATTTTTATATATGGTTAATAATCATTTTATAATAATTATATAAAATATATAAATATATTTAATTAAAAAATACACTAAAAATTTATAATTGAAAATATCTATTTTCTATATAAATTTTAATAAAAATTAATAGAATTAATAATAAATATTTTCCCTAAAATTAAATTAATCATATAATAAGAACCGTTATTTTTTAATATGAAATCTATTTTTCTATGATTAATTTTTACAATTTATGAAAAAAAAATTATTTAATGGCGAATAAAATATTTTTAGAGTACAATTTTACAAAAGATTCAAAAATAGAATAAATAGTCTTTTTAAAATAAAAATATTGTTATATATATATATATTCTACAGATATGGTTTTAAGAATATTTAAGTTTCTATTATATTATGAAAATATAATAAAAGAGACCACATTCTAAATTGGTATTTGATTATATTCAATTAAAATCCATTGTTTTCAAAAAATCCAAAAAAATCAGTACTTCCATGATATTGATATACATAATACAAATATAATTTTCTTTTTATCACTTTAAAATCCTACAATTTATATATTTTTGTTTAAAATTATGATACCAAACTCTAAGAAAAATACATATATAAAATTATTAGTTTTTAGAAATTATGTTTTTCTAATCATACTTAAAATCAATTAATAATTAAATTACGAATAATATATATAAATAACATAACTTTTATTTATTTACCCGATTGTATTTATCATTTTACAAAATTTCATAGTGCAAGAAATTACTATATTTAGAATAACATTATTTTTACCAAAGTTAATTACTTGTATCTGAATATTATATTTTTATAACTATATTTAAATTAAAATGTATCACTTAATTTTATTATATAATTATATAATTATAATATTTTATTGTATAATTTCAAATATTGTTATTATATATTATATTTATGTTTCATATTAATTATAAAATATTTTATATAAACATATTGCAAAAATTACAAAACTGTATAATAACTACATATATCACTTATATATAATTATAATTTCTTCAATGAATATTTTTTTATACAGTTATAATATAGAATAGTTTTTTCATTAATGAAATTGTAATTACTTGATAGCTTGCTTGGAACTAGAAGAAACGCTAAAACCAAATGGTGAAATAATATTGCATGGAAATTAAATTTATCTGTATTAATTGGAATATAGACACATATATATATACACAAATATTTCAATAAAATAAAATATATTTACAAATTTATAATAAATAAGTACTCGATATTTATTAATTTCAAATTTTTAATAATTTTTTATTCAACAAGAATGGATTTTATTTATTTTCCTCCAATAAAAATATAAATAATTTATACCTTCATTAGAAATTTTATTTTGGGATGTGAATATAAATTTTATATCATTATTTAAACATCATATTTGGGTGAATATCTGGTATTATTTTGAAGAGGTTTTTTTATTAATGAAAAATATATATATTTAAGACAATTATTTCATTTCTATAAATATATTAATTTTAAAGAAAAAATATTATTTGAATTTATTATTAAAGTATTATAATTATACTACAATTATAAGTAGTATAAATAATTACATTAAAATCAGTATTCATCTTGGGTTTGGGATAAGTTCATTTTTTGAATTAAAAATGTAATTTTTTAAAATATATTTTCTTCTGTTTTTATATAATTATATTTAAAATGATTTCATCTAAATTGATAAATGGAATATTAAAAATTTTATTCCATGTTATTAAATATGGATTTATATTGTTTTATATAGGACCATTTTTATTTTCATTAGGAATAGTAATCATGGAAATTATTTTTCACTATAGTAATGTTAAAACACATAACATAGGATAAAATAAAAGTATAATGGCGCATACATTACACAAAAAACATTATTTTTTTGTAGTATCCTTTTCAATATGAGTATATTACATTAATTTTTATTGAAATTTATTACATATTTATTAGGATAAAAAAATTGTTATTTTATTTAAAGGATTGATACAAAATATCACTCTATTTGTTTTAATATATATATAATATTTTTTAATAGGAATAAAAAGATGTTAATTAATGTAACAAACTTTTATTTTAATTTCAAATGAATAATTTTTACAATGGGATACTTTTTTTAAAAAATTGATCATTTAATGACCTTATATGTTTAGGAAACACTGATACACTGAATGTTCAAGTATGTGACATGTAAAGTAAATTATTATAAATATATGAAAAATAATAAAATTTTAATTAATTATTATATTTAATGAAAATTTTAGATATATGTATCATAGTAACAAAGTTATGAATATTTATATTTTATTTCAATTTCAGTGATGATCTATTTAAAATCACTTCATTGGTGTATCAAGAAAATTACATTAATTTTCAACACAAATAAATAATTAGTTATAATGTCATTTATAATTCCTAAAAACATTTATATTGAATATTTAATGGGATATATTTTATCATATAAACCATAATCTACCTAGGTTTCACATATCCTTTCATAGAATTACTATTAATTTTCAATTAATAAATACCTTGATATGATAATAATCGTCAAATGGGTTAACTATGGAAAAAAATGTGTTATTATGGTTAAAACATCACCTAAATTTTATTAATTTTATTTTATGATTGGAATTTAAATTATTTAAATTCTATATTATAAATATTACATTATTCTTCTACATATATATGAAAATGATTATTCTATATTCCAATCCATGATTTTATTCTCGGTTTTTTCATTCCATCACAATAATAGGTCACCATTCATCCCTTCATCATCACACAATATTGGTAGACATATCTCATTAAATATATTACAAAACGTATTTACATCATTCATATTAATGTTTTATAAATTTTTCTCTCTTTAATAATAAATCCCCTTGGTTTATAAGAATCTTCTTTTGGAGGGTTATTAAAGAAGAGGTATTTATTTTTACCAATCTCTGTAAATTTATATCTTCCTTAACCTACTACATTTTCATGCTAAAAATTATAATATAAAAACATTAATAACTAAAATATAATAATACATTATTATATATTTTTTTTATATACATTATCATTCTCATTTTTCATCATTAGGATTTTGATATGATCAATCATTTGTATGTGTTGACAACATCCTCCACATAACGATGTGATCAATTTTTAATCACCGCATTTAAGCATTTTTAATTATAATAGTTTTTAAAAAAATATATTAAATTTTCAACAAAATAATTATTCTATAATTATAATAAATTTTCTACCTTAATACCTTTTAATACCTTGTATGTAAATAACATCACTCACGCATATGTGTGGCTAACAACCCCCCATGAAGGGAAAAAATTCAATTATCATTCCCATTTTATATGTCCAGCAAAACATATTGATTTAATTAATATACACATTATTTATTGTATGATTATATATTTTTTAATTCTAATTATTAATAACCTTTATATGATTCTATCCATGTCATTTTGGAAAAATCAGTTGTGTGCACATATGGAATACTATCTATATGTAGTGATGCAATTCATTTCTCATCACCGTATTATACAAATTCTAATAAAAGACTATAAAATAAAAAAATATGGTATATTACATATGAATATTATTATCAATATGAAGAAAAAATGAACATGGTTCATGTCACATAACAATAGAAATAAATTAGGTATTGAAAATAGAAATGTTTTCACTAGAATGTCCATTTTAATGGTGAATTGTTTGTATATGGATAATTAGTAATTATACGTGAATTTCACATAGTATTTTATCCATTAATATGGTTCTTAAATATTTTTAAAATAAATATATATTTACTATAAATATTATTTTAATTTTATTAGATAAACATGGAACTTGAGGTATGAGTTTTACATATCACATTTATTTATATAATATATATACCATAATTAAAAATTGATTACTTAATATTGTCTACATACTTATTATATTATAAGATAAACCATGAACCAATTTATATTCATTGTTTTTTATGTTTCATTTTCTGTTATTTATTTCAATGGGTACATTATTCAAACTATAATAAAGTGGTATGTTTTTACATTACAATACATTTATTTTTTGGAATGCCTTTTAGAAATTTCCAATAATGAGAATTTAATGAATATTATATTTTAAAACCCAAGTACATTTTCCTCATTTGGTTATTAAAATATATTTTATTTATAGGAACTATTTTTCTATCATGGAAAATTTAATATCTTCTAATTAATATAATGACTAATTATCTTTTTTAAAACCCCTAACTGCCATTATCAATTTTTTCAAATTCTTTTTCCAATATGACTACACCTATATCTCATGATCAATAATTTAATTAATAATTTATTAAGACAATTCAATGACAAATAAATTGGTCCACATAATTTATCAAATTAATGAATTCAACTACAATATATTTCTTTAAACTTGATAATCTTTCATACACGCATCAAATCCATGATAATGGGAATTATATTTAAGACCACATACATGAATTTATCGATATACGTTCATTCATTTGGAATCCCCAAAATTTGAGTAGCATAACGACATAAATATGAGTTCTGGATCTAACCCCCTAAATCAATATTGGGTTTATCATGATATAATTAATCCATTTATAAATCCACAATACTATATCTATATTCAAAAGAATCGTTTATATCTAAAGAAATTAATTATCAAATTCCACCAAAATATTTAGATAAGAGTGGAGAATGAACTGTATTGGAATTGTGATGAGATGCACTTACTAGAAGAAGATAAGATCTTTAACTCAGGCATTTAATCATGAATAATTAATGTTGGATGGACTTAGAGCCCCACTAAGAATTTCTAGAATATACCAAAAGCTTTTATTCTCAATAAAAGTTTGTAATATAGGTGTTGTGGGTGTTCAGGGTGTTTTTAAATTATTTTTCGGTTCGATAAATAACATGCACATTTTTTCTTATGAAGGGTTTCATTATTAAGAAAATCATGAACCAACTATACAGACATCACATTCAAGGGTCACACGATTTCATGGGATTGGGCAAGTAGTTTTTTCAAACCATTCATACAACATTAATAACTTCCATTTTATGAGATTTTTTGAAAATATCTACCAAAAAACACCCTCTTTCATAACATCAATCAATGGTACTTAAAAACAAAAAACAAATTTACCCAAAACTCGTTCACATGATGACTACATAAAATGTTAGGATCATACAACAGATTAATTTTGTAAAAAATAACTAGGTAGAAACTCTAATTTCATTATGTTTATATGAGAGATTATTTATTAATTTAGAACATTATTTGGGATTTATGGTTTTTAATTAACTTAATGTTGTAGAAAGTACGATCAATTCTTTATAAATAAATATATATGATTTATTGTGTTTTAAATTTATTAGAATTATTTGATTCAATGGAATAAATATAAAATTTATCAAGTAAAATACTTCTTTATGGGATTGAATGGTTGAATAATAGTTTTTTTTCATGTTTACATTTTGAAATTTTATAATAATGTTTTTGATGGGTAGGAAAATTTATTAGTATTTATATTGTTTATAATATTTCTTCTATCGCTAAAATTTGTGAAAATAATTGTTTATGTTACATATTATATTAATAATTAAAATTTTTTCTACATGATAATGTCTGTATTTGGTGTTAAGATTATATGGAATATGAATAAAAAGGTATTATAGATTTTATTATGTAGGTTATACATCAAATAATTATTAATACATTATAAGAGAAACATTCTTTAAAAAATGGAAAGGGAAAAATAAATTGGAGGACACATAGTAATTAGTGAGTAATTAGATATGTGGGATTCAAAGGAAATAAATGGAAGTTTTTTGGATAATTTAACATAAAAAATTATTATATTTTTATTTAAAAATATATTTTCTTAATTTTGGTCTTTACATGAGAAATTTTAGAATAGAAAATAATAAATTTTTAGATAATTTGGGTGTTATTAATGAAATGTTTTGATAAATTATATGTTATTAAAGTGATGTATTAATACACCACTTTCACTGAGAATTTCTATCACGTTATATGACTAAGAGGGATCGAAATGTTTTAATTAAAAATTAGATGATGATATGTAATCAATATGATTTTGAAACTTAGATAACAAATGACTATAATTTATACCCATTTCTCATTAGTTATCACCCTACAGTGGTAGGTCATGATAATATTGAACAATTTCACCAATATGATCTTAGGAATATTTTATGCATGTTTCATTAATTTTTAAATGAGTCTTATTTGAGAGGAAAATATGTTGATGAGATTAGTCAACCTCGTATCCCTAGTATTTTGAAAAGAATACACAAAAACAAATTTATATCCTCCAATTGTTGGATATAATGGCATGTGATATAAAAATATATAATATTAATACAACTATGATATATATTACCATTAGAATGAAATTTATTATTCTTGTTTCATTATTATTTATTCATTGGAAATGAAATTTATATTTTTGCGGATCAAAAAATATAACTCACTATCTGTTGGGACCCACTTAGAATACATTTTATTTTTTATATTATAAGATTGTGACAATATAGGTCATGAACGTCTAATGGTACTCTATTATATGCCTATACATAAGTTCCTATAAAGTCATTTCTTTATAAACATTTTTTTGGATAATATGAAATGACCATCCGTTAAGAATCACACAATAAAAATATATTGTTTTTTCTATTGATGTTATTATTAGACGAATTAATTAAAAATTTAAAAAATTAACATCATTTGGTTGTGTCATGAAGTACATTGAAAAAATAAATATGGATAAATGGATAACCATGTATTTTCATATTGAATATTTTGGATTGTTGAACTTGAATTTATCATTTTATAAAATAAGTAATCCTATCATTGGTGTAATGTTGTTTTTGGTTTTCTAGCTAGTACATAATTTAGAGAAGAATATAATCTAATGATTGACTATAAAAAATGGTTCAAAATTTTTTTAGTCATACAATGGATCCTGTTGTGGTTCTTTGAGATAGTCCTTATAAAAAATGGGAACTGAAATATGAATGTGGATATTATTGTATTGTAATAATAAATAAGGAAATAAATATTGTTTTGGTTTACGATGTAGAAGGTCAAATAATAATGAGTCCATTTTCATTGATGGATCAATGAAATTTTTACCATGGCTCCATACACCTTGTCATAATGTCGTGATGTTTGAGGATTCACTATTAATTTTTTATGAGAAGTTATATACATTCCATCGAATTTATATTTATGGCATGGAAATAGTACATTGATATATGGTGTCCTCCCTACAACATCAAATGATTAATGAATCATTATTTAAATTCGAAATATTATTTCTATATAAATTCATCCATGAATAGATATGATTTATAATAAAGTCTAAATAATTATTTTAATGTTTTATGTGAAAACATTGCACCATTATTTAATAGAGAAGGATTTCCCACAATGTAGTTTTATTCATTATCTATATTTATTATAGAGATCCCAGATATTCAGATTATTTGGTAGATCCATTATAATTTTGGTGATTTGTGATGTTTTCTATAATAATATAAGTAATATAATATATTTCATGATTTACAAAGAAATTTAAAAAGGCATGTTGAATTAAAATTATTTCTATACCATTTTAATTTATAGGGATTCCCTGAGGTTATTTTCTTCTAGAAAATGATTATATAGGTAATCAAATATAATAAATAAAAGAATTATTTCATGAAGATATATTTATACTGGAAAATAAATAATTAATACAATTAAATATGTGTTGATTCCAAGGAGATTTAGAAGAAAATGATTTATATTCTGTAGTATAGGTCAAAGAACCGTATTAAATAATTATAATAGTAAAGTATTTTTCCCTAACCTCTCATTTGTTTTTTTTCATTTTTTGGATTTCATAACATATCCATATTGGAGGAACAAAATATTTCATAAATCCATTAATTCATATTTAATGATGAATTTACCCTCAAATAATTTTAAGAATATAAACAAAAATACGTTTCTATAATCGTTGGGTGATCCAACCCAAGAGAATACCCTGAAGGAGAAGTAATGACAAAACATATTCAAAGTATTTTGAGCATATCCATTAATTATCATATGATAAAATTTACATTACACCATTATTTAATAGAGAAGGATTTCCTAGTGAACATATTACTTTTTAATAAATATACTATTATTGATTCCCTCATCTAGTAATCTTGGACCATTCGAAGCCCATCTAACAAAACATGGTAAAGAGGTAGCACCACTGGGAATTCCTCTGGACCGAACCCAAGCTGAACATCATCATGTGAAGCTAGAACGGAATCGTCTTCGTGAGAAGTTCAAACTGATAGAAATTACTACTCGTGTGATGTTCGCCGAGCCACCATGGTATTCACTCACCATAGCACACCTTACACTTAGGTCCTATACTAGTGTGATAAGAGGATTTTTAACGAGACCATAGCTACGTTGTGTAATCCTTTGTTATAAATAAAATTATGTTTTCTTCTTATGGTGAAGTTTGTGAGTTTTCAAATGATTGAATGAATATAAGATGTATTTTATTGATTTATTTAGAAAAAAAGGATATTTTAAAATAATTTTGTAAACCATAAATAATTAATGATGTGTAATGATTATCAATAAATGGTCTTCTACAAATGTGTTCAGTAAAAAATTTAGAGTCTAATAAGATCAACATAATTTTTGATGAATAGTAAATTATGAATAGTGATTTTATGCTTAGGATTAGTAATGTGACCAAATAGATTAGTAATCTCACTTAAAAAAGTATTAATATAATTTAGGCACATTGATTAAGTTCTGTGATTCAATAAAATAGGTAAATAACTGTTTCAATAATTATTAGTGAAGTATTAATTTTTTCAGGTGAATAGTGTTTTTTTAATTAAAAAATAAATTAAAAAAATTTTGAAAAAAATTTATATAGAATGGTCTTTATTTTTGAACTTAGAGCATTGATATTATGTTAAGGTAAATTTTTTGGATTTTTCTAAAGAAAATGAATTTTCGGTGAATAGTGTTTTTAATTAAAAATTAAATTAAAAATATTTAAAAAATTATTTTTATAAAATTGAGTTTCTTTTTGAATTAAAAGCATTGATATTATGTTATGATAAAATTTTCGGAGTTTTCTGAAAAAGTTGAATTTTTAGTGAATAGTAAAAATACAGTTTTAGGGTCTCTGTATGTTTAATGACATCATAATTGTGTCATGATGATGTCATGGGATAATTTAATGGATGATAGACTTTTTAATAGTGAGATAAGGTGTGAGGTGTCCCATGTGGCCAATACCATGAGTTAATACCACTTGTTTTGCCAATACCACCAATGAGGTGTCCCTTGGCCATTAATGCCTTGTCCCCTCACTTCCCCTATAAATACCAATCCATTCTCTCATCATTTCCATTCCAAAATCATCCTCAAAGATGTTCTGGTCTCCTTACCTTCCAAGGAGCCCTCCCAAGGTGCCCCAAAGTCCTCAAAATCCCAACCTTCGAGTTTTAAGAGTTATGTTTTACGGTAAGGGATCCTACCTCTTCCTTTCTTTCCAAGTACTCTCTTTTATGTCGTTTCTTTTATGCCCCATGTTATTATATAGGGGATGTTCTTTTATATTCATCCTACTTCCATTTTAATTTTCATACGATCAGTGACCACCTCTTGCTCTCATCAAATCATTTTATGTAATTTTATGTGGCGACGTTAGGTTGCCGAATTTTTAAGGGATTTTGTCACCCTTCTCGTTTACAAAATCTATTCTCATGTCAAGTCTTTCATGTTCATTTTTATTATTTTGGGGAATGATCTCTATATCTATAATACAGATATTTTATGTTCATATGATGAGAGACCCTATTTGATCTCATTTATTCATTTTTTGAAGCTTTACCTGACACTGTTTGGCTGCTGAATTTTTATAAGAGAAATCATATTTTTGTCTTCCTTTCATGTCTTTCATTTCATATGGTATGTCCTTAAAATTTCATTACCATGTTTCTATATCCTTTATATTATGTCCCTCTTCTGTTTTATGGATCATTTATTAGTGGGTGACCCATGTCTCCTCTTTTTTCAATGTTTTCTAAAACCCTGTAACATAGCTGTTTTGCTGCATAATTTTCGTCTCAAAACGTCTCTCTATTTTTCTCAAATTATTTTATTTTATTAAGTGAATAATCAAATATCTTTCTTCTACAGATGTATACTCATATATATCAAAATGTTCTAAGTTAAATTCTAGGATTTATATACATGAAACCCACTTTCCTTTTTCGTGGGTTTAAAGTGACATAAAGATCACGTCGTTAAAGAAGTTTTTTTTTAAATCTGATGACTATGAAATGAAACCCATTTAATTTACACTATATGTGTTGTTTATTAAATGATTGATGATGATATATTTGGCTTACATTATAATAAAGGCAAATTAGAGGATTCGTCTTTATAGCGCTCCAATGTATTGGGTAATGATGTAACCACTAGAGATTACAATTTTAACGATATCTTGGTGAAGAACCTTGGTAATTTTCAAATGACACCTAGGGGTTTACCATGGTGATATGTTCATTATTTTCTTGGTTAAATGTTGTAGCCACATCATCATGTTTTGAAACATGTTATTTTTATTATGATATTCCTCATGATCTCTTTCTCATCCCTTAAAGTTATTTTTCACGATTTTTTGATGTATCTCAAGTTCACATGTAAAATGTCTCCCTTGTTTCCCTTACTAGGCCTTCTGCTCACCCTTTCCTTTGATGTATGCTCCCAGGTTATGAGATGCTGTAATGAACATAGGATGATCAAATGAATAAGCCCTTCAAGTATTTATGAATAATTCTTTATGTTGTCATGTATTATGTTCCTGGTTTCCAAGGCACTAAACCTTAAAGATCCTAAGTTTTGTGTAATGTAATGAAATCTTATGTGATTAAAAGGTGGGATGTTATATGATGTATAATGATATTATACTTTACCCAATGCATTGGAGCCCTATAAGGGCACACCCTTCTTAAACATTTCATTCCATGCATAAGTGTGCCACATGGATCATAAAACATTTAATCATTCAACATAACCATTTATTCCATGATAAACGAATGTGGAATAAACCTAAAACTTTTTAAACTATATGTAAATGTGAATAAAGGTGAAAACCCTTGATAGAAAAATGGGCTTGGTATTCACTACAAAATGACTTTGACTTCGAATAGTGGGGTGAAATTTCGGCAGCATAAAAACGTGACATAAGAACTCATAAAAATGGTTGAGGAGAGAGAAAATGGTGTCTCATCACATGTACATGAAATGGAAAGTAATGGGGTAATATTGATACATGTCCAAACAATTGTAATTGAATTTATATGCATAATAAAAAAGGATTACTTGGTTATAAAAGAAGAGAGAGAAATCCCTCATTCAATTTCGGCATAGTAACAGGTGTAAATGGGAGGCATTTTTTGAGAGAGAAAGGGGTATCTCATAATTAAAACATAAAAAGGGATGTATGGGGGAGGTTGAAAACCATATTCCAACATTTATATTTGAAATTAAAATGATATAACAACATCATGAAAATTGGACAAAATGAGAAATGAAGAAAAACCCTTACATGGAAGTTTGCTTCCAAAGGATTGAGAGAGGCTTATTGGGAGCTTGGGGAACTTTGAGAAAATTATAGGGATAGTTTGGCTGAGTTTTGACGAACTCCAAAGGCTTTGAGTGCAAATAAATTGGGGGATTGGGTGGTTTTATATAGGAAAAGTGAGGGAATTGTTTATTATTTAGGGTTGGGACACCTTATATTAAATAAATTCCAAACACAACCCAGCCCATAGTTTTTGAACATGGTTTTTTCCAAAGGGGAGTGTAAAAATATATTTTATAATTCCAAAGTCTTAAATTTTAAAATAACGAGTTTGCTTATGTGGAGGTGAGTAACACTCCCAAGGAAAACAATTTAAAAAGTCAAGATGTATAATAAGCCTTTAAGGGTCCATTAATGTTTTTAAAAAGAGTCAAACAAACCCAAAATCTCATTATATTAATGGTAAAACATATATTGGCCCAAAATAAGTGTAAAAGTATTTTATTACATCACTATTGGGTCATTATGATGTCATAAGACAGATTATATATTTAAACAGTATTTAATTTTTACCCAAATATTTGACTATCTCAAAAAATTATGAAAAATTATCCATTTGATAATTTTGATGTCCTGATTCATGAAATAATATTCATTTTACCTAAATATTTTTTTTAAATATGTTAATTTTCACTTTTAAGATAAATGCCGACATTTATAGAAAATTAATGGGTTTTGAAAAAAATGGCTTTCAAACATTAATAAAAATAACAATTACCTTAATAAAATTATACAATAATTTATATTTTATAAAACATAATTTAATAATAATAACAATATTTTATTAATATATTATTTATTTAAAAAATCCATTAGTTCACCAAAATAGATTTCTTAGTTGAATATTAACTAAAAATACCATTTGAGCTTTAAAAAAACTATTTACAAGGTAAGAAAAATAATTAGAAAATATATTCATTATTATATAAAAAAATTATTTACATAACCATAGGGATAACGTCCTATAACATAACCCCTTATAACACCCACATAAGACCGAAAGGTAAGTTGTGCGATGGTGACCGACTCATCGGGTGGCTCAGATAACATTGCCTGGGTGGTAATCTCTATCAACATCCACTTCTCTCATAGGCGGTCCTGCTAGAGCATAACCTGTTGAAGCTCGGCTTGGGCTTGGTGAAGAGTGACTCCCAATGATGCCACCTCTTTTTCGAGTTCTGACAAATGGTCTTTGTATGGGGCACATCTACAGGATGAGGCCATCACATCCTTTGTCTGAGTAAATTGGATTCGTTTAAGACCTATATTTATACTAATCATGTGATCATTGTTCAACTGCTATATTAGCAACGGTCACAATTCAAACATAAAATGAAGAAATTTGACATTTTATATAAACATTTTACATAAAGTGACATTTTATTATATCAAGATGGATTTCCATTAATGAATGTTTGGGTCGTTACAATCACTCCCCTTAAGAAATTTCTCCCTCGTAATTTCATTTTCCCACACTAAAACAAATGCAGGTAACTCTAGATAATAACTTCCTCTGATTCCCACATCGCTTCTTAAAAAATTTGGTTTCGACACAACACCATGACGAGGGGAATTGTCTTATTTTGTAGAAATTTTTCTCTACGGTCTAAGATAATCATTGGTTGCTCCTCATAAGAAATATCATCCTATAATTGTACCACCTCTGAAGAGAGTACATATGAAGGGTATAGTTTGTACTTCGATAAGAGGGATAAATTAAATACATAATGTACTATTTCCATGGTAGATGGAAGTTCTAATTGATAGGCCACATCCCCAACACGATCTAGAATCATAAAGGGGCCGATGTACATTGGACTTAACATCCCTTTATTTCCAAACCTATAGACCTTAGTCCACAGAGATATGCGTAGAAATACCTTTTCTCCAACCTTAAACTCAAGGTCCCATCGACGGTAATATACATAACACTTTTGTCGACTTTGTGGTGCCATGATATGCTGCTGAATGGTTTTCACCTTCTACACCATTTCTTCGACTGTTTTTTTTTCCATGAAGCATACTCTCACTGACATCATCCCAACATTTCGGTGTTTTGCACCTTTTCTCATAAAGGGCTTCATATGGTTCCATTTGGATTCTCAAGTGGAAACTGTTTTTATAAGAGAACTAAACCAACAGAATACATTGATCTCATCCTCCACTAATGTCCATTGAGCATGGTCTCAACATGTCTTCAAGTGTTTGGATAGACCACATGGATTGTCCATCAGTTTTAGGATAATAAGCTGTACTAATGTCCAGTTCTGTATTCAGAGCATGTTGAAGACTCTTCCAAAACATAGAGGTGAATCTTGGATCTTGATCTGATACAATATATAGTGGTACACCATGCATCCTTACCCCTTCCCTGATATATTTATGTTCCAGTTGATCCAATTAGAAATCTTACCAAATAGCAGTGAAGTGTGAAAACATTGTAAGACGGTCCACAACATCCCAGATTGTATTGTTGCCTTTGGATGTCTTCGGAAGTCCATTGACAATGTCCATGGTGATGTTATCCCATTTCCATTCTGTTATGGTCAATGGTTGCATCATACCCATAGACTTATTCCTATCTACCTTCACTTTCTAACACAGTATGCACTTTGATGTATTTTCATCGATCCCCTTCTTCGTATTATCCCTCCAATAATTCCTTCAGAGATCTCGTTACATCCTTATGTTTGTTTGGGATAATAGAGATATTTTAACTATGTGCATCATCCAAAATTTCCTTATTCAGCTCCGAAATTAATGGAACACATAGTCATTTCCCAAATCTCACAATTATATCTTTATTATCATTAAACTCTAAGGATTTCCCTTTTCTGATAACATTCACTTTTTCCCGAATTCCCACATCATCTCTTTAAGCATCCTTTACCATTGCATATGTGATGGTTGAGAAATCATTTGTGATAGTATGGATGATATTTCCTTTTTTATGATTCCCATGTCCATCCTTATCCAATCTAAGAAGATTGGATCCTTTTAAATTTTCATCTATAATAGAATTGTTGGGACTTTTCTACTTAGAGCATCTTCCACCTTGTTTTATTTCCCAGGGAGGTAATGGATTGAGTATTTATAGTCTTTGATCATCTCTAACCATCTTTGTTTGTGAATATTAAAATCTTTCTATGTGAATATATACTAGAGGCTTTTGGGGTCCGTATATATTTCACAATTCTCTCAAAAGATATAATGCCTCCAATTTTTCAACGTGAATATCACTGCAGATAGCTCAAGGTCATGTGTTAGATGGTTCTGTTTGTGAAATTTCAATTTCCTTGATGAAAAGGCAATGACTTTATCATTTTTCATCATCACACATCACATGACCTTATTCTAAGCATCATTTAATACCACGAAAAGTTATCCACTTGTGGGTAATGTGAGCACGAGCACAATGATAGGCCTTATTTTTAACTCGTTTAATATTTCTTCACATTCATCACTCCATGGAAACTTTACTCCCTTCCAAGTTATCTTAGTAAATGGGTTGGACAATCATGATAAATTTCTCACAAATCGTCCATAATAACCAGCTAACCCCATGAAGCTATGGATATCTATTTCTGATGTTGGACTTGGCCATCCCTCAATTTCATTTGTTTGGGTGGGACCCAAAGATATTCCATTTCTTGTGATGACATGGCCCATGAATGATATCTCCTTCGACTAGAACTCACACTTGATGCACTTGACATAGAGCTTTTCCTTATGCAAGTTCTCTAGTACATTTCATTGATGCTCCTCATGATCTTCCTTGGTTTTGTAGTATATCTGAATGTCTTCTATAAAGACTACCACAAATTTCTCATGGTAATATCTAATGACTCTATTCATCATATCTAGGAATATTTCTAGAGCATTAGTGAGTCCAAAAGGCATCACTAAGAATTCATAGTGCCCATATCATTTACGAAAAGAAGTCTTGGAGATATCTTCCTTCATCAATCTTACTTGATAACATCCTGACTGTAAATACAACTTAGAGAACTATTCTACTCTATACATCTAATCAATCATGTCATTAATTTTTGGTAGAGGATACTTGTTCTTTATCTTGATATTTTTGAGGTCACGATAATCGATGAAAAGGCACATTGTTCCATTCTTCTTCTTGATGAGGAGGACGGGTGCACCCCATGGTGAAGCACATGGGCGTATAAAACATTTTTCTAGATTCCCCTGTAGTTGTATCTTAATATATTCAAGCTCTACAATAGCCATTCTATATGGAGTTTTTAATATTGGAAACACCCCCTGTATAAGTTCAATTGAGAATTCAACATCTCTTCTAGGAGGGCGACCAGAAAATTCCTCGGAAAATACTTTAGTGAATTCCTTCACAATATGCATGTCTTCAAGGATGGTTGCTTCGGTGGACTCAATAATCTGTGCTAGATATGTGTGCTCATAGGGTAGTAAAATCCACGCTTGATATGGTGAGCTAAAAATTATTTAGCTTCTTCCTTGTGCATGTAATGAATCAGGGGTCGATTCCCCACATGGAGAGTTATTTCCCTCTCACAGCACTTTATGTTGGCACTATATAAGGAATTCCAATCCACACCAATAATTTCATTAAATTATACCAAATGGATCATGATGAGGTTCACTGGGAAGTTCAATCCACAGATTATGACAGTGGTGGAGTTATATTCATGGGATGCAATAATCGACCCATTTGTCGTACTCGTCAACATCTTCACCACCTTGAGTTGTGGTGGTGATGGTATTGTTCTACAAAACTTATGAGATTTAAAAGAATTAGTTGAACCAGAATCAAAAAGTACATTCAC
This sequence comes from Viscum album, assembly GCA_963277665.1. Taxonomy (NCBI): domain Eukaryota; kingdom Viridiplantae; phylum Streptophyta; class Magnoliopsida; order Santalales; family Viscaceae; genus Viscum; species Viscum album. Next base: position 1,717,292,342 of record OY728132.1, read on the forward strand.
TATTCATGAATGAATAACTAGCGTAAATATCACCACTACACTGTTAGGAATCACTTTGGCAGTAGTGACAGAAATAGCTCGCCCTTTCTGCCTTGAAGGTTGTTGGATGCTTCCAAAAACCATTGGCTTAGGGCACTGATTTTCCAGATGCCCTAGTTCTTTACAGTTGTAGCAATGAATCATGCATTGATGTTTGAATGGAGCGTTCTTATCCTCTATCGCAACCATGTATCTTTCGTGGTGACAGTTGATAGCCAGGTAACATTCTCTTCCACACCTAATGTATTTTCTTGTTCCCTTTAGGCAATTTCAGGGGTACTTCTTTCCGCACCATTGGAAAGTGGGGTGCCGGATCATCTTAGCACCATTGGATATAATGATCAGACAACCAGAAATGATGTACACCTTATGCTTCTTATCCCCATGATACCCCTGAGATTCTAAGATCTCCATTTTGACCATGAGGGCACATCAGACAATTTCTTTATAGTTGTCTAAGTCAAGGATTGCCAGTTCATTCCACATGCTAGGTTTAATCCCACCAAAGAAGCGGTAAACCTTGCATTCATGGGTAACGAAAAAGCTGGATGTATTTAATATGAGCCGTGTGAAGTCTTCCTCATATGCTCCAACAGATTCATTGTCTTTTTTCTTGAGGGCAAGGAAGACCGTTTCCATCTTATGTCAGATGGTGCGTGGAAAATATTTATTGAAAAACATCTTTTGGAAATCCTTCAATTCCAACTCCTCGATCTCTTCCTGAGGCATCATATTTTTTTATCAACGTCCATCATTGATCAGCTTCACCCCCTATATGCTAAGCAGCCAGGAGAACCTTCTCATGTTCAGAACATTGAATTATGGAGAATATCTTTTTAATGGAGATGATCCATCTCTCAATGACTAAGGGATCAGATGATCCATTAAAATTATGAGTCCTTTGTCTTCTGAAGATCTCGATTGTGACATGTTCTTTCTTAGGGGGGGGGTTTAACTTTCATCTTGAACCATTTTTCTATTCAATTTTTCAGTTAGATGCGATAGAAGCATGAAAAAGTTTGCGATTCCCACACCCATTGGATTGGGAATCTCATTTGTACAGTTATCACATTGATCTTCACATTGGTTGTTTGCCTGAGTACTCATATTACTTGAAATTGAATAGAATAAAAGTAAAGTTATGGGTAACAGATAAAGGGTAATAAGATGAAAAAAAAAGATGACATAAAATTAACTCTTATTTCCTTAAATCTGAATCTACTGGCTTTAGTCTGTGTTATCCATGATCTATATTCTAACATATATCCTTAGGTAATTTTTTTGTCACTTAATAATTGTTCATACTAAGCTTGTGAATTTACCAAAGCATATCACTAGATTTTGTTTTAACTAAGTGTGCATCAAGTCCCATTTTCATGCCCCCGTTTCCATTCGAGTCTAGATGAAAGCGTTGTTTTCAGGTTTTACCCCTAGGATACATCTGTTCCAGAGCCGCCTCTACTTGCTCGTATCCAGAAAAGAATAAATTTGATTGAAAAACCAATTAATCAATACCCACAAAAACATAGGTATTTTTTTATTATATTTAGTCTTGCCTCTAATTTTTTTTTATGGTTTTATAATTATAATCCCAAAAATAAATAAACATATCTTCTGATACCAACTATGACAACCCTGGTTTTTTATTTCAAACTTAAACATGATTTATTACAAAAAACCATCACATGATACAACATGGAAGATCGAGATGTCTATTGTATTTGTGGATTACGATCATACATAAACAACTTAAAACCTGAAATAAAACATCATTATTGAATGCTATTTTTACATGACAGCTACATTCCCTCGTACTTAGCATTGCATGGGATAACATGTGGACATGCATAAGAAAGGGGCGAGCTATAAATCACATTAAGGGAACAATCATGTAATAACATGAAGAATACAATAAATTTTAGACAATAGGAATATAAATAGAGTATATGAGAAGAATAAAGATAAAGTCATGATAAAGCATGATAATCATAACATGGAAATGTGGAAACAACACTTAACATGGAATTATCATGAGCCCAAGCTCATTGCACATGGAGCATTAGTAAATAATCATTGCACATGAAGAACGAGTAAAAAACTCATTGCAATTGAATTAGTATGATTAAACACCCATTTCACATGACGTATCTTGATAATATACGTTACCCGATGCATTGTAGCAATATAAGGGTGCACCCTTCTTAAACATTTCATTTCAGGCATAAGTGTGTCACACAGATCAATATACATTGAATCATCAAACGTAAACATTTATTGCACGATAAAATAATGGGTAATATGCACATTAAAATCATAAAAAAATAAGTAAATGTGCATAAAGGTGAATACCCTTGATAGAGAAATTGGCATGGTATTCACTACACAATGACTTTGGCTAGGAAAAGCACGATGCAATTTCGGCACCATAACAGCGTGACATAAGAACTCATAAAAATGGATGATGAGAAACAAAGGGGAATCTCATAATATGTACATAAAATAGATAGAAAGGGGGTCATATATATATACAGGTCCCAACAATTGTAATGGAATTTGGATGCATAATACAAAAGGATTACTTGGATGTAAAGGAAGAGAGAGAAACCCCTCAAAGAATATTGGCATAGTAACGGGTGTACATGAGAGGAATTTATTGAGAGAGAAAGGGGTATATAAAAATTCAAAAATAAAGAGGTCAGTATGGGGGAGGTGAGAAACCGTACCCCAACATTTATAGTTGAAATTTAGAAGGGCATCACAACATTATGAAAGTTGAACAATAATGGAATGGAAGAAAAACCCTTACTTGGAAGTGGTCTTCCAAAGGCTTGAGAGAGGCTTGAGAGAGGCATCCTGGGATATGGGGGCACCTAGGGAGGATTATAGGGAGAGTAGGGAAGGGGTCAGAATAACTCAAAAGGATTTTATTGAGGAGAAACTGGGGGCTCTGGTAGGATTATATAGGAAAGGTGAAGGAATTCATTATTATTTAGGGTTGGGACACCTCACATTAAATTAAATCAAACCACAAACTAGACCGTGGTTTTTACCCAAGATTTTTTCCAAAGGGTATTGGAAAAAAATATTTTATAAGGCCAATTTACGAAATTCTTATAATAATGGGGTTTCTTATGTGGAGGTGAGTCACACTCCCATGGAAAACAATTTAAAAAGACCAGATGTTTAATAAGCCTTGAAGGGTACATTAATGCTTTTTAAAATGAGTCCAAAAACCCAAAATCACATTATTTTAATGATAAAACATTTTTTGGCCGAAAATGAGGCTTATATTATTTTATTACATCATTTCTGGGTCATTATGATGTCATAAAACACATTATATACTTAAACAATATTTAATTTTTACCCAATAATTTAACAGTCTCAGAAAATTATAAAAAATTCACAATTTGATAATTTCGACGTCCTGATTCCAGAAATAATATTCTTTTTATCATAATTATTTTCTAAATATGTTAATTTTCACTTTTAAAAAAATGACATTTATCAAAAATTCATGGGTTTTGACAAATATGGCATTCAAACCATAATAAAAATTACAATTGCATTCATAAAAATATATAATCATTTATATTTTATAAAAATTATTTTTACAATGATAATATTTTATTAAAAAATTATTTAATTCAAAAATCCATTAATTCATCAAAATTGAATTCTTAGTTAAATATTAACTAAAAATAATATTTTCTCTTTATAAAACGAGATACAAGGTACCAAAAATTACATGAAAATATATGCATTATTATATAAGAAAATAATGTACCTAACCATAGTGCTATGGTCTTGCTAAATAACCCCTTATAACACCCGCATAAGACTGAAGGGTAAGGTGTGTGATGGTGACCACCTCTTGGGGTGGCTCAGATAACATTTCCCAGTTGGTAATCTCTATCAAATTCTACTACTCTCATAAGCGGTCCCGCTCGAGCATAATCGGTTGAATCTAATCATAGGCTTGGTCAAGAGAGTACCCAATGACACCACCTCTTTTCCGAGTTCCGTCAAATGGGATTTGTATCAGTCACATATACTGGATGAGGTCATCACTTCCTTTTTCTGAGTAAGTTGGATTCGTTAATGCCCTAGATTTATACTTATCATGTGATCAATGTTCAACAACTATATTAGAAATGGTCATAATTCTTAACTTAAAATAGATAATGTTGAAATTTTATAGAAATATATTATATAAATAGACATTTAATTAGATAAATATGGATTTCCATTAATGAATGTTTGGGTCATTACATTGGTAACCACCAGAAAGCCATAAATATGCGATGATTTAAGGAAACGTCTGATTCATCAGATGAGAATGTACTAAGATAAAATGTTTGGATTTCAATATCCTTTCCAAATACTGAATAATATTTCATGATATTACTAACATGATTTTTATAAAATCTCATTGTTTTTAATTCCTTGAACAATTTAAACTTTATATCTTATTTATTGAAATGAAGTTGATATTTTTATTCTTGATGTGTTAGTAGATCATGCCATATAATTAATTGTCATTCCATATGTGTCATAAAAAGGGTGAGAACAAGTTATCAAATATGCATAAGTCTACATACAATGAGATAATATATTGATCTAATAAACATTAACTAGTGTATATCCTATACAATCCATAAATGGATAACCTTAGAATCCTTTACAAAAATATAAAATATAAAACACTAGAAAGAGGTAAACTTATTCATCATAACATTTATCTCCCATATCTCATATAGTAGTTCTTTTTTGTTACATTCCAAACATGGGAATACCTTAAACATGTATTATCTTGACATAAGATAATAATATTACCGTATATAGAACCATAGTAAAAACATGAATTCTATCAAAATTAACATTTCCCACACATGAAAAACAACCAAAATTTTATATAATAAAATCATGATATCACTTTGTCCTTACATCAATCATGTGGTCTTTAACAATATCAAACCTCTCATTATCTCTTAATCCATTTTTTATGCTCATATCATTTTCATTCCAAAAAATTTCAATTGCTGATCATGGGTTTCAGTAACATATTATTATGGAAAAAACAATGGGCCAATACATAAATATTCTAATATTCCATAATACTATAATAGAGATTCAACAACACTATTTTGGAATCCCATTACATAAACACATAACCATTCCGGCACTTGATTTCCATACTCAACATATCTAATAGTGATCAAATGTGATTTTACCATATCTATGGCCTTTAGACATCATTGACATCTATAATCTTCCACAACCCATGAATTATGGCATTAGTTTTCATAATTCTCCATTTCCTAGTACTATTACCATTAATGTGTTCATGGTGCACTCTATGTAGAAATTTATCCATTCACATAATTAATAACATTTTTTCCATTACATCAGCATTAAAATTTTCAATGAACATATTTTCCACACATAAATAATTTTCTAATCCCATTAAGAAAATCTCCACTATGCATTATTCCACACATTGAGCATAAGGAATCATTTATATTCTTGTCACCAATTTTTTGAGATTTTCTATTCACTCTATATTTTGATTCTTACCAAATCCATGGGATTGAAACGTTAGACAAACATATATTTAAACCATTATAGAACAATGTACAATCTCATCATAGCTACCAATTTTCCTTATAGCATATTCCCTTTTAAGACTTGGTTTAATGCCACTGAAAAATCGATCAACTTAACATTCAAGTTGGATGATAAAACAATAATCATACCTTGCATGAATTAATAAATTTTCCTTGTATGTACCTAAATATTCATAAAAAAATTTCTTATTCTTGAGGAAATCCTTCTCTATCATTGTTCTATGAATATGGTGCAATTACTTATTGAAAAAATGGGTTCTTGAAATCATCTGATTCAATGGATTCAATTTCAACTTGCTGCCTTGTATTCTTGATAATATTACACCACTAGTATGCTTCGTCTTCTAAACAATAAATAACCAAATTAAAATTTTCATTATCTAACTAGAGAAGGATGGAAATTATATTTTCAATGGTACTAATCTATTATTCATCTACCAGTGGATATCATGATCTACTGAACAAAGATTGATGTTTCCTCATAAAGGACTCAATAGAATGTTGTTCATTTCTCTGCTCATTTCGAAGTCCAGAATGATTCATTTCTTCTGTGTGTATAATGATAATATTTTTCATTCCATAACCCGTAACAATTGGTTGTTTAGAAGGAGAATCATTTCATTTCCAATTCATTGATTATTATCACTGTTCCTTCGGGTTCTAGCCATTGTCTAAAGTCCAAAAAGAAAAGTGTGAGAGGAAAAATCATACTTGGAAAACTACATAATCAAGGGGTATTACATTCAATATATAGCATCTTAGGATTAGTACAAGGTTATTCATGATCATTACAATAATTTTAGGACTGTAGCCAATATTGTGGCATACCATTAAGGACATCCCTAGACATACATTAGAAATATCTTTAGGTATCTCCCTAATTTTTTCACATCATTGTCATTAATGGTTGACTAAACTATAATTATAATTCATACTGTAAAGACCCATGATTGATGAAAATGGATATTACATTACTTTTTCAGAATACTTAATAAATGACTAAAAATACACCAAAAGGCATCCTTAGTTCATTGTATTTGGAATCAAGGAACAATTTCTTCTAACTTGGTAAAATATCTTCAACATTTTCTATATTGATCTTCCTTTATTTTATTTTCCTACAAAAAACCATTCATTATATCCTGGGGAAATAAAAACATAAAAATGGTGAGCTAAAATACTCAGTAAGGGTAAAAACTGAAAATATAAAACTAAACATAATCATATGAATGTAAAAACTTGAACAAAACCTTTAAATATCAAAATCACGAGTTTGTAAATTAATCATGATTGTACGTAAGGAATAGATAATAATGGAACATTAACCATGATAAAATTTAATTGGCATAAATAATATAACTTTTTAAAACAAATAATCACATAATATAATTTCTATAGTAGCTAGGTCATTTTCATCCAAGACCTTCATAATGAAAAAATGCCATTACTGAATTGAGATTACATGTTGTTCCATCCATGTATTTCGTACTAGATTTACTTGTTGTTCCAACCTTGTATTACTGAACCTCATTTTCATGTTGTTTGGGTCATGTCTATATCATGATATATAAATCATTACCCAATGCATTGGATGTAGATATTGGTCCCACCCATCTCTTACTGAAATAATTATTACGTTTGACTTAAAAAATAAACCCATCATCATAGAATAAACTAGGAAATATAACTTGTTTTTTAAATTTCACTCAATCATAACATATTCCATATAAAATATATTTCTAAAATTTTCACAATTAAGAAATAGTAATAAAAGGGATTAAAAAATAACCTTATTAATATAGAATCATATTAGATGGAAAATAATTTATTTAAAACAAGAGAACGTAATTCAAATGGAAAATATCATTTTTTTCAAAAACATTCTATTTTCTCAAAATGTCACACATTTTTAAATGAAACGAATTTAGTTGAAAATATATATGGAATAGTGTAAAGGAAGATTCCTGGAAATATGATGTTAAGAAGACAATTAAATACTTTCATGTTTTATATGTTAAAAAATATTATTCATTCCAAAAAAGAAGACAATTACTCATATAAAAAATGAATGAAAGATTCTTTCCAAAGCATGTATTAAAAGTAAAAACTGGGTAAAAATGACTTTAAACCTATATAGAATAATTGAATACAATTTATGAAGAAATTTCATAGAAATCATGATAATCTATGATAAATATGCCCCCAAACAAAACTTATGTATAAAAAATCTTAGGAAAAAATGAGATTGCAATATAATTCATCACATTATCTCTAGTATGATTCATATGTATATGAAAATATTGAATTGTGGGATTAAACGTATTATTAACGTGTAATAGAACAATAAAAATATTTATTATGTAATATATGAATCACTTATGACTTAATATTACCCTTTCATTTATCAATTCAATGTTATATGAATGTCTTGGGTAATAATAATTTTTTTATTATACATGTTCTGACTTGTTATTCTTGATCATGTTACTTATATGATGATTTAATTATTTTAAAATAGTATAAAATGATTTATATATCATAAATATTCAGTATAGATTTATATATAATTGATAGATAATTGAAATGACATAAACCATTAATAGAGACAGTAGAGGGTACGTACGCATGAATGATGTTCTGTATAATTATTGAATTTAATAGAATAATGTAAATGACACACACACAAAAAAATATATATATATATATACACATTAATCTAGTATAATTACAATGTCCTATTTTTCAATTAAATTTTGTAATTAAATATATTATTATCAGTATTAAATGTTTAACGTGGAGAATGAATTTAATCACGTCGTGTAGACAGAAGACTATATATACTCTAGAATGATGAAATCATTATCATAAATGTTAAATGGAATGAAATTGGCTGGTATAATAATTATATTGAATAATTTTTTTGGAATATTAATTATATACAAACAATATACTCATCTTTATACGCATCCAAATTATTTATTGTTAAACAAAAAATTACATCATGGCGTGGAGATGGTAAGACGTACCTACGCATGCATGGTGATATTGTTATTTACAGGAAGGATAAAAGATGTATAATGTTTTCCCATAATAACAGTAACATCTCGTCACATAAAACATTTTATATTTATTACCTTTTTTATACAGACAAAATAAGAAGAGGATGTATAATTATAAATTCATTTAGAGAGAGGTGATAAAACTATTACCTCTTTTTTGATTATCTCATTTTCATTTCCACAAAAGGTCTCCCAATTATGTATTTATAAACAATATTTTTTCTCTAAAAGGATGGTAGGGATGTGTGAGCTTTTTTTAATACAGTTTTCTCGATCCAAAGTTCTATAAAGGTGTGAGTATGTGGGTATAGGTGGTGTCCTTTTATACGATGGAGGAGGGGCACTTTTAGAATTTTATAAAATATTCATTTATTATAAATTTATTTTCTATTTTTAATGGTCCAAAGAACATTTATTTCGAAAATAAGATGATTATGGGTCAAAATAATCTCAACCAATAAAATTTAGACAGGTTTGGATTTTATTTGAAAACTTATCATCATGATTTATAATTGTTTAATCTATAAAATTTTATTTTTGGTAAAAATATAATAAATTTTTTTTTAAATATTTACATTGGTTTTTAAAAGATTCCATAATATTATTATCTATAAAATTTTATACCTTATTAATTTTCAGTATGTATTTTTTTTATAATTTTTGTTTTTTTAAATAATTTAATAAATTTGATGTTTTAATAAAATTTCAATTGTGTCAATTTTAACAATATTCCCTAATTTGGATTAAAAAAACCCACACATAATATAAATTTGAACAAAAATATTTAATAGATTCAATACATGTTATTGTCACCTTAACCATTCATGGATAAAATTAATTAGTTAATTTTATATTTATTTTAATATTTTTAAAACCATTTATATACATTTATATAAAATAATTCCTACGACACTATTGTGTCAAAATTAATGAAAATTATTTTATATATAAAAATTTTATATAAATTCACATGATTTATATAATTTAAATATATTTATGGAATCAGTTTATGTAAGAATTTTTATCATGTTTATCACTGCATTAAATTTATTATAGTTAAATTATATATTTCAGTGACATGTTGTAATTTATTTTTGATTTAATTATAATTACCTCACTTTCACGAAAAAAACACAATAATATGAATCAATTCTAATGATTTTGTGACATTAGCTGAACATAATTTATCCAATTATATTTTTTTTTGTGTTACGGTAATTTAATTATATTTATCATTTTGTTTGTTACACTAATTTACACGATTTACCTTTTACCATGGTAAATAGAACTTATGTGAATCAATAATCAAAATACCCAAAAAATAAAAGGAACCTATTAACATAATTTGGAATCACTAATTTGAAATAAGGAATCCATTATTTATAATTAAAAATGCAAAAGTTATTGTTATTAATTTAAAATTAATTTTCATCATGAAAACCAAAAGGCATGTTTTTAAGAAATAAAAACTATCAAAAGATTGAAATGTGTTTATATCCAATTTAAATGTGAAATTTTTTCAAATGAAAAAATTTAGATTTAATTATAACAATATAATACAATAAGACTTTAAATTAAATTAAAAAAATAATATAAATATATAAATAATTTACTAGAAAATGCCATTTTCAATATATAATGTAGTATTTTTCACTAATCACTGAAATATTAATTTTATTAGAGAAATAAAAAAAATCCAAAAAATGAATATTTTTATGTATCATTTCCAAAAAAGAGTCTTATTTTGAAATATATAATATATTAAAGTGTTAAAAGATATATTCTAAATCAGTGTTCCATGAGAAGGTGGGAAAACTACATTTTTTAAAAATTTATTTCTTTTAACCAACAAAAATGAACATGTTCTTATATCATGTTCTTGAAAATATATAATATTATTTTCAATGTAATTTAAAATTTACATTTTGGTTCATACTATTCATAATGTTAAGTTTATATCCTATTAAATAATAATATTGTATAATATATCGTTGTTTAGTGACACACAATAATGCATAAAGTGTAAGCTATCGAGGACGGTAAATCTTGCGTGTAATGAAAGCCATGTTAGTGTTACATTTAATGAAAGGATATTTTAGTGTTTCTTATAATATAATCCAAAAATATTTATTTTATACATGGTAAAATATCTATACTTTGTGTCGCATGAATTGAATTCAATCAAAATGACCTAAAATTATGTTTAACAAAAGCTAGGAATAGTGTTGTGTGTACTGATATCTAACAAGGTGTTGTGTATAGAGCATGATAATCTTGGTGAAGCGTACAAAAAAATAAATCAATGAAATTAAAAATGATATATATCGTAAAATCAAAGAGAGTTACAATCCTTGGGTTGAAATTATTCCCTTTTGAGTACACTTGGATGAGATTATGATAATTAATATATTTTATTTACAAAAAGATAATGATGTGCCACTCAAATTATAATAACTATATAATTTTTTATATAAAGAAATACAAAAAAAATTCATCCTTAAAAACAATTTATAAATATTATTTTTTTATATTAGAAAATTATGGGTAATTTTTAGTAAATAAATAATTACTCCAAAGGCTTATACAATAATGATAATATAAGTGTTTAATTGATTCAAAATCAATAAAATATCGTTAATTGCAGTTGTAACAACCATTATAAGAGTAAACACATATATAAATAACATTTTTTGGGTATATCTCTATGAACGGTATCCACAAATTAAATCATTCACCATTTTGACACACATTGAAAATATTACGAGACTAATAATATTTAATATAAAGTAATGTTAAAGTTGTCACATTCATGTTTTAATAAATATACAAATTTTAATATATGAATTTTAGGAAATTATATTTCACTATAAATTATTCCTTTAGTGAAATAAAATTTATCATCATTATGGTTTTTTATGTTTTATTTATTCCCAATATATTATTACATTAAATAATTACACAATAGTGTTGTATTAATTTTTTTTAATGAAAACATTGGAAAAATTATATTAAAAATATAAAAATTAATATAATGATTACAAAATTATTATATTAAAATAATTTCTAGTTTACCTTGAATTGATTTGGATATTTGGAAAAAAATTATATGTTTATATTTTGTGTTGATATTTTCTAAAATCTATGAAATGAATAGTGTCAAAATTGACACTATTGATATTTTTCAAAATAATGTTTGATGAAATTATTTAAAATAATTAAAAATTGGTTAGAAATATAAATTAGTTATTATATGAAAGAAAATTTTATACCTTTTTCATTTGGGGTCTAATTGAAAATAATAGGTTATAATTATAATCTTTTAATATGGAAACTTATGTTACCCTCATTAAAATTAAAATATCATAACTAATGGTTAACCAATATAATAAGGGTTAAATTGATTGAAAAATCTATCTTAAATTTATTTTATGATCATATTAAAAACATATCTCATATTATATTAATGATATATAATTTTTGTGGTTTTTTAATGGGGTTTGGTTTTAAAATAAAATAATATTTTTCGAGAATCTAAAAGTGGCCCTCACCTCAATTAAAAAATTGAATTTCTTACCTCATTTCATAAATTGACATTGTATATTACTTCTTGTCCATCAGCTTTCTATTTACATTATAGATATCTATATCCACATTCAAGAGGTTATGGAATCCTCAAATGTCTATCTCTTGTGTCCCTAAAGGGAGATCTAGAGGGATCTCTTCGAAAAAGATATTATCTCATTTACCGACTCTCTCAAGATAATTTCATCTTTTACATCATATTCATATATTTTTCCAATATAAAATAAATACTACAGTAACAAATATATTTTGAGATGTTAATATGATTTTGGAACCACAATATTATACGTTCTACCCATATTATGAATAATGAAATCACCATGCACAAGTTCGTACGACCAACCTTCTCCACGCCGTAGTGTAATAAGTTTTCCACCACTTTATTTTAATAGTTATAATGATAAAATTAATATAAATAAATAATTATTACAACTATATATTTATTCTAGAATAATATATATTGAATGTACTACTATTAAATTACATAATTAAAAGAATTTTATCATTTGTCATGCGTACATATGACATACCGTTTACATGATACGATGTGATTCATTATCGATGATTTCATTTAAAGAATTATTATATAAATGTATATAGTAAATAAATAGGATATTATTACATTGTTATCATTATATAAATTATATAATAGAAACCAATGAAAAATAAAAAGGATATATATGAAAAAACAAGAATCAAATAATAGTCGAAAGAAGATAAATAATGAAAAATTATTAAAAATGTGATATTATGATAAAAAAGATATATAAAATGTAAATATGGTTTTTTATAATGTCTATAACACTATTTTAACCATTACACTATATTTTCAGTTACGTATAGTGGAACACATTCCTAAGGTAAGGGATAAATTCGCAATCTTATTGTTATTCGAGATTATTATTCTGTGAGTATTTACAAATGTATATTTATCTTCAATGCACGTGATTATTAAAAATGTGTTCAAGAATATTTTTATAATTATTATATAATTGTTTAATGTCTATTTTTAGACTTATAAATTGTTAATAAATTGTATGAAAGGAATAATATTATCATTTTCCTTATTATGTACTTTTTTGACATTTCCAGTAAAACAATGAAATGATTGCTTTATATTTTATATTGAATTAAATGAATATATGCATTCATGATGCCTTATAGTATTAACTCATCCCATGAAATCCGGAATGAATGTTTTTTTTGGGAAATTTTATATCATGAAATTGTAAGATATTTCATTTAAATAAAATGTTTTCAAAGGATAAATGATATATTCCTCAGTAATTTATTTAAAGAGATATCATAAAATTATTTCCCATATATGATATAATTGTTTTATGTTTTATATGTTTTATTATGGATTTGATTCAATGTTCCCATTATTATTCGTTGTTAAAGAGTTTTATGATTATGGTGGAACGATATTTATAAAACTCATCTATTTTCATTGGTTATATTATGATTGATTGATGTTTATGAATTACATTTCATTTTATAAAATCTGATAAGATAAATTGTTTTTTCTTGTGGCCCACATGTGTATTATTTTCAATATTATATAGTTGGAAAAATTATCACTCTATAATGCATTGGGAAATGATTTATATCTCATGAGACAGATAGGACTAGAACAAGAAACGATCTCCATTCAATAATACATTTATGGAATCCGAAATGATATCGATTTAGTAATACCTTACTAGAAATGTAGGTAAACCTGGTATAGTAACATACGGTTGGAATGAGGAGTGAAATGAGTTCAATAAAGTACTTTTTCAACATTGATTCTCTTGTTAATTATCCTTGTCTATTATATAAATTATTTTATATTCCTATGCATTTCCACAATTCCATGTTTTATGTAAATACTATTTTATCATGGCTCATTCTCCACTCTAATTTTTACCATATAAAAATTTATGATTTTTTTCAAAGACATATGATTTCCATATATTCAATATTATTTTCAAATGTCATGTTAATGTTTTAAAATTTGTATGTTAATGTTTTGTTTGATACTTTCCTTATTTACCATTATTGAGATTCTGAGCTCACCATTTTCATATGTTTTCATTTATACAAGATATAAAGAAAGGTTTTTTTAGGAAAACTAATGTGGAAGATCATTATCATAAATATTAAGATCCATCACTAAATTAGTAGAATTATTTCTTATTTTAAATGGATCTAAAATAATACAAACTCTGGGAATATTCTATTTTGATGTAGTATTTATCTCAAGAAAGTAATTTAACATTAATGTACGTCATGATTGGGTAATTAGAGTTAGTAATAGAGAAAGGGATTAGTCCAACAATGGAAACTAGGATGTGGATAATATATTAAAATCCCTAGATATATGTATTAGTATATATCTAGGTATATTATTAAGGTTATGTCTAACTATAATTTAAAATCATAAAATCTTAGTAATGATGATATATAAGCTATGATTAAACGTACGGTGTCATATATTGAAATATTTAATGAAATTTACATTGGTTACATGATTTTCCTCATTGATATTTGTTTCTCATTATTTTATTTTTGGTCGTAGTTAATATAACTAGATCGAATATTGTTAATAAGGAATGTTTCAGATTTCGAATGTATGTGAATTTAAAAAATAAAATTCTTAAGTGGAAAACATAATAAATGAATCAGGAGGTGGTATGAGTATTAGTAATACTTTATAGTATAATGAGATCATAAATGACATGTGAAAGACTGGGTATGTAATATCATAAGTGTTTACAATAAACATATGATTCTTGGTTAGATAATTGTTAAAGATCAATAAAATATGATTAATATTTTTGGGATGAATAACATGATCAATCCTACATAATGGATTATGAATATATCAAGGTGATTGAGTAGTACATGTCTTAGAACTAGATGATTATATTATAAGATTCAGGAAATATATTTGTGTTATCAGCGTATGTTATTTATTAATGATTCGAAATGATATGTTAAATTGTACTAAATACCTATAAATGTTATTTATGGGTAAGCTGGTATATTTTAGGACATTTGATTAAGGGAAAGATGGCCCTTAACTTTTCCCTTGTATAATGATTAATGTGTTTTGATAAAGATAATTTTGATATGAATAAGTAAATTTTATTATATTAGTTTCTTGGGAACTAATCATGGATTTGTTGTCATGAGTTTTACGCTATCATGGATGATGTTTACAATGGTTTGGGACTCGAGGAATAAATCTAATATTCATTGAAATAAGTAAACATGCATCTTTTCAGAAAACATATGTGGTAATTTAAGTTATTACCATGACTTAAGAGAATACATGATCAATGTTTCAAATGTTTAGAATGTGACCTACAATAGTTATCTGATGATATACATGGTGTTAAATGTTAATCTTTGTTAGTCCACCACATTCAAATAATATTGGATTTCCATATTTCTAATGGATTGTATGGTTATAAATTTATAGAGTATTTAAGTTAAAAATATGATGACGTTTGTTAGACAAAAGTATTATCACACCATAAGTGTACTTATTCATATTCGACAACTTGTGCTATCATTTTTGTTATGGTAAATACTGTAGAGACCCAAAACATGACATACATGGACATTACCTTACTTTTTCGGAATACATGATACATAACGAAAGAAGACACACAAGGACCGTAATAGTTTATTGTATTTGGAAACTCGGAACGTAATATTCTAATCGTGGTGAAAGATCTTCAACATTTCCCATAAAGATCTTCACTTTTTGGTTTTCTTACCTAAAACATTTCTTTAAATCCTGGGGAAATAAAGCATATAAAGGGTGAGCTCAAATGCTCTGTAAGGGTAAGCATAGAGAACATAAAACATTCTATAAACATTTGAATGTAAAAACTTGAACATAAAATCTAAACATTAAGATCATGAGCAACGACCAAAATCTTGGAAGTACAAAAGGAATAGATCATCAAGGAACAATAGTAATGATAAACTAGAATGGTAAAAAAACTTGTAATTATGGCATCCATTAATCACATGTTATTATTTGCATAGTATCCAAGGCATTGCTACCAAGACCATCTTAGTGGACAAAGTCCCAATTCTGAATCGAGATCACTCCTCATTCCAATCCTGTAACACTGAACCAGATTAACTTACCATTCCATCCAAGTCTATATCATGAGATATGAATCTGTACCTAATGCATTGGAGGGAGATATAGGTCCCACCCATCTCATAATGAAATCATTCTTACTTGTTCCACAAAATAAACATAAATCATTTATCATAACCCTAAGAATAAAATGGGTTTCATAAACATCATCCCATCATAACATAATCCATAAAAAATGGATATCATTTCATCATAAGAAAATTAAAACCATTTAAATCATATATAAATTATACTTGAAACATACACATATGAAATAATTCCATCTTATATGGAAAATCGTTTTGATAAAACACTTGAAATGAATTATTGAGGAAAATATCCTTTCTTCTTCAAAATCATTTAATTTTCACAAAATTGCATGCAATTTTAAAAGAAAAGGGATTTATTTAAAATATTCATCAAATCTTTTATAGTAAGATTCATGAAAATAAGCCGTTATAAAACTGTAAAAATCCATTCATGCAGTATAAGTTAAAAAAACATTCTCCTCGTACATTTGTCGGAAAAGACAAAAAGTACATCGTAACATAAAAAAAAGAAAAATTCCATACATACCATGTAGTAAAAGACAAAATGGGTAAAAAGGATATTAAATATATATAAAAACACTTTTATAAAACATGGACATGGATGATAATAATAAACCCAATTAATAGTTACGTATAAGCAATCTCAGATAAAAATGAGATTTGAAAAATTATCCCTTACCTAAGGTCTAATATGCTTCGTATGTATCGGAACCTCCTGTATAATTATTTAAATAATGTCATCGACATGTTAACGAATCATATACATTGTTATGATATCATATATGGTTTACTTATGACTTTATATTAACCTTTCTTTTGTAAATTCCATGTTAAAGAGCGTTTTGGGTAAAATCGTTTCATTTGTCATCCGTGTTTTGACTTGTAATTAATCTTATGATTACTCAGATCATGATTACACAATTCCAGAATATAAAACAAGATTTATATATAATATATATTCATAATATACATATATATAATAGATCTATCAATGGAAATAAATACACCGTTAATGGAAACAATAGGCCGTACGTACACATGAATGCTGTTTTCCTTTCCTTATTGAATTGAATGGAATTAAGTATATGAAATACATATATATATACATAAATCCAGTATCATTATTTTTTCATATATTTCATGATTACTTATTATATATACTTTATAATCATTCTTGAATTGTTATCATGGAAAATGAATCTCATCACATCGTGGAGATGATAATCTGTACGTACGCACGAGCGATGATATCATTCCCATATTTATTGAACGGAATTAGAGAAAATGATCTAATATCGTAGAATCAGTATGATTTTATAATAATCATATGTATTTATTCTTTACATCATTATACCCATCCTATTTAGGTGTTGATGGAAAAAAAATTATACCACAACGTGGAGATGATATTCCATACGTATGCATGCGTGGTGATTTCATTTTCTTTAGGATGGATAGAAGGTGAAATGGAGTTATTTCATATTTATAATAACATATCATTGTATTATTTATACTGATGTTATTACAATATAATGAAAAAACTAAAGAATAGAAGGTATAATAAAAAATAAATTTGAATGAATCGGTAATGGATATTACCTCTTCTTCAATACGCCTCTTTGAAACCTCATCTTAGGGCACAAATATTGGTCTTTGAAGAAGACCATGACCTCTAGGATGTTTCTAGGTAAGTTTAGAAGATAATGTTGCAGGGGTTGTCCAAGATTTAATTCTCAATGTGGTGTGAGGAGGAGAGGGAGGAGGTGCCCATTTATAAGGGAGGAGAGGGGCACCTTAGGAATCCACAAAAATATTAGTTTAATAGAAATTCAAAACCCACATAAAAACATCCATAAATGACTCAATTCGAAGATTAGATGATATAGGGTTGTAATATCATCATCAAATCAAATTTAGGCATGTTTAGATTTTTTAAACCTTATCATTTTGACTTATCCTTATTTAATCTATTTAAGTTTATTTGTTGTAATAAAGTTCTAAATTTTAAATGGTTATAAATAATCACCAATGTGTTGTTAATTTTCCATTATTGGATACTTTATGACATTTTAGACTATATAAATTTCAATTTATAAGTTTTAAATATTTTTGTGATTTTTAAACAATTTAATAATATGTTATTTTTATTAAATAACAATATTGTCAATTTTGAAACTATTCATTTATTTGACTTTAAATAAAATCCACACAGAGGATATTTTCGAAAAAAAATATTTAATAGATTCTTGATAGGTCAAATTTGTCTAGAAAATTCGTGAAGAACATTATATAGTTCATATAATATTGATTTTAATATTTTTAAAACAATTTATTTGGTATATCTCTTAATAAAATAATTAGTACAACATTTTTGTATAATTATTTAATTTTATTAGTTTTTGCATAAAAATTAAAAATATAATCCATTGATGAATATAAATATCATGTATTTTATAATAATAATTTATCTCGAATTTATTATCTTAAAATAACGACATGTATATTGTTATCTTTATTAAATTATGAAGGTGACAACTTTGGAATCATTTAAAATAAAATATTATAACTATCATAATCGCCTTAATAAGGATCCTAATGGTAAAAAAATTGGCCAGTGGATGATTAGGGTTTATATATACACTAATAATAAGTTTTGTGCAGATTTTCGGGCCTTTTGATATGTATTACTATTTCAATAATAACTATATTATTGATTTTTCACTAAATAAATAATTTCTACGTCATTAATGTATATGATAATAAGGTAATTAAATACCTCTTAAAAATTACAAATAAATTACCATGATAAAGAAAAACATTTTATCATTCAAATGAGTATTTATAACTGAATTTATATTCTGTATAATCTTATATTAATAATAATTTAATTAATAATGTTGAGTGAGACATATTTCACTTTCCTTTAAATAAAATAATCTAAAGGACTTAATCACCTCCAAGTGGGTTCCAATGGATTCCATTTCGACCCAAATATGACTTAGGACGAAATTTAATCATCCAATTATATTAAGACAAGTGTTAGGGTAATTTTATAAAATTAAATTTACCCTTAATTACCCGATTTACCTTTTACTATGGTAAATAAAATTTACCATAATTACTATTCACAATGCCAAAAAATAAAAAGTTGCTTATTTGCATAATTTGGACCCACTGATTCCAAATATTGAATCAATTTTTTTAAATTCCATACACAAAAGTGTCAGAAATTAATTTAAAATTAATCCTGTTGTTAAGAAAATGTGTTTTAAACGTTAAAACATTGCAAAAGATAGAAATATTTTTATCTATGAATTTAATGTAATATTATTGTTAATGACAAACATTTTATTAAATGGTAAAAATATATTCTATTTATACTTTAAAACTGTTCAATATTATAATTAAACCATATAAACTATTGTGATGAAAAAGGTTGTTTTTAATTAAAATTATAGCGTGTTTTTACAAATCATCAAAATATGAATGTTACCAGAATAATATGAAAAATTAATCCAAAGTAAATTTTTTATTTCCTGATTCAAAATAAGCATTTTATTTTCTCAAATCGGACTTATAAACATGTCAAAAACTATATTTAATGTGGGTTCACATCAAAAGGTGGCAAAATTGTATTTTTTTAAAAATACTTATTTTACCCAAAAAAATTATTTTTTACATATACCATGTTCTAGAAAATGTGTAAGATGAATAATAATGTTATAAAATTATACTATTCATAATGACTAGTTTATAATAATGTTATAACCATATATCTTTGTTTAGTGAAACCCGGTATTGCGTACAACATACACTATCGAGGAAGGTCACGATTGTGTGTAATGCAAGCGAAATCAGGTTTGTGTAAACTGCAAACTAATACAGTTTTATGTATAGCATAAGATAATCATGGTTTAGCATATAACAGAAGAAATCAATGAAATTAAAAATAATATTTTTTCATAAAATATTGTGTTGTTACATTATACCCCCTTAAAATGAATTTCTCCCTCGAAATTCGTCGGGGTTATAAATGGTTTACTACTTGAATGTATCCTTAATAGAAACCCACATCCTAAAAAATAATACCAAAACATTAATTTAAAAACTAATGTATGAAACATAATAGTTACCCAAATTAACTATTCACTGGGTTTCCACATATGTGAAAATATGGATATGGAAGAGAAATATAACCATCAAATTCTGATGAAGTGTGGTAGAGGACATGGCTATGAAAAAGACAACAATCAAAAAGCCATAAATTTGTGATGATCTATGGTAGCATCTGATTCATCAGATATGAGGGCACTAGGACAACATTTTTGGTTTTTAATTTCATTTCCCTAATGTTGTAGAATATGAATTAGAAGAAATACTTACATTATTTTGGTATAATCTCACCGTTGTTCGAGCCTTGAACAATTTCCACTTCATCTCTTAATTAAATGAAGTTGACTTTTTCATTCGTGAAGTGTTAGCAGATCAGGTGATATAATGATGGGTCATTCCATTTGTCTTAATCAAAATGTTAACAATAGTTTTATACATAAGTCCAACTATAGTATATCATTCCAAAAATGGACTTATACTTCCTCTATCATACCACTTAATAAAATAAAACTAGTTTATACTAACCAGGGACTTCCTGTATGCCGGTGGTAGGTGATAATGGCCTGTCACACTTTGGTTATGGGTTCGATTGCCACAACCTTGTCCAACGTGACGGGTTGTCGCCTATTCTGCAGGGTGTGCTTTTTCTAGAAATACATTATTATAACATTTCATCAATAATATCGAAAAAATTTATATCCTTAAACAATACTAACTTATGTCCAACATAATCAATTACAATGTTTAGGCTTATCAAAAATACTACTGTCCAATCTCATATTATAGTGAAAATGATTACCAGAGAGGTCATATAACAAGCATGTGAATACCATCATTTATCCCCATATACCATAAGATATGTCTTGTTGGTCACATTCCAAACATTCGAAAGCCTTAATCATGTATTCTCTTGAAAAATGAATACCCATTGAACCTTAGTGAAAACATGAATGTAGTTAAAAGTTAACACCTTCCACATACCAAAATCCAAAAAATTCTATATACTAGAACCATGATATCACTAAGTCCTTATATTAATCATGAGCTCATGAATACTATAAAACTGATTATTTTCACCTTATCCATTCATTATGTGCTTATCATCTGTTTCCAAAATATTTGAATCACTTTTCATAGTTACCGGTACCATAAAATTATTTGAAACCACAATAGACTAATTCAAAAAATATTTGAATATACCAAAAAAGTACCTCAAAATTATTATTATTGAATACCAATACATAAACACTTCAATCCATCCACTTCAATGATTTTCAATGAATATGTCCTTCCTTGATTTATAAGTACCCTCTTAGGTCAGGGAATTGAGTTGGGTAATGCCCATCTTCTCCACAAATAAGACATTAAACTCCATAATATTCTGTCACTATGTGACCCTTTTATCCACACAGATAACATCTTCCCCTCCATTTAAGGTATTCCTCGAGGTTCTTCTTCCCTTATTTAGAAATATCAATCTTCATTTCTCTATTCTCCTCACCACGTGAACATGCATAAACTTTCATCTTCATCTTACTTGATTATTTAAGAATACCACCAAAGTTTACCTTGTTATTCATATATCGTGATTACTGATTTGGAATAATCCCAATATCATTCGCTCAAGGAATTACACAATTTTTTTTATCACAGTCACCAATTTGTCCATCAGAATCATCGTTAACTGAATTCTTTCTCCTTCCCTCTATTGACTAGAAACAATAGTGTAAGAAATAGTAAAAATAATGAGGAACTACATAATCATTAAAAGTCACTTATGCTATGTCTCACTTATCACACATTCTTTAATTCATGACACCTTACGTTCACCCTAGGTTATTCATGATCGTCAACATAACTCTAGTACTATAACCTATAGTTATACTATACCTTAGGTATATCCCTAGACATACCTTAGAAATATCTTTAGGGATCTCACTATAGTTTTCGCATCCTACTCTCCAAAGGATGACTAAACATTTCCTTTGATACCAACTGTAGAGACCCAACTCTTGACATACATGGACATTACATTACTTTTGTGGAATACTTGATACATAATAAAAACAGACACACATGTAATGTAATAGTTTAGTGTCTTTGGAAACTCGAAACGTAATATTCTAATCATGGTGAATGATCTTCAATATCTCCCATAAAGATCTTCCACTTTTGGTTTTCTTACCTAAAACCTTTCATTAAATCATGGGGAAAATAAAACATATAATGGGTGAGCTCAAATGCTCAGTAAGGGTAAGCATAGAGAACAAAAAACAATCCATAAGCATTTGAATGTAATAACATGAACATAATATCTAAACATGAAAATCATTAGCAACAACATAAATCTTGGAAGTACACAAGGCATAGATCATGAAGGAACATTAGTCATGATAAACTTGCATGGTAGTAAAACATGTAATTGTGGGTTCCATTATCCACATGTTATGATTTCTATAGTAGCCATGGAATTGCTGCCAATACCATCTTAGTGGGAAAAGTCCCATTCTGAATCGAGTTCACTCCTTGTTCCAGTCCTGTAACACTGAACCATATTAACTTACCGTTCCAGCAATGTCTATCTCATGAGATATAAATATTTAGCCAATGAATCGGAGGGACAAATAGGTCCCTCCCATTTCATGATGAAATCATTCTTACTTGTACCACAAAATAATCATAAATCATTCATCATTACCCTAAGAATAAAATGGGTTTCATAAACATCATCCCATCATAACATAATCAATTAAAAAAATGGATATCATTTCATCATAAGAAAATTGAAACCATGAAAATCATAGAGAAATTATACATGAAACATACACATATGAAATAATTCCATCTTGTATTGAAAATCATTTTGATAAAACACTTGAAATGAATCCTTAAGGAAAATATCCTTTCTTCTTCAAAATAATTTTCATTTCACAAAATTCCATGTTATTTTAAAAGAAAAGGTTTTTGTTTAAAATAGTCATGAAATCATGTATATTATGCTTCAATAAAGTAAGGTGTTATAGAACCGTAAAAATCCATTCATGTCGTATAAGTTAAAAAAACATTCTCCTCGTACTTTTGTCAGAAAAGTCAAAATGTACCTCGTAACGTAAACAAAAGAATGATTCCTTACATATCATGTAGTAAATGTAAAAATTTTTAAAACGTACATTAAATATACATTAAAACACATTTAGAAAACATGGACATGCATGATAACAATATCACAAGTAAATAGTTAAAATATAAGCAATCTCGGATAAAAATGAGATTTGCAAAATCATCCCTTACCTTAGGTCCGATATGCTTCGTATGTATCCGAACCTCATGTATAATGATTTAAATAATGACATTTACTTGTTACAGAATCATATTAATTGTTATGATATCATATATCGTTCACTTATGACTTTATATTACCCGTTCTTTTGTAAATTCCCTGTTAAAGAACGTTTTGAGTAAAATCGTTTCATTTTTCATCCATGTTTTGACTTGTAATTATTCATATGATTAATTATATCGTGATTAAATAATTCTAGAATATAAAACATGATTTATATATAATATATATTCAGAATATACATATATATAATATATCTATAAATGGAAAGAAATACACCGTTCATGGAGAAGGTAGGTCGTACATATGCATGAACGCTATTTTCGTTTCCTTATTGAATTGAATGGAATTAAGTATATGAAATACATTTATATGTAGATAAATCTAGTAGAATTATTATTTCATATATTTCATGATTACTTATTATATATACTTTATAATCATTCTATAATTGTTAACATGGAAAATGAATCTCATCGCGTCTTGGAGACGGTAATCCGTATGTACGCACGAGCGATGATATCATTCCCATATTTATTAAATCGAATTGGAGTGAATGATATAATATAGTAGAATCAGTATGATGTTATAACAATCATATGCATTTATTATTTACACAATTATACCAATCCAAGTAAGGTGGTGGTGGAAAAACAGATTACACCACGATGTGGAGACGGTATTCCGTACGTACGCATGCGCGGTGATTTCGTTTTCTTTAGGATGGATAGAGGTGAAATGGGGTTTTTTCACATTTATAATAACATATAATTATATTTTTTATTCTGATGTCATTAAAATATAATTAAACAACTAACAAAGAGGAGGTAGAAGAAGAAATAAATTTGAATGAATCAGTAACACATATTACCTCTTCTTTGATACGCCTCTTTGCAAACCTCCTATTAGGGAACTAAGATTGGTCTTTGAAGTAGACCAGGACCTCTAGGATGTTTCTAGGGGAGTTTAGAATATAAATTTGCAGGGGTTGGTCGATCTTTAAGGCTCAAAGTGGTGTGAGTAGGAGAGGGGAACCTTTGGATTCCTAAAAATATTAGTTTAATATAAATTCACACCCCACATAAAAACCTCCAAAAATGATTGAATTATAATATTAGATGAGATAGGGTTGTAATCACATCAACCAATCAAATTTAGACATGTTGTGATCTTATTTTAAACCTTATCATTTTGATTTATCCTTATTTAATCTATTTAAGATTATTTGTGGAAATAAAATTCTAAATTTTAAATGGTTATAAATAATCACATATGTGTTGTTAATATTCTATAATTGGATACATTATGACATTTTCGACTATATAAATTTCAATTTATAATTTTTAAATATATTTGTGATTTTTAAACAAAATAATAATATGTTATTTTTATAAAATAAAAATTGTGTCAATTTTGAAACTATTCATTTTTTAATTTAAATAAAATCTACACAGAGGATATATTCTAAATAAAACATTTAATAGATCCTTAACATGTCAAATGTTTCTAGAAAAATCGTGGAGAACATTAAATAGTTCATATAATATTTATTTTAAAATTTTTAAAACCATTTATTTGTTATATCTCTTAATAAAAAAATTTGTAAAAAAAATTTGTATAATTATTTAATATAATTATTTGTTTTATAAAAATTAATAAATAAAATCCACTGATGAAGATAAATATCAAGGCTTTTATAATAATACTTTTTCTCAAATTTATCATCTTAAAATAACAACATGTAGATTGCTATCTTTATTAAATTATGAAGTTGACACCTTTGGAATCATTTAAAATAAAATATTATAAGTGTCGTTATCGCCTTAATAAGGATACAGATTGTCAAAAAATCGGCCAGTGTATGATTAGGGTTTACATGTACACTACTAATTAGTTTTGTGCATATTTTTTGTCCTTTTGATATGTATTAATATTTCAATAAAAAATATATTATTGATTTTTCACTAAATAAATAATTTCTACATCATTAATGTATAAGTTAATAAGGTAATTAAATAACTCTTAAAAATTAAAAATAAGTTACCATGATAAATAAAAAAAATTTACCTTTCAAATGAGTCTTTATAAGAGAATTTATATTCTGTCTCAACTTATATTAAAAATACATTAATTATTTAAGTTGAGTGAGACATATTTCACTTTCCTTTAAATAAAATAAATTCAAGGTCTTAATCACCTCCAAGTGGGTTCCAATGGATTCCATTTCAACCCAAATAAGCCTTAGTACGAAATATAAGCATCCAATTATATTAAGACAAGTGTTAGAGTAATTTTATAATATTATATTTACCCTTAATTACCCGATTTACCTTTTACTATGGTAAATAAAATTTACCGTAGTTACTATTCACAATGCCCAAAATAAAAAAGTATCTTATTAACAAAATATGAACCCACTGATTCCAAATATGGAATCCATTTTTTTAAATTCCATACACAAAAGTTGACGAAATTAATTTAATATTAATCCTATTGTGAAGAAAATGTGTTTTAAAAGTTAAAACATTGCAAAAGATTGAAATGTTTTTCCCTATGAATTCAATTTAAAATTAATGTTAATGACATAAATTATATTAAATGGTTAAATATATTCTATTGATACTTTAAAACCATTAAATAATATAATTTAACCATATAAATTATTGCGATGAAAAAAGTTGTTTTTAATTAACAATATAGCGTGCTATTACTATTCATCAAAATATGAAAGTTACCTGAATAAAATGAAAATTTTATCCAAAGTAAAATTTTATTTCCTAATTCCAAAGAAGAATTTTATTTTGTCAAATTTATCTTTTAAACCTGTCAAAAACTAGATTTAAAGTGGGTGCATTATTAAAAGGCGGCAAAACTGCATTTTTAAAAAAATATTTATTTTACCCAAACAATTCATGTTGACTTTATACCATGTTCTAGAAAATGTGTAAGATGAATAATAATGTTATGAAATTCAAAATTTAGTAAATACTATTCATAATGGCTAGTTCATAATAATATTATAACCATATATCATTGTTCAGTGTAATCCGATATTGTGTACAACACACGCTCCCAAGGAAGGTCATGATTGCGTGTAATGGAAGCCAAATCAGGGTTGCGTAAACTGCAAGCTAATACGATGTTGAATATAGCGAAAGATAATTTTGGTGTAGCGTACAGCAGAAGACATCAATGAAATTAAAAAGAATATTTTTTCATAAAATCTCGGGGTGTTACAAAGACTGATAGAATTACATATCATTCTATATATGAATCTCATGATTTTTAAACTCATAAAGACTGAAAAATTCGACTTTATCTCACAGAATAAGAGATGGAGTAGAAATTAATCAAGGGTAGAAAAATGTTGAGATTGTACCGGAATCATTTAAGTTTTCTTTATCCATTATTTTTTTAAACATTTATAAAAAGAGCATGTTGTAATAATGATTTCTTACTATCTTTATTTATTTGAAATAAATAAACACTTTTGTTCCTATTTAGCATATTGTTTTTTGATATTTATCTTTCTATGGATCACCCACTTTTTTGGGGTCAGTGGTCTTTAACATTCCCAATGATTATTAAATTTTTTCCTCCATACCTAAATATTCACCGATGTTATCCTAAATAGATATATAGTTATGAGTTACATTGGGTAACTGGAATTTTCTAATAATTCCTTGTTAAAAAGATGTTTTATAATTGTTTTTATAATTTTTTTATTTATGAATGAATCATTCATGTATTAAACCTTTGATAAAAAAATGAAATTTTAAAGGAGAAATTCATTTTATGTGAGGTAGAATGTAACACCCCGATATTTTTAAGAGTTAAAATTTATTATATATTTTATCACTTCTATTTTATGCTAAACCAATAAATTCTTTTTAACATTAAACTCCAAATTAAATAATGGTATATGTAACTAAATTATTTTTTAGTATTAGACACAATTTGAAATTATTTTGATAAAATTCATTTCATGGAACAGATTGTTTAAGTCAATGAAAAATATTAATTTTTTACCCTATAACATTTCCATTATAATGGAGGGTATGTACACTGTTAAATGAATTTTTAAATTATTATTTAAACATATTTATAATTAATTAATTTATGTCTAATTAATTATAAATTAAAATAAAACCTTTCTCAAATATTTTTTTTCTTAAAACAATTTAAATTAAATTAAGAGATCTTATAAAATAATGAAATAAATCATGTTTATTTTTATGAATATTTTACAATTTTAATGTTAAAAAATCATCTTACATGTTTTCTAAACATGATATAAGAAGAAATTTTATTTTTCATATAAAAGAAGTATATATCAAAAAATACATTTTTGCGACGTTTTGCTAGAGCACTTATTTAAAATAATATTTTTAACAAATCATTATATCGTTTTTAAAAAATTTAATTTTCATTTGGATTTTTTATATAAAAATATAGGTTAGATGAATTTTTTATATTTTTTCGAAATGTTTCATGTTTTGATAAATACAGAAATATAGTACATTTTTATGAAAACAAATTAATAAAAAAATATAGTTAAATTATATTATTTAATTTTATTAATATATAAATAAAATATAATTTTATAATTTAATATAACATAGGTCATTAGTATTAATATTAAATTAAATTTTGATGTGAAAGAATTTAAATCATTTTCATGTATTAAATTTAACATCTTAATTTCTTATTCTGACCATGTCATTAATTATAAATTAATTAAATCATAATATTTTAGTTGAATTTTAAGAAATGGATTCTATATTTTGAATTAGTGGGTCCAATTTATGTAAATAGAATTCTTAAATTTTTTGGCATTTTGAATAGTACACTAAGTAATTTTTATTAATATTGTTAAAAGTTGAATGAGGTAATCAAGTGTAAATATAATATTATAAAATTACTTGAATATTTGTTCTAATATAGTTGAATGATTTTCTTTCTCCCTAAACCATCCTTGGGTCATAATATAATCCTATCTAAACTACTTGGAAAATATTAGGATATTTAATTTATTTAATTTAAAAAATTTAATGATGTCATACACAAATTTTAATAATAAAAATTTTATTTTTATAATGTTATAGAGAAGAAAAATTTGTATCTAAATACCCTTTTTGGAGATTAATGTTATTAATTTTCATGGTAATTTATGTGTAATTTTTTAGAAATAAATAAATAATTTAATGTCTAATATAATAATGTTTTTTAAATTATTTAATTGATTTGAAATCAATATAATAATTTAAATAAATTTAAAATAACCATTATAATACAAGAAATAACGGAAAACAATTTTTAGTCGAATATATATCTATCCAAATCAACCAATGAATTAATTATTGACCACTTAAAGGCATATAAAAAAGATTATGACACTTATTATATTTTATATATTGAAATTATAAGTTGACACATTCGTGTTTTAATAAATATAACATTTTTAATATAGGATTTTACAGATTATATATTTTCCTATAAATATTATCCAAAAATCTAAACGTTTTACCTTTATCATGGTATTTTATATATATTTATTACATGAAAAATTAGTATATTAAAATTTTACACAATAATGATGTAGTAAATATTTTATTAATGGACGTATTAGATAAATGTTTTTATGAATATTAAAATATATATAATTTGGAATCATAATTATATCAAAAGAATTTTCTAGATGACTTTGAACTATTTTAGAAATAATAAACTATTTACTTATGTACAAATCACATCTTGATATTCTATAAAATTAAATAATTCAATTGTTAAAAAATTGACATTATTGATATTGTGTCAGAATAATGTTTTAAATAATACATTAAAATTTATAAAAAAATGTAAAAATGTAAAATAATAACTATATGGTCTAAAATATTCTTATTTATTCATTAAAAGTTTAAATTGAAAATATTTTTTAAATTTATACACTTTTAATGTTGAAATATTTTTTTCCATAGTTAAATTTAAAATAGATTAACTATGGAATAATTAATATAATAATAATTAAAATGGAAGGAAACAATTTTCTAAAAACATTTCACTGATAATGTTACTAACGTATCCCATATAATAATCATAAATATGAAATTTTGGAGGTTTTTTGGAATGGATTTTATTTTATTCATGATTAATATATTTATAGATTCCAAAATTTCCTTGAACCTCAATTATTAAAAGGCAAATCCTATCTCATTTCGTCGATTCACTGTGATCATTCAATATCATCATTCTCATATACATTTTGATTGTAAATATCCTTATACACATTCTAGAGATTCTTTTTTTCTCTAATTAACAACTCCAGGGTCCGTAAGGGGTGATCTAGAGGTAGCTCGTTGAGGAAAAGGTAATATCCTTTACCGACTCTCCCAGGATCATTTATTCTCCTACATACCACTAC